>OX439484.1:53334736-54534736 GCA_949320155.1 Melangyna quadrimaculata
TTTGAGTCAAGCCTCAAGAGATTTTCTTGTGACCAGTGTACAATACGCGTAAGATCTTCCTTTATTCCTTTTGGATAACTCGTAGGTATAAATTTGAAACATCATCTGCTTACATATGAATTTAAGGATACTTAATATCTGAAGATAAGTCATTGTTGAATAACGTGAAAAGAAGAGGGTCAAATATTGATCCCTTAGGTACACCAGCATTGGTTGGGAGCTAACCGTTAAGTGCGAAATTTGTGAAAACTGCTAGCGTTCTTTGGGTGAGATATTCTTTAATGAGTGTTAGGGCTGAGTTTTCAAAATAGAACAAGTTCTGTAACTTTTTTAAAAGTATTCCATGAGATACAGTATCGAAAGCTTTCGAGAAATCCAGTAAGACCATCGTTATACTAGGTTTTTATTGCCAAATTAGTCTCCCCTACACAAGTTAAATATTTAATCGAAAAATCCAAAACTAAACAAATGAAAGTAATCGAGTGAATAGATTTGTCGTATTCTTTCAAAAATTAAGGGTTTACTTTGTATTTTATTTTGTTTTTTTCAACTGGAGCATTGACACATTTGCTTCAATGTTAAAGTTGAACTTATAATCTTTTCGTTAGCGCTAAACTGTCACAGACGCATTTTTCTAATATGCTTAACTTGAATTTTTGAGTTTCGTTTCATCAGAAATTATTTTTTATTTCAAAAATAAAAAAAAAAAATCTCAATAGATTTTTCAAATCTTTGATTCATCGCTCCAATATTTTTGTCAAGTTATAAACTTAAAAAATTCACCGAAAAAGAACGTACCCAAGTATAACTCAAACGTCAAAATCTTAATAAGCAATATAAAAAAAAAACAATAATTACTCCAAGCTACCTAATCGCTCGTGCTGTGTATATCATCTTAAGGGTAGTCACAACCCCTTTTGCACGCGTTATTTATAAAAAAAAAAAAATATATCTCCATTTTCAAAAATGAAATAATTACAAATTCCAGAGAGAAAACAGCGAAATCTCATAAAATATTTATTTTTGTTTTGTTTTTCTGTCTCAAAAAGAAAACATTGACTGACAGCTACATTATGTAGAAAGAAAATAATAAATTTTATATATGCAAATTCTAAAACACCAGCAAAAACTACTCATATCTAAATTCCCACCGTAATTGGAAAAGGCGACGAATTTTCTCTCTGGTGACTTCTATATTTTTATGTAATAAAGGAATTTTAAAAATACTTTTCACTTCAGACTGTTAATTAAGAAACGAAAAAAAAAGAACATAAATTATAAAAGACTCACACTAAGCCAAAGGCGATGACAATGACAACCACGTTGAACCTACATCAACATTGAAAAAAAAAGGATTGTATCCTGTCACTCTATTGTTTTACTATAAGTTTTATTAGAAAAAGAACTCAGAAGTATACCTAGCCAAAATTGTACCAAAGAATTTAAAATGGGAACATTATATACACACATATTGGTATCTACTTCAACACAATTTTATTATTCGTTTGTTGAAAATGTTGAAAGTGCTCAGTAATAAATGAACCTACCCTTTCATTCGAGAGGGTGTTTTATACAAAATGGTGTCAGGATTAATTATATGAGCACAGCGACAACTGTCTTTAAAAACCCAGGGCTGCATTTGTCAATTATAGGCCCAGTTTTTCAGTGTTGGGTTAAGTCCGAATTAGTAAACTCTGGAAATAGATCTGTCTGCAGTTACGTCAGGAAGCTGTTTTTAATTGATGATGAATGCAGAATACCTTAAATAACAAGAAAGACAAAATATAATAAACATTTTTTGAGTTAAATCAAAGTTAACTCACCAATTATGGTACTGAAAAACTGGACCTTAGAGGCAAATTACACGAAAAAGAATAATATGATGCATTTATGGCATTGGGATCATTTCGTCTATATGTATTAATTATAACAGAGATTGCTTGTGCGACCCCACAAAATAATTTAGACTTTAAATTCAATCGCAATTATACGATTGAATTACAAACAGAGACAAAGAATTGTAAATCTGCTGTGTAGACATTAATGTATTATAAAAGGGTTTGCCTGACAAAGGAAACTTTTAGTTTTAAGACAACCGCGTATAGCCGAAGATTTCCCCCCACCAACGGTAAGGTATCTGACGCTGATTAAAGAAACATTTTCAAAAATTAAAAACGGATATTTTACCCTGTTCGAAAGAACAGGAGATGTGTTTTTTTTTATGGTTAACTTATACTCGAATATAAATGGCGCAGTAGTCGGTAGGATTGCCAAAAAATTAAATACTTAAATTGGCGATCCGAAATAAAAGAACCAACACTTTATTCTAAACATTAGCAACTCGTAACCCGTGATCGTGAACAAGTGAAGAAAGTAAAGTGCAACCGAAGCAAATAACACACAAGTGCTTTAAGTGAACTAAAATAAATTAAAGTGCGAAAATATTCAACAGTTCAAGTCAACGCAAATGACCCATACTGTAAAATTCCACAGAGGAGAATATTTTCAAAAATTAAAAATAAGCAAGTTATTAAAAGTGCATAACACAAGTCTTTTAAGTGAACCCAAATAAAATAAAGGGGACAATATATTCAAACTACAAAATAAAACAAAGAAATATAAAAAAAAACAAGAAATAAAAAAAATAAGAAATAAGAAAAACAAAAGTATAGGAAAAATGTTTTTATTATTAAATAATTGAATAAAAAAGTGCAAAGAAAAATTATAAAATAAATAAACAAATTCATAAACAATAAACAATTTAAGTGGCATAAGTCCCAACGTGAAGAATAAAGTGAGATAAGAAATTGTCCCAACGTGTGCGATTAATGAAGGGTATCAGAAATACCATAAAGGCAATAAAGGGAAAACAAAGGAAACCCGAAGGAAGACTTCAAGAACTTCAAAGACATCAACCCAATTCCGGCACTATCTGTACGGAAGTAAATTCGTAATCAAAACCGACCACAGGCCATTAGTATGGCTCAGTACTTTAAAAGAACCCAATTCCAAGCTACAACGCTGGAAAATTAAGCTTGAAGAATGTGACTTCAAAATAGAGTACATTCAGGGCAAAGAGAATAAAGTGTCAGATGCCCTTCCTAGAATTAAAATTAATGAACCAAAAATAAATATATTAGAAGAAGAAGATTTAAGAACCATTCATAGTGCAGAAGAAGATAATTCTCTTTATATACCTATTAGCGAAAAACCTCTCAGACAAATTGTTCCTGATTCCAACGTAAATTGAGATCAAACAATTTTATTCCCGCATCATGCTCAAACACAAAAGAAGAATTCTATTTACAAATAATAAGCGAAGTTGACACAAATATGACAAATGATATATACAGTGAAAACGATGAACAATTTAATGAATTTCAGAAAGTATGGATCCAAGCAAATAAAATGAAAAAGAATATATTATTTAGAAGTACAAAGTTATTAAAAGACTTAAATATAAAAGACGCATATGAAACTATACTTAAGACACATAAAAACTTTAATCATGTAGGAATTGATAAACTTTATTTAGAACTTATCAGAGAATATTATATACCAAATTTTAAAGAACTAATTAATAAAATAATTAACCAATGTAACTTTTGTATGACGAAAATAGAGAGACATCCAATAAAACTTCCTTACGAAAAAACGGTAACACCCAAAAGTCCACATGAATACTACCACCTAGATATATGGTATCGAGATAAGAATAAAAAATACCTTACGTGTATTGATACATTTTCAAAATATGAAGCAATGGAACGAATTAAAAATAAAACCTTCATTGATATTAGTAATGCCATGACTAAAATATTCTCGTATATGACTAAACCAAGGATAGTAACTTTAGATAACGAAAACGACTTTGTAGCAGACATTAAAAAACTTTTTGTCTAATAACAACATAGAAGTACATTACCGTACAGCCAACAGACATACCGGTAATTCGGATATAGAGAGATTTCATAGCACCTTAAACAAAAACCTCAGAATTTTAGCTCAAGTAGAAAAAAACAGACGATCCTTTCCCATTAGTAGATCCAGTTATAAAAACTCTTTCAATCTATAATACGACAAAACACACCACGAAAGAAAAACCTATCGACATTCATTTAAATAAATTAAATAACGAAACCATCTACAAACAAATAGAAAAAACGAATGAAAAAGTATTGAATAAAATGAACAAAAAAAGGAAAGATGCAGAGATAAATGACGAATTTATTAAAACAACTTCACAAGATAGGATACAAAATAAAATTACCCCTAAATAAATATAAAAAAGCAAAAATAATTAATAAATGTAACAGAAAATATACGATAGAAGAAGGGAACCCTTTTAAAAAACAAGATCAGTTTCATAAAGAAAAAAAATTCAAGAATGAAACCATTGATTTCAGGTCTAAATCAACAACCGAAACGAATTTCTCAAACCAAGCAACTATGGGAACAACAAATGAAGATACTAATTAAAATAATAATTCTCGCAACTTTTATTACAACAATAAAAACACAAAAATTACAAATAACAAACTTAAATCACGGTAATGATTTTATTATACTACAATTAGGAGAACAGAATATTATAGAAAATTATACCAACATTCTACATATAATAAACCTCACAAATTATGAAAAAATATAAAATTATTAGAAGATAGCGTTAGAGAACTTCCAGTACTAGATAATGATATAAACAATCTTTCAGAACATAATCAAGAAATTATAAATATGATGATTCACTGTAGGAAAGAATTTGAAACTATAATTCCCCATCAAAGACACAAAAGAGGACTAATAAGTATAATAGATTCAGGAACGAAATTCCTATACGGAACAATGGACGACGACGATTGTCTAGAAATTGAAAAACAAATTAAAGTCATTGAAACAAATACCCATCACTCAATTACAAACTTAAATCAACAAATAAAAATTAACAACCATTTTAACAATCAAATTAGAACCTTTACAGAAACATTTAATTTCAAAGCCAAATAGATATCTGAAACCATTAAGAATTCTAACAAAGCTCACGAAGATCTAAAAAGAAACTGTCATAAATTTAAACTCGAAATGGAAATGAAAGAAAATATTAGATACATTTTAAACGATATAGAAAAAATAAAAGAAATTTTATTAACCTCAAAACTAGGAGTCCTAAGTAAAGACATATTAACGGAAAAAGAAATAATTGAAAACAACATCAAGTTAGAAACCCTTTTGAAGATAAAATTAAATGTTGCTCTTTATAATAAAAACATAATTTTTGTCATAGAAATTCCAAACTTTTCAGATGAAGTTTACGAACAAATATATGTTCAACCAATACCAAACGTTGATAAAAAGTTCAACTAAAAATAAATCAAAACTTGTATTTAGCAAAAGGAAAAGAAATTTATAATAATACATACCTTAAGAAGTATTTGAAATCAATAAATGATCATTGTAAAAAACATATTTATGAAAACTAAATGAAATGTAATCTAGTTGAAAATAATAATGAAGTTGTATTAGAAATAGGAAACAATAATATTGTAATTATTAATTCTAAGATTGAAAAAATTAATCACAACTGTAATAGTCAAGAAATAACAATCCAAGGAAATTATCTGATATCTTTAGAAAATTGTTACGTAGAAATTAAAAATAAAACCTATAAAAGAAAGGAGTATAAAAATGAAATACTGCTACCAAATACTATATTAAATATTAATTATACAAAAATAAATGACATAACTTTTGAAAAAATCCATTTCCAAAATATAGAAAACATACAAGAAATTAAAGAATTAAAACTAGCTCATAAAGAAACAAAAACAACTTTGTAACTTATAATTGCAATAATAATTTTATTGATCATTATATACATAATTTTGAAATACAAAAAGAACAAAACTAAAATCAATGTAAATCTTCCAAGTGTCGCTTTCCGACCCCTAGAAGAATCATTGGGGGGGGGGGGAATTATAACAGAGATTGCTTGTGCGCCCCCACAAAATAATTTAGACTTTAAATTCAATCGCAAATAATACAATTGAATTACAAACAGAGATAAAAAGACAAAGAATTGTAAATCTGCTGTGTAGACATTAATGTATTATAAAAGGGTTTGCCTGACAAAGGAAACTCTTAGTTTTACGTATAGCCTAAGATTTCCCCCGACCAACGGTAAGGGATCTGACGCTGAATAAAGAAACATTTTCAAAAATTAAAAACGGATATTTTACCCTGTTCGAAAGAACAGTAGATGTGTTTTTTTATGGTTAACTTATAATCGAATATAAATTATTCATATTCATAGTTTCTAAAAATTATTATAGTAATTGATATATGGTTAGAAGACATCCATTTCCAGTTAATAAGGAAGAATTCCCATGAGCTATACAAGATATAGACTCAACTAAGGAAAATTTAAAGAACAGTGGGGCCACTGGAGCTTATCAGAGCTCTTTCCAGTACAGAACTGAGTGTCGGGGTGAAAAGGTGAAAAAGAAGCATGCCCGAAGAGTAGACTAACAGGTATGCTGAATTTTCAAAAAAAGTGATCTTATGCTAATATATCAATTCAGAAGACAAATGTTGCAAGACCAAATTCACTATGAAATTTTTCAACTTAGCAAACCAATATTGGCTGATCGAAAAGCTGTAAACGCATAATATGACAAATTTGCCATGTAATCTTCTCTGTGATTCGTATATGTGGTGTGCCAAAAAGCTAGAGCGTGTATGTTGGCTTCAGACAATTCAAATATGAAAGGGGGTATATTGCGTCTTGTTTAGGCGGGATGGGTGATTTTCTAAAAAAAATTACTAAAAATGGGTGGCATTCACACAGAGGATATAGTCACAGAAAAAATAAAATGTCTGATCGCATGCTCTCTCTTTTTGCTCCTAAGGAGTCGGCGTTCTTCGTGGTGGCCTAGTGAAACCCAGCACATCAGTGGCGGCACTCCCGATGGCACTTTGGCAGTGTTCCCACTGGTACTCTGCAGATGATGCATGTGGCGGGCCTGCTGAGAGATTAAGAGAGACGTGGTCTTCCAAAGTGCTGGCGATCTCTTGCGATCTTAACTTCAAGACGTTAAATTTTTTCACAGCATCCGCTCGTTGTTGTGGCATCATGGATATCCGAATTCGTAGTTGAGCTACCATCAAGTAGTGATCCGAGTCTATGTTGGCACCTCGGAACGTTCCGGCTTCCAGGATACTGGAAGCATGTCTGGCGGCTATCGCAACATGATCAATCTCGTTGACGGTTCCTTGATCAGGAGACCGCCAGGCCCCTTTGTGTATATTGAGGTGTGGGAATCGAGTGCTTGCTATGACGACATTTCGCCCCGCGCAAAGTCAGTTAGCCTGAGTCCGTTACCCGGAAGTGTTTTCGTGCAGGCTGTGTCTTCCGACTATCGAACCAGAGATGGCTTCAATTCCAATCTTGGCTTTAATGTCGTCAAGAATAATCTTGACGTCGTACTTAGGGCACCTAACATACTTTTTCTGGAGGAGATAGTAGAATTCTTCTTTGGTTGAGTCGCCTTTTTCTTCCGTTGGGACAAGGGCACATGAACATCGTTATATTTTTGAATTTTGCTTTGACGCAGATTGTGACCAGGCATTCGGTTACATTTCTGAAGCCTAAGACTTCTGGCATTAGTCTTCCCTTCATCACAAAACCACAACCAAAAAAACCGCTGACCCTGCTCCTTGCAACACTCACCGAAGTAGATGTCACACGATTTCATACTTCATATGCCCTCTCCATCCCATCGTACTTCTTGAATGGCTTTAACGTCAACCTAAAGTCTATCCAGGCTCTCCATTAGTAGTTCGGCTTTATGTGGCGTGTTAAAAGTCCGGACATTCCACGTGCAGATCCGAAACTCATTGTCCTTGTTTCGTTTTCTGCGGTCGTTAACATGTGACGACAAGTTATAATCACGATTGGTTGGTTGAAATGCGACTGAATCTCAAAAGCAAAGGAAAACTCGAATGTGGTGTCAAATCCATAACTCACCCATCGTGGGAACATCAACGTTTGGAAGTTTACGTTAAGTCAGCAGTTTGATGTTCCCTTGAATAATTTAGTACAGTCTGTTTGATATTTTACGCCACAAATATTAAAATCATGCATATCCGAGGCTTTTAGTTGTTTCGGAACCGGTTAATTTTTCCCTGGCAGGGAAGTTACCCCGACGCACAACCCCCGACCTGGAGGGCCAGACCCTTACCATAACTCCAAGGGTAGGGAGCCGGATAAACCGCTCCTTATATGCCTGAGCTACGAATAATGTCGTAGAAACCCATATAAGGTGTTCACTAAGTAGTTCAGCCTGACTGGAACTGTAGACGCCACCGTTGATTCCATCTGGGGAATTCTTCCACTGCCGCTAAAAAATGATAAGTTTCGGCGGAAGTTGCCAGTTCTTCAGTCAAAATCAAATCATAGTTTAAAAGACGAAACAAAATACATTTTAGTCAATAAAACTTGCGAGGATGTGAGACCCTCAGCAATTGAATTTCAAGCAAGTTCAACCCTGTCATTGTATGTATACCCTCAAAACACAAACAAACTCGTGCACAAATTTATGATAAATTTCAATGGAAATGTGGATACATTTGCTATCGCAATTATTCATGCAGACATTAGGAGTAAATGTGGCTCGAAATCCTCTGCTCGACTTCCATTATGAATAAGAATATAAATACGAGTAGAACAGTATAGATACCCTAAGTCGTGGCATAATAATTTAGCCTACATAACATGCCTGTGCTTGTGCTCTGAATGTGGATGTGGACCATTTTGGAAATTTGCCAGCTTATTTCAGCATAATTAAAAGCTGTTGCTTATCAGACTTTACTCGTAAGTCGATATATAAATCGGGATAGTGTTTGATCAAATTGAAATTGATACACGAAAACTGAATCCAAACTCTGATGGGGATATTTGTGGGAGACATAAAATACAAGTAAGAAAACCTCAGGAGAAGAAAATAATTAATTTCAAAATATCCCTCCCTTCTGATCAAACTATAAATAATAAAGTAAGCTTTATGTTGTGGTTTTATTTAAACATAGAGAACTCAGCTCGCACAACACTCCAGCTAAGGGAAACCGGACACAGAATCAAAAACAAACCGAACTAAAGAATTTTTAATTTCAATTGTGTTCTGTTCAATTCTGTTCTGTTTGTAAACTTAAAATCACAAGCCATTCCTGGTTCGTGGAGCACTCTGTAAATTATAAAAAAAGAATTCCCAGAAGACAGAACTTTTGAATTCTGAGCGAGTTATTCTGCGGTGGGTGTTTCTAAGGATTGCTCGTGTAAAAAACCCGATGGCTGCTGCTGCCATCAGAGAGCATTAATTATATTTCTGTTTTTGGCTTGTTCGTTCGCGGGAGATGGAAAGTGGAAAGCAAAATTTGTGTAGTATATAGTGTCCGGCTAATTCATTGGTTGGCATGGTACATTGATGGTGGTGCTGTTGGTGGATGACAGGACAGCTAGAAGATTTTTAAAGTTTATTTTGATGCAATTAGCTGAAAGGATTTACTGGCGTAGCGAGTTTGTGTTATATTTTATTTTTTGTACCTATGTTCCTTAGATTACCACTTTGAAATTTCAAAATATTGAAGTTGTTTCTTTGGGATATACCTATATTTTTAAGAAAAACACTTTAATTAAATTTTGAAACATGGAATGAGAAGGATAATAAATCTTTTTGGTTTCAAAAAGTTAAAGGTAGCTATAGGGGAAATTAATTGAAGAAATATTTGATGGCTAATTTTACCTTTTTGATTGATTAATTTTGTGTTAAATGATAGGAAGGTATGTTTTGCCAGATGTTCCGAATTCACAAAGAATAAATATAAGATTGTTTTTTTGTTGAAACTTCTTAACCTTTTATAGCTTTATCAGATATCCATCTTTACTTCTGAAGGAAGATGATGATTTAACCGTTCCAAATGAGAAAATTATTCAAAAGTAATTCAGAATAGGTAGGTTGTGTTTGCACTTAGGCAACGCGGAGTTCCGGAAGTCTACGTGCGGATGGTCATGGACATTTACGAGCAAGTTAAAACAAGGGTAAGATTCCCCGCAGGAATCACCGAAGAGTTCCCCATTAGTGTAGGTGTGCACCAGATATGCGTCTTCAGTCCTTTGCTTTTTATTACTGTCCTTGACTTTCTGCTTGAGTATAAGGTGACGGACCCCAAAGTGAATCAGTTATTCTTTGCTGACGATGGAGCCATCTTAAGTGAAGATCCTCTGTCCTTGCAACGAGCACTTGATGTATGTGGTGGAGGGCAATGGATTCCGCATTAGCGCGAAAATGACAATATGCTATGCTGTCCATTTTCTGATCCATACAGGCCTATTCTGGATATCTATTTGAATGGAACAGTGCTTCCCAAGTGCGAAAAGTTTAAATATCTTGGATCTGTGATCAATAGCAAAGGATATTGTAATGACGACATCAAAAATCGCGTAAGAGTAGGGTGGATGAAGTGGCGGGAAAACCCTGTTATCTTCTGTGACAGAAAAATGCCGCCTAAGCTGAAAGGAAAGTTTTGCACTGCAGTTGTCCGTCCAGCAGTTACATACGGTTTACAGTGTTGGACAATGTACAAGAAGTATGAGAGTAAATTGACGGCAGCTGAAATGAAGATGATTCGCATGACAGCAGGAGTGACAAAGCGCTATCGAATAAAAAGCAAGAGAATTTACAAAGAAGATGCTATGAGAACCCAGTTCACCCCAGTAGCACAAGACGTGTCAACACTATCGCGGAAGAAAGGCAGGCGCAAAAACTCCTGGATGAAACAAATGCAATTAGTTGGCCTCAGACATGGAACAATCCAAAACCGGGACGACTGTCAACGGTTTTTGAGGTCAACCGGGCGATCCCCACAAGTGGAACCCTAGGTGAAGCAGTTGAGTGGGAGATTTATGGTCCCCCTCGAGATCGTGACAACCGCCGGTTAAATAAAGAAGAAGAATTGAATTTTTATTTACTTATATCCTAATGAACTATTTAACGTTATACATATTTTGTCTTCATTTCATTACGTTAATAAAATCATAACCTACCTACATTCATTTTATACTATAAAAGTTAACACGACATTCATTGACTATTATAGGCGGTACGAAGTTCACCGGGTCAGCTAGTACTTTATAAAAATTAGTAAAGGCAAATCGAAAAGTCGGTATACATTTAAAATGAAAAAATGTCATCAATTTAATAATTGGCTTTATTTTGCTGGGATTAACGTCACTCTGTTCTCTTAATTTTCCTCATAAAAGATGATAGAATTTCTTTAAAAACAATGGAAACAATTTTTTTTTTGCATTCATATATCGTAATACTATTGGGCTATCTTCTGTTGTGAATAAGCTTTGATTCTAAGTAGGCCATAGAATTTTGCTTTGACTTTAAAAAAAAATTACACATAATATAAAAGCTGTAAGTATAAATTTTATTTTATTTGACAGAAGATCGTGTATTATCATAGTTTAAATTATGGAATTAAGAGAATAATATTTTTAAAAATATAATCAAAAAATGTGAGATTATTGTTGGTATTATAAAGTTGTGTAAAATTTAATATTACTGAGTTTGATAACATGTATTTTTAATTAACTCAAGATAGAAAAATTAATGAAAAAAAAAGTTCATATTAAAAAACAATTGAAAGCCTTTTCATTATCTCATCATATATGAGTCCCAATATTTCCATAATCATTCTCACTAAAACATATTTTAACGCTCTTTGAGAAAATAAATCCTTTAAAATATTGCAAAAGACGAAGAGACAATTTTATATCGAATCGATTCGAACCGGTTTTATGGGTCTTAAATGGTCCCAAGAATGCCACGGGCGTGACATTTTTTCCACCCAACTGAACCGTGAATCTGCACCTTTTTGGATTAACTCCGACGTCGCCGCCGCCACCGCCGCCAACAGTAAAAATACCTCGACGAACACAGTTCTTACGTTTAATAGGATCAAAGAGAAACCAATAAATTCCGCGAGTTGAGTATATGAGAAAAGTGTCTTTAAGGAAATTCTCCATGCTTAATTCCACACAGTTGTCATCTTGAAGATCCTTCACGTACTTTTGATGATTGCCATCACAATGATTCAAAAGATTCTTTATTTCACCAACCCAGTTACAGTTAGCAAAACGACACTTGGTTTTCATCTTTGAAGGGATAAATTTTAAAAATAAAAAAAAGAATGCAGCTCTTATGGATGCTCGAGTTACACTGAGCTACATCTTTTTTGGGTAAAGACATCTTTTTTGGGTAAAGAATATATAGGCAAATACAAACTATTAAAACTACTATCAATCTAAATGGGACAGTTGTAGGTAATTGTACTTTTCAGGTAAATATTGATTATTTGTAATGAATCAGGTAGGTATGAGATAATATTCCTCATTGTCAGCTTAGAAGTCATAAATATCGCTAATGCTTTATTGTGATGGGCAAGCGTTTAAAAATGAGTAATCTAGAGAGGATTTGATTTGAAGTCAGCAATGATGTTCATATGGTATTTTTTTTTTCTTCATAATATTTATGCATAAATGATAAAATATCGGCACCTGTTAAAAGACCATCAGCTAAAGAAAAACAGAAAATATAACTACCTGTTATAACTATAAACTACCTATATCATTATGTAGGTAAAACTCCATCTCCTGGAAAACGTTGTACTAATTCAAACTGTGTCGTCATTAATTTTAGGGTTTTCCATTAGAAAAAGAAGGAATGCGTGCAGAAGAAATTACCAAAAGCAATTTTCAAATTTTGGAGTGAGTTGCGGTGTAGACTTTAGGTTTTTTGATTGCCGAAAACAAATGGTTTTTGTTCTTGCATTTCTCATTAGCATTTTCGGATACGGAAACAGAGTGATACAACTAAGGTGCGATAAAAAGCTAGAGTGTATAGGTTGAGTCAAGACAATACAACAAATCGTATGGAAGAGGATTTAGACAGGAGGTGCAATTTTCTATTCAAAAAAGACTTAAAACATAATAAGATTATTAAAAAAACATGTAACTTTTAAACATGAAATGTAATATCCTTTGTAAGGCCAGAAAATCTTTCATATGTTTTATGTTTCAAACAAAAACTGTTTTCGAAAAATTAATTTTCAAACTTAAAATATTGAAGAAAAATAAAAAAAAACGTTCAAACAAATTCTTTTTGAAATTGTACGTATTTAAGTACTATTTCTGTTTTCAAAATTCAATGCTCTTGCGTCTTTTCAATTTTTAGTAAAATAAAATGAAAACCGGATGTTTGTAGAACATTTACTTTTCAAAATATTTTGGATTTTTTTAGATTAGAATAGATTTATTAATTCATAAAAGTTATATTTACAAAAAACATTTCAGTTTAAACTTAAATCATTTCAGGCATGTCCGGAAAGGGCCGTCAGCCAGATGATAGCCTTAATTAGTATTAATTCCAATTTTTGTGTTTTGATGGTGCTTTATATACAATTTAAAATAAAAATTCTTCTCTTATTATAATATCTTCTTTAATTAAGTGCTATTTTTAAATACTGTGATAGTTTTTGCAAATCTGTTCCATTTAGAATTGCAATGAGTTCCGCTTGTTCCAAATAACTTTTCTGCCATATCTGTCGCCAAATTTCTGCTAGAATCGGGCACCTTGCGATGAAATGCAGTACGTTTTCCCTTTCTTTGGTGTTGCATAAGGAGCAGTTTATTGATAGGTCATCGCGATGTGGAATGAAATTTAGTGGCAAAAGTTCACCTCTTGCCCTGAAAATGAATGATATTGTTTTACTGTTATGGGTGTCCTTAAAGTAGTTGGATCGTGATGAAGTTGAGGGTAGAATTCCCTATGTATAGTGAACTAGTAGCTTGCTCTATACTTTTCTCTCTTGATTTGAAGTGAAGCTTTTCCAATAGATTGTGAAGATATGGCCTACTTATTTACTTTAGATGGCGCTCACAGCCCAGGATAGGCTTCGGCCTCAACTAAAAAGCACCTCCAGCCAGCTCTGTTCCTAGCTAGCCGCTTCCAGTTCCGCACACCGAGTGCTTTGATGTCGTCATTCACTTGATTGCGCCACCTGTTACGGGTTCTTCCTCTGCTGCGTACCCCATCGGGGTTGGATTCGAAGACTCGTCGGGCAGGTGTGTTGCTGTCCATACGCTCCACGTGCCCCAGCCATCTCAGCCGCTGTATTTTCAGCTTTTTGACCAGGTCAACGTCGCTGTATAGCCCGTATAGCTCGTCGTTGAATCTTCTCCTCCACATTCCTTCGATACAAACCCGACCGAAAATCACATGAAGAATCTTTCTCTCAAAGCACCCTAGCAGAATTTTATCCGATTTTTTCAGTGTCCATGCTTCTGACCCATAGAGCAGGACCGGGATGATTAGGGTCTTGTATAAAGTCTCCTTGGTTCTCTGAAAGAAGGCCTTAGTACTTAAATGCCTTCTTAGACCGAAGAAACAGCGGTTGGCAAGAGTAACTCTTCGCTTGATCTCTGCACTGATGTCATTTTGCGATGTAATAGTGGAGCCCAGGTAGACAACGTCCTTTACAACTTCGAAGTTATATCTGTTCATCGTGACATTTTGCCCGAGTACTTATGTACTTCGTCTTGTCCTCGTTAACCACCAATCCCATTTTAGCCGCTTCCGATTTAATGCTCGCAAATGCTTGTTTCAGTCCGTAGAGCTCCCGGGCTACTCTCTCAGCAGTCCTTGTTCAAGTCTGCAGCATTGCCTGGTAGGCCTCGTCGTTAGCTGCATGCGCCAGCCGGCACTCTCTATCAAACCAGGTGTTTCGTTGTGGTCGAAAGTCCGTTCAATTGCTTGGATATGCAGATGACATATATATTGTCGGGCGAACGAAGCGAGCTGTGGCAAGCGCATTTGCGAGCATTAAATCGGATGCGGCTAAAATGGGATTGGCGGTTAACGTCTTCGACTCGGGCAAAATGTCACGATGGACAGATATAACTTCGAAGTTGTAAAGGACTCACATCAGGGGCGGCACTTCTGACGGCTTGTTGACAGTGTTTCCACTTGTCCTCTGCACTTCATGCTGGTGGCGGACCTCCTGAGAGATTAAGAGTTACGTGGCCTGCAAAAGTTCTGGTGGTCTTTTGCTTCTCGACATCGTACCTTTTCACGTCATGGATATCTGCATACGTCGTCTAGCTACCACCACGTAGTGATCGGAGTCAATATTGGCCCCTCGGAACGTTCGAACTTCCAGATACTGGAAGCATGTCTCGCGTCTATCGCAACGTGGTCGATTTGGTTGACGGTTCGTTGATCAGGCGACCGCCAAGTCGCGTTGTGTATATTGAGGTGTGGGAAACAGGTGCTTGAGATGATGACATTTCGCCCCGACGCAAAGTCTGTCATCCTGTGTCCAATGCCGGATGTTTCGTTGTGAAGGCTGTGTCCTCCGACTATCGAACCAAAGCCCTCCTTTCCGAATCCTGCGTTGAAGTCACCAAGAATGATTTTCACGTCGTACTTTGGGCACATATCAAACGTTGTCTCCAGGAGATCGTAGAATGCTTCTTTGGTTCAGTAATCTCTCTCTTCATGGGGGCGTGAACACAGATCAGCGTAGTATTCTTAAAATTGCCTTTGATGCGGATTGTGACCAGGTATTTCCACAAAAATATATTTAAATGTGACAGTGTATGTAACGACAAATGATGCTCTATAGCCTTCCATTTTTCAGTTATAGAAATTATGAACTGTGGAATATCGTTTTCTAAATCCAATGTGGAATTCAATCAAAACATAGTTACTTTTAATCCATGCTGTGAGTCGGCTTGAGAAAAGCAATACCTCGACAGTTGGATGGGTCCGTCTTATCACCTTTTTTGAATATAGGAAAAGTATAGATTTTCTGAAAGCATCCGGTGTTTCGCCTGTAGTGAAAATATCATTGTACACTTTTGTGAGAACTGTTATAATCTCTAATGTTGCGTATTTCCAGAATTCATTTGGGATCCGGTCAATCCCGGGAGCATTTTTGTCTTTTATTTTGGCTACAACTTCAGAGATCGCTATTTCTCTATCTAGAATTTGATTTTCGACATTTGGTCTAGCGTATTGGATTGGAGGAGCACAAAGTTCCGGGTTCAATTGTCCTTCAAAATGATGTTGTAGTGTTTCTGCGGGCAGTAGTCATTGCATCAGAGCAGAACTAGCCTAACTCCAAAATTTCGAATTTTCGTTTTTATTTATGAGAAGTAAGCCAGTTGCATTCTGCTCTTGCCTGTGTGATGACAATACTTCTACGTGAAGTTGATCGCTTACAGTTTTAATTGCACGATATAAACCTACATATGTCCTCAGTGGTTATTTTGTATTCTGCAGAACTAATCTATTCGATAATTAGATGCTCAACAGTAACAAAAGCTTATTATAAATTTACCTCAGTCTTCACTTTGGTCTTCGATGGCGCCCGAGTTCTCACTGCAGTCGCATCTACAGACTCTCTTCGTCATACGAGGTGTATTCGGAATCATTATCCGAAACTGGTCGCTTCTTGGTCCGTATATTTTTTGATTCTTTTTTCTTGATTTTATGTATATATGTATGTATGTCTAAAATCAAGAAAAAAGATTCAAAAAAATTACAAACAAAAATTTATTTAAAAACTAAAAAATAAATCATAACTTATTAAATTTGCATTAATGGTATTTGATTTGATATGATGAAGAACTTTGTTACATTGAATTGGTGTTTTCAGAGTGTTTAACGTGAAGGTTGCCTTTCCCCAAGAGAATTCTTATTGAAAATATGTAATTCTAATTCACAACAAACCTTGTAATTTTTCTGTTGAGCACAAAATGAGCCTTTAGTAAGACAAATCATTTAGGACAGATAACTGGGGCCTAGCTATTAGGTACAATAAAAATGTTCGAATTCGTAAAATCTCAATTGCCAATTTTTATAGCGTGCACTTTAAAAGTTAAATAGAACAGCGCATGTTGGGAATTTTGTTGCAAAGTCCGAAGTACAAACATTTGATTCTTCTTTCCATGCATAGTACCCCTTTAAACAAGCATTGAAAACAACTTTCGAATAGATTCGAAAGTAGAATAATGTTACGCGTAGTAGGGCCCCTGACATTTTTCTTAAACGTCATCTGCATTAAAAAATGTATATACAAAACGTTCTTAAAACCAAACTACAAAAGCTTTAGTGAAAATCACCAATACGAATTTTGACTGTGTTCAACAGTATTCTCTATTATACGATGCCTGTTTCCGGCTCTTAAAAATTGACAGATTGTGAAGATTCGATCATTTTTCTTCTTCACACCAAATTTCGATAAGAGTCAGGTACAAAGGAATATCAAGTCACATATTCAAAAACATCAGTCCCGATGAGGTAAAAATCGTTTAACTTGTTTAAAAGCGTGAAATGCGATCCAAATCAAAATTTTCAAGCCATAACCAATGTTTGACGATTGAAACTCTTGTTTCATAAAACGATGATGATTATCTGCTTGATTAACTATAAACTCCCGATTCCCTCCCATCACCACATCTTTAAATGCGTCTATACCAAAACCCAAAATGGGATTTTGGGGCACTTCGGTTATGTTGTACTGGATAAAATACTGCCTCTATACTAGCAATTCCACACCCCCTGAATGGAAAATCTAAATATTCTGATTTGTTCCCTTGTATGATCCACAAGACATTAATACATAACTTGTAGAGCAGTAAAAGGTGTTGGAAGTGATCCACAATATTTATTATTTGTCAGTGAGTCAGTTACGGTTTGTACAATTTTTGCAGTCCGATATCTAAAGAACAAGGTGAAGCAACTGTGGTTAATTAGACCGCTTTTACACAAGGCAACTGAGTTGCCAGAAACCAGCTAGTTTCTTAGGCGAGAAGGGTATGAGTGGACATTTTGTTTCTTCCCCTTACGCCCTTCGCGCCCACAAACTAAAAACTGTTGGCAACTCAGTTTCCTTGTGTGAAAGAGGAGTTAGTTTAAAAAATACTTTATTAGTAGAGTGACCCCCTCTACCAATGGCTTGAGCTTAATCTTATTAAAAGGGTGTAGTGCCAGAACTTGGCTGTGTTATATGTGTAACGTTTTTCAACTTTTTTAGTTTAAAACCTTTGAAATGATAGATATTAATTTTTGAAGCGAAAATTCTTTGCGCGCGTTGAGAGTGAAATTCCAAGGTTAAATTTTTGTGAAACGAAAAAATGTAACGCCACATGCGCAACGCTGAGATCATTGATTAGCTTAGTGGTGGGAGGTAGAGTAAAAGTAAAAATTTTTATTAATAGGCTAATATATTTTATAGTGCAATACGTTTGGGTTTTTTGATAATCTGTATTATTGTAGCAGATAAAAGGGAAAAATTCCTTTTATGTCTATTTTCTAATTTCGTTAAATAGAATGCCAGAGTTTTGAAATTTCTTTGGTGAAATAAGTTTTTTATCTATCTCCTATTGATATGGAGATATAAATTGTTGTAAACATATTGGGGCGTATTCATAGTAATTTTAGAGCTATGTCTAGGTAAGTTAAGCATAGGTTTAGTTGAATTTTCGGACGTTGATTCTATTTTTTTAAGTTTATCATTTCAAAATATTTAAAGCTATTTCACAAGTAGCACAGAATTACTTAAAGAAGGATTTAGGAATTCTAAAACTATACTTGTATGCTTCTTTAAAAAGGATTTAAGTTCATATTAAGTATAGAAAAGGCGCAAGTGGGTGGTACGATAGAACGAATTAGGAAGCTAAATTGAATTATTGAAACATTCTTAAATACTTCCGTTCTACTTCTTAAATAGGTATAACACTTTCGCTAAATTGAATTATTGAAGCATTCTTCTTAATTACTTCCGAAATACTTCTTAAATCGGTATGACATTTTCTTTGGGCTTCACAAGTCGTCTTTAATAATTCTTTACTCCTTCTTTAAGAGTTACTTACATACATACTTTTTTTATTTATTTTGAACTATTTTATTATTGCATTTTCCTGTATTCAAATTATTAAATTATTTTTGTATTAAATCTCATTTTTTTTTTATTTACCTGTGCTTCCACCGGGAATCGAACTCGAGTACTTCCGTATGCCGTTCGTGTCCTACTCAGCCAATCTGATACTTGCCAGTTGAAAGAATTTTACATATTTCAGCAATTTGAGTTCGTTTGTGTCCCGTCCTTTTTTTTGTTCTGCCCAATAGGTAATTATTCATTTTTTATGGATGCTTCGGCCCAGAGCAAACACCAAAAAATGTGGTACCAAATAATCAAATGTGAAAAAAAATAAAGGTGGACACGGCTGAGAATGGAACCCAGACCTGCAGCGTGGCAGTTGAATGCACTAACCATTACGCTACGCGCTACTACCATCGGATCATGTGTCGCAATTTTAAATACTATTTTAAGAAGATCAAAAGAAGGATTTAAGAATCATAAAAATACCAGAGCCACGCCCTTCAAAATTAAGAACAGTTTTTGAAGGATTAAAGAAGTATTTAAGAAAGAAGGTAAACAAACATTTGAAAAAAGCAAATCGAGGAAGGATTTATAATATTATAATTATATAGGACATAATTATTAAAGTCCTTGACGAAAATACCTAATAAAGAAGAAATACAGATCAATTTAAGAAGTCATAAACTGGCATACCAATTAAAGATTGAATGAAGTACGAATTAAGAAATGTCATACCGAAATTATACTATTTTGTGCTACTTGTGTTGGGTAGTATACCAAATTCATTATCTTATAAATATATGAAACCATATGTATTGCTGATGGTGAACAACAGTTGGTTCAAAATGCATTTAATTGTAATAAAATATAAAATTAAAACTTAAACGTATATTTTGCTTTTATTTTTCTAATCGTTTGTCGTTTCCAATTTAACGCGACTACAAAATATAAGTGCAATTTTCTTTGAAACCAACAATTTGTAATTAAATTCGGCCTGTATTCATTCCGCCAAAATTGTCTTAAACTGTAATTTATTTAAACCTGGGTCTATAGCTGTGCCCAGCAGAATGCAGAACCGCTTAAGTCAGGTTTGGTCAAAATTGACTTTTTGATACCATTAGATTTAGCGTGTCCAAATCTATTTTGTGATTAGCTTTGTATCATAAAGAATGAGGCCACAATTTTATAATACAAAACAACTAAAGTCAGTTTCGTACATCCTCCCCAAGTCAAAACAACTAAAGTTGTAAGTTTAAATTATGAATAATAATTTTCTATTTTCTTAATTTATATTTGAGGAAAAAAAACTAAATTAAATTTTAGCGGTTATTCTCGAAAAGATAAATGAAATTATTATGTAATTTGATTCCTAGGTGGGCTAAAGGTCTTTATTTTTATTTCTTTATTTCAGTTGCGACGTTTTGGACGTGTTTACGTCCTTCTTCAGGCCTGTTAAAATGGGTTTTAGATATTGAAAAGTATAAAATAACATACTATAATAATACTTACATGATAGTTAAATAAAAATATAAATTAGAACTAATTTATTATTTTTGTTTTAGTTGGTTGTTTTTAGCAAAAATTTTCTTTAATTTCTTTAATCTTTAAATATCTTTGAAAAGATGTTTATCACAATTCAGAATTTCAATAATATTAAACTTCAAATATTATTTAATTTAAAAATATATAAAATTCTTTCAAAATATTCAGCCCTATCACAAATTCCATGGTAATCGGAAACCTTTTACGAATCCCGAAAAAAATATAATCGAGTACGTTCGTACTGGCAATTTGCATAGGATTTTCCACTAAGATGGATTCTGTGATCCATTTTTTAGGGATTCATAACAAGTTTTCGATTACGATGGAATTCGTGATAGGGCTGATTATTATTGAAACGAGTCAAATATAAAGTGTAATCCAAACAACACATAGTTATTTAATCAGCTGACCATACATACTACTGAGTCCCTCCAAAACCGAACGCCTATTTACCGTGTTATCTGTATTTAAAATATGTAGTATTTCTATTAGCATTCTTTTATTATAATTTTTCTCAGTGTCCAAAACTTCGACATTACTAAAATCTGGTCTATGTTCCTCGTCTATACAATGTAAGGCTAAGGCTGTTTTATGTGCATTGCCATTATGTATATCAGACCTGATATTCTGTTTTTTTTAGGTTTTGCATCGTCGTTCCTACATGGACAGAAGGGCATGCTATTGTTCCATCACCTCAACATCTTATTTTGTAAACAATATCAGATTTATCATATATCAATAATTTATCTTTTAGATTAGAAAACAAAGACGTTCTAAGTGTATTGGATGATTTAAATACTATACGAACATTTTCTTTATTTCTGATAAGAGCATCTAAAATCTTATTTGAAAGATACGGAATATATAAAACACTTTTGTAAGAAGGCTGTTTTACAACTGAATTTGTTTGAATTACAGGATTAAAATATCTAATTATAAATGTTTTAATTATATTAATAGGAAAACAATTAGAAGACAATGTAGTCTCAATTATTTTAAGATTTTTTTGCCGAAAGGTAATGTCACTCTTATCTAATAATCTATTTATAAATTTGCTTGCTGTATTTATTTTAACCTATTTTGGTTGTTTAGAATTATAATTAATTAGACGTCCTGATGAACTTGTTTCGTATACCAATCAAATATTAAACGATTGTTTTTTCTAATTACTAAGACATCAAGGTAAGGAATTGTTGCATTATTTTCAACTTCTACTGTAAACTGAACATTGTGGTCCGAAACGTCGCAACTGAAATACAGAAATAAAATTAAAGACCTATAGCCTACCTAGGAATAAAATTATATTTATATAAATGTCACGAAATAGGAACTATTAAAATTATTATGTCTTAAGTTGAGTTAAGTCATTATTCCACAAAGAAATATTAATCATGCTAAGACTTAAATTGACTTTAAACAGCTTAACTTGATTTAAGATTTTTTGAAATAACAACACTCTCGAGCCAAAACAACTAAAGTGTTTCTTTTGCATCCCACGCTCTTAATTGCAATGCTCGATAATTGTTTTCGATTTTAAATTAAAAGGGTCAATAGCCTTTAATTCCATACTATTTTTAATACCGTCAAATTTTTCAATAATTTTTTAGAGTAATTTGTAATTTCAAACTTTTTCTAAAAACTTCAAACTTCTCTCCTGAAAAATGCTAAAATCAGAGTTTAGCGGTTCTGCCTCTAGGCCACAGACAGATAGGTTAATTTTAAAAATTGAATTAAATCACCAGAGTCCGCTAAAAATTTGAATTAGGTATATATAGTTGAAAAATAAATAAAACCAAATTTAAGTTGTCATATACAAATTTTTGATTTTGCAGAGGTTTTGAGCGTAGGAATTTTTGGAAAAAGTCGGAAAACCTACTCTCATAAACTGATTTATATCTTTTAAATGTTCACCTTTTTACTTTAAATTTTCACCATTATTATTTAATTTACAACCCCAACCCATCGATCATTTTGATATTGAACACATAGCTGAGTCTTACGCATATAAGCTTAATATCCCTTTACAAATCGAGATTTTATGATGGCCAAAAAAGTTTCACTTCTGCCACGAGTATACTGAGTTACGCGCGCTCTTTTTCTTTATTTTAAAAGACTAACAAACTATGCACATTTTTTTTCTAAATATTATTTTGCCACTCAAAATATTATTGAAAAGCGACCGCTTTTAAAAATATGAAAAAAAATCTTTTTAGGCTTTAAAGAGCTTTATTCCAAGTGATTTTAGTTTTATAAAGAAATCCTTAGAGCATTAAAAGTTTGTGGAATATTTTGTGACTCACCTATATACATAAATGGAATTTTCAAATTGAAATGGATGACTCAGACGAATTTCAAAAAATCGCAGTAGTTCATTTCCTCTGCAAATGCCCTGCTCTGGCCATAGCTAGAAAACAGTCACTCGGAAGAGCATTCTTTGACGACATTAACGAACTTTCTGAAATTAAGATCAAAAACTTGATTTCTTTTCTCAACGCGACGAAATGGCTCTGGGACAAATTTCGGCTACTTCTGTATTATACCTTCCGTCGATTTCCTATGATCACAAGATAGTGGATTAGGGTTCTGGTGAGGGTTTGTGGTGCAAACCGGCCGGATGATCATCCAATCAGATCAGTGGACGCTCCAGTGCAAGCCAACGAACTGCCTATTGGGCTAACTGTGGATGGTGGATGGTGCGGGTGCGGGTGCTGATCTGGTTGAGTCAGTGATCAACTTTCTGATGATTGTGCTAAAAGCTACAACAAAATCCTATTCTAAACTCAAATAAAAAGGAAAGATATCCTGAGGATATGCCCATATTCTCTCTCTTCAATTCCATCCACAGGTTCAAATGAGTTATGGTATCAAAACGGTGCACTTCAGCGCTAATTGGGCTATGGGCTAGAATGCCCGTGGCCGGCATTTCTACCTACCTTCAATAAATCGATGTGGGCTTCCGGCCCAACTTAAGTTTTTAACCCACTAAAAGTACATTGTGAACTTTTGGTCTGTAAGCTTTCAAGCCTGCATCGATATGTTCACTAGTATGAGTTATGTAGTATGAGGTGTTTATAATTATTTTTAATTCCACCCCGAAGACCTAGAAGGGAATAATCCATTTGAATAAGATACTTTAGAGCAAAACTAGATTTAGTAGGTATTAAAAAAAAATTACTAAGGGCCAGTTTGTTCACCGTGGGTTTAAACACATTCAACGGTTTCCCAATAATAATCATAGATTTAAGATGATTAGCTGTGAACAAACTGGCCCTAAGGCCAAGTTTGGTGAGTGAAACCAGACTTACTTAATTTTGAAAAAAGATTTGTCTAACCGTTACGCCAAGAAGCAGTTTTTAAGTGAAGGGTAAATGCAGAAAGTCTTAGAAAACAAAGAAGATAAAATAACAAAAGCGTTTGTTTAGTTAATCCAGAGTTAACTCACCAAACTTGGTGAGTTAACTCGGGTTTAACTTTAACCCCGCACTGAAAAACTGGCCATAAGTAGAATAAAAACAGAAAACATTTCTCCACGTAGAAAAATTCAATCAAATGTTAGAATTAAAAATAATTACCTTCATTCCGGTAATAATTTTGTTTGGCATTTAATCTTCATACACGTACGTAAAGCCCAATCCATTAATTTGTACACATTTTAAGGGCAAATTATATATGAGTTCATCAATAATTCCTAATGAAAATGAACAACGTGGGTATGTACTATGTAGTGTACATTACGAGCATAAACCAACATCAATAGGTAGGCAGGTACTTCTTCAAAAGGATCTTAATCTTACCAATTTTTATTTGCGATCTCAGTTTCCGAAGACAGCGCGCAAACACAAACCGTCCGAAAATGGAATAATATTCGCGGCACGTTTCACGTAAAATAAATGAAACTAAAATACGCTTCCGCACGTTTGTTGGAATAAATAAAATTGACGCACCATCAGAGCAGAGCAGAGAGTGCAAAACGGGGGCAACAATATACCTACCTTTTATTCCTTTATTTCCGATTTATTTCTTGCGGTAGGATGTGGCAAGATGAAAAAGGAGGCCAAATGAGCAATTCTTGTTTTGTCAAGAAATTAATTCCTTTTCTTCTTCCTGGGTTCTCTTGAGTTGCTTCTGCTGCTCCTGCCGCTGCTGCTACTGTTGCTATTTTTGTATAGAATACCTCGAGCAAAAAAGGACGACAACGTTATTGTTACATCTTTCTGAGTGAATTTTCCATTTAAACAATGGTCCCTCGAGTAATTTGTTTGAGTTTGCACGAATGCCATCCCTTTGCTTCGGCTTCGGCTCCGGCTCCGGCTCGAGAATAATGTCAAATTATAGTCACATTAAGTCAGGAAAAGTCCTTATGTCATTATGTCATATGGAATCACTGGGAGGTAAAGTGTTGTTAAGTATACTTCAATGAGGGTATAATGGAAATTAAATCACTTTGTATTGTGCAAACAGAAGAGGATATTGAGGTTGTTTCATAATTTAAGTTCATTTAGTAAGCTTTTAGTGTATAGGTAGACACATGTACATTGTACATATGTATATATGAGAATAGTTATATATTCATATAATAATATTATTGTCGGAAGGTTAATTTGCGGAATAAATAACCTACCGACTATAAGTAGCTTTCTTAGTAGTTTTTGATGATAAGAACAAAAAAGTCCTTAGCGTAAATAGATTACCAAGTCATGTTATAGATTTTATGTGAAATACAAATTTTATGACAATTTATTATAATGAAGTGACAAGAGAATTACATATCTTAAATGTCCAAGCAACAATATTATGAGTGAGAATAGGAGGTAAATGCAATTACAAAATAGTTATTCAACTTGTCATGCTTAATGAAATATTATAAAGGTAATATACGAAGGATTGGTATTTAGGCTGGAGTTGGAGACATTCTTTCATTTATTAACTTCGTCTATTTTAAACCCGGGTACCAGAAAACACTTTAATAATAATTTTCCAGCTTCAGTGCCAGCAGTTCCTAAATAACTCACCTCGAAAATTTAGAGTTTTTAGAAACGCATTAATTCCCGCGGAACTTAACCCGGCGGCTGTTATTTCCCTAAACTTGAAATAGCTAACATATATAGGTGGGGGTTAATTTTGTTCAAAATAGTACGTACTCAAGTGCTATTTTAGTTAGTTAGGATGTGATCTTTATTCAATATTTTTCATTTCATTTTGATAAATTTATTTATGTAGTTCATCAGCCGAAAAAAGGGGAACAAAAATATAATTTTAATTTAAAACACCGAAAACAAAAAGTTGTTAAAATATTGTCATACATATAACCTAATAGTAGCTCGGAGATATTTAAGAAATAATCAGATACTTTCGTTTATTACTTGAAAACGATATTTCCATGCAATTTTAATGTAGCTCGATAGAGTAAGCCAGCTGATTTTGCCCCAGTGGGCTAGTCTTATGGCATTAAAAATGATGCAGGTTCCGATAAAATGTGCCACATCCTCTGCTGCATGTTAACACAATGTACATTCGGAGGTTCGGTCACTTCGATGGGGCATACAGTTTAAGTACAAAAGCTCTTCTCTCGCTTTGAAGTGGTAGGAGCTAGGATTCCCAGAGGACTTTCTTTGGTACCCGAGAAGTGGCTACGGCCCACGGGTGGTTTCACGGCTTACCTCGTCGTTTGGTGTGGTTCTTGCCACTCCCAGAGTACCTCTTGCTCCACTGAACATTTATTTTATTCTAGACCTTACCTTTGACTTTACCTTTGACCTTACTTTTGACCTTACCTTTGACCTAACCTTTGACCCTACCTTTGACCTTACCTTTGACCTTACCTTTGACCTTACCTTTTATGTTACCTTTGACCTAATTTTTGACCTTTGATAAAAATCAGAGATCAAAGATCAAAGGTCTAAATCAAAGGTCCAAGATCAAAGATAAAAGATAAAAGATAAAAGATAAAAGATAAAAGATAAAAGATAAAAGATAAAAGATAAAAGATAAAAGATAAAAGATAAAAGATAAAAGATAAAAGATAAAAGATAAAAGATAAAAGATAAAAGATAAAAGATAAAAGATAAAAGATAAAAGATAAAAGATAAAAGATAAAAGATAAAAGATAAAAGATAAAAGATAAAAGATAAAAGATAAAAGATAAAAGATAAAAGATAAAAGATAAAAGATAAAAGATAAAAGATAAAAGATAAAAGATAAAAGATAAAAGATAAAAGATAAAAGATAAAAGATAAAAGATAAAAGATCAAAGAGAAAGATCAAAGCTCAAAGATCAAAGATCAAAGATCAAAGATCAGAAATCAAAGATCAAAGGTCAAAGATCAAATACCTTTTACCTGACCTTTCACCTGACCTTTGATCTGACCTTTGACCTTTGACCTGACCTGAGCTTTGACTAGACCTTTGATCTTTGACCTTACCTTTAACCTGACCTTGGACCTGACCTTTGAACTGACCTTTGACCTGACCTTTGACCTGACCTTTGACCTGACCTTTGATCTGATCTTTGACCTTTGACCTGACCTGAGCTTTGACTTGACCTTTGACCTTACCTTTAACCTGACCTTGGACCTGACCTTTGAACTGACCTTTGACCTGACCTTTGACCTGGCCTTTTACCACCTAACGGCTAGACGAGAAGCACTTATAAAATATTTTCGATTATAATTTGAATACGTGCAGAAAAAAATAAAGATCTAACTGAAATTGGATTTTTTAATTTACTCTCTGTAAATTTCGGTCCAAATATGTCCCGGTCTACATTGAACGATTTTGCCATTGCCGATCTTTTGTTCGTTGGTGAAGGGTGTGAAAAGTGAAGGGTAGGGATCAAATCGTTAGTACCACAAAACTCGAACGATTTTTCCAGTCTGTTTATGTTCTCTTTCCTTTCTTTCCAGTTTTTTGTGTGTGTTCGGTGTCGTTTGATGGTGTGAGTGAATCTCAATGAAAAATGAAGAGAACATACAAAAATGAAGAAGACAAGGAAAAAATCTCATAGAAAAAATGGTTCTGGTCTTCGTGGAAAAAAAGGGCAATGTAGATCGGGACTATACAGTCTCCTCTCGGTTGCTTAAAATGTTAAAAGCCAGTCTAAAGCCAATCAAAAGCCAGTCTCGAGACGAGAAAAGTCTCTTCTTTTCTCATCTCTTGGTCAGCCCTAATGGTGCATTAACATGCATCGTCAATACGTCAATATTTAGTTATATTATAGACATTAAATTATACAAGAGCTCAAGTTCGTGCGATCAAGTCGTGCATTTTATTATTTAGAGTTAACAGGTTACCTACGAGTATAGGTACGTTGTAGGTAGGTACATATTTATATGAAAAACAGTCATGATTTTTAATCGTAAAAACACACCGTTTTATCCCAAAAGTAATTTGATAGTCATTGCAATGGTTCAATCATAATAATATTGGATTCATATCATATTCCACCCTTTCAAAAAGTCGTTAAAATTTCATGCTCGATAAAAGAAGAGAAATACAATGAATTGCATGAAGTATCACATCACAAGCACAACAAGTTCCATTGAGCTTTCACCATATAAACTTTCTGTTTCTGTAGCTTATCTTTTATTTATATACATGTAACTTAGTATTTTTATTCTCATGTCTCTCTAATGAATTGCGTGGACTTAGTTTTTTTTTGTATGTATTTTGTAGCAAAGAAAAATAAATATCTGTGAAATTATTGATGAATCTCCAATTTTAGATGCCAAAGTTAGGTATTTGGAATTGAACGAAAAAAACCGTCAAAAAAGGTGTGAGGCCGAGACTTGCTGCTAAGGAGTTTAAAAAATATATGAGATGATGGAATTAACCGTTTTCAATTACTTACGGTTTTCCGGAATTCTAGATTTGTAATGCCTTTCTGCCCTCATAACTCATAGTGTTTGACATTTTTTACATTTTCGTTTCCTGGAAGGTTTTTGGATTTATACCTGAAATTTGATTGTCTGAAGTTTTATTAAATATGTAATCAATGTAAATTCAAGGGTAAGCCAATTCTGTACATAATTAATATATTTTGTCAATCCACAACTGATACACCTCAAAACACATGTGGTTCAGTAATATTTGTCAATAAAATAATGTATACATTTCTTGGAAGCTGACTTTTGGTACTTACGTTCATTTATGGTTTTCTAGATCTTAAGAGTTCCACACTCATAGATTGTGCAATTTCTTAATTATAACAGTATTTTGCTTGACAATTAATATGCGCTTTTTTTATAAGTATTTTTATTTTCAATTGAGCAGTAGGTTCTACTACTTTTTAACTTAGAAATACATAATTGTAATTGGTGCGATTTGTCGAATTGAAAATTTTGACATACCTTTACGTTTTGAGGTCCCTAGAATCAGAGTCCGTCGTTTTAAGCAAGATGACTGTATGTGTGTAGACAATACGTACGTAAGGGGTACTTTTTTCGTCCACCATATCTCGAAAACGAATTATGTAGGATGAATTTTATTTTACAGAAATATTGTCATTACGTGCTCAAAAGGTTTATGAACAAATTCAACAAAACGTTTTTTCACTACAGCAATTTAAAAAGGAGCTGTTAAATGTCATTTGTCTCGAACATCTCAGGAATGGAATAACATATTCACGGCAGACTTATTTTATTTTACACAGTGAATGATTTATAGCTTAATAATTTGCCTTTAATTAGTCGTTTATTAGTTGTGACATTTTTTCAATTTCGTCGTGCTGTGTTTGCTTTCCTAACTTGTAATCATAACAGCAAAAAAATATAGAAAACATAGCAAGATGAAATTGAAAATGTCACAACTAAGTAACGACTAATTAACGGAAAATTATTAACCTGTTAATCATACCTACACTGTAAAGAGTTCTTACTACTTTTTTGAGAGGATGCTTTGCTAAGTTGATATTAAGTAAGCAAAGCAACACAAAAAAAACATAGGAAACATTAAAAGCAAATTTGAAATTGTCACAACTTATTAACAATAACTAATTAACGGCAAATTATACAATTGACCATTTTTCGATTAGTGAATTTTATTTTGCTAACTTGACACTCATAAAAATATGTCTTAACAACTTTTAAATAATTGAATATAATCCATCTATGTACTATGTATCAATGTTTCAGTGTGACCTTACATCACCCACACACCTTAAAGCTATAACTTATCTTGCCACGTTCTATTATTAAAGCTTTTTATTATTATATTTTTTTCGTTGGGCAATTATTTAACTAAATTTCCCCATCAGAAAGATACCTCTTCACTACTTTGATATAACATCAACATTTGTATGGAGATGCAGAAGCCATTATATGACAGTAAAATGTAAATAAAAACAATCGTGGACATAAATGCTACATTGTGTCAAAATTTTAGAACATCCATTTACATTTTTATATATAGGTACAGTTTGAAGGGTTTTTCAACTTTGTCGATATTTTGTTATTCATATCACACTTTCAGATTACAAAAAAAAGTAAGCAAACACAAAACTGACTGTCACCGCTAATTGAGAGTGAATAAACAGTCGCTATTTTAAACCTTATTTAGTGCTTAAGTGATATTTAATCACTCACAATAAAGACAATTTTCCATCAGGGATAGTTTTAAAACGCATTTCAATTTAATGAAACTATTTAAAGCGAGCCAGTTAACGAAAGCGAGTGAATCAATCAAAAAATTATAAACTATTCTATTCCCACTTGGATGGATCCGAAGTCCACATCCACAAAAATCTACTGTGGAGATTCGACCCACCCACTGTGTCAAAAGTCCACAAAAATGTGGGTCAATATTCCCTTATTTTAGAAAGAAAGTGTGTCATTAGTCCACAAATATTTTTAAGAATTTCATATTCAAATATTGAGAAAAAAACAGAACAATTAAGAATTTATTTTATATTTATAAAATGAGTAGAGTATACCCCATGCGGAGCGATGGAGTCGCGTAAGCGGGACACAGACTCCTAAAAGGGAGTTAAGCTCCTTGAACCCGCGAACCGGGCTACCCAAAGTACTCGTGTTAAAGAAAAGTAATCCACTGAAGTGGGTCAGAAATCCACAATCTATGGGCAATAAGTCCACAAGATTTTTGTATGGACTTTTGGTCCATCGGAGTGGGTCAAAAGTTCACAATTGATTTATGGACTTTTGACCCACAGAAGTGGGACAAAAGTTCATTTTGGCCTGTGGACTTTTGACCCTGCGCCCTGGTTACCATGATGTGAATATAAATCCGGTTTGCTTTTTTGCTTTTACAACCATAAAGAAAGGTATATATCCAATGAAAGCTACTTATTCGCCCGCTTAAATGAGCAATGCAACTGAAAATGCAAATGGTAATTATTTTGATGGAGTCCCTGGAACTGGGGTTCAGTCATCTAATAAACCACCATAACACTATAGGTTTGGTATAAATCGGTTTTATATCGATGATTTCTATCTTTGACTAAATCATCACTTAATTATTCTCAACTGATGCAATATGCAATTAACCCTGTGTTTATTAATTCCTAGAATTTGATCCCTAGCAATAGCAAAGCATAAACTGTATCAATTGCAATATAACATACCCAAATAAATATAAAGTATTGTAGATATTGACGTTCAGATTATAGATAGAACGATTAGTTTAGAATTATAAGCAATAAAACGCATTCACAAATACAAACGCAACGTTGCAGGTTGAACGAGAAAGAGCCTTCCACCACCTCATGAAGAGGAAAGTTCCCAGTTGAACCTATGTATCTATTGACGCCAGCAATTCGGGAATGGAAAATATTTAATAAAACGCATAATTCCTTTTTGTAAATGTTAACAGAAAATATTTTTAATTCAATAACCAAAGTGTAACAGAACAGAAGCTAACGTCCAGAATTGTGCGGCACGGCACGACATAGCTGGAAATCGGACTTTTTATAATGTACTGCACTCTACAAGCTAGCTTTCATTATCCTTTAACGTGTTTCGTTTGAAATCCATAAATAATATGTATTATTTACTCATAAAAAAATTGTTGATTAAATTTGTATTTATTTTTAAACCTATTTATTTTTGTGGCAAAAATAATAAAGGTTTAAGTTAAAAATTAAAAGATAGATAAGGAGATGTTAGACCTAGCAACAAAAGGGCAGGAATTGATTTTGAAGGTCGTAGATTTTAAAAATTAAAACTTACGATATGTACTACATATTGTACATTGAACATAGTGATAGAGAAATGAAGAGTTCGTATCGAATGGTCATCCAACGGCGAATACAGGTGAGGGATCATAAGATCATGACCCCTCCCTCTCAGAGAACTAAAAAAGAGTTACGCATAAAGTTCGCATTTTTAAAATTACTTTGGTTCAAAATTGGTTTTAGTTTCTTTTAAAATTCTCCTTTTTATAAATTTATTCATAAAAGTAAACTTTCTAAAATTTAAAAAAGCATTTTTGAAACTTTTCTCTTATTATTTATTTGCAGAGCTTTATAAAACTTAAACGCCATTATTTCTGCAATATTTTAGTTTGATTTTTATTTTTATTGTTTTTTTTTAAGGGAACTTTAGACTTGACATTCTATGAAGATTTTGCATATATGTACCTATTAATACTAAGCTCGAAACCGAGCATGTTGAATCAAGTTGGGGTAACAAACATATTGGCTGTCGTTTATACACAGTCAGGGCCCGATCGAGCTTTTTCGCTGGCCTGGGCAAACATTTAGTTTGTCTCCCTTTCCTATGACAACATCAAAAAAAAAATACATAAATACAAAAAACAAAACAAAGACTGGGTGTGACCCACACAGGTCACTTCCAATTGGTGTCTTTCTTATAAGAAAATCGCGAATTCAAGTTCAAGATACCTTATTTAATTTTGTATATCCAATCAAGTGAAAGGACATTGGGGACAAGACCAAAATTTGAATTATTTTTAATAATATGTATTTGTTTTTGGGAACTATGATAAAAAAAACTCTGACTTAATTTGTTTACAAAGATAAAATATCAAGTCTTAATTATGACGTTGTGTGTAGAAACAAAATATTCCTGACTGATTTGATATCATTGTTTGCACTTAAGATATTCGAGCTAAAAAACATTATACATAACGTCATTATTGTATTGGATAGAATAAAATGGACACACACGCAGACGCAGACGCTTCTCATGATTTCTAACCTTCAACTGATGAAATCATGAATTCATTGAAAACATCATGATTTTTGCTTGCGAAATGCATACATCTGTCTGTTTGTCAGTCTGTCTGTTGTTTCTCGACCCGCAGCCTAACCCAGCTGCTCCATTAGCAATATTTAAGGCAATGAATTGAAATTCCACCAAAGAGACGCTTTGGCAAGGACAATATTGCCCGGTAGATGAAAGGAAAATATTAATCTTCATCCTGGAGATTTTCTTCAAGCCTTAGAATTAACAGAATATTAGCTATAGAAAAATATAAATTTTGTTTAATTCCAAAACTAATGGTACCTGCCACACCACAAAAAATACAAACAAATATTTATTTCAAAAACGGTACTAAAGTTTTAATAAAAAAAATCTACAAATAAGTTTTAAGAGTATTGTAAATGTTTTGGTAAAATAAATAAATAAATCGGGTGGCACAACGGCTCATGAAGAACCAGGGCCTTGTGACTAACAACTCGCAACCATTCCTGTGTGCGCCTTTCGACAGGAATGGAAGGGACCTACAATTTTATGCCGAATCCGAACGGATAGACGAGAAGCACTTATTCGTGACAAGTGATACTCTTGGAGGATTTGTCAATTCCTTGCAAGAGGCAGTAGCCATGAAAAAAACTTTTACTTTTTAGGTGGACGAGGCTGGGAAGCGAACCCAGACCTCCAGCGTGACAGTTGAACGCACTAACCATTACGCTACGGGCTACTACAAAAAATATTTTGGTAAAAAGAATTTAAAAATAACCGTTGTTAACGTTACATTTCATTGAACTGACTTCCGTATAATATTTTTTTCGCGCCGTTCTTGGAGAGACGTGTTTTTATGTGTGTTTCCTTGTTGGTCGACTACATTTGTGATATACCTTTTTCGTTCAACATTTATACATATAGGTTGATAAAGAACCAGGATATCGACTCCAGATGCATTTTATTTTGCATGTTATAACGCCATAAGGTTCAAAAGGGACTTTCAAAAATATTCATTTAGCGGTTTTCTTATACTTCAGCGATTTTTGTTAAATATCATTCGACTCAAATATCTCGAGAACAAAAATAATGCTATCGACTTTTGGTCAATTTCATTTTTCACATAATGACGTAATGAAAAATTGATAAGAATTTAAAAAAAAAAAAGACAATGGCGAAAGTTTTTTTTTCGAAATCTATAAATTTACTAAACATTGATACAAATATTTTGGCTGGAATGTTTTGACAAAAATCAATATTGATATCGGGCTAATTCTCTCCAACATGCTTCGCCATAATTCAAAATTGATGCGCGGCTTGTTAAGCAAACAAATACCAAAAGAAACTACCTTCTAAAAATGTTTGAAAAATATTTTTCTTCTCGAACATCTCAACACCAAATAATGCTATCAACTTCGGATCCATTTTATTTGTATGTATACAGAAGTAATGAAGAATTGATAAAAAAAATAAAATAACTGGTACCTATATAAAAATAAACTGTTATAGTTCGAAACTATTTTTCGACTCGAATATCTTGAGTACAAACAATAATACCAATTCTGTTCAGGGATAACATTATTTCACAGAAGATATTATAATTAAAATTTATCAATAGGTACATTAGGTAATTAAAATAAAAAAAAAAAAATAAGTTTCAAGATTTTAAACGATATTTACTAAAAACTGTTGAAACAATTTTTTTGTCAGCAATGTCTCGCGATCAAAAATTCTTTTGCACTTGATAACAATTTGCACACCTACTGAAGTTCTCGAAAATCTTCTATTGACGATTTAATTTTCTTATAACAAAATAACAAGAATAACAATGGGAAGGTACCAGGTGTGGGTCACATCTATAGCCTCTTTTTGAATTAAAATGTTGGGGATGACCAAACTCCTCCTAAAGCTACTAACGCCATTGGCAGCTAAAACCACGATAAGCCAAGCACCACTGTTATACCTTCTAACCTTAATTTAGTTTTTTTTTTAAAACTGTTCAAATAATTTTCTCAGATTGATTACTATCGTATTTATATTATTCGATTATTCCTTTCCTCTAACTGTTCAAACTTCAAGGCAACATAATTAAGAGGAAATAAACTAACAAAATTATAGAGACCTATAGAATTTAAGTTCCCTTATAAGATGGCGAGAATAAGTGCCTTTTTTGTGCATTCAAACTTTCGAGTTTTCGACTAATTCATCATTTATCCAAGGGAAGTTGATTTGTTCTTCTTCCAAGAAGAACATCCACTTTACCCAACAAGAATCTCAGAATTTCAAATATTTAAGAAAAAAATAAAATAAATAGGTATCTACATCTACATAGTATCCATTGAGTAGGTACCTACCAAAACTCTTTTTAAGAAGGATGTCGTCTTATTTACCCAGAAAATGTTAAATGCAAAAGAAAAGCAGATAAGAAGCCAGTGTATAAGGCAAATGGCAGAAAGATAAGTGAAAACTAAATCCAACTTTTTTCAAGAACCATCTCTAACCATAGTACAATAAAGTTGTTCACAAACAAATAAAAGAAAAGAAAATAAATAAAAAAATATATACAAAAATTTAGGTTGAAATACCAAAAGAAAAAGTTTTTCACTTTCGACGACTATGTTCTTTTCAGCCAACAGTTGTGTTGCGGTCTATGTGTACACAAAGCATTCGCGCAGAATGGCCGAGTTTTATAAGTTTTCTTTTGGGTCGGGTTGTGGATTTGTATGTGAAATCCAACTGGAATCCTTTGATATATAACGTAGAATTCTAGATGCATATATCAATTCGTAAAAGGGTAGTCGTAGCTCGACTCGTAGGTAAATACAAGGGGGACAAATCGGACATTTTGATATGCTATACAAATTGCTAATGCTTAGTTTGAGTTGTGAGACTGTGAGGAATAAAAGAAAACGGCATACCTACGGTTGAATGAGACCGAAAGAGCGTACAGAGTGTGTGTGAGATAGAAATGAATTAGAGGCTAGAGCTAGAGAAAAAGTTTTTCGATGCTATTGAAATTTTATTCAAAAAGTTTGTCTCTAGGTGAACAAAATAGAAAGTTATAAGTTAAAGTTTGCTAGGTACCTTTTTCGTATGTTTTGGAAAACAACAAGCAACATAAAGGCAAATGCAAACAAATTCAAAAAGGGCTTTTTACAAATTGAATGTTTTAACTATTACTAATGCTTCTATAAACTTTATGGGTATAATGTAGGTTGGTAAGTACCTATCTGTATATTTTTCCTCTTTTATTTAGATAAGGTTGCCAATTAAACAGTGTAACTAGGCGTAACCCACTTTTTGTAATTAGTTTTAAACAGGCGCGGATCCAGGAATTCAGTTAGGGTGGAGGGGGTCGCATGATGCTTAGAGGCAGTCAACCGATAAAAATGTATAGAATATACAATTATACCTACATACCTGTAGGTACCTAAAAATAAACATGCTGTACCTACATACTAATAATAAACACAATCCAAAAATCCAAATCTTTAGAAACAGTTAAATAACAACGATTTATTCTATACGTGCATATACATATATGTAGGTATATTGTACATATGTTTGTATTTAAAAACATATGTCTTTAATTTGTTTAGAATTTATATAACAAAATCAAGCCGTCTTTGTTTTGTCTGGGCAAATCTTGTTATTATTTCATCGACATCGATATCTACATCTCGATGAACATTCATTAAATCATGGCCGGTGAGGCGCTCTTCTCCCATATTTGCCCGTAGCCAAGTTTTAACGCGCCTTAGAGTTTAGAATGACCGCTCAGCTGTTGCGACACTTAGAGGAAGTGAATCCAGTATTTGCAACATTATAAATATGTTTGGATATAATGTTTCATCACAAACATCTTATGTTTTCGGTAGAGTCTCTGGAAGTGTCCGACCTTATCCAATTTCACTCTCCCATCTTTTAATTCATAGCTGGAATTTTTGGAAAACCATTGAAATAGGGGGATGATTTAAAAGCTGCCTGTACCTGCTTGCACGTACAGATTCCAAGTCAGATTTTGTGTATGTAGTGTTGGCAGTAACACTCCCAGTTAAAATAATGCCAGCACATCTGGAGAAAGACGATCTTTTAAGCCTGCCAATACAAAATCGAGCAGAGGAATATAAACGGCTCTTCGAAAATACTCCTGTACAGACTATGGCCCGGCTGATTATTTGTTCTGTATATTTGCTTGGAAACTATTCTAGGTCGTCTTAAAACGATATCTTAATGCCCGGCAATCTCTACTGCTTCTGAATAAAGATTTTCGAAAACAGACTTTGCACCACGTCGTTTCTCCTCCAATACGATTACAACGTCACTTATTGCGTCCGTTGCTCTCTTGATGTCTAAAGAGGGTTTCTGAAGGAAACGGCTAAGTAATACAGTAACTCCTGACAAGAAAAATAAAAATAAGTGATATGTTATGGTCTAAAAATATTTGCGATTAATCAAAATAATTTACCTAAGACGTCACATAAACAAACAGATGGAATGATAAACTCTGAACTTCTTAAAGCCTGTTGAAGGCACTGAGCATCACTTGCGGTCTTGCTGTCTTCCCAAGAGGAAATTCTTTCAAGGGCATTGCAAACATTCACCAAGTTAATGCCCTGAAATTACTAGTGCCCATCATGCCTCTCTACACACCGAGTTTTACATATTTCCTGTAAAGCCGTTCCTTCAAGCTCTTCCTTGTAAACTTTGTGGCGTTTTTCTGAAGCATTGGAAAAAGCTACTACCTATTTCATTGTTGCTGAAGCATTCCGGCAAAACGTTACTTTCGAAGACTTTGTCAAGGAGTTGTTCAGGGCATGGTTGTTGCATGGACAACTTTTAGCATGAGTTGCTTTTGTAGATAGTTCGTGCACTGCACCTTTTGTGTCAGAGGCCTTCCCAGAGCAGCTATCAGTACCTACACACCATGCTTAGTCGATATCAAACTCGTAGCAAAGATCTTCCACTATACGTTATAATGCAACACCAGTCAACCGACGTTCAATAATCTCGTCTTCACAGTGAATCTTCTAATATGCGTCGCAGAACGTTAAAAAATCCTCTCTGTTCGTGTCTCTTGATGGCCAATTTCATAAACATTCACTAAAATCCCTTTTATCTAAACTCATTTTAAATTATAACAGACTGTTAAATTTTTGGCAGTTTCACCAGTGTGAGAAAGAGAAATTTTGGGGATATTTTAGTTAAAGTTGAGTTTGCTCACATCGCTGTATAAAAAACATAGGTTCTGCTCCTCTTACATATGAAAAAATACGAGAAAAAGTGATACAAAATTATTCAAAAATACAAAATTGTCATGGAATGATAAAAACTGTTTGTGCTATTTGACATCAATTTTGATACAACAAAAAGTTGAAGAATTATTGGGCTCACAATAAATATTTAATTGTATTCAATTTTGTATGTTATTTTGCTAATTTAAAAACAAATATATTTCGTATGATAATTGTTAAAATAAAAAAAAAACAAAAACAATTGTGCGCGTATTTAAGAAAAAAAGTGCACCCCAATACTCAAGCAGTCACATTTCCGAGTACCTATTATGAAAATTTCACTTGGGGAAATGAAGACGAATTGTATATTTTATAATCGGATTTTTGTTGAATTTTAAACACTTTAACATTTGTTTTCTTTCTTAAGATCGTTACATTAATAATTTCTGCATGGGACTGGGAACCTATAGCTAAAATCCTGTGGACGCGGAATAGCTACTTTTTGGCGTTGAATCTCATGTTGCTCTTTATCTTCATCCTCAAAAGATGATGACCAATCTATTATTCTAAAAAGAAACCCAAAATTGATCACGTATTCATAATTTTTAGTTCCGATCTGTAAAAAGAAGCAACAAAAAAAAAAAACCAAATGGGATATCAAAATATGTATGTTCACGGGATGCGATGACTTTGACGACACTTTTAAAATTTAATAAGACGAAAATGAGCTTTAGTTTATAAAGGTGTTTAAAAGCCTGTTAAATTGATAAGCAGCTGGTGAAACCGAAAGTCCTTATTTTAAGGCCAAATGACCTTTTAAACATTTAAAAGTCGTTCATGAAATCGGCCATTAGACAAAAAATGTGGTACAAAATAAGCCAATTTTTCAAAATTAGGTTACGCCACTTTTGAACTCACAGCCTCATAATATCATCAGGAAATGTGAAGAATTTACGGACGGATCTTTGAAAGATTGTTTCATAATGGTGACGCTAGAAGCTTAGGATGTATTCGTTCAAAAATTAATGTCATAGTTTAAAGTATGAGGCATTTCTACTTGCTCTATAGGACAAGTATTGGTATCATTTTGTTTCGTCAAGACGTCGTCGATCAGTCTGTTTGTCTGTGCGTCTGTGCGTCTATACACCCTGATATACATCGAGCTAGAGCCTGAATGGTTGGGAGGATTTGCTTCAAACGTATAGTGTTTTTATGTGATTCCCTAGAGGAAAAATTCGAATTTTTTCTCTTAGCTCATCTAGAACGGGTATAGCTGCCATACAACGATTTCGGTTTTATCAAGCATTCTCGAAAACGGCTCTAACGATTTTTATCATAACCTTTGTAAATGGCAATTTTAGAAAAAAAACACTGCATACAACGTTTTTAACAAAAAATACGATCGTATACGCATGTTACTTTTTTTGAATTGCCTTTTTTACTTGTCATAATAGGTACTATATATGGTAAGTTATGGATTCGTAAAACAAATCAAACTCGAGATATTATTTTCCTTAACATAACGATTATAAAAAAATCTTTTCCTTTTTCGAAAAAATGGGATCTCGCAATTTTGTCTGTCTGTCCTCGCCCCTACAGCTTAAACGGCTGGAGTGATTTTCTTCGAACTTGTTACATAGTTTTTTTTTGACTAATATGCCGACACTTTTTTTAATTTTTAACCGAAAATAACGGTACCTGCCATCTAATTTTGTTCACTAAAAAGGAAAATAATATTTTGCTCAAAAACGGGTCCGAGGATTTTGTTAAAAAAAACTTCAAATAAACAAAGTAGGGAAATGCTACTTATTAATATTTTTTTTATTTTCATAATTTGAATATTTTGGGTACCTCCAGTAAAACAATTTTTTTGATTTTCTCGAAAAAAATTAAGTTGAAAATTTTCAAAAATTTCACAAAAATTCTTTGAAAACTAAGTATTTTTAAAGCGACATGGTCAATATTTTCAAAACTAGGTGTAAGATAGTTTTTTTATTATTTTGTACAATACTTGAAAAAATCATCTTTCTAAATTTCAAAATAACGGTACCTTCCATACAAATTTTGAAAACTCGTAAAGAAAAAAATCATTTTCCTCGAAAACGGCTCCAAACATTTTGATAAAAAGATGTGCGTTTACTATTTAAGGTATTGTCAATATTTTGACTAAAACAAATTTTACCAATAATGGTTAATAACGGTACCTGTCATAGAACCTATTTTTTTATTTTCAAATTTCTCGATGACAGCTTCTCCGATTTCAACCAAAATTTGTATACAAGAGTTCCTTCACAATTCAAAATAAATAAATATTGACTTTTTTTTTTTTAACTTTCGTTGCACGGCTCCTAACCTTGAGCACCTCATATATGGGATATTCACAAAAAAAGTATGCCATCTAAAAGGTCAGTAAGTGGTCAAAAAAGATCAACTAGTTTCAGAAATTGGTCAGCCATAAAAAATTTTTAATCAACGGTTACATTTTTTCAAAGTCACCAACTATTTTTGGCACCTCATGTATGGGATATTCGCAAAAAAGTATACCATTCGAAAGGCCACCGGCTCGTGATAAAAGGTCCGCTAGTTTCAGTAATTGGTCAGCCATAGGTTTTTTCTAATGAATTTTTAAAGTTTGGTTCAAGGTCACAGTATAAGAATTTTAGCACCTCATTCATAGAATTAATAGTAGTAGCCCGTAGCGTAATGGTTAGTGCATTCGACTGTAATGCTGGAGGTCTGGGATCGCTTCCCAGCCTCGTCCACCTAAAAACTAAAAAGTTTTTTTTCAGGGCTACTGCTCTTGCGAGGAATTGACAAATCCTCCAAGAGTATCACTTGTCACGAATAAGTGCTTCTCGTCTAGCCGTTCGGATTCGGCATAAAATTGTAGGTTCTTTCCATTCCTGTCGAAAGGCGCACACAGGAATGGTTGCGAGTTGTTAGTCACTAGGCCCTGGTTCTTCATGAGCCGTTGTGCCACCCGATTTATTTTTTTTCATAGAATTTAAAAAAATACGTATGCCATCTAAAAGGTCAGTAATTGGTCAAAAAAGGTCAGCTAGTTTCAGTTATAAGTCAGCCATAGATTTTTTTTAGTAATTTTTTTTTTTAATGTTTAAGGTCAAAACTATTTTAAGCACCTCATTAATGGGATATTCGAAAAAAATATATACCATCTGAAAGGTTACCTGGACCTCATAATAGGTCAACTAGTTTCAGTAATTGGCCAGTCATAGTTTTTAAAAAAAATTTCAAGTTCGTGTAAGACTTTTAGCACCTCATTTATTGGATATTCACAAAAAAGGTATACCATTTGAAAGGCCACTGACTCCTGATAAAAGGTCAGCTAGTTTCAGTAATTGGCCAGTTATAGGTTTTTTTATATGATTTTTTGAAGTATTTTGTCTTTCAAGGTCGTATAAGACTTTTAGCACCAAATTTACTGAATTTTCAAAAAAAAAAAAGATACCATTTGAAAGGTTATTAAATCCTCATAAAAGGTAAACATGTTTCAGAAATTGGTCAGCCATAGGTTTTTTTAATGAATTTTTAAACATTGTTTCAAGGTTACAGTTTAAGAGTCTTCATTAAAAAAACCTATGGCTGACCAATTACTGAAACTAGCTGACCTTTTATAAGGAGTCGTTGGCCTTTTGAACGGTATACTTTTTTTGCGAATATCCCACAAATGATGTGCTAAAAGTCTTATACGACCTTGAAAAACAAAAAAATTCAAAAATGTATATAAAACAAACTATGGCTGACCAATTTCTGAAACTAGCTGACCTTTTATCACAAGTCGTTGGCCTTTCAAATGGAATACTTGTTTTGCGAATATCCCATAAATGAGGTGCTAAAGGCTTGGAGCCTCGTTGCACTGAGTTGCAGATCTGCAACATTCCCCATTTCACTGTATAAAAAGTTTAGGTATAGTTTTCTTCTAAGTCCGAGCAATGTTGCTGATCCGCAACATTCCTTTGTTCTGGCCCTCTACATGACATGTGCTCTTTGCTCTCATTTGTCAAAGTTTATTTTTTGCCTAAGGTCGAAGTTTGTGTTTAATCTGATGTCATTTATTGAAAAAAATTATCAAAAAATAGTTTTTTCCTAAAAAAGTTCTTTTATTTTCAACGTGAGTTTACATTCTTCTGAATTTTTTTGTTTTACAAGAAGTGAGTAAGAGCCGTGTTGTTGCTTATCTGTAACATTGCTCATCCAGTTACCCAAAATCCATATATGTGTAATACAATGTAAAAGACAGAACCTCAAATTGTTTACGACTTTTAGAATGCGTCCATGGCGAAATAACCATCTAAATGACCAACAGCTTGAGCGGTTAGCCAGTTCATGGTATGAAAGTGAAGATGTACTTGATTTTTCTGCCGATGAATGTGAGCAGGATCCAACATTTGCCCCTACGGTAGATAGCTCATCAGAAAACGATTCTGACAATCTACCGCCAGAGCTTTTGATACAGCCAAAGCCTACTGTCCATCAGTCTCCTAGACCGCCCCCCCAACCATCAACTTCTCGTGGAATTACAAATGTTTCGGAAGCCAATCCAGCAAAAGTAAGTGTCATATGGAAAAAAAAAACACCTTGAGCTCAATCAAGAGCAGCTTAGTTTTCTTCGGGGCGATGATCTTCCAAATGACTTTCTAGAATTAGAAACGCCATATCGGTTTTTTCGTATTTCTTTACTGATAAAATTGTAGATCATATTCGCAATAAAACAAATATTTATAGCGTGCAAAAAGATCCAAATAAGCCCATAAACATCGAAGCCATAGACATTCGGCAATTTATTGGCGTTGTTTTGCACACGTCAATTGCACGTATATATTTAACGTAAGAAATTAATGGTCCCATAAAATTCACATATCTATAATAAAATAAAATATGCCATTGAAAAAATTTGAACGTTTGCGGCAAACTTTCCATTTCAATGAAAACTCTAAGATGTTGCCATATACCCAGCCAGGAAGTGATAAACTTTATAAAGTTAGACCGCTCAATGAAAGGCTCAATAAGCGCTTTTCGATGGTGGTACTAGAGAGGTACTTGGATGTTGATGAGCAGATGTGCTCAACTAAGGCCAGGAGCATTTTGAAGCAATATATGCCAACCAAGCCTCATAAATGTGGCTTCAAGTAGCTTATTTTGTGTGGCGTTAATGGTTTTGGCTGAAATTTACAGTGGCCAAGAAAATATTTTAGAAGAAGGCGAGCCGCAATTGGGTGCTTCCTCAAATATAGTAATGCGTTTAGCGAGGGAAATACCAAACAATAGCAATTACAGGCTGTATTACGACAACTATTATACCTCCTTACCTCTAATCGAACATTTGGCGAGAAGAGGTATCCACAGTCTTGGTACAGTGAGAAAAAATAGAAGGGGTACTTCAGTGGAGTTTGTTGGCGAGCACAATGGGATTCAGATTTCAACAACCGCTTGGAAAGACAATAAAATCGTTTACCTTGCGTCAAATTTCGCATCAAGTAAGAACCCTACATCTAATGTCCAGCACTATGACAGAGTGAATAAAGTCCATAATAAGTTATACGGCCATTTGTTGTAGCCGAGTACAATCGCCAAATGGGCGGGGTAGATATGATGGACAGTATTATTGCAAGGCACAAGAAATTACTAAGACGTACATTTCGGTATATGCGTCTGTTTTACGACCTTCTGGACATGGTTATGGCAAATGCTTGGCTACTTTATCGCCGTGTCAACAAACAAGCTGGCCGGTCTGCAAATTTGAGCGCCGCCGACTTTCGATGGAAGTAGCTGAAGCCCTTTGTAAGGTGGGCATGAAACAAAGGGCGAGTAAAAGGACATCTGATGTTGAACAAGTTCTTCAAGCAAAACAAAAGAAAGGACCTGCTCAACACGAACCGCCGAAAGAGGTTCGACTTGATCAAACAAGTCAATGGCCAATATGGGGAGAAAAAAGAATACGCTTTAAAATGCAAAATTGTACTGGTTTTACACAAACACTATGTGAAAAATGTGGAGTAGGCTTATTCAACAATAAAACTAATAATTGTTTCAAAGATTTCCATTGCTAGTAATTTGTTTAAAAGGGGAAGGGAATTCGATCTTGCATATCTGCAACATTTGAATTTTGTTAATAAACATATAAAAAAATTAAAGCTTTTTTTATTATTTTTCCTCGTATTATGAATATTTTGTACGTCTTTTGTGAAAATTTTATCAAAAACTGAGTCATTGCGCTACGAAGGGAATTTTATGTTAAATTGTATTTTATTAAATACTCAATGTTGGTAAGCTATATTTTATTTTTAAAAATGAGCGAAAAATTTTAAATATATAAAAAATTAATTATTAAGAAAGCCACTCCAACGATTTTTTATTTTTTTTTTTATAAATTCATGTTTATGAAACAAATCAGATGGCATGCTTGATTTTAAGCTCTAACTCTCAAAGCCATTAAAATAATAATTTTATAGTATTTTAAAGTAATAATTTATTTAATTTTGTTTAATGATATCATAATATTATGGAACCATTAGCTATGTACTTGTACATCATCGATTTCTAGCTAGGTACGTTATTTTTTTAGCGATTCAGGCGTGCCCATTTTTTAATATTGTATATCGAAATTTTCAAAAAACTGTTTTTTTGTTTTCTTGATAAAAAGAAATCAATTTTGTTTTTTGAAAAATCGATTTTTCAGAAACGGATGTCTGAAATTTTTTTTAATTAAATAAAAATGTGTGTATAAATTGTTCGCGTTTCAATTTTTTTTTTTAGTGATGTCATAATGTTATGGAACATCATAATATTATGTACATCATCAATTTTTACGTTATGCTACGTTAAAGTTGTTAGCTGAGCGCAAGTTTAATTTTTAACAGTTACATAATGCTTAGCTCCCATAGAAACACGCATCAGATCCCAGCAGACTCTCCATAGGTATTTCAATTGATAAAGTGGGATATACAAAATTTACCTAAGAACTAAGACTGTAAAAGTTCTTTTTCGAAAACAGTTCTTAGGCTAGGTAATGGCGAACCATCATCTTTTAGGTAATAACTGAGTCTCTAAACACACATTATGAATAAAAAATCGTTTGCCTCTAGTAAATGCGAGATTAACTGTAACAAAAAAAATGGATCCTGTTACATATATATATATGCACAGGGTGTTCCACAGTCACCCACCCAGACGAAAATAATATGTGTTCCCGATTTCATTTTAGGTAACTTAATTTTTTCACGTGAATATTTTAAAACAACATAGGGTAAAATCGGGTGAGATGGCATACCTTTTTTATTTTTCTAATATCTTCGAAAGTATACATTTCCTTTTTTTTATTTTACATAAATATTCTTTATCAAATAAGTTATTCTTATTATATACTATACTTACAAAGTTTTGTATAGCAGACTTCAATTTTTAATTAAAAAAATAAAAAAACATTAAGAAAAACCATCTCCCCCTTTTCGGTGGGTTAGATGGTATACCGTGGTGGGTGAGATGGCGCATGATTTACTTTGTATATATTTTGCCACAATCGTTGCAAGTATGCTCAAATGATGTGCACAAATCATGTGCCCATTTATGGCACATGATACACTGCAACCATTCATTTTTTTCTTGTTGAAATTTTATTACTCTACGCATCCCACACAATTGTTTTCACCGAAATCATCCGGCACAAATATGCAGCCTTGAAAGAAACTTGTGACCAAGATCCCCGGCTAGAATAATGTTTCTTCTAAGGTTTAAACTATAGGCAACGCAAAAAATTTAATTTCTCAAAAGTACATACGATGTTGTGCAAAGGGGCGTCAGTGAACTATTGAAAAACTACGGCAAACTAGAAGCGGGTAATGAGTTTATCACTTACACTCCTTCATTCTGTTTTTCAGAAAATTTATAATAGAGCAGAACAAAGTTTGAATTATAAAAAAAGTCATTGGGCTGGTGAGATGGCGGCGGCGTGCGGCCACAGTTCACCAAAGTGAACAAGTGTGATGTGGAATGCGCCATCTCACCCTCAAAAAAATTCGCCATCTGCCCCTTTTTGTCATTCCCACTAATTTTTGGGCACATACAAAAACAGGTAGTGTTTTTGCAAACTTTTCATGGGCAGGTCACAGTCAATACATTGTTGTATGTTTTAATGTATCATATGCACCAAAGGAACCATTGGCTCGCATAGAAAACAGAGAATAAAAAAGGTAGACAAAACATCTTCGGAAAAAAAACCTACGTTTTGTTGTTTTCACATTTTTTATTTTTTCATGAAGATATAGGAACCTAAAATTAAAATTTCGATTTTAAAATTTTAATCGTAAAAATTCTCAAATAGAAAATTTTCAAGGATAAAATTTAAATTTTATTATGAAGGTAAATTTAAAAAAAATACTCCTGTTTTTTTTTTTTTAATTTGTATTTTAAGACTCCGCGAATTTTAAAGCATATAGCTCACAATACACGAACATAATTAATAATTAACTTAAAAACTATAAATAATATAAAAATACGAATTTATTAAAATAAACTTATAAATACTAGCCGACCCGCTCTCGCGTTGTTTCGCAAACTTTTAAAAATTATATTTTTTTTTTATTTGTAATGATAGGATGTAGATAACGCTACTGGCGATAGATAACGCGCTGGCGATTGCCCATGAATAAAGATGGTCACCCATAATTTGATCACATAATGTGAAGCTTTTCTTTCTATATAGCATTAGCTACCTAGTTCTCACATACACACACTTTTTAACCTTTGCACTGAATCTTTCTTGCACTCAAAATAAATATGAATTCAGTTTGCACCAGCAAAACTGAAAAAGAGGTTAGGTTCGACCAACACTAGTATCTTCCCATTTGGTGCCCTTGAAAACCAATTATAGCTAATAAGATTCTAGGAATCTTTACTTTTCTAACGTTTTTTCTTAACCCGTCTTGGTAGGGAGGTATTAATTACTTAAGCCAATAATTATTTCAAAACAGACTATTGGCAAACAAAATACCATACATCAGGGGAGTATTCTTTAAAAATATAACATTGTTGCAAGGCAAATTAAGTAGCTATCAGATGCCAAATATTTATTTTGAAATGCTTTTGAGTGCGAGAATTTTTCGAATTAATTCATTTATTGAAAAGTCGTTTTTAGCACCATTTTGATTTTAATCTTTTCGAAGGGTGGTTTTAAAAATCTCAAAATTAAACAACATTAAAAGGAAGTGTTGAAATATATTTTCGGTTAAGATTTGAATTCGACATCTTTCTTGAATAGAATTTTTGGACACAAATAAATTTAAAAAGGTGATGGCTTTTTAAATGTTTATAAATATATTTATTCCTCAGCTATAGTATAGTCAAGAAAAGATATAAAGCAGCGTCCACATTATACCGATCAACATTGTTGACTTACATTGTCGATCACCGTGCTAGTGTGTACGTGCTAAAATGTATACAGTCATGTGTCCATGGAAACGCTCATTCACGTACTCAATTATCCACGTCCATTTCATTTTAAATAACAATTAAAATAAGAAAAAACAAACAAACCAAACCAAAACAAGCCAGCAGCAAAATACACAAATCAAAGTAAAAAACAAAATACCTACAATCGCAGACAGCGCATGCGCAATAGAAATGACATCTGTGTTGATCAACATTGTTAATTTCTATCAATTTGAGTCGGGTTACATTCGGGTCAACAAAAGTTTATCTACTCTGTTGATCTACACCTCCATGTCAACTCAACATTGTTGGTCATGCATATCAGCACAATGTAGTAACTGCTTAAGGCTTACAACTTTTGCAAAAATATTGGGTTTGTCATAGAATTCCTATTTTTTCAACATGAAACCGGTTTAAGAGTAAAAGTGAATATTAAAAAAAAAAATGTTAAAGAAAAATTTAAAAAAAATTAATATTCTGAAAAATTAGAAAACAAATAAAGAAAAAAAAACCCTAAGTTACTTCTATAAACATAAATAATACTAAAAAATTAGTTTTACATAAATGAGTTAAATACTTTTTGAGATTGCCCTGGACAAAAAACTGTTTCGTCTAGTAGTTTGGATTTTTAGTTATATTCATAGATGAAATTTGAACATTATTAAGTATATAATTTTTAAAAGTTCACGCGTGAATATTTCTCCCCTTATTTTCGAAAAAATTGCCTTAAAACAGAAACAAAATTATTAAGAAACAACGGAAACTCTGACATAGCCATGTAATACCTTTCTGTAAAGCCAAAAATACCTGCTTTTATTTTATTTTTTAATAAAGTTACTTTTGTCAACAGTTTTTGAAAAATCAATTTTGAAGCTCAAAATTTTGAAAAAAAAAAATAAAAAAGTTTTCATACTAATTTTTTTTCAAAATTTTACGTATTTAAGTTTTATTTTTGCTGTCAGAATTCAATGTTCTTATTAATTATTTTCAGTCAAACACTACAAATCGCATGGTTTTAGGACTTTTCCTTTTTAAGATATTAAAAAAATAAAGAAACGAACTTCTTATTAAAAACAAAAAGAAAACGAAGTTGTAGTTGCTAAATCAACTGCTTGCTGAAAAGATACTTCACCCGGATTCGGCTTAGTTTTATGAGAAAAATGATTCATTTATTTTTAAATATCTTGAAAAGTCAAAGTCAACGAACCATCCGGTTTTCGGTGTTTGACCAAGAATTGATAAGAGCATTGAAATTTGTATTAGATAATAGTACCTTATTACGTAATTTTTTTTTTAATTTTGCGTTTGAAAATTAATTTTTCAAAAACTGTTGACAAAAATAATATTGAAAGAGACAATAAAAAAAGGTATTTTTGGTTTTACAAAAGAGTAACATGGGATTGTTAGTGTTACCCTTGTTTTTTAATATTTTTTTCTTTTTTTAAGTCAATTTTTTTTAATAAAACTGCACCTCCCCCCGGCTGAACGGGGGGACATAGAAGCCCCCTCCCATACGATTTTGTTCTTGTCTCAACTCAACCTAAACGCTCTTTTTTTTTGTCACGCCTTAGGTGATTCACCCTGTATGCGAAATACTGATAACTGGTATGTACCTACTTTTTTTAAATTGATGGCATACCGTCTATTTAATTAAATTTTTCGGACTCATGTAACGATTTTACTCAGCTTCGTTCTGACCCAAAAGCCATTCAGCAAAACATCAATATGATTAAGCCAAATACACACCCTGTGTAATGGTATAAGTATATTTTGAATTTTTGATGCGAGAACGATTTCGCGAAGTGCAGAATGCACGGCTAATTAAACGCGAAAAACCCCATAAGTATTTAGTTTATTATGTTGGTACCTAACTGGGGGAAACAATTTAGTGTAAAAAGCCATACAATGCCACCAACGATAAATGGAGCTCAGTTGGTGGATAGAAGAGAATGGGGAGCAAGGACCACGTTAACAGGGGATCTAGTTTAGTAATTCTCGTCGTATGTGGCTTCATGCACACTCTACCAGTTCGAAGGTGGAAAGAAGGATTAAATGGAAATAATTAGCCAACGCAAAAATTCATAGAAGGCAAACGGATCTGGGAAAAGGATTAAACAACCATCTAGAGGAAGAAGAGGCTAAGAGTTTCACCTGTACCTTACCTACTGTGAATGAGCTCTCTGCTTGGTGACACATTCTATTCTCTTCCCACTTGGGGGTCGTATAGAGCAGATGAATTTTTCATCATCACCAGCATGATGTGAAGCATCATCCTTCCACACACATGTTCTCGTATTCCCGAGATATTTTTCTTTTATATTTTTTTATTTTATTTAAAAAAAAAACCCACACATATCACATTCATATGTATATATTCGAACAAAAAGTCGTAATTGCTTTGGGGCTCACGTCCTCGTAAACATAGTAACCATTACCACCAGGAAGGGTTGAGGGAGGGAAAGCATAGATACCGAAGCTAAGAATGAGGACAAACAACAGCACCTGAAGTATGTGATCCTTACAAAATGAAGAGAGAGGACGAAACGACTTTTAAATATTAAACAGGGCAATCCGCAAAGTCTTGCACTTTGAATGATGGTGGAACTTTACACAGAGGCAAATTTTATGTTGTACGCGCTGATGTTGTGAGTTCTTGTACGTCGTTGTCGCGCTTTGGGAAAATAAATAAACATAGTGACGGTAGTGTGACGAGAAAAGGGTTGCTGTCAGTCATTGCATTTTAAGCACATCATGGCAACACGGATAGGAATCTATATGAATGAGATACAATCAGTAGTTAAAGTGCCGGAATGTTAAAGGCTTATTCTTCTTCTGTTCCCTATGTTTGCCTTTTGCAAATACTCGTTCTTTATACAGATAAACAAGACTAAAAGAGTGAATGAAAAATATAAAATATAGACACATGAAGAAGAGATGTGTCTCATTGCCCCTTTTTAAAACGGAGTAATCCTTCTATACATTTCCTTTGCGCACTGAATAGAATGTGTTTGACAACTGCCTATACTTCTTGTAAAACTAAGAGCACTAAGAGGTTGTTGAGACTTATTTTTATATTGCTCGATGTGTAATCAACCTGAAAAGTTTAAGTTCAATTTAAAATAGAATGCAAAATGGTGCACGGGTTATATAAAATTAAGTTTTTTTTTCGTTTTGAGACACTTTGTTCGTATAAAAGAAGTTATGGCTTTTAATTGTTTGAAATGATTTAAAAAGTTTTCTAAATTCAATTATCTACCCTCCACACCAGGTATTCCCAAAGTGTGTGTCGCGGCACTATATGATGCATTGCGTGCCGCCCAGCGCACCGTAATAAAATATTCCGGGAGAAACAATATTCTCCCGGAGTTTCCCGATCCCTGATAGGGCCTAATGAAAGGAAAATTAATTTGAATTGATTTTCTAATTAATAGGTATGTTTGTAAATGGTTAGCAGATTGGTATAATAATTATTTATATAACTTCAAATTTTACATTTACTCTTTCATAGGGTGAAATGCTATAAATATTTGATTTTAAAATGGTCGATTCTATACTTTTAACTTGCGATATATGTATACACTAGCGGACTAAGGTAGGGGCTGTCCGCCACGGGCCTCTGGTATCCGGGGGCCTCCAAATTTCGAAACTTTTCAATGAATAATGTAAAAAATATAATAATAAAATGTAGGTATATTTTAATAAAACTATGTATATATTTACCTACACTATTCAAAATAATTTTTGTCATAATGTCCACTTACGAAGCAAAATGTTGCAAACGTCATTTTCTAAAATATTATTTTACAAAAATATAACAGCTATTTTTGAAATACAACGGCTTAGCATCAACAAAGGCAAGTTAATTATTTTGAAAAATTGATGATAAAAAGAAAAATATTTAGTCCAGAACTTAGATTCGTTAATTTTCTGTTTAAATTAAATACATATGTATTTTATAATAAATGGTTTTTGAAAAATGTATACTCAAACTTAAATTTTCGAAAAATTAATTATTTTGTTTGTTTTATTTTAAATTATCAATGATTTATCTCTAATGAATTTAAAATGAATCCCTAGAACCCAGATGCTTAACGGTCAATTTCTTGACAAAGTTCTGAACTCGATTTAAAAACTCAATCTAGGAACTCTCGGTTAAAGTGCAATCATTTTCTGAAAATATAGTTAGTTATGGTAATGTCTCCAAGATATAAGAATCCCTGATTATAAATTTTAGTTTATAGGGGGTCGAAAAGGATATCCCGAAACCTAAAAATATACCATACAAAAACAACGAATTCGGCAGTGTGCTTGCATCTGACAAACAGAACTAGGACTACATACGAAAAAGTTGGTTTCAATGACATTTCTTCTTAATGTCCCTAAATTCTTACCAACAACAATAGTTACTTGAAGAAATGAATTTATATTCAAACCGAGTTTTAATGTGCTAAACCCTCGAATTTGATGATCATTGAAGTTCTACCGCATTAGAACTTGGAGACAAAATTAATTAGAACTCGAATAAGTTATAATTTTTCTACTAACCGAGTTTTAAACTTTGTGAAGAAATTGGCAATAAAAGACTTCTAGTTTTTCTAAATATAAAAAAATTTCTAAAACAACTCGAGTTGTTGTGCTTGTTTTAAGTTTTATTAATATCAAAACACTCTTATATATAACCATGTTAAATCTGTGACACTTATAAAATAAACCTTTTCACATTCAAATTATAATTTTAAGTTTTTAACTTCAGTGACTATTTTCAACGATAAAATTGAGTTTCGTTCAGTTGAATTCATCCTCTTAAGAAATTGAACCGTAATACTCGTGCTTTTAAGAATGCCCATCAATTAACCTACGAGCCCAACTTTTAAGTATTAAGTATAGAGATTCGTTCTTTATTTTCGCCACAAGAATGTGACATGCTTACCCGGCTCAATATTTCCCCCTGGTTGCAGTATTAATTAACTATGATTGATATTTTTTTCTGTAGTAAAACTGATGTTATTAAGACTGCAAAAATATATATGATCACATAAGGGGCCTCATGAAGCATTACCGCCCCGGGCCTCTAACAACCTTAGTCCGCCACTGTATGTATATGAACTGTATGGCAAGTTTTGGATTCGTAAAAAAAATTGAACTCGAGATAAAAATTTTCCATGGTATAAAGGTGTTAGATAACGCGAAAAAACGGGTTTCGCAAATCTGTCTGTCTGATGATGTTTGCTCTTCTACAGCCTAAACGGCTCAATGGATTTTCTTCAAACTTAGTACCTACTCTTCTTAGAGTAATATGTCTACACATTAATTAATTCATCTTTCATTTTATATTCAACTTGAAGATATCTTAAGGCTAGACATAGATTCATAAAAACTAGCCTTCTTATCCAAAAATTACAACTAAACTCACTGACCCCAGAGCGGGCGAAGCTAAACAATAACTTAATACTTATCCCCTTCAGCATAAGAACTAATTTTAAACTAATATCTATCTGGTGTTATTTTAACCAAGAAAGATTTTTAAAAAAATTGGTATCGAATCATTTTTTATTTTTTATAAAACTTAAAAATACCTTAAAATATCCACTTTAGTTATAACTTATTATATTTATATCTTTTCATTTTAAGAAACGTTGGTGGCGATTTTAAAAGTTACAATCATTTTGCATTGTATAAACAAAAAATGATTTCGTTAAACAATTTCGCGAAAATGTTTAAAACATTTAAAATCGCTACTAAGGTTGATTCAAAAAGATACAAATATTATAACTCTATTTTATGATAGTTAAGGGTTCCAAATACGTGTACCAAAATGAGTGCCAACTTAAGTGTCCTACTTTGACCACAGCAATGAATGTTGCAAACATGGCGCGTTGCACTTAGTTAACATCATGTTTCTTGCCAAAACTATTTGACCGATTTGGATCGAATTTTCCAATTTCGTCTGGTAACACTCTAGGCTATATGATTCCAAATTTTAAGTAGAATTGGACAACTTTTTGGGTGCTTCAAAATTACTTGGTTTTTTAGATTATTTTAAATTGATGGTAAGATAGCATCACAAATGCATGAATTTGAAACTAGTGTGGTCTTGTAGAAAATTTTATAACAAACAAGTTTATAGTGGATGGTGTTTTCCAAAGTTGCATGTTTCTAAAGTTATAAAGAAAAACGTCGGAAAAATATGGGGTGATTTTGGCGTTTTTTCTTACGGAAGTCAAAATTTATTTTTAAATTACCCCCAACAGTTGACTAAGATGATACACATCAACACATAACAATTTTTTAATCGTCTAACCAACTATGCCCAACTAACAATTTATCTTCTGTAAGGGTCTATCGAAGTTATTTCCTAATCGGCAAATTTGACTCTATAAGGCCTTAGAGAAACACATTTGGCCCACATTGAGAAGCTCGAAAGGCTTTTAAGCAATCATTTACAGATTTATTGGAAGTACTCAATTTATTTCGTTAAGGCCTTATAGAACAAAACTACATTTAAACATTGCAAATATAGTAGTGTAGTTTTGTTCAAGTGTTTCGATAGGCACATCTAAAAACCCTTATAAAAGGCTTGTGGAGGCCTAGGAGAAGCCTTTTCGAAGAACAATGCAAAACAAAATAAAAATAAATTCTTTATTTCTATTTCTACATTTTCTCCTTTATTTTCATGCAAGTAATGATTTTCTTCTGGAATTTCATGCACAATAACTATTTATATCTGAAAAAACACATTACTTACTTGATGGATTTTGCGGGATTTAAACCGAGGATGGTTGGGTTGAGAGTCGAGCACCTTAGGTATTGCGCTAGCCTGGCATATGAAAAATGAGTGTCAAATTGGAACCACTTGAAACCGAAATTAGCTTCCTAAAAACTTCCTTGGGACTTCCTGATACTTACTTACTTACTTAGGTCCTCGGACCTATTACGTCCGTGATGTTTCCCTTACGGGACATAGGGCCTCCACTACACCTACGCGCCATCGTGTACGATTTCTTGAAATATATTTCAGCTCTCTCCAACTTTTCCCCAGTCGTGCCGATTCCTGTTCGACCGTTCTTCGCCATGTACTTCTAGGCCGGCCCACTTGTCTTCCCTCCTGTGTGAGCGGGTTCCACTGCATTGCTTGAGATGCAATGCACCGATCGCCTTTTCGAAGCGTATGGCCAATCCACTGCCACTTTCTTCTTCGTATAATGGAGTCTATGGGCTCCTGACCCGTTCTCGTATGAAGTTCGGCATTGGAGATACGGTTGGGCCAGAAAATCCTCAAGATGTTTCGTAGACATCTATTAACGAAGGTTTGCAGCTTTCTAGTGACAATTTCAGTGACTTTCCAAGTGCTGCAGCCGTAAAGCAGAACGGATTCAACATTGGAGCGGAACAGTCGTAGCTTGGTCTTTAAGCTAAAAGAGTTGTTTCTCCATATTTTGGACAGCATTCCGAACGCAGCCTTTGCTTTTCTGATTCGGCTGTTTACGTCCAGTTCAGTTCCGCCACCCGTAGAGATAATACTCCCAAGATATTGGAAATCCTCTACCATCTCTACCGGTTGTCCAGAAATATTTACTTGGATTGATGAGGAAGTTCCAAGGCTGATCCTTTTAGTTTTTGCCGAGTTGATCTTAAGCCCTACGATTTCTGCTTCTCTCTCCACCCTTGTTGTCATTTGATGGAGATCCATGATCCTATGAGAGAGTAAGCATACGTCGTCCGCGTAGTCCAGATGTTTGAGGTGAGATTGCAGAGTCCACTGAATTCCCCCATTTCCATTTGACAAAGCTGCGTGCAGTACGTCACTTATCACCAACAGGAACAGTATTGGTGACAGTATACAGCCTTGCCTAACTCCACTTTGGATTTCAAACTCCTCTGACAGCCTACCTTTGTGCAAAACGTGACACCTGGATCCATCATATGTAGCCTTGATAATAGCAATCAATTTATCTGGGATGCCCCTCCTGTGCAAAGCAAGCCAAATAAATTCTCTATTGACACTGTCGAACGCCTTTTCAAAATCGATGAACAGCAGGTGAAGTGGTGATCGATATTCAACGCACTGTTCGATGATGATCCTCAAGGTGTTGATGTGATCAACACAGGAAGATCCAGTGCGGAAACCTGCTTGTTCGGCGTCGAGTGTGTCTTCGAGGTGGTCTTTAATTCGGTCCAATATTATCCTTGCTATTATCTTGGCTACTGCAGGCAGAACGCATATTCCTCTCCAGTTTTCGCACTGTGTGAGATCTCCTTTCTTTGGGAGCTTGACAATCATTCCTTTTTTCCACTCTTCAGGAAAGCTCTCTGCTTCCCAAGCTCTCTTAATAAGTGGGTGCAGTAGCTCGCTCGATGTCGTTGGGGCTGCTCCTAAGAGCTCTGCAGGAATACCGTCAAGTCCAACCGCTTTGTTGTTCTTCAGTGCTTTGATGGCGGTGATAATTTCTTCTTTACTGGGGGGTACGGTGCGTATTCGGGAAATTGTTACTTCGGGTAGCTCAGTGGGAATAGGGTTCACTTCACTTGCGAAAACGCGGTTTAAAACCGCAGAAAAGTGTTCCCTCCACCTTATGAGCTGGTCCTCATCCGAAATTAGCAGGGATCCGTTTGTGTCTTTAACCAGGTGTTGTTTAGAGCTCTGGACACCAGTGAGCTCTTTGGTAATTCTGTAGACGGTCCTACTGTCACACCTACTAGCGGCTTCTTCTGCTTCTGTAGCCAGTGCGTTGATGTAGTTACGCTTATCACGTCGCACACTACGGTGAACTTCCCTCATCTTCATGCGGTACGTAGACTCAAGCTCGTTTCTCCCTGCTGCTGGGGTAGCTGCGATGCGAGCTTTAAGGTGTTTCCTTTCTTCGATCCTTGCCCAAGTTTCGTCGGAAAGCCAAGCACTATTTCTTCCTTGCGCCCGGCCGACTATACTTTCAGCACCGGATATGAACACATTTTTCACAGCACACCAATGATTTTCGATGGATGTGGTTTCCGTGCTGCTGATTGCGTTCAATCCTTGTGAAAGGTGGTCCCCTAGTTGTTGGCGCACTGCAGGATCCTTTAGTCTATCTGTATTAAACTTGGGCATTCGAGTGTTGCCTTGGGATCTCCGAACTGCAGCTGTACGCAATCTTACGGTAGCAACCATCAGATGGTGGTCCCGGGCCATTCCCATGTCAGCACCTCTTCTGTTACGGACGTCCTGGAGACTGCTTCTAAAACGCCGGCTGATCGCGAAGTGGTCAATTTGGTTGGAAGTTGCTTGTCTGTCAGTCGACACCCAACTGACTTTGTGGCACGTCTTATGCTCGAACATGGTCCCTCCAATAACAAGGCCGTTGGCGTTGCAGAAATCGACAAATTGTTCGCCATTGTCGTTTCGGTTACCAACACCATGTTTTCCCATGACATGCCTTAGCCCAGTGTTGTCATTGCCAACCTTGGCATTTAAGTCTCCCATCACCATTACTATATCACCTCGTGGAACGCTATCATAAGCAGCACTCAGCCGGTTATAAAAGGCCTCCTTCTCCTCGTCAGAAGAGAGCAAAGTTGGGGCGTAACACTGTATGATGGTGACGCGACGTACTCTAGTCCGGAACCTGGCTTTCAGGATCCTGTCACCTAAAGGCTCCCAGGAAATTAGGCTTTTGAGAGCTGTTTTGGAAAGCAGCAATCCAACGCCAGATTCCCGAGCGCTTCCAGGTGTTTTTCCGGAATAGAATAGTACAGTGTTACGGGTTGGTGACTTGAACTTCCCCGAACCCAGCCATCTAACTTCACTTATCCCTAAGATGTCCATCCTATACCGCATGAATTCCTTCTCTAGTTGCAGGAATCTGGCATTCTGAGGACCTTCTTTTCCATTATCAAGAAGCGTCTTCACATTCCAGAAACCAATCTTTGTCCGGGTACAATAGCCAAAAGTCGTCAACGAGTTATCATTAATTATCCGAGGCGTAGTGTTGGTTTCGGTAGCGGGTTGATTTCAGTTACGGAGAATGCTAACCTCCGTAACCTATCCTAGAAAGCTAGGCCTTTTCGCACTTGTAATTTTAGCCTATTTATGTATATTGGGATACATAAATAGTTGCCCGGGGACCACCACGAGGAGGTAAAACAAGCACTTCATCGTGACTGATTGTTGCGCTACTGGCCCAGACCAAGTTCTGAGCAATCAATAGTTTCCCGATCAGGCACGATGCAGGTCGCCCAAGACTTCCTGACTTCCATCAGGGACTTCCTGATGAATTGAACTAATTTAAAAAATACAGGTGACCATTCATGTATTGCTTGCAAGGGAGTTTTTTTACTTAATGTTATTTTTTTTTTTTTAATTTTTAATGTTTCCATGATTACTCATCAGAGAAAACATGGAAGTGGTCACACAAACATACATTGTGTGAGACAACACTTAAAATATATGTAAGTTGCTTTTTCATTGAAATCGATTGTTTTTAAGAACGAAAGGCTTTGATTTGAGAAAAAATATAAAAACTCTTTTATGCTCCATAAAATATGGATTTTCAGTAAATGGTTTTAAAAACACTAGGTAATTGCCAAAATAAAAAAACAAACAATAACGACCATCATTAAGTTTTTTCAACTGAAAGTAGCTATGTAGTATAGATATTAAAAAACCTTTAAAATGTAATTAAAAAAACTACTGAGTAATGAAAGCTTCATACTAAGATAATTTTTGAAAACATTCGAATTTCTTAACGTGACAATATTTTTTAACGATGAAACAGAAACAATACTATGGTCACCTTGTTTGTGAATAATTCAGCCAGCAGTAGCTTATTTTCACATCAATACTACTTTCCATGCGAAGTACTGCTTTCATGTAGAGTGTGCAACACTTCGCTAGGACCAAATAATCGGAATTATTACTTCCCGCGCATGTGCCTGAGAGGATGATTAAAATTATGTTTGCATAACCACCTCTTCACAGGACTTATAGAAACAAATTAGGCTGACATCAATTCGCTGAAGCAAATTCATCAAAATAAATGCTTCTCGCGCATGCGTCTGACAGAGCTCACACAATTATTACGTTTGTGTCGGGCTTGTGTTTGATGGGTTATAAAATCAAAATTGGATGTTTTTTTTCATTCATTCTTCATTTCATTCTGAGGGAATCATTTTTATTGGTGGTATCCGGGGTATTATTTTTTTAATAGAAATTTAAAAAAAAAACAAACAAGGAATATGAATAAAGTTTATCTGTTTTTGTCAAATCATTTATAATAAAAAATGATTAAATAATTTGTATTTGTACTGAAATTCTGAATATAAATTACATAATTATAGTTCCATGTAAAAAAAAATAAATATATGTTTTTGCTTTTATTTTTTTCAAGTGAATTTAAATTGTTTTTTTTTTTATATTTATCTCAATGCAAAATTTGAAAGCTTTACATATACTCAATGAATCGGTTTAATTTAAATTTTCTAATTTTCCTATTTTTATTTTCAGAAATCATTTGACCTGTGGTAACCCTCTCTCGGCAGTAGAAACATATATGCGCCGAACAGTACACAAGATAATGCTTGTATCGGGCTTTTTCTCAGGGGCATTATACAAACAAAATAAATTGACATAATTCCACTAACAATTATGCTTCCATTAGACTTTTGTACACATAATAGCTTGTTTCAGGCCTTTGTAAGCTGGCCCTTCCAGAGCTCTTGGCAGTGCTTCCTAATGAAAGCTTTTTCTTTGCTTTTATTTCACATGCCTCTCAAAACTTATTTCTGGGAAGCTTTACGAAAACTTTAACCAAATTGTAAATATTCAGGCTTGCAGAAAATTAAAGATTCTGCTTGTAATAGGTTTGTAGGAAGCTGTTTTCAGAAAATTTGCAACTTCGATGTCCCAACTAAATACAAGCCTTGTAGAAATAATAAATTATAGAAATTCAGAAAATGAACCTTATAGAGGAAAAATTGTTAGTTGGGTGTTACACTGTGGCGTATACGTACTTTTTTTTCTTATCATTATTATACAAAAAAAATCACGATGCAATGGTGCTGAGACAGGCTATATATTTTTGCTTGCAAATAAATACTTTGTCTATATTTAATTGTTAATCAAAATAAATATAAGCAAATATACGTATGTATATTATAATGAACATTATTCATTTCTTTAATTATTGTGAGATTCATACAATAAATACCCGTTAACGTTCATTTGAAAATTTTATTTTGATTTTTGCGCAACTGATATCCATTTTAAAAGCTGTGCGTGTACACTAAAAGATTCATATACTTTCGCCCGGCAACTTAAGTTCTGTTTTTGATTTTTTTAATATAAAAACATCGTTGGATCGGGGGCTTTCGTGACAAATGGACATTTAAAAGTGTTATTCCGCCAAAAGGTATTCCACAAAATTAGAAACGTGAACACTTGGCCGAAAAGCCTTTTAAATAAAGTACTGAAACTTGGCACAAAAGAATTGATTAGAATTACTATGGTTGAAGGCTGTTTTTTTTACGATATCAGCCTATTGTAATACCCGAATTTATAGAGTCAAATTAATCCCAGTCGAATTAAAACCGTGAAAGAAACAGAGTTAAGACTAAAATCAAAGCTTAATTCGTTTATTACTAAGGACCACAGCCTTGTACATGTTTTAAGAAAAATAAAGTTAGAATACAGCCCTTTAGTCATCAATTTCTCTGTTTAACTTCTTCCCTAATTTTAAACCATGGAATTTGCACAAATCCATTGAATTTTCACAAATTCCAAAGAAAAACAATACTAACTTATTAGATTTGTAAAAACAAACGAATCTCACTTTACACGTTCATAAGCCAAACAGATATCTAAGAAGTACAAATTTGAGTTTTTCCGTCATATTTGTTTGTGTTTTTTGCTCCACACCGACTCTATATTGGTTATTTCCCTAATGAGTTGAACAAACAAAATAATAATTTATGTATCAAAACATCAAATAAAATTGCTGCACACTTCTCGCCAATAAAGTACGTGAGTTGCCTATACATCCTGGATATCAGCATTTTTATCGTTTTAACGTCATTTCAATGCTAAGCACAACACATGTTGTGTAATGTATGCTTAGACTCACTCGCAGGGTGCACATGATTGAGGACCTTCATGAGCAATGTGAAAAAGCTCTCAGTACCTAGAATCAAACCGAAACCAACTAAATCTACCTACTCTTGAACTTCATCTAGCTAAAGTGTATATAGTGATATCACATAGCGACAAAATATCTGAAAATACAAGTTTATTCAGCCTTATTATGCGGATCTAGTGGTAGTGGATGCCTGATGGATGGTCGAAGAGAAGGAACATCAGCTATACGAATATTCTAACCATAATCTTTGTCGTTGAAAGTTTTGTGGCACACTGGTACAGTATCAGGATTTAGGAAGGAGCAGTTCATCTTCACGCTAACTATAACGTAGTACGTGCCTCGCGTACGTGGTTGTATAGAGTATACCCACGTGCAAAAGGGAAAGTTTGGCAAATAAAATTTGTTTTTGCTTTTGTCACACGAATGTTTTATTCAGTTAAAATTGCAAAATAATGATGAATTATGAATATTCAAATTGACTTTTCAAAAGAATGTGTTGCCTAATGTAGGTGTATAATTTTTTTTTTGGTAACCAAATTATGTTTTTTAACAATTTATATACGAAATTTTTATTTAAATATATTCTTTCCGTAAGAAAATGAGAATTACACCTAGATGTAATTTTAACTTAAAGTAAAAAATACGAATACCTACACCAAGCTGGCCCATGTATTTAAAGTGTTTATTTTTGGTAGCTTATTAACATTTTTTTGGTTTTTAATTTTCTAGAAAACGGTGCAGTTGATAATTTTCATTTTGTTTATGACGAACCATCGAAAAATTATAACATTATTGTAAGCCGAAAATTTAAAATAATTTTTTTTATATAATAATATTAATTTTAACTATATGCCTGTAAGAACTCAGTTCTTTTAAATGCAATGCACGCCACTAGTTAGAAGTAATGGAAGGAAAGGATAGATTTTTGTTGGCACAGTGAATTGAGAATTAGAAGTTAATTATCTCATAAAATTCCACGAGTGGCGACTAAGCTAAACGGTGCCATATGAACTGAGCGGAAAATTGGTAAGCGATATAGGTATGGGGGAAGTTAAAAAAGACTAGGTCACTAACTTCCAAGGTAGGGTGGGTAAGACCAGGGCTGAGATCACCACAGCCCCCTCTAAATGGTAACGTCCGTCTGCGATTTCGATAATTAAAAAAAAAAACATGTTTTTATTTGTCGGTTCCTTTTTTTTTTGCATGATCTATGTAAGAGTAGTATGAGAGATTGAGTTGAGTGAGCAAGTTCCCACCCAATTCCGGCGAGCTCTAGCCGAGCGCCGACAAGCATGCCACGCTCACAATGCTCAACAAACAGTTTTCAATTTTCTTAAAAATTCATTCTCCACCATATTACAAATGGCTGAATATAGAAAATTAATTTTTAAAATAAGTTCAATATATTTTTTTTTTTTTGAACAATTAATATTTTGAAAAGAAGTTATTACATTTTTTTAAACTCAGTTTGAAGTATTTCCTTATTAATTTCTAGAAAACTTGAAAAAAAAAATTACGTTTCTAAATTCAAAAATAACGGTACCTTACAAATGTTGAAAAACCGTTAAGAAAAATTTTATTTGTTTCAAAAAGAGCTCTAAGAATTTTGACAAAAAGATGTGTGTGATATTTAATCGGCGTAATCTACTTTTAAATTAGAAAATATTTTTTGTTGCGTTTCAATAAACAGAGTAGATACTTCCCACAGAATCACTTTTCATTTGGATAAACAGATTAAAATAATTTTTTCTCTGAAGATGCTTCTAAAAAATATAAATAATATTGCATGTCAAAAATTTCAAAAAAATTTCTAGTTTAAAAAAAAACGATTTTTCAAAAACTGGTTAACAAGATGTTTAGAAATTAAAGGAGAATGGGAAAAAATATATGGGACCTGGTCTACCCAGAGTGTCCAGAAACTAGACCAAAATTTTTAGGTACTATGGTGTCGGTGTGTGCCAACGTTAAGTATTTTTGTTTTTTTTTTTTTTGTCATAAGCAACTAGTCCAGGAAAATTAGATACAAAAATGTCCTTCGAAAAAATTCTGACTGAAAAACTAAGTACTTTTGAAGCGCTCCAAAAATAGATCAAAACTTGTCAAATTCTGCTCAAAATTTGCAATCAAATTGCCTTGAGTATTATAAAACAAAATTTGGAAGTTCGATCTAAATCAGCCAAACAGTTTTGGCAAGAAACATGATGTTAACTGATTGCAACAAGCAATGTTTGCATCATTTCTGTGGTCAAAGTAGGACACCTTAGTTGGCACTGATTTTTGTACATGTACTTGTAACCCATAGCTATCATAAAATATCTTTAAATTATTTATGTCTTTTTTGTAAGATACCTCGGTAGCGATTTTAAAAGTTGCGAAAATTTTGCACTGTATGAATAAAAAATGATTTTATGAAGCATTTCTGCGAATTTAAAATCGCTACCAAAGTTACAACAAAAAAAAAATAAATATTATAATGATATTTTATGATAGTTAAGGGTTCCAAATACGTGTACAAAAATCAATACCACCTTTGTTGTCCTTTTTTTAACCACAGCAAGTTAACATCATGTTTCTTTCCAAAACTATTTGACCGATTTTCGATCGAATTTTCAAATTTTGTGTTTAATACTCAAAGCTATTTGATTGCAAATTTTGAGCAGAATTGGACAATTTTTGACCTATTTTTTGAGCGCTTCAAAATTACTTAGTTTTTCACATTTTTTTTTTTTACTCATGGTTAGATAGCAACTCAAATATAACATACATGAATTTCAAACTAATATGGTCTTGTAGAAAATTTTATAACAAACAAGAATATAGTGGATGGTTTTTTCCTAAATTGCGTATTTCCAAAGTTAAAAAGGAAAATGGCGGACAAAATGAAGTGATTTTAGCGTTTTTTTTCATTGTTGCCTTTTTCCTGCAGCGAGCACAGGTTTTCTGAAGTTGCAAACTTAGCTACAGACTACTCTAACATGCCCCAACAACATATCAAAAATACAGAACTACAATACGCTTTGCGAATTAAGCCCTTTTTTTGTAATTATTGACTGGGCTACAACCCTTCTAGATCATTTTGTAAAAAATAAACTTCTCGGAAGTTACAAAACAAAATAAAAGAAATTAAATTTTTGAAGATGGTGGCATTTAATTCCATTACAAATCGTAAAACTTGGTTCCTTAATGTTAAATATGTTCCGAAACATAACGCCAAAAAAAATTCCCATCCTAAAATATAACTAATGACTAAATGTACTGCACCCAAATGTTTTCGATTGTTTTTTTTCCAAATCTACCGTATCCATTATATGAAAAAAGTGTTATAATCTTTTTTGTTAGAATATTATAAGCAACAATGTGTACCTACACCTCTTTTCAAAAGAACCTGTAGTTTTTGAGTAATTTAGAAAAAAATTGCATTGTCCCCCCTGGCTCTGACCGAACAATCATACTAGTTCTATTTTTAGAGTTAACTAGGAAATTTTCACAAAAACGACTGTTTAAATGTAATTTTTATTTTCAGAGTCTATGGTTTGCCCCCTCTGACTCTGAGCCAAGCCGTGTATTACCGCTTTCATTTTACTCTTTGTTTTGTTCGGAAATGTGATTATTTTCTTGTCAGCTTTGTTTCCAGGTCCATGGTTTGCCTTGGGATTTTATCATTATCAGGGGTGGAATCAATTGTTGGGATCAACTTTCTTTATGCATTCGATGTGTGCAAAAAATACCAACAGGCGAATTCCGCGTGCGAGAAAAATTTGTAGGCTTTGTGGCACTGCAAAGTATGACCGCTCGCTGCTACCATAGCGCATACGATTTTAATGTCATTAACCAATTTCCGATTAAATTTGTCAAAAATGGTTGGTTAAGCTTATGATGGGTGCTCAACCATGGCCGGGAAAATGAGTGGGATGAGAAAACGGATACAGGACATATATCCGCAGGTAAATTTCTTTCATTGCAGCTCACACAAATTAAATCTGCAGCTAAATGCAGCTCACACAAATTAAATCTGGTCATTAACGACGTAAGCGAAGTTTTTGAAACAAGAAATGCTGTCGGGGCGATTAAGGAAGTTATAACTTTTTTTTCGCGAGAGTCTCTTACGAAGAAAATGCATACCCAGTATTCCTCTGTTTTGTGAAACAAGGTGGACGGCAAAATACAAAAGCATTCGAGTTCTAAGAGAACGTATCGTTTTTGTAATTAAGGCACTGCAAAAGCTTTCGGAAGAGGGTAATAGAATAACAAAGCAACGTGCCCTCCAACTTTATTACTCTTGCACAAATTCGACCTTGTTTAATTTGATTGTTTGTGATGTCACATTACTCATCGATGCTAGAACCTGTTGCTTATATTTTACAGGGCGTTGACCTACATCTGTCAACAGTTAAAGATCAGGTCAATGTGTTGAATAAATTGTTTCAACAAAATCGAGAGGATGGTGACAATTGGCATAGGCATAGTTTTAAACTGTCCAAGAATATTTCAAAAACAAATCCATCGATCAAATGTTCCCGTTTCTTTCCCCCAATGTTATTTTAGAAAAGCTATTTATATTCCATACATTGATTCCCTGATAATGTCGCTAACAGAACGCTTTTCAGAAGAAAATGAAGCTGCATTTTCACTATTTTAGCTATCACCAAAAAATATCGTGGATCTTGTAGAGGATACCCGCACAATCATTTCTACGTCCCGGAAATTTTGTATGCAAATTGTAAAATGGTACTGCCAGACCCCGCGGCCGTTTTTTTATGTAAAAACACGTTTTCAAAGTCAACAAATGATTAAGAAATTTTGACTTTTTTTGATTTATTTTGACTCTCTTGCGATGCTTATAATAAAATAGCACTAGTAACTGCCCCTTAAAATTTCAAAATATGCCTTTTTTCTCGATTGATAGCTGAAAACCCCCCAAAAATTGTTTGTATTTAAAGCTTTTCTCGATTAAAAAAGGCCTACATGGGTTCGGTAACGAGCAAGTAAGAGGTAGTTTCGTGTGCTAAACTAAAAACGCCTTCCATTTTTTGCCACCGGTTCTAGTTTTTGAGATTGTCCAGTCTGAAAATGGAATATAACCATTTTTTAACCCTATTTTTGAGATTTTGTAAAAATTCAAAATTCTTTTTTTCAAAACAAATGCACCGATTCATCAAAGTATTGCACTATGACTCATCTTCATGGGTGAATCGGTGCATTTTTTTTTTGAAAAAAAGCTTTTCGAATTTTTACAAAAATCTCAAAAATAGGGGGAAAAATGGTTATATTCCATTTTCATACTGGAATATCTCAAAACCTAGAGCCGATGTCGGAAAATGGATGACAGATTTGAGTTCAGCACACGAAATTATATCAGAAGAGTCTTACTTGCTCGTTTTCGAACCGGGTGGGCCTTTTAATCAAGAAAAGCTTAAAAATCAACCAATTTTTGGGGGGTTGTCAGCATAAATCGAGTAAACAAGGCATATTTTGAAATTTTAAGGGGCACTTAAGGGGACTTGTGCTATTTTATTATAAGCATCCCAAGGGAGGTTTGGTACGCGAATTTCTCGATTTTTCTTGATCATTTGCTGTTACTTTGAAAAAAAATAAACGCCGCGGGGTCTGGAAGTACCATTTTGACAAAAAAAAAATAAGAGACACCCCTAATCGCATTATAAACTAATAAAAGGATTCGTTTTCATGTTTCAAAAACGTCTTTTTTTAACAATTCTAACACTTAAAAATCTCGATTAGGTAAATTTAATTTTATAGATAAATTTGCATTTGAAACTTTCATAAAGTTCTTCTGCGCACTTTTACCGAAATACATCGTGGAGCCTCGATTTGTTTTTTGTTTATTCTCTATCTAGGTATATCTTTACGTTCCGGACTACCAGATAATAAAGGTTGGTAGATATATACTGAATGCAGTATGCAACCGTACAATAACATCAAGCACACAAATTAATTTTTCCACACACTTTAAATCTGAATTAAATTTCCTTAAGAACGTCACACTGCATCCACACAGCTCTTTAAACGTACATTTTATATGGCCTGTCAACGAACCAATCGTATATAAATTTCATTATACGATGGTGGTGTTGATACTAGCGTCAACTCGTCGTTGTCGTCGTCAACAAAAAACAACTATAATACCATTTTGTCCCGAAATGTGGAAAAATCCAATTATTAAGAAGAACGGGTATCCGGAGGGTGAGGGTTGCTTTATGATGGAGCAATTTTTGCTGCTCAACCCAAAACCAGGGCAAATTCGTACTCGTACATACAAACACAATTTTAAACATCTAGGATCTTACCAACCACCAAAGGCGGCATCCTCTTAACCTTATATAGTGTCATTAGAATGTCTCTCTATGTAGGTGGGTGTAGGTATAAAATTAATTTAAAACGAAACAACAAAAACAAGAATGCATAATTCTAGCGTCAAGGCCCATTTCATTTGGTACTAACTAACTACATATACCAGCAGCTTAATGTAGGGATATCTATGGATGTAGGTATGTACCAGGTCTTGCGGTTATTTTTATTTTTCCACCCAACTAACTTTCGCTGTGAGGCTTCATATATATTCGAAGGTATAGATGTTTTCAGTTTGCTGATTCCTGAGTTTTCCTTGTTTTGCAAACCCACATACGTAAGATCAACACAAGGATTTCTTTTTCCTTGAACGTAACTCTATCTATTTATTTCGAAGAGATTCTTCCCGTCTATGATAAATGCTGCAGGCTCCATAGCGATCTATGTGTGCAGTGCTGAGCTGATATACCATCCATAGCTACCCATATACCGTACGGAAAAATTCTCTAACAGCTCCTTATTAGTTGTGAACATGGTCGGGTGCATGTTTGTTTACCAATAAGCTGCATCTATATACATACATATATACATGTATGAACATACTCTTGAACAGGAAACGTTATTTGAGTTGAGCATTAAAAGTGTTTAAAAGTTTTGCATGTTTTAGATATTTAGCGTCATCTTTCGGTTGGAGGTTGTTTTTGAGAAATGATTCTAAAACTATGACTTGTTAAGGCTTTCCATAGAATATTGTTCGCAGATTAAAATTATTTGTTTATAAGTAGTTTTAAGTTATAGATTCCATAAATGTTGCCTTTGAAATTTCAATGAACTAGATATTTTCAAACTGAAATATTTATCCTTATTAATTGATATGTAGGTAATAATTGACTGTTAGTAACTGTTAAACTGAGAAATAAATTCTAGAATCTTCTGCCAAAATTTAGAACTTTTCATTTTATTCTCAAATATTTATAGGCTCAACCATTGTAAGTTGTTTTTTTGCCTTGTTACTCGTAGTCAAACGCGTATCCAGGTGCGAACGCAGGAAAATTTTTTTTATTTTATCACGAAAAGTCGTAATCTTGACTTGAAGGACAATAATGTTTCAACTCCGATTAAAATTAAAATAACAACATAGGTATTTTAAAGGTGCCATGAAGTAAAGTCGAATGAAATAAAGTCCAAAACCAAATTTTGTGTGAATTAAAGTCCAAAATAGCTTTGGCTTACTATGGCTTACTATCTCCTAACAATTTACTAAAGTTAAAATCACACAATGGTTACTTTAACTTTTAGTAATTTGCTAAATCCATAATGACATCTGGCATTTACCTCGAAAAAAAATTTCTTGCCAGATTTAGGGGAACGATTGGAACGAAATATTTTCGATTATAGTTTGAATACTTGCAGAGAAAGTAAAAATTTAACTGAAATTGGATTTTTTAATTTATTAGACTCTTTGTAATTTTCGGTCCAAATATACAGCCTCGTCTCGGTTGCTTAAAAGTCGTCTCGCCTCGGTCTCGTCATGCGAGACTAATAAGGTAGTTTCACACCAAAATGAAAACGAAGTACCTAAATAACCTTGAGTAATAGATCTTTATTATGAAGCAAACAAATTTATCATATAAAGGACAATGGGAAAATTGGGCCCAGCACCAATAAGAATGGCCTTCATATCGTTTATAGGTACATACATGTCGCTGTGTGACAAAAGTTATTCAATTTTGAATGAAATTACTTTTAGAGTCACAATTCCTATTTTCCATACTTTTTCTTTAATATTTTGTGTTTTTGTCCCTCGATTTACGTCATGTTTTGGAATTAAGTTCTTTGAACCCATGCCACACTACATAATTTTTTTTAAATTCTTAAAATTATGTTTAGGGGTCACAAGCATCAATTTTATGCAAAAAGCAGTTTTTGGAGTATTTAATTTGTAAAAATACAAATATTGTCACAATACAAGTTGTATCTTCCAAAAAAAAACCCGCTTTTCTGTAGTTTTTAAAAAGGTATAAAACTTGCTAAAGCGGTGCTCAGATAGAAAGTTATAACTGTTTGAATCCAATAAAACAGGTTAAAAATAAAACAAAAATAAAACATTTTTGTTGAAGTATATCGATAAAATTAAAATATCTTTTCAAATATAATTCCGACAAAGCTAGATACAAAATAGATACACAAAAATATATAAATAAAAAATATAATATTTTGTTTGCTTTTTATGGTACTCAAAGATTCTTAACTCAGTGAGTTCCTTACCGATTTTATGATTCTTTGCGGTTTTTCAAAGAAGAATGTTAGTCTCTCCAGAATCAAAGCCAGGTCATCGTTTTTGAACAATTAGACAAAAAAACATATTTACACTAAATCTTCGTTTTCATTATCGTTATTTTAGATAAACTGTTAAGCTTGTATACTTTATTTTGCAGCGTAACATTTCTTCTTTGAAAAACCACAAAGACACTTTAAATCGGTAAAAAAAAATGACTGAGTTAAAAATCTTTTAGTACCATAAAAAGGAAAACAAAATATTCTATTTTTTGTTCATATTTTTTTTGGGTCTATTTATAGGAATCATTTCGGAAAAAAATGTGCAACCATTTTCTTCGTTACTAAATAAGGAATATATATATACCCCTAACAATTATATACTTAAGGGTGGTTTGTGGGTGGTTTTGTGGGTTGTTTTGTCCACTTTTTATGAATTGCAATTTAAAACCTTCAAAATAATACCCATTTTTATCACGATAAATGAGATAATAAATTGATGTTTGTTTGTTGTTTCCTAGAGATGATTTTGACACCAAAAATATTAAAAAACCAATATTTGTATTTTGTACAAATTAAATAGTCCCAAAAACGGTTTTTTTGCATAAAATTGACGCTTTCGCCCCTAAAAATAATTTTAAAAATTCAGGTAGTGTGTCATGGGTTTAAGAAACTTTAATCGAGCGAAAAATACATAAAATATTATAAAAAAGTATGAAAAAAAGGAATTGTGACCCTAAAACTCATTTTATTCAAAATTAAATTGTTGTATCTTGCAGTATTTCATGGTTTCTTTGTTCTCTTATAACTAATTGTTTTGACAGTTAATCCCTCACTTGCATATCAACTTCCGATCAAACTAGTTGTTAATCAGAGAATACGACAATGTATGAATTGCTGTCTAAATTAACGTATCCAGATTCCCCAAGCAGTAAGTCCTTCGACGAAAATTTGGCTCTCCTGAGATCTCAATTTGCCCCAAAACCAAATAAACGTGCGGAGCGCTTTAAGTTTCACAACGTAGTTCAACAACCCGGCGAACAAATCAGTGATCTTATCGTCAAGCTTAAAGATGCTGCTCAGGATTGTGATTTTGGTGACGTTTTGAAGCCAGAGCCAGGTACATCTCCAGATAAAGATGCGACTTTGAATTCTAAACAAGGTGTCTACAAATTACGCCTGCTAGATGAACAGTAAGCATATCGTTTCATCGTGGGTCTTAGACACGAGAAAATTCAACAAGTCCTGTTAGAAAATGAGAGCTACACGTTTCTGCAATGCTGTGAAAAAGCATTAGCCGTAGAAGCATCAGAACAAGCGTCCGTTTCTGTACAAACACCCAACACCACTCATGCAATCTACAGTCAAAATCGTTATAAGAATGTTGGTTCACATTCTAACTCCAAACTTGTCTCACAAGGGGACACCAACTGCAAGTCGTCAAAGCTAAGTTTATCTAAAAACAACAACAATCGCCATCGTCACAAAAAGACCTGTCCGCGATGTGGTAGAGCAGCCCATGAAAATTGTCCAGCCGTAGATTGGGAGCGCATCACGTGCGGAAAAAAGGGGCACATCTCTACAATGTGCAAAAATAAACCAGAGTCCAAAGTTTAAGTCATAAGCAGCATGCAGCAGCGAAGTCAGCCGCAAATGTGTCAGTTATCGATTAACGGAATAACTGTTGCTATGGAAATAGATACCGGTGCAATGACATCGATCATGTGCGAAGAACAATTTAAGTCTTTTTTTTCTAATGTTATTTTGAATAATTACTGTGTAAATTTAGTTTCTGTTACAGGTGTTCAAATTAAAGAGCTTGGGTCGATGAACTGTGAAGTGTGTTACTCCGGTCGAGTTTTCCATTTGTCGTTGATAGTCGTGGAAGGAAGTTCACCCAAAAATGATATAATGGGTCGTGACTGGTTCGATGTTCACTTCCCAGAGTGGCGAGGTAATTTTTTGCAAAGTGGGTTTTCAGTTTGTCAGTCGGTTTCTCAGTCGGTTTGTCGTGTGATGTCTCAGGTCGATATTGTACAAGAAATTAAAGTTAAATATGCGAAAATATGTCAGGATAAATGTAATACTCCAATTGTCGGTTTTGAAGCAGACGTCGTCTGCTGCTGCTTACAGTGTACCCTTTAAATTACGAGAAAAGGTTGAAATCGAATTGAAGCGCTTAGTGTCAGAAGGCATTTTGGAACCAATCGAGGTTAGTCAATGGGCAAGCCCCATAGATATTGTACCCAAAAAAGATAACACCATCCGAATTTGCGTTGACTGCAAAGTGAAGAAGAAATTTTCGCAGTTATGTCAGATTGTAAGTATTTTTGTGTGTTAGACCTTACTGGAGCCTACTTACAACTAGCAGTCAACAAAGCTTCCCAAAAAGTTTTAGTAATAAACACCTTTAAGGGATTGTTTAAGTACACACGTTTGATTTTAGGGGTAAGCTGCTCTCCAGGAATTTTTCAAACTGTCACGGACATAATTTTGTTAGGGTTGAAACGCGTTCGGTGTTATATTGATGACGTTTTGATTGGAGGGCAGTCAGAAAACGAATGCAGATTGTTGCTTTTCGAGGTTTTATCGCGTCTGTCGAATCATAATGTCTGATTAAATTTATCAAAGTGCAAGTTTCTTCAGTCTTCCGTCAATTTCTTAGGTCATGCTTTGTCAGATAAAGGTCTTAGTCCAAACAAAGATAAAATAAAGGCCACTGTCAATGCCCCAGCTCCAAAAGACGTTAAAGAGTTGGAGTCGTTTTTGGGGTTACTCAATTTTTATCACCAATATCTGCCTAATTAACGAATGTCTATGTTATTCGGGACGCCATGACCCTGGCAAAATCCACCATTTTGGCAAATGCGAATGGACCTATAACTCTGAAACTATTGATCTTAGAGGAAAAACTGAAAAGCCCAGGTTGTAGAAAATTAAACCATATTTCCTTTATATCTATACTTTTTTCGGTGCAGGCAATATTTTCAAGGTTATGTCGTTTTATTTTCAATTTTTTCCAATTTCCAATTTCCTACGTTCCCGAGAAAACTTACGTGAATTATTTTGATATATTTTTGAAGATGATGCGATACCACACAGTCAAAATTTACAGCCATTTTGGTGTTTGTTTTAATTTTAATAACAACTTAGTATTTTATTTACTCAGGAGTTTTCATTTTAGCGCAACCAAAATGGCTGTAACTTTTGACTGTGGTATCGCATCATCTTTAAAAATATATCAAAATGTTGGAAATTTAGTGTTCTAAAATTCTCATTCACGTTAGCTTATTCGAGAATGACAAAAATGTGTTAATGTGAAAAAAAAAAACAAGTAATAAGACGACATAACCTTGAAAATATCGCCCGCATCGAACAAAAATGTAGTAGTCAACGAAGGATATTTAAATTGCCTACAAGCTCCTTACAATTTTTATCTAAGATCAATAGTTCCGGAGATATATAGATCACTTCGCGTTTTCCAAAATGGCAGATTTCCCCAGGGGGATGGCGTCCCGAAAAACTCAACTTAAGCCCTCTTTCAGGTATACAAAATTTAGGCGTCCTGTATTTTGTTCCATAAATCGATTCTTTTTTTGCTAATTTTCCTGTACTATATTTTTAAGCGCTATTGTATAGGTCTGGTGAGACCCCAGTATAAACAACTATTTTTTCTTATGTCAAATAAGACGTTACTATGTTTTTGTTGCAAAAACTACACTCAGTCCCTTGGCATTTTTTTTAATAAAACGTTCTTGATTGAGGCTACTTTTTAAATTCATTACTTTTTTATTTAACGTTCCTTAAAATAAATTATTTAACACAAAAATAATTTATTTACAGGGTTTTTAGTAACTTTTTATTAGAAACAACAGAGATAAAACTGAGGTCTATAATATAATGTTAGGTACCTACATAAAAATTACTCTGGATACTTTTATGTATTTTTTTCATAAGGATTTACTATATATTTTGTGTATACATTATGTATAAGTCACAATATTTACAAGAAAACATAATGATTTATAAGAAATTTTGTGTTGTATATTAGTTTCCGTAAAAAAAAAACTAAGTCCCCGGACCACATAATTTTTAAAAAATGCCCATACAACTGATAATTTAAAAGTTTTTGACTGGCCGTTTTGTGGTATGTGAAAGTTAATGTTATGTTAATGTTAACCACTATTTGCTTCAAAAAGTGTCGTTGCGAAATAATGATCATTTTAGTCCATAGTTTGTAGAATCACCCATATACCTAATAGTTTTAATTGATATCTTGCAAACTGTACAATTTTGTACATTCCTATGCATTCTATACCAAAACCACCCTTCATTTAAAACCATTATCGATTATTAAAAGGCAGGTACTTACATACATAAAACATAATTATAGCAACTTACCAACCTACTTCATGCTTCTTAGGCAAACATAATTATTTTCAGCTCGTTAGATAGTACCAACTCGTAAATTACCTTAATTATTATCAAATCAAAACACATTGCCTTTGTCCCGTAAAGAGCATCAAAGGTATTACAATTCCCCAGTAAATCAACAAAAAACCTTTATAACACGCATTTTCCCCGTACAGATATCAGCTAATGATACATAAAGAACAACAAAGCTCACATCGCATCGTCGATAAACCAAACTTCTATTATACCATAACATCGGTTGGTAACTATACACGTGAAGATTGAAGAGTGGCCTCTGTACGTGTACACACCTGAAACTTGCGGCATCAGAATACCTAATTATGTGTCGATGTCGATGCCATAACAACCCTAGTGTAAGATAGGAATAGAACAAAGTCATCCCCATAACAAGCTCCAGCTCCTTAAAATATATAGTCCACCAACCAACTCTCGTTTCATCGGAGGTACCTAAGCCATTCATCAGTTCCTAATACATTATCGGGTGGTTTTGTGAGGTTGCCATCGCAGTGGTTATGTGGCAAGCAGGGTTACTGGAATTTGCCAACAAAAAAATAACCAAAATAATTGCCTCTGTCTGGATTCATTTCAAAAGGAGGTTATTAGTGTTGTAAATTCTAGCTTTTTGTGGGTGTTAATATTTTTTTCAGCCAACAAATACGTATGTTAATGTATGTATATGTTATGTATATGATTGATTCACATAACGTGTGACACAAAGCTAGAGCGCAAAAGGTGGGTCAAGTGTCAAGTCAATACAAAAATCGTATGGAAGCAGGGGGTGATTCGCCCCCGCCAAGGTGTAAGGACCAATTTTCTAAAAATTGACTTAAAACAAACAATTAATAATTGAAGAATTGACTTGTGAAGTCAATAATTTTATAAAATTTCTTAAAATTAGAGACTTCAAAATTTGGAGCCTTAATACAAAAGACAATGGGCAAATCTGGCCCAGCACCAATAAGAACGGCCTTCATATCGTGTATGGGTTCATATTTATGCATTCATTATCCGTTAACTTTTTGTCCAAATTCGTTGTATGACAGAAGTTATTTAACTTTGAATAAAATTAGTTTTACGGTCACAATTCCCTTAGTTTTTCTTTAATATGGTGTGTATTTTTCGTTCGATTTTAGCCAATTTTTGTATTTAAGTTCTATAAACCCATGACACGCTACGTGAAAAAGTCCCTTACATTCTTCTTTAAAAAACCACAAAGAAACTTAAAATCGGTAAAAAACTGACTGATTTAAAAAATTTTTAGTATCATAAAAAGCCAAAAAAGGATTCAATTTTTTGTTTATATTTTAGCTTGTTTCTATTTAGGAATCAGTCAGTAATAAATGTACACACATTTTCTTCGTTCCTAAACTAGGAATAAGCTAAAAATATCTTCAAACCCTAATAGTATTATATAAGGGTGGTTTGTGGGTTGTTTTTTCTTACTTTTACGAATTGCAATTTAAAACCTTGAAAATAATACCCAATTTTATTTCGATAGGTAAAAGAGATACAAATTGATTACTTCAAAAAAATTCAGGGCAAGCACAAGCCCCTATATCGTAAAGAAGTGAAAGCAAGAAATAATAGGGTAACTGTTGTAACCGATACAGGCCGTAGAACAAATAAAACACATAAAGAATACATACAAAAAAAGGAGGGAATACCTTCGTAATTGTACATCTATTTAAATGCACCTACCATATTCTCTTAAATATAAACATGCATGCATAAGTAGGTATAACTACAATGCAAACTACATAATGTACAATCACTCATGTTTTCAAAAACTGAAAAGAAATAAGAAAATTAGTGAGAATACGATGTAACACACTTTTTCATCCTTAATGACAACATTAAAGGCAATTTAAAAGAAAACAGCTGTTATTTTTATTCAGCATTCAGTCCCACTCTTGTATCATTGTAGTTTAAAAACAAATCGAAAATAATTTCCTTTTATAACATTTTTCCACAGATTATTTGCCCTAGCCGTTGCTGGCATTCCAGATCTTCAACCATAAATCCCCTATAGTCTCCTTGAAAGAAAACAAGGGATGGATTGTCGATGGTACTTTTAAACTAGTGCACACTATTGACGTGTTGCAGCTTGATCATCTTGTAGATGGCTTGACCAATTTCATTAGCACATAATCGAGTTTCACTTGCGACAAATCAAAGATCGCCTTACTTACTAAAAGGCAAGCAAACGAGGAAGACGAGGTCCATCGACTGGATAGGAACTGCCTGGAAGTGGATAGCTATGTTAACCTTGATGCTACCGACTAGAATGAAATACTCCTAAGGGAGGAGGCGATATAGAGAACAACAATCACCAGTACAAAATTAACGACAAACTTTTCGGGACAATCCAAGACGTGACTCAGAAAATGAACTTGGTGATAGAGAGGTACGAAAAAGGAATCATGGATAAAATTTCTTGAAAATTTGAACAAGACACCCTAGATGAAAGTAAACGAAATTGTGAGAGCATTGCAGATGGCGAAGAGTTGTATGATCAATACAAACCTCCTGAACACAGAAGAAATCAATAGAGCTATTAGTGAACTAGAAACCCTGCGTATGCTAATTAAATTGAAGCTTTTGAGTATGGGACACCATCAATTTTACCAACGGCTCTATGCTGCTGTACGTCATTTCTATGACAAAGGTAGTAAGAGAAGAATATAATCTAATCAAGATTATCGTTAATCGATGGAAAGCAGAACGTCCTGAAATTTAGAAAGATGCTAATCAACCAAAAACAGACGTACGGAATAGTAGCTAACTGTCTCCATCAATTATGCGACAATATGCCAAGATTAAGCGCTTAAGAAAATCTCTGAAGATAGCTGCGTTGCCGGATTTTTAAAAGGAGTACCCATCTTGCACCTTCCAACGAAGAGCTTTTCGAACTCATCAAGGAAGACAAAATTTTCGTCACAAAGTTTAGGGGTGAATTGACTTCTAATAAAGTTTCAAGGCTACTTATGGGTACCTTCGTAATTCAGATATTTAATGAAACGATCAGGCTGAAACGCATGATATTCTCCATGGTTACAACCTTGCAAGCTCTTTCGCCGGTATTGACGAATATTACCAATCAAGACCACTAGATTAACCTTGGATACGTCCATGGGCTCAGCATCCGGAATATTAAAACTCTTAACCAAAGAGTTGAGAATCTCTATACTTACTGAAACAATAATTCTATTACTGGGAGCTTCTATCGTCTTCACCTTCTGTCGGAAGATATATGCGAAGCCTAGCATTCCAGCAATTTGGTGCCCTGACCTGCAACAAGGCCACCTAAGATCTACGGGACGTAGATTTTCAAAGGGGGAGGAGTTATCACAATACACTCCCTCGGGCATTTACCTAATAGGAAGACAGCGAATCATATCAGATTCGCTGAGTCAACACCTTCACAACTGAACCTGTTCCCACAGTCCTAGTGTAATAATATCGGATTACGCCACATTTCGTCGACCTATATATGGACTTGCATTGGTGTACTTGACGAGTCAGCGATTCACACTCTGCGAACTGGGACCAATAACCTTATCTGCACCTGTGGACAAATGGTTCCCTAACGGAAACATGGATTCCGTTGGACAGTTCTAATTGGACCTCCACCTGAGCTAGTTCTTTTGTTCGTCACTCTTTGTTCTTTATCGAATTATTAAATACAGACATCTTTATGTAAGTCGAACAGTTAGGCCGGCCCCTCGGGCGGGGGTTATATACCTATACGACACAGTATTAAAATGTGCATATTAAATCATTTCCATATTAAAAAAAAAATATTAAAAAATAATTTTGACCGGATTTGAGGGTCAAATACTCCTCTGAGAGCCTCATATACTCACAGTCAACGTTTTCTGTCGAAAATTACTTTTTTGGACTTCTCCATCATGCCCACTTGCTATTAGCACAATTTAAAATCAGGGGTCCAAACATAATGTCAAAATAACCAAAGTGTCTTAAATGCGGCCATTGTATTAAATTCGTATAGCGATACCCAGCTTAAGGAAAGAAATCCACAATATGTATTGTGTATGCACCTTCGCACCTTACAATCACATCAGTGTCTTCTATATCTACGACCGGAAGGATTACAGAACTCGCACGGATATCCCCCCAGGAGCCTATCCCACCCATCCCTTTCCTTTTTTGATCTTTGAAAATTGTATACCTTGGCTCTTAACGCTTGGGCTTTGCGCCGCCGCGTCCGCCCCTCGCCGCCACCGTTAGAGTTTAAATTGAATATTTTCATTTTTACGGTCCCGAAGCCATTTCAAAGTTCAGTTGGGTTTTATAACGCTCCACTTGATTGCTGTCGGTATATGAAACACACTGAGAAAGTGGCGACCAGATTGTAAGAGATCTCATAGTCATTGTTTGTGAAAGTTTTCCCTTTTCACCCGGCGCTGGAACTGCGCTCACTATATGACTGCTACTTCATGGTCGTCTCCGTTGTCAGAGTCGTCCTTGTTTCTCGTTCTCATTCTCGTCGTCGTCGTCAGCGTCATATCGTGGTTGTCGTATCTAAGAGCAGTGGATTCCTTTTTACGACATGAATGGTCGCACTGTTGTTAGGAGAATACAACAAGGGCAGAGCACAAACGTATTACTATACCTGAAAGGATTTTCAATTAGAGGATGATTCTTGGTCCTGTGAAGGTGCTTCAATTGTATCCAATTTTCCGGTAATGTTGTTATGCCATGTGCGGTTGGTATTTGATTTGGGTACGTAATAGTATTTTACCAGAGTTTGACTTAAGTGTCAGGTTTAGAATTCAAAGAGTGAAATTGGATCTTTATCTGAGAATCCAAAGAGAGCTATACATATTAAGGTACTCGTATATAGATAAAAAAAACACATCACCTGTATCAAATATTTCATGCAGTATTGACATCTTCTTTTGTTAGGAGCGTAATAGTGACTACGGTAACATTTATATGTTTGAGTGAAATATAAGCCACACAAGGATCTGAGGAGGTAATGGTAACCGATTTTGAATGAGAACCCTTGTATCTGTTTATTTAAAATGATTTATCAAGCTAAATGTTGGAATTCCGAGAACAACATTATATTTAAAAGTTCAGGAAAAAGCAATGAAAATGTGTCTAAAAGTTTTATTTTGGAAAATGGATATTAAACAGTTCAATACAATTTGTTTATATGCTTAAATTTCTAAGCTTTAAATATTTATGAAATATGAATCACAACAAAAACATAAAGTTAAAAAAAAAAATAGCAAAGTTCTTCTATATACAAAAACCTTTGCGTAACAAGTCAGCCGTAAAAAGTAATTAGATCTAAAAGTACACCAAGTTCTAAGTTTATTAATGATAAATATCAAATATTTTAAGTAAAGTAATAAGCAGAGGGCTGGGATTCTTATGCACTTAAAAATCGAAAGCATGCGCTTAAAATATGCCCTTGAAAATTGAAAATATGCACTAAAAAAAGCAAAATATGCACTTAAGACCATTATTTGATCTTATTTTTCTATTGATCGACTTGGATTTTCTTTTTTCAAAACACGTTTTTGTTGCAAATTTTGCAAAACAAAATACCCATCTATTTTGAAAGCGTTGGGATTGTCCTCAACATATTTTCGAAGATGCGAGGCAGCAGGTGTTATCGACTTAGACATCGTTCCTGAAATCAACCTGAAAATAATTTTTAGAGTAAAATAAATGTGAAGTTTGGAAGAGAATAAAGCTGCCAACAAAGTGGAAATTTACAAGGCGACCGAGAAGCGTATTTGTTTTCAATAGACGCGTTCACTTTGTCGAATATTACTGCGTTTACATGCAGGATCTAAATAACGAGTTGGAATAGGATCATCATTGGTATAGGATGCATTTTATCAGGGTTTTCGTCACAAATCTCGACTCGACAGTTTATTGAAAAATATGCATGAATTATATGAAAATATGCATTTAGAATATGCATTTATTATGAAAATATGCATTTATCATGAAAATTTACATTCAAAGGTGTTTTCTGGTGATAACACTTGCAGTTAGGCTGCATAGCTTTCGCTCCGTCATATTTAACATTGAAGGTTTGGAATGAACAACAACCACTTGTGTTGGCTACCACCGAGTATTACATTTGGCTGGAATTATTGCAATTTCATGGCTGCCACACCAATCAATCAGTCCTTTTTTTAGTGGTGCTTAGTCTATAGTTGCAATTTTAATTTATAAATTGTTTTTGCCGTCAACTGGACTCGAACCTAGACCAAGATACCTCAGAGGCCGTTGCACTACGCATTGCACCACCGAGGTCACCTGATCGTCCCCATCCAAATGAAGGTTTTTCTAATTTACAATTGCATTTGGACAACTAGCATTTTTACAAGCCACACACAAGTTAGATGTTATTCATTCGGGTTCTTTCTTTTTCTCCTCTCCTTTATTACCGCAACAATTCGTTGCATATGTCTAAGGAGGGAAATTGTATGAAAGATTTGACACTGGTCAAGATTAATTTTTAATTTAATTATTAAAGCCATCACGGTTGGTGTCCAGCCTCGTTCGTACTGGAATAATTGACGAAACCATTTTGGAAAGCACCTCTAGCAGACCCTAGAACATTCTAGAGCCCTTTATTTCGGATATAAATACAGGGCCACAAGTCCGAAAGAGCAGTTTGATTTTGAAAGTGAACGAATAAATGTCAGTGTGAATAAAGAGTTGCATACTTGTGCTTGGTTATAATAAAATTATTAGAATTAAAAGTATTTGAAATAAAAGCGTTTTATTTTGTGAAGAATTGTAGTTTCAGTTTGAATAAAGGAAATAAGTTTTGGAAAGAGATGTACGGCTGCCTGCCTAGTAGATATAGAAAAAGCATTTGACACGGTATGGATCGACGGGTTAATCTTCAAACTTATCAGATATGAATTTCCAAATCATCTCATAAGGATGATAATGTCAATGATATATGGTAAGAAATTTGTAGTGACAGATAGAGAATACACGACGGATGATGTTTTTAGTGTCGCTAATGGTCTTCTGCAGGGCACAGTAACTGCACCAACTCTTTTCAATATCCACATTTCTGATATACTTAGGGAACTTGATGATTCATTGGCGTTCGCCGACGATGCAACTCTGTATGCAAGTGGATCTAAGATACAAGACATACAAACTCAGCTTCAAAGCAAGTTTGATAAGTTTCAAGCTTTCTGCTTACAGTGGAAGCTTAAAATAAATTATGGGAAATGTGAAACCATACTGTTCCGCACCCCAATAAGACGCGGTAATTCAGATTTGAGACGAAACTGGAAAAATCTTACGATAAAGAGTTTAGATGGTGTTCGCATCGAGTCAAAGACTGTTGTGAGATATTTGGGAGTTCATCTGGACAAGTTCTTATACTACAATGAACACATTAATACCCAGTTAGAGAAGGCAAGAGTAACTTTCATGTCACTCAAAAGTCTTTTCTACTCTAAATATCTGAGATCCGATGTGAAGATTATTTGTTACCAAGCATTCGTACGTCCAATTCTGACTTATGCGAGTCCAGTCTGGTGGAACATAAACCCGTCCTATATGGAGAAGCTTCGAGTTTTCGAACGCAAATGTCTAAGAGCTTGTATGCAGATGTATAGAAGTGCACATTCTGACTTCCGGCATTACGTTTCCAACAAAAAACTATTGGATGCTTCCGGAGTATCTAGAATTGACAATGTCATACTAGACCTCGGGAGGAATCACTTCGCACGATCGGCGGGCGTCGTGGAGAACGAGCTTATTTCAGGATTATTCTATCCGAACCCTGGGTATTTCAGAAATGCCTTGGAAACTGGATACATACCTCCAGAGTCATTCTTGTTTCTGGATGCATATAGTTATTTATCAGATTCAACGAACGTACCGATAATATACCATGCTGCAAGGAGAGCAACAGATAAAAGAATTCTTTATAAGCCTTTTGAGTCGGGGGGTGGGAATTCAAATTTACGATACTGCATTAGCTTACCTGAAAGAGATAAAAACAACCGTAACCGGCTGAATCGGGAAAAATATTGGTGGCTGGACTGGGCTGAAGCCAACACTTAGGTTAAGTAAAACTAGACCCCGACATGTGATCTATGATTTGACGATGGCTGAAAGAAGTGGACATTAGTCTACCTTATCGGCTTATCGGCGGAACAGCGATCACATGACGGGGCCTGGTCCTAGATTAGTTTAGGTTTAGTTAGTTTGTAAGTTTAAGTTTTAATTATTACAAAAATATATATATATTACGGCTGTCCTGTAGGTTTTTTCACACTTTCCTATAAACAAAAAAAAAAAAAACATGTAAACTACCATTAACAAAAAAAAAATATAGTCATTTACTAGTTAAAAAAACATATATAAAAATCTATGTAATGAGAACCGTAAAGGTCATTTACTCAAAAAAAAAAAAAAAAAAAAATAGTTTTTAAGTTTATTTAGGCTATAATGAAAAATTGTAATAGTTTTAAGTGGATAAATAAACAAAAAAACAAAAAAAAAAAAAAAAAAAAAAGGAAATAAGTTTTATTTGCGAACCCGTAGTAAAATATTACAATATATTTAAAATTAATTATGTGAAAATGGGTGTTTTCCACGCCCACTGGGTGTTAAATCGTTTTTAATTTTATCATTCTACGACAACTAGAAGTGCTCCATATAATTGATTACAATTCTGCGAAAATGGGCGGATGCCACGCCCTCTGAATTTAAAATCTCAAATTTTAAATTTGCATTTGCTTGAACTTCTAGCCCTACCGCTGTACTAAATTTCATCATTCCACGACAATCAAAAGTGACAATTATCCAAATAATTTATATAAATTCTATGAAAATGGGCGGGTACCATGCCCCCTGAATGCAAAATCTTAAATTTTCTATTTTTTCCTCTGTAAACACCACAGGGCCTACCGTTGTGTAAAATAACAAGATTCTACGATGTCGGGAAGTGGTCCATAATTTTGATGATCTGTCAGTGAGTCAGTCAGTTACGGATTTTGTGATTTTTGCTGTCTTATATCTCGGGAACCCCTAAGCCTAAATAACTGAAATTTGGTGAGCTTCCTAAGTGAGCTTAGCATAAATGCTGCGAGTTTGAAGTTTCTGACTTTATTATGGTACTGCAGTTAGATGGGGGTCGAAAATCGCCTGAGTTTTATCCTGTAAAAAGGGTGTAGTGCCAGAACTTGGCTGGGCACTACCGTGCCTTTTGATCTTATATGCGAACAATATTTTGATATATACAGTTCAGAGTTTCATATCAAAATATGCTGAATGTAGGAAAGAGATATTGGTATTGTTTGAACCGTATTTTGTTGATCTCTGATAGTTTCAATCATTTTCTAGCTTCTATGCTTCAGAAGCTATGAAAATTTGTTTCGAAAAGAAATTAATTCTATTACTTTTGAATCGCCAACTTAAGCTCAAATATCTTGAATTATCCAACACCGATTTTAAAACTATTTACCATTCTTATAGAACTCAATACCAGCTTTCATTTGGTACCTACTTCATCTATGTACGCACGTGGCCAAGGCTTCAGATAAAAATGGGCCATCTTCTTTATTTATTTTACAATAAAAAAAAATTCTTTTTTGAAATTCTTAATTCAAATTAATGACGAAATAACAAGGAATTAATGTTTATTTACCATTTTGTTTTTTTTTTTTTTTCAGGTAAATTGGTCAGAAAACATTCAATATCTAAGACAGTAACATGTTTTTTTAAGATTTGTTGATTTTTCTACCCCCCGCATCACCCTTATTATTGATCCTAGCAAAAATGTGAACATATTTTTTATAGACAATTTAATTGTCTCTAATTTCGTAGTATACACTTTTCCACTAGCATGCTAGGTTGTGGAACTGTTCACAAAAATCTAAAAAAGGACACATTTAACCCCCCCTCCTGAGCTTATCTCGTGGCCCTGGGCTGGGGACTTTGGGTATGTCGGACCTGGGGGTAACACCTATCATATAAAAAAATAATCCAGAGAGCACTGTTTTTTGCATTTATTTTATAATTTTGAGTCTTCGTTGACTGGACTATTATGTGAAGAGTTAAAAACTTGCAAAGTAAAAAATAAGAACAGAAAATAATTTGTTTTTATTTGAAAGTTGCTTGAGACGTTTTCGAGATTTGAAATTGTCCGCCTAAACGGGGGAAACAGACCTACCATCTTATACAATTTTTAATGAAAACTTGTTTTAATATTTATTTTTTTTTTTAAATTTGTTTATGAGAGATTGTTAAGATTTTGATGAGTATTCTGTATTTGTATACAAAATTTGATTGGAATCAGTAAGGCCATTAAAGAGAAATTTGAAAGGAAAATATATGGTTCTATGCCCGCTCAGAAATATAATCTGGTTTCCGCAGGCACTAGACAGTTTAACATATATTCTTGCAATGGCCCAGCAAGGATAAGCAAAGGCTAGAACAAGGGACTTGGCCATTATGAACCCTTTTACCTTGTTAGCAAACAAAAAAGGTTGGAATTGATCCAAAAAAGGTTGGAATTGATCCCACCATCTTCTGCTTGTCAGTCCAATGCGCCACCCACTGGGCTCACTCGCTTTACAAAACTTGAATGTCAAAAATGAATAAGACTCAAATAAAAAGTACAAGTGACCTCAACTCCAGAAATTATTGTGTTTCGCCCAAGGTATAACAGTGGGCTCTCCATAGTCAGTCTGTTATACCCTACAAGGACACACATTTTGGTCGATGGGTGCACGAATTTAAACAAATTCCCCTAGAATAATAAAATTTACAGTATCTTCTTGCTTTGATTGTTATAAGAGTCGGTAAACATCGACCAAAATCTGTGTCTTAGTAAGGTATAACAGACTGAGTGAAGAGCCCACTGTTATACCTTGGGCGAAACACAATAATTTCTGGAGTTGAGGTCACTTGTACTTTTTATTTGAATTATATTCATTCACTCCACTTAAAACCAAAGTAATTTTAATATTTTAATATTTAAATTTTTTTTTTCTTCATTTAAAAATGAATAAGTTTCATACTCTCATGTTTTATACCATATTGCATAAGAAATACAAGAGACATTCCTGATGGGGAACCGAAACATATCCAACAATTTTTGACTAGAGAGGGCGTAGCGAGTGTTTTAAAAGTATCCCTTGTCTAAATTTTTGTACTGAAATCGTGACAAGTTTTCCTCGTCTAGATTTTCCCTCTATCATCTTAATGTAAAGCCTGATTAAAACATACATATGTGTCTCGAGTTTGATTTCTCTTCACAAGTAAAAATGGTATTTCCAAAACCTAATTTGTTCTAATAAATTTAAAAAAATCTTTATGAGAAGCCATAGTCATTTACACCACCGAGCCATAACAAAAGATATCTGTGAGAATAGGAACATCCTCATTTATAATATATTTGAACAACACGAAATTCATACGCATACAAACATTCATACCTACATACAAGGTATGTAAACTCTTAGGAAACAAAAAAACATTCCTGTTAAATTTGATATATGCAGAAACCGGAAAAGTGTCACCGTCAAACAAAAGCTTTTCTACTTTTTAAGGTTTTGAGTTTTGACTATAATAACTTTTCAAAAAATAATAAATAACTAAAAACTTCCTAAAAGAGTTCTCATGTTGGTTCTTGGTTTGTCCTAGTGACTTTGTTTTCATGTGAGACAAAGGATAAACGTTAATAAAGTGTGTCACGAGTCTGTCCTTCTAACATTGCTTTGCAAATGTTATTATTTTATATATACAAATAAAATACAATACATATTGTTTCTTGCGCCATATACATATGTATACTGTACATGTATACATACGAACCATCACCAGTAGTGTAGTGTTATGTTATTAGTGAGATCTGAGAGTTGAAAAATATTTCCAATTTCATAATTCGCATTGTGAATTCAAATTAAGGTTACCATTCAGTACACACTAACTACACAGGGGAACAAAACTTAATCAAATGTCTCCGGCAGATACAAAATCATACTTTTCCGAATGCTTTGAATGTTATGAATTCGAATCCAGTCTCAGAGTTTTTGGATTAGCTCATGTATTAAATATAATAATTAAATATGCCAAAAAGTCGTGTTTTTGGGTATTTTTAAGGTAACCTATATTCGGAAGGTTTTTTTTTGGTCCCTAATTTCAATATGTTCTCAGAATTAGATAATTGAATCAGGGTTTTGAGATATTCTAATCTAGTGGATATTCTAGAACATGTAAGACATAATACCTCAAAAAAGAACTCTCTTGGTCAACATATGTACAGTAAAATCCGCTTAAGAGAAAAACCCGCTTATATGAAACAATTTTTTCAGCCCTGGATATTTTTTGACCAATTACCTTTAAAACACTCCGCTTAAGCGAAACTCACTTGAGTTACACAATGTTAAAATTTTGCTAAATTCATTTTCGATAGAACTGTATTTTCGACATTTTCCACTACTACAGCCAATTTCTTCACAAAGTACACTAGGACCGGTACTAGTCCTAAAGTTAGTACTCAAATCGGTATCAACTCATTTCTTCACACAAGTACTAAGCCCTAGTCCTGTCAATATGGTACCAAGTATTAGTTAGGACCCGGTACCAGCTAGCTCCTCAAAATCACCTATAGTACCTGGTTATTATACCAGTTGTTAGTACTCAAATCGGTATCAAGTGATTTCTTCAGAGAAGTACTAAGCACTAGTTCTGTCAAATTGGTACCGAGTACAAGTTAGTACTTGGTATTAACTAGTACCTCAAAATTGTTGTAACCTTAAGAAGAATCTATTCTAAATCGCTTGTTATTTTATCTAGCACTTTGTTCAATATTGTTTTTAGTATCTTTATGTTTACGTTTCATAAAATATATTATTTTGTTTAGAATCTTATACGAATAAGCTATAAGGAACTTTATTTATTCAACAATTTCCAATTGGTTATGGACCCAGAAACGCTGAGGAGGATATAACCGGAATTTAGTTGAAAAAAAGTTAAAAGAAAAAGCTTTTAAAGAATATGGCATATTTATTTATACCAGGGATAGAACTCAAGGGAAGAGAAAATTACGAAGATTGGAAATTTGCTATCGAGAACTTTCTAATTCATGAAGACCTATGGCATGTGATTGTGTAACTGGGGTCGAGACGGATTTGAAGAAAATTGCGAAAAACAAATCAAAAATTATTTTATTGATTGAGCCTATCAATTATGTCCACGTAAAGGATGCATCAACTGCAAAAGTAGCTTGGGACCGGCTTGCAGCAGCATTTGCTGATAAAGGTTTGACCAGACGTGTTAGTTTGCTGAAATCCTTATTGAGCATCAATTTGAAGGCTTGTGGCTCTGTAGAAACATAATGTGAACCAAATGATTTCAACGGCTCACAAATTGAACTCGATTAGAATGCATGTATCCGATGAATGGGTTGGTTCTTTATTATTGGCTGGGCTTGATGATCGATATAAGCCTATGAGAATGGGTATAGAAAGTTCGGGGATGCAAATAACAGCTTACTCAATAAAGATGAAGTTATTGCAAGATGTTAAGGACGGGGATGGTGAATCTGGAGGAGACGGAATGGTTTCCTTTGGTCGACATAGTGGAAAAGGAACTTTCCACAAACGTAACCAACGTCCTTCTGCGGGTCCTAATTGCTACGAATGTGGAGAACATGGACATATTGCTGAAAATTGTCATACAAATCGTAAAGCAGCAGATGGAAAATTCAAGAATCGTAAACATGGAAAACAAGTTCGGTTTACATCGCTTATGGCAAGAATGAGTTCGAAAGACACCACTGGTTGGTTCATAGATCCAGGCGCATCTGAATATATGACTAATCGTAGAGAATGGATGAAGAATCAGTCCGAAGTCAAGCTAGAGGAAGTAACAGTTGCAGATAATTTCAATTTAAATGTCGAAGCTAGAGGAGATGTGGAACTGGAAATTTTGGTCAAGGTCAATCACTGAATGTAACGATTAAAGATGTCTTATACATACCAATTTTGTCTGCAAACCTTTTATCAGTAAGCCAAATGACAAAATACGGCTATAAGGCTGAGTTAACAACTGATAAAAAAATGTACGATTTGGAACGGAAAAATTTTGACCGCCACTGGAAGTCGAGTGAATAGGAAACTCTATCGTTTGGATCAACCATCTTCAAGTTCGAATGCAATCAATATGCTAGTTGAACAGAAGGTTTCGTACGATTTATAGCATCGCAGACTAGGACATCCATGTCAAGAAATCTTAGTCAAAATGCGAAAAGGATCTGTAACGGGAATAGATTTTGTTGATTCGAAAATGCAACAGTGTGTTAAATTTCTTGAAGGAAAACATGCAAGAAAGCCATTTCCATTATCAGAATCAAGATCAAGTGAGATATTGAAACTGGTTCATTCTGATGTATGTGGACCAATTGAAGAGAAATCGCTTGGTGGTGCTCATTACTTTCTTCTTTTCTTAGATGATTTTTCGCACAAGATTTTCCTATTTCTTCTGAAGTCAAAATCATAGGTCAAAGACAGATTTGTAGAATTCAAGAACTAAGTGGAAAATGAAACCAAGAAGAAGATCAAAACATTGAGAACAGACAATGGAAGCGAATAGTGTAATGCGAATTTTGTACAATATCTAAGCAAATGTGGAATTCGTCATCAAACAACAGTGCCCTACACACCTCAACAGAATGGAAAAGCTGAGCGAATGAACAGATCGTTAGTTGAAAAAGCTCGATGCATGCTTATGGATTCTGGTGTGGAGAAAAGATTTTGGGCAGAAGCAGTTTTATACGCAGTGTACCTGAAGTCTTTGGATCAACTGCTATGGTGCATATCCCAAAACAGAAGAGGAAGAAGATGGATTCAAAATCAAAAAAGTGTATACTGCTTGGTTACTGCGAAAACTTTAACGCTTACAGAATTAACGATCCTGAAAAAAAAAGATTGGTTAAAAGCACAGATGTCATTTGTTTGGATAATCAACCTTTTGGAAAGGTAATTAAGAAAAGTGGCGTAATTAATTTGTTCTCTTCATACCTAGAGAATTCAGTGGGGGACATCGAGGAGACTTCGCCTGAATTTTCTGGTGAAGATATTCTGGATGGCACTACGATCAATAATATCAATAAGGCGGACAAAGTAGAGCGGTAATTGATGAAGAAGATGAAGATGAGGTTGTTGTGGATACTTCTGAAGACAATTTAGCGGGGACAACTGAAGAGTCCGAAGAGGATGAATTTTATTCAGATGAAGACTACGTACCCAGATGAAGACTACGTACAACTGGAGCGTAAAATCTTCGAAGATCTGAGAGAGCAAGAAAACCAAAAAACTGATGGCTTTGTAACGTATATTGCAAGTAGCAACAATTTGATTGATCCTTCGAAGTTTTAAGAAGCAATTACCAGAAAAGACGGTGAAGATTGGAGAGAAGCAATAAATAACGAATACTCATCCTTACTAGCTAATGAAACTTGGGAAGAAGCCGATTTACCTCCTGGCAGGAAGACTTTAAATACAAAGTGGGTATTTAAAACAAAAGTGGATGTAAATGGCAAACTTACTCGATACAAGGCTCATTTGGTAGCTAAAGGATGCAGCCAGAAAAAAGGAATTGACTATGAAGAGACATTCTCTCCTATGGTGCGATACGAATCCATTAGATTTCTGCTAGCTTTAGCTGTAAAGAAAAATCTCGAAATAGAGCAGATGGATGCAGTAACGGAATTTTTACAGGGAGATCTAAAAGAAGAAATTTACATTCGACAACCTGATGGATTCGGAAATGGAGAAAAGATTCTTCGGTTAAAAAAGTCAATTTACGGTTTAAAACAGTCTTCTCGAATGTGGAACCAAAAATTAGATCTGGCCTTAAAAGAATTTGGGATGAAGCAATCCAAGGTGGATACATGTATTTATCATCGACGACTTGACGGGAAGAAATTGATAGTCGCAATTTATGTATGTTGATGATTTGTTAATCTTGGATAATCACTCACAACTCAAGCATCAATTAAAGGCAAATTTGATGAAGAGTTTCCACATGAAGGACATTGGAGTTGCAAATTCTTTTTTGGGTCTTCGGTTGCAGAGAGATAGGAGGAATGGTCGGTTTTGTATAGACCAAGAAAAACATATAACCGAACTGATCGAACGTTTTGGTTTAACAAATTGTAATCCTTGTTTGACACCGATGGAATGTAACCAGAAACTTAGTAAAGATATGTCACCGCAAACAAAACTGGAAAAAGAGGAGATGTCAAAAATCGATCAGGAATTGGTTGGAAGCACATTAGCTATGCAGTAAACAATTTAAGTCGGTTCAACCAAAATCCAGGAAAAGCTCACTGGCAAAGTGAATCTTTGCTATTCTAAGAACGATCATGGTGATTCCCTCATAGTTGGATTTTGCGATGCAAACTATGCTGCTAATATTGATGATATGAGATCCGTCATAGGATATGTTTTTAAAATGCAAGGTGGCGCGATTACTTGGTGCTCCCGGAAACAACCTACAGGGGCCTTATCGACTACAGAAGCCTAGTACATGTTCTTAAGTACGGCTATTCAAGAAGCATTGTGGCTTACCGGATTAAAGAACGAGTTATTACCTGACGTACAAGAAAAGATAATTTTATTCCGCGATAATCAAAGTGCAATTTCTTTGACTACAAATGTTTATCACGCAAGGACTAAACACATAGACATAGATCATTTTGTCAAAGATGTCATCAATGAAGAATTAATCAAATTAAGACACTCATTATGAATAGCGAATCGAACTTAAAACTTTGCGAATTCGCTAATTTCGTATTAAGAATAGCGATTCGCTTAAATTAAGTTCGCTTCAAATGTCAAAACTTTAGCGAATTTGATTACCACAGTATTACAAATAGCAAACTTTCGCTAATCTGTTCGCTAAAAGAGTCAAAACTTATCGAACTAATTTTCTATGTGATAACACTATCGAATTAAAAGTTTAGGACCTTTAAATTATTTGTTAGGTATTTTAGGCAAAACTTAACAAATAAATAAATTGATATGTATTTTAAAGCAAATGCCAATCGATTTCTAGATTTGTAGGTCTTCCGCGTCGAATAAATGGTCGATTTGTTAGTCAAGTTAAGGATCTCAAATGTCTCACTTGCAAAAAAAAAAAAAATATCACGCTAGCCCACGTCCGTCTGGTCAATGCTTAATTTGAGATCTCACTTTCTTGAACTTGCAAAACGCCATTTGATTTAAGAAAGGGACACGGAATCACTCACTTATTTTGTAAGAATAATGAACATATGAATGTGTAAAATTATTTTGGCAATCAGAAACACAAAAGCGTTTTTGCTATATGCGTGGATAAAACATAAACTTGGAGAAGAAAAAATATATGAACCGGAATAGAGAATGAAATTGATTAATTTGGGAGCTGAAATGAATTAGAACTATCGCGCTGTAGGTATTCTTCTTAATAAGACAACCGTAATTTATTAACCTCATCGTTCTGGAAACATTTTAGAACAATAAATTTTATTTTGCAATCTGCACTGAATACACAAGTATACCGAATAATTTAATTATTTTTAATATACATATTGTACATATTTAGCCAGCCATTATATAAAAAACCAATATGTAAATTATACTCCATCAGAATATTATTTTGATTTATTAACAGACAAATAATTACAATTCACAAACTGAAATAAAAAGTCAAGCCTTTTGACGTTTTACTTGTGTAAATTCATATGAAAGCTGTTGGCAGCATTGATTTCTGAAGCGAATCTGGAAGCTCGGTAACTAAGTGAAATTCGCTAAATCGTTCGACTTTAAGCGAACGTTCGATTCGCTATCCATAATGGGGGCCTAAACTATTTAAAGACTTCTGAAATGGTTGCTGACATTTTAACTAAAGGACTTCCTAATGGTAAATCAACTTACTGTGCTAGATCAATGGGTTTGAAGAAATAGATCCTAGTGGGGGTGTTGTAACCTTAAGAAGAATCTATTCTTAATCACTTGTTATTTTATCTAGCACTTTGTTCAATATTGTTTTTAGTATGTTTATGTTTACGTTTCATAAAATATATTATTCTGTTTAGAATCTTATACGAAATAAGTTGTTTCTATTAAGCTAAAAGGAGCTTTATTTATTCAACAATTTCCAACTAAAATCGAGTCTAGGGGCCTTAGTACCTGAATCAGAGCAATTTATTTAATTCTTTTCAAGAGTAGTTGTTGTTTTTTTCTAAAAATAGGTTAAACAGCGTTTTTTAATTATATTCATTTGTATTCTACGTGTATTCCTACAACGTTTGTATTGGTATGTATAGGCGTTCGAGATAGTTTTACAAGTACCCTTTCACCTGTAAACGCTGCCAGGTCATATTTTCTATCATGTTTTGCCATGTTTTATTCAGTTTTTTATACGGCTATCAATAAAAGTGCATAATGCTAAATCATAAAAATGAACATTTAGGAAATCCAGCATAACATAGACGATTAACAACGAATAATGAAATTTTTTTAAGTTATCGAGGCATTATTTCAGTAAGTTTCTTTTTTATCATGCACTTTTCCGAAAGACCAAAAAATTGATTTAAAAACTTAAAATGCAAATATAATGTAGTAGCGTCTTGTAGCCGGAAGGACACTTGGAAGATGACTTGGACACCCTTATCCAAAACATGCGTATTATTTGAACCTTAGGAAAAAGTGCATCTTTTGATGAAACTAATGCACTTTGCACAAAGCCCAAAACGTTTCATAATCTTTCATGATCTAAAAACAAAAACTCCAACAAAACACATTTTCGGCGACGACGCGACGGACGTCTCTCGGGGCCACCTTAACCTATTAAAAATCAGAGCGTCAGCGAGGGCAAGACTTTTTTCGGCAACGCCACTACGTCCTGGCAGACGAACATTTCCTAAACTTTCACTAGAACTATATTTATATATTTCGGTTATTTCACGCCAAAAAATGTCTGCAAGCTGTGATAAACAACAATCATAAGATTGAAAACGTATGCATATAAATGCTGCCATAATGCTTCGTCGTTTGTCTTCCAGAGCTTCCAACGTCCAGCCGTCGCGTCGGGAACAAAATAGAACTGAAAATTCCTGTCAATATTAAATAAATTTCCAAATAATATTTGAAATGCCAAAATAGTGTCAAAATCTCAATTAGACCAGTTTTAGGCGTACTATTTCCTGATACTGCTTTGTGAATTTAGTTTGGGTACTAATGATGTGAAGAAATGCTGAGTAGGGCTGGCCACGAGACGAGACTCTGCGAGACTTTTGTAAGTCTGGTCTCGTTAAAATCGAAAATTTTTAGTCTCGTCTCGGTCTCGTAGAATGAAGTCTCGTCTCGGTCTCGTCTCCGAAAATTACGATTTCCGGATAACCTGTTGATTTTGGAACAAAATATTTTCGATTATAGTTTGAATACGTGCAAAAGAAAACAAATATTTAAATGAAATTGGATTTTTTTAGTTTATTAGACTCTCTGTAAATTTCGGTCCAAATATACAGTCTGGTCTCGGTCTCGTCTCGGTTGCTTTAAAGCCAGTATCGTCGCGTCTCGGTCTCGTCATGCGAGACCGAGATCGAGACCGAGACTTGTTTTAGTCTCTTGGTCAGCCCTAGTACTTTTGTGAAGAAATTGGCCGTTAAAGTAGCAATATCTTGTGACTATTAAGGCTTTTATGGAAAAATTAGCCAAAATTTTCTTATACAGAATATTATGGGCTATAAATCAAGTGTAAGTTTTATTTTTCCAAAAACTTCTTCACTTGAGAGTAAAACGGAAAAAACAGAAATTTTGAATTTTTGTCAAACTTTAAAAAATAAGTTGATCGTTTTTAGGAAAAAATAATAATTCTTTTCTATAAGCGGTCACTAATGTACAAACTTGTATGTTTTTTGAAATTACGAAATATTCTAAGGATGAGTCCTAGGAAAAAAAGCCATAACTTTTTTGCTTGCGAATCGCAAGTTCTACAAGTTTTGTACAAAATATTTACCGATAGCATTTACCATTTCAGATTTATGTATTTTCAAAAAACTGATGATTTCGACATTAAACCTTGAATGATTATTGACGACGACACGATCTGTTGATGGACTTTTAGTGGGTACACCATTTCTAATACTAAAATAAAGTCAATTGAATTTTAAAAATCTTCACTTGGAATTTTCTGGCAGATCGGACTTTTCCTTGCACATTTTTCCTGGGCTTTAAACAATGAACTTTTGACAAAACAAAAACATCTTTAAATTATTTTAAAAAAAATTAGTTTGTCCCTAACTTGGCTTTTTAAATATGGTCACCTTGAATTGTATAGGAAGAACAGACATCACCGGGAGAGAGTTCCACAGTTAGGAATAATGCACAAAACAAATCACGTCCTATTTTAGATTGAACGTGATTGAAATCTTAACAAAATATTTAACATGCAGATGCAGAAGCCGCACAAATAGGTGGCGAAAGAACTGTTTGCGAAGAGTGGGCACGAAAAGAGTTTTGTTTAACAGATACGTTTAGGTACCTACTCTAGATTCCTATACCAGACTAGGATATTGTACTTATTTGTTTCCATTTTTTTCTTGATTTTCTTCATCGTTGTTGCAAATGTGTTGAGCAAATAAAAATATTTTTTTTTTATGAAATGTTAAGCATTTTTTTTAGATTTGTTTTTTAAGAATCCGATTTTTCTTGTGGTAAAGCTTTATAGGTAGGTTAATGTTACGTACAGAAACCTTCTTTTGTGTCTGGTTTACATTATTAAATTTAACTCATATGTATCGCGATTCAATTAATTTTATTCGATTTAAAATTGTGTCCCATCCCAGCGGGAAAAATTCAAAAATTCATTGAGGAAAAATCAGATTTTTCCTTGAGGAATGGCAGCTGCACCGTCCACTTTTCAGCTGATTCCTTTGATGAAATTAACATGGGCATGTCCTAGGCGGGCAGCACATGCTGAAAATCCGATGCAAATTCGCCAACAAAATCACTACTTCGTTGGAAGTTGTTTTTTCACCGACCCAGATGATGAAAAACATGGTGGTTGCATAATCTATGAATTCACTGCCACATACATTTAGGTTTATTCATCAGTTCAATATTTTCGATGAAAATGGTAATTAAAATTCAATTATCAAATCACAAGATATAGAAGTAGGTAGTTGTTTATTCAGCAATTAGTTAATTCAATATGAAAAATGTGAAGAAAATTAAATAAATAGTAAATTCATTAACTCTGTTTCGTTGTGAATTCTTTGTGATTGGTTAATAAAAATATAGAATTAAAACTTTAAATTACAGTTAAATCACTAGGTCAGTGGTTGTTGGTTAATCACCACTTCATATGCGAAGTGAAGATTAACCAAAAAACTGAAATACTTTGATAAAATCTGAGATTGCCTCTTTTTAATGAAAATTCATAAGTCGTCTTATAATATTTACTGTCAGTAGACAATGTCAATACAGAGAACACAAAAAAAAAAAAAATCAACTTCTATCAAAACACACAATGGCGGTGCACACTTCACAAAGCATATGAGGGGACATAGACGATGAACTTCTACATGACTTTTCAGCAGTTTTTTCATCTTATAAATTTCCATATCAAAAGCAATTTTTAATTCAATGACAGAAAGGGTTGTTTTCTAAACACAAAGCAAAAAGTGGGTTCAAATCTATGAACTGAGGAAACCTCGCATGACTTTTCACTCACTCAATCATTGCATGACGTTTCCTTTTATTATTTGGCTAGTGAATTGATTGAAGAATTCAGCTATAAAATTCATTGGGGACGATATTTCCCGCTGGGATATGTATGTACTATGTAGGTATGTGTTGCAAATTTATTGTTGGTTACCATATTGAAAATCTAAGTTTGAATTTGAATTTATTTAGTTATCAACTGCACATGAAAGTTAAACTTCTAATTAGTACAGGAAAAAGTTTACATTTGTTTGTTTGTTTTACATGATAAAAAGTATTATTTTACAAAAGAAAAAGAAGTACACAGGGTGCCCCGTAAAGATTGGATAACCCTGAAATGCCTCATAGTAGACTTTATGGCCGTCCTGAAAACTGATACAAAAAAGTTCTATCCCAATCACAAGAAAAGATATATGCCTTTTTTTGCTCAGTGCATTATTTTTTGCCTTAATTTACATTTTTGAATACCATGACTACAAGTGAATGAATTCCACCGTTTGTTTTTCGTAGCAAAATTTTACATTATTTGTGCCAAAACATTGGTAGAAGAAAATTATAATAACTGTTGGACTTCTTAGAGAAACAAATTATTTAACTTTGATTTAAAATGTACAATGTGAAAGAAAATAATTTTTGAAAAAGTTAAACCGTTTCTGGTATAAACAAATGCATGAATACCTAAGTACCCAACTTTTTTAAAAACATGCGCGTTAAATGCGGATTTTAAATTGGTATAACTTGTCAAGAGTCAATAGTAAGTTATTGGTAAAAGTCTGCAATACTAGAGTCAATTTAACAAAACCAAAAGTTTTTAAAATTAGAACAGTAGACGTGAAAATAATGCCATGCATTGAACATGGTGGGTTTTCGATTGATTGTTTTTATGATGTTGTCCTTATAATGAATCCAAGCTTTTAACTTCCAGTGATGAGTGGAACATTACTAAAAATGTCAACAAAGTGCAAAAAACGGTTGAATTTTTGAGGTTGTTTTGAGTTATACCTCTTCAATTGGGCTTTAGCAAAACCATCAAATATTTTGTTGGTTGCAATTATTGCACAATTAATTTAACAGATTTTAAGTGTCTGGCTCACGTTAGGTTCCACTGTAGATGTCTGGAAAATGTCAAATAAATTAAATGACACCATCCCCTAACACATATCAAAAATTCAGCTTTGATAAAATAACGTATGCAACTTTAACACTCGCTACTTTTTAATTGCACTCGGATTGAAGGTTCTTAGTGTATATTTGTTCTTAGCTACCATATAGTATCTGTTCGCAGAAAAAATTTTAGCTGTGATAAAATGACGTATGTCTGGCGACCCTGGGCTCTTAGTCTATTCAGGATGTTTACTTTCACTAAGACGTCTTAAAATTTTTTCGACTCCCTTTTTTAATCCTCTATCGCGCTCATGCAATTCATTTCAAGCATTAAAAAGAGCAATGCTTGCTTGAATTTGCACAATTTTTGGTTTAACTAAATTTAAGGGTAATGTTTGCTTGACATAAATATTGCATACTTTAAAAAAGGAAACAAATCGGAGTTATTATATCCGTCCCTTTTGAACTTACTAAGTGGAAATATATATTCATATTTTTTTATTTATTTAATTTAGAAATTAAAAAAGTACGTATACGCCAGAGTTTTTTTTTATATTCCACGCGCGCAAGAGGGGTTATGGCTACCCTTAAAATGTTTTTAACACAGCACGAGCGATTAGGTAAGTAGGAGAGGATTTAGAAGGAGATACTGATGCACATTGGTTGTGAATTTTTGCACATCGAAATGGGAGGGGGAAGTAGCGTCGGGTAAAGCATTCCAACATTCTTGTGGTGCGACTGAAGAAAGAAACAGAGTGAACGCAATAACGCATTTAATTTAGAAATTCAAATTTTGATAATTCAAGCAGAAGAAAATTTGGTTAACCAAGGCCCATTTGCTGATACGAAATTTAAGCATTTTAATTCATCATAGGAACTTATATGTGACAGTTATGCTTAGGAAATAGGAGAAAGTAGAACAAAAGTGCTTATGTTGAACTTATATACATTTATGTTTCGTATCAGCTAACGGGCCTAAGAGAACAGGTAGTGTAATGTGTGCTTAAGATGAATTGATGTTTACTGTTGAATAGTTAAAGAACAACAAATTCAAAAAAATAACTAACTGAGTCTTATTTTTTTTTTAATCAAGACAAAGTTTTAACGAATTCTACAGAAATTAACGTAAGTTTTTCTTTTCTAACATTTTCAAAATTGTCATGGAACCGATATAAATTATTAAAAAGAGAATCGATAACTTATCCATGAATTTAGTGTCTGTTTTGCTGGCCAAATATTCATCCACTGGCGATGCTAGTAAAAATAACTACTCTACGACTAATAGCGGTTGAGAAAATTGTGTAAACACTTTTAAACACCTTTTTCAAAATGGCGGACGACGCAGAGTTTTTTTTTTTTGGAAATTGTGGTTTTAGAATCCCCAAGAGGTACTCTTTAAAATAAAACAATAAAATTTTCCTCCCGAATTTTTGTAGATATTTTCCATTTTTTTTTTTTTTTTTTGGTTATTTGATTGGGCGAGGTATCATTTTCATTTCATTAATTTGTTTTATTTTACCGTGACAGTCTTAAATAATAAATATTTTATAAAAAAAGATTAGTTACAGATGCTTTTAAAAACAAAAACATTTATGTAGGTTCCATCAGTGCACAGAGCTATACAGAGGTCAGATTTAAACCGCCCCGTTTGATGAAAACTACACAGCATCATCTGTAATTAAAACAACTGGGTTGAAGTTCATTTTTAACCACCCCCCTTTACAGACTAACGGCTTTACAGCAATTTTAATTCATGGACAGTAGTGTACATAGTACATAGTACCTATACCTATACAATGTATATTATGTATGTATGAAAAATTTATCTTTTTTGGCGCAAAAAAAAATTGATTTGTGTGAATTTGAATTGCTTCATAAAACATGACTTTACTCTTTGTTCACTCGAATTTTATTGATGCTGTTTAATGGTACCAGAAGAGAACAAAAAAGTTTTATAAGCTCTTAACCCCCACCGGGGTTAGTCGATTTGTGCAATTTAATCCTTTTTACCAATTTCCCATTGTATTTCGAAATTAACAGCTTTTCTATAGCGATATGCGGGTTTGTGTGTTGAACTCGTATACCTAACTATTGTATTACCACAAAATGGCATGCAATATATATTTGGCATACTGCCTTCGATTTAGGATGCAACGGCCAATGTAATTAACTTCTGTGTTCCAGAGGCAAAAATATTTTGTATAGTCCATTTGCAATGGTGCGGTTTGATACAATGTTATGGTACTCCGCGAAGGATATACCTACCTACTAACTGTGTGGAATTCACACCATAATATGACAACATTTGTTTAATTTTGTTCCATTTATTTGCATTGGCATTTGCAGCTAAGTCCGAATACAAATGTATCTAGCTACAGGAGGTACAAAATAAAAATAAATAAAATTAAGAGCGGAAATTGCAATAAAAGCTGAAATATTTAAATGGCTTGGATTTGGGAATGCCTACAACTGACACAAATTTATGGACATTGTAATTACAAAGATTATACTAAAACCTAATTTCGTTTTATCCATACAATCGAATGCTGTATCAAAATTATCTCTGAGGGTATTTTGTTTATTTTTTTTTTTAAGTTATGTTGTATGATGTTAAAATAACCTATTAAGAGCAAACAACAATGGTTTGTTTGATGGTAGTATTTTTGGTGTCGTGCATTGCATTTTAAAAGGCCTAAGGTCTTACAGGCATTAATGTAGTTAAAATTATTATTATTGTAATTACTCTGAATCATGAAAGCTGAGTTTACAGTTTTACTTGGTCTGTAGAAGTACAGATTAAAGTCAAACCGAAGGTGAAGATATATCTAATTTATTTCCTATGCATAGGTACTAAATATGCAGTAGCGTCCTTTTACGTTTGTACAAGTATATAGTTTGGGGATTTAATATAAATGGCAAGGGCGTACGCAGGATTTTAATTAGGGGAGTTCCATAAACAATTAAGACGATTTTTTAAATTAATTATTTTTTTCATTAATACGAAACTGGAACAAAATTTTTAGCATAAATAAATAAATAGGAAAATAAAAATAAATAACTACGAGTATTAGTTGATTATAATTCATTTTAAAATAAAATCTACTTTTAAGTAATCAAGAACTTCTGTTTGTGACTTTTTTGTACCTATGACACTTATTTTAAAGAAAGGGGGTCTTTGATGTACGTTTGTAAGATATCTGTTTAATTTAATGCTAAGTGGCGCGGCGGCGTGGGTCTTCAGCAAATCTTTCAAGGACTTTGTTACTCATTTTTTTTACCGTTTTCCTGTGAACACTCAGCATACATAACCATGTAAATTCAAACATTCAATAACTTATGTTTTGTTAGTTTTGAGTTAATTAAATTAGCATTAAACGAATTTTAAATCATGGTTGAACGAAGCCAAGTTTTGACTCTTCTTAACGTATTAAACGTTCTCGCGATGGAGCTTGTGGTGCAAGGCAGCGCCAGGGCAGTATGCAAAGCAAGTTTTTTTGTGGGGTAAAAGTCGTCTGCTTCTTGTAGGACATCTAACATGTCCTCTAGTTTTTGGAGTTCTACTATGAACATTTTGTTTGTTATTCCACAGATTATACCACAATTTGGCCTCTCCAATAAAGCTTTGAAAATTGTAGAACTAGGAAAAAAATCTTTGATTTTTTTTTAAATCATGTATGCACATTTTTAACATATTCGCTGGATGTAACAGAAATAACGAATATGCTGGTACGTTTTCGTCTGGAAGTTAACGTTCAACTTCTGCAATTTAAGAATCCAAGTAAGGAATCAGGAGCGATCTCTTCCAAAAGTCATCTCCTTTTGACGAAGGATAATTGGAGCGATATGTCTGGCGGTTTACTGTCCGAGCTCTTAGACGTTCTACTTTAATTTCTTCTGAAATAAATTTCAAATCAGCCATAACTCCATTTATTCCTGAATCCACATTTGCTCTATGATCTTTTGTTAGTGCTATAATTTGTTGCACATGTTTTGTGCATGCGAGGAGGTCTAACTTTTTTGACTGGAGAATATTTACAACTGGATCGAGATAAGCTGAGTATTTTGCTATTAGGACAACACATCACTCATTAACAAGAACAACGTCAAAATTCAAAAAACGTCAAACTTCATAAATCGCAATTTAAAGATTGCATGGCTGTAATTCATAATCATCTTTATTGTATCTATTTTTTTCTTCTTTCTTGGTAGAGCTATTAAATAAAGTTTTATCGCAAAATATGACAGTTTTTAAATATTTATTGGGCTGTTTTCAATTCAAAGAACCCTGCGAAAATGAAAAAAATACAATATTACCACAAAAAAAATATTTAAAAGTGACAGTGTATATAACGACAAATGATGCTCTATAGCCTTTAATTTTTCAGTTCTAGAAATGACTTTTCGCCAAAAAATAGTTTATAGAAAATGCGTTTGAACTGTATCATAAGGGCAAAATTGATGTTTTTTGAGTTATGACGTTGTTCTTTTTAATGAGCGACATATTATAAAAGTTGTTTATGTAATAGCACAACGCATAGCTGTTGTTCCAAACTGTTTGGAACAATGTCGCTGAACAAAGGTAAAGTGATGGAAATTCTGGTTGACAACATCATCAGGGACAACGAGTAACATCTGCGAAGTTGGCAGGGCAACTTTCACCAAGAGTAACGGGACTATAGCAGTAATTTGCACTTTGTTTGCATTTATTTTGCATTTCTATTCCCGATTTTGCAGCTCCTCAAATAGTGGATGTAATCGAGTGACCTTGCTAACTTCACAGTGAAGTTAGCAGGTCAGAGTCATAGTATATCTCGAGAACCAAGCATTCTAGAGACTTAAGGTAAGGCTCTGAATTTTTTTATTTGAAAAAAATTTAATACTGCCCTTGCTTGCTAATACATATCATATTGAATTCAATTTTTTTTTTAATTTCTTAAAAATAAGGGATTCAAAATTTGAACCTAAGATTTCTTGAAATGCAAAATAAACTGCAAATTTGGAGCCTTACTGCAAATTCTTAGCATGCTTAGTTCTCAAGATATACTATATGACCTGCTAATTTCACTTTGAAGTTAGCAGGGCAGGGCAGGGGACTTGAAATTTCTTAAACTACTAACAAAAAACAGTAAATTTGGAGACTTTAACTCCAAGTCCTTGTAGCATTCTTGGTTCTCGAAATACACTTTGTAACCTGCTTACTTTACTGTTAAGCTAGCAGGTCACTCGATTACACCCAATATTTGGTGAGCTGCTAAATCGGAAATAGAAATACAAAATAAATGCAAACAAATTGCAAATTACTGCGTAAGTCCCGTTACTCTAGGTGTAACGGGACCCATCTTTCAAATAATAGCAAAGTTAATAAGCTGCGTTGAACACACTTTAAGATATTAAGTTTTAAAGTCTTGAATAAAAACTTTTTTTAGCACTTAGCTAGGAGAGCAAGTTCGTGCGATCCAGTCGTGCATATTTTTTTTTTCTGTTTTAGGTCAACTCTTTTAGAAAGTTGTCCCTCCTGCCAAAAGGTGAGGGGATAGAGCCTTCGCTTTGTATGATTTTTTTATTTTCTTACACGCTTTAGCTTTTTGATGAGTTAACACATTTATATAATGAGGAGCAACTTACATACATTTGCACCTCAGTTCACCTGAGTTATCTGTTAGAAGCATCGTTTGCTATGGCATAATCAGCTTTTTGACTTTTGTCAAAATTCAATAAAATTTATCTTGCTATTCAAGCGTCAATGCATAAAATCGGGGCCCACCCAACTGCCTGAAAACATATTTTTATACAATTATTCATAATCATTTAAAAGAAGGCATAAATCATATCTTCAAAACATATTTATCTAAGTTATTTAATATTTGATCCCCAGATCATCAATCAAAATAGCTTTCAAAATAATAAAATCAATTTTAACTACAAATAAAAATTACAAAAAGTGCCATGTTAAATTAATATTTAACTTTCAATTGAACTTGTTAATAGAGAGAATGAAAAACTCAAATCGGCAGGTAGGTATATTTCATTGCATAATCAATTCTGCATCACTTCACAATGGATAGGGCATTATTCGCGTTTGACATCCGGTAATAGGGCGAGAACCAGTTCAGGACACAAGCTCCACAACATGATGATGTCAAACTCTGCCACCCCTTGAAATTTATTACACTTCCGCTTTCCGCATGAGATCGTTGGGACACAAATGCATTCCAGAAGCTCATCCTGTGTGATGATAACAGCCTGTGTGTTTTTTATCATTCATATACCTACCAAAAGCCCGAAGGAAACAAACAACGAGTTCCATCATTTGCTCTTCCCTCATCGTCATCCCCAATTCTCACTCCACACTAATTGATACAGATCTTTTGAAATAAATCAAAAAGTTGTTAAAAACTTTTTGAACTCTTCAAGAGCCCAAAGTACCGCAATAGACCGTAGGGCAGAAGGAATATTTCAAATTTCATTTAAAAATGTGTGTTTTTTTTAAACTGCCATAAAACAATATCCCTTCATCGGATGATACTTGTATGAATAAATAGAATTACAAGTTCTCAAGGGGCAAACATTAAACATTCTTTTGAACATAAACTGTGATGTTAATTTCTTCCTCTCTGTTTATGTGACAGCGAACAAAAAAGAAAATAACTCTGAAAAGCGTTTATTTAATTTGAATGTCAATCGCATGGAATGTATTCATATAAAACTTTTTCAGAGGCGATTTTATAAAAGTTTATAAAAATGTACCTACACAATACACATACACATACGCTGCAGGGATTACTTTTTTCATGCCTTTCAATTTCCATATTTAAATATTTTACGAGTAGGTATATGTAGATTTATCATAATATTCACATCATGCAGATTAAAAAAAAACAACTCTTACATCATAAAGCACACAATAAATCGTTGACTTGAAAATAAATTAAATTGTAATTTATGTATGAGTTTCAGTGTCTGCCTAAAATATTGCCAGCTTTAGGTATATGAACTCTCTTTTTTTGATTTATTCGGCAAACAAAAAAAAAATATAGGTGACATCATTTTAAAAAGTAATCTCCGACCGGAAAACAATGTGCAAAATACTTTTGAATCGAAGCTGAAACAGGAAAATAGAAACGGAAGCAAAGTTCACTTTGTCCCAGTTCCCAGTTAAAATCAATCGATTTTGTATCCTTTTTGTTGTAGGCATGGATTAAAAATAAAAAAAAATATGGTTGTGATATATTTTGAAAAGGGCTTGAAATAAATAAGCGATATATTGCAAAAAAAAATTAAAAGCGGTGTCACATATTAAACTAATTTATGTATAGTAATACCTCATATATTAGTTTAACTATTCATAGGCTATTACATAGACCTTTTAGAAAGGAACAATTGCGTTCATGAGTTCTTACTATTGAATCTTGTGTGGAAGTTGAGCTTACTTAAAACACAAAATTCGCTTAAATTCACCCATGCGTTTCTGGTCACACTGGTAATTTTTCAATACTGTCACAACTCGAAAACTAAGTCGAATTTGTGGATTAAACTTAAGAAACTTTTTGTAGGAAATTAGATTTTCTATCAAAATTGGTGGTTTAAAAAATTTTGTAAAAAAATTTAAGCAGAGCAATATGTCAAATAAGTTTGCCCCGCGGCATTTTTGTATGCCCCGCGGCATTTTATTTTTGGCCCGCGGCATTTTGTTTGGCCCTCGGTATGTTTTGTTGCCCCTCGGCAATTCAAAAGATTGAGACTGTAGTGAATGCAGTCCGAATCTTTTGAACTGCCGCGGGGCAAACAAAATGCCTCGGGCCAAAAAAAAACTAAAAATGCCCGGGGGAGGGACAAAACAAAAATGCCCCGGGATAAAAAAATGCAGTGTGGAAAAAAATGTATCGGGGCAAAAAAAAAAATGCCGCGGGACAAAAAAATGCCGTGGGGCAAAAAACAAATCCCGTGGCGAAAATAAAATGCCATGAGGCAAACAAAAAATCCGAGGTAGCACAGAAACAGAAGTCCTTTTCACAGTAAAGGAGCCAAATTCTACTATAGCAGCCATTCCGACAGAACTGCTTATGGTTTCAATCTATACGCTGTCTTATGCATTCTCCACATCCAGAAACAATCCAACGGTGACACAAAGATTTTTGAACGCCATGGTGATGTAATTCTGGAACTTGAGGAGTGGATGATGCAAAGTTGAGTGCTTTTCCCTAGAGCCAAACTGTATGTCCATCACGATGGTATTTTCGCTGCAGATTGCAGAGTATATAGAGATTATTTGGGTCACTTGCTGGGTTGGAGTCACCAAAACAACTACTTGAGGATTTTGCTGCAGTCCAGGGTTTGTTGAATGGATGCTTCGACTTCGTTCAGAAAAACTGAGTCATTAGGTGGGTTTGGTGTGAAGTTTCTCTCGAAGAAGTTGGCCACCGCTTTTACTTTATCCTGTGTTGATGTTGCTTCAATGTTTGTTTTGACTGAAGATTTCTGGAATTGGGGTAGGTCTTCCAAAGATTTTGTTAATGTCCTTGAATGCTTTTGGTCCTGTATTGATCGCTTGTAGCCTTTTTTGGAACTATTGAAGAAATCAAAAGGAATTTTTTTTTAACACTAAACTACTATTGCCATATTTTTAGACACCTAATACTCGTGCACAAACAATTTTTAAAGTAGATAAACTACTTCAAAACAACGTGCCACACATTCATGTTATGAATCGAACAAATGTCAAAATTGTTATTTTAACTCTTATTATAACACAAGTAGCATAGAATTAAATAAAGAAGGATTTAGGAATTCTAAATCTATACTTGCATGCTCCTTTACAAAGGATTTGTGTTCATATTAAGTAGAGAAAAGGCGCAAGTGGGCGGTCCGATAGAACTAATTAAGAAGCTAAATTGAATTATTGAAACATTCTTAAATACTTCCGTGCTACTTCTTAAATAGGTATGCTATTTTCGAATAAAGGAGCTAAATTGAAACATTTTTCTTAAATACTTCGGTACTACTTCTTAAATAGGTATGACATTTTCGCTAAATTGATTTATTGAAAAATTCTTCTTAAATACTTCCGAACTACTTCTTAAATCGGTATGCCATTTTCTTTGCCTTTCACAAGTCATCTTTAATAATTCTTAACTCTTTCTTTAAGAGGTACATACATTATGGCATTTCTAAAAAAGAAATTTGATTTATTATTATTCTATTCAATTATTTAGGCAATTTTATTATCTTTTTTTTTATTTATTTTCAACTATTTTATTATTAGCCCAGGAAACAAAAACATGGCTCCATACAAGTTTCTAAATTTTGGTAATAGCTTTGGTACTAACATATATTGTACCTAATACTATTATACAACTTTTCAGAAATATCCTTGGGTGTAGCTGTTGAGCAAAAAAAAATAACGGTATTTTAGTGTGATTTTTTTTTTATTTTTGGGAATTCTTTGTTTCATGAAAATGGCTGTATCTTTAAATATAATTGGTTTAGAAACAAGATTGGTATGTTAAATGATTGATAATTATTTTTTCTTTAATAATAAAATATAATAAGGAATATATATACGATAAAAACTTTTTAAAAATACACAAAGAGTCAATTTTTTTGAAAAAAGTCGTAATGGAGGTTGGTTTAATTTTGTTTATTCGTAACTTAATAAAAAAAAAAAAAAATTGTCCAGTTTTCACAATTCAATTGTGCAGAAAACCTCATTTTAAGAATTACATAAAAAAATGTATTTAACTGTGTTTGAGAAGATTTTAATTGCACCCTTTCTTCACAAAATTCCTATAGAGACATGCCTCCATACAAAGTTCTAAATTTCGGTAATAGGTTTGATACTTTCTATATTGTACCTAATACCATTATAAGTCTTTTCAGAAACATCCCCACCTGTGTATCCTTGGATTTTATAGATGGAGGAATAAGTTTGAAATTGTTTTTTCTTAAATTATAAAATATAAAAAAAAAATAAATTCATGCGTAAGACTTTTTAAAAATACACTAAAATTATTTTTTTTTTTTTGTAAAAAAAAAAGTTGTAATGGATGTTTTTTTTTGTTTTAAAAGAAAAAACAAGCCCACGCCTCTTTCCCCTTCAGATACCGCACGCGCTGTGGTCCATTTTCACCGAGTACGAAAGCAATTACGTATCATTGCAAGTCATATCGGCACTTATATTAATTATTTGATGTTAGATAATAATACAAAAAATGTTGGTTGAATTTGGTTTTACCGTAGCCTTATACAAAAAAAATACACAACCTGCACCCTTTTAAAGAACCAATTCCAAAGAAATCCTCATTTTTCAGAATTACATAAAACGTTTGTTTACCTTGTTTTGAGAAGATTTTAAATCTACCCTTTTTAATAAAAGTTCCAATTATGTAGATTATCGCTGACTTTAAGTGGCTTACAGGATTATTTTATCTCTTGGAAAATTAGAAGGTATGCAGGTAGAATAAAGTAAGAATGCATTGTACCTTTTTTTAAGTACCTGTGCTAGTTGCACAAAAAATTATTAGTATAAATTTGTCGTATTCAAAGGGTTCAGGCTTCAACAACATAATCCATTTAGAAATCGGGCTGGTGATCTCGTAAGTCTTTGAACAGGGCTTGTTGCTGACTTCAATATAACCTTTGATAGTGCTCTTGAGAAAGGCGAAATGCTTCTGCAGAATACGTTGGGAAAAAAATTTGGAGATGTTGTATACCCGAGAAAACACAAAGTGATTCCTATTGCAGCTCAAGCACAAGGGATTACAATACACAACGAAACTTTTGTAATAAATTCATTACAATTATTCCATCGGATAGTGTGCGTGGTAAAAAGTCAGCAAGAATTGCAGTCATATTTAAAACACGAATTGGCTTCATCTCTACGATCTTTATTCAGCGATGCCACCTTAGGAACAAAATCCAGCATCAAAACATTATTCAAAACGGCTGATAATACCTTAGACAGGTTTCCAGCAAATAGCAGGTATGTTATAAATGAAGGTCATCTTCTGCACTCTGTAATATGGCCAAAGCCAGCAACATATGGCCAAATACTAGAAATATATGGTGACTTTATTTTGAAACACTATGGTGCAAAGACGACGGTAGTATTTGATGGTTATCCGAACTACGCCACCACGAAAGGAGAAGAACAAAAGAGACAGGCAATTGCAAAAATGTCATCTAATATAGAAATAGAAAGTTACATGACATGCAATACTACCCAAGCTGAATTCCTTGCTAACGCCTTCAACAAATCAGGATTCATCAAACACTTGAAGGAACATTTAAATAAGTTAAATATTCAAACACATCAAGCGGAGGCTGACGCAGATACCGCAATTGCAAATATAGCTGTGGAGTTTGCAAAACAAGGAGAACCGGTGGTAGTTGCTGCAGAGGATTCGGACATTTTGATTTTACTCGTTTTTTTATGTTCCGCAGAACATCAGAAAATTTGGATTTTCTGCACTAAATCTAGAACTGCATATGACGTACCAGCAGAGAAGATACGAGTGGCTGCAATGAGTCACCTGCTTCCTGTTGTCCATGCCTTTACAGGAAGGGAAAAGTAAAGGCATTTAAGCTTCCGGAGATTAATGAACAACTGAGCACTGATGTGCATGTATTCTTGCAAAGAAATGCAACGAAGGATGAAATTGCTGCTGGCGGAGCACTCTTTATACGTGGACTATACAATATTCCACGAGAGACACCACTCGATGAAGCACGGTACCGTGGATACAACAGGGTGATTGCTAATCTGGAGTTACATTCTAAATTTGAATTTGCTTGTCTTCCTCCAACTAAAGCTGCTTCAGATCAGCACTCATATCGCGTATATCATCAAGTACAAGCTTGGCTGGGAAATGCTTTGGAACCAACCGATTGGGGTTGGAAATCCGTCAAAAGCGGATAAGTTCCTGTTACAACAGATCTGCCATCGGCTGCAGAACATCTACTTAAATTAATATCTTGTAACTGTCGGACACAATGTACAATAAGATGCGAATGTAGGCGATCAGGAATGTTATGTTCAGTGATGTGTGGAACCTGCCAGGGAACATCCTGCAATAATACCATTGGCGAAGAAGACCATCTAAACGAAGTAGATGCCAATGAGTTTTAATATAAATTTTTGTATAAGACCAATTAATTTTTAAGTAAAATAACTTTATATATAAACTATAATGTATCTAATATAACAAAAAACTAACATTTAAACAAATAAAATATTGATACAAATTTATGTATTACTGAAGTATGTTTTTTTTTTCATTTTTTTTAACAAATATTTTTTTTTTCAGAAATGTCCGCAGAAGGAACCTGCAAAATATCTTAAAAGACGCAATATAAAATTATTAACAAAATAAAATATTTCTTATAGTGTTATTCAGTACCGTTAGCTATTCAATTTCAATAGTAAATATTGTAAGAAAAATGAACATTATCTTTTTTTCAACTTTCAAAGACGATTTTTCCAACTTTACGGTTCCTTATGAAAAAATAAATTACATTTTCTTAAACTGAGTTAAATTGGTCATCATTTGAGATATTTTGAATCTTTGTGAAATGTACCGTTGTATTTTTTTTTTTCTTTTTTTTTTAGTTAGAACTCAAATATTTTTTAACACGTTTCATGATGGATTTAATTCAAAATTTTCCAAATAGTGTGTTATAAAAACTGTTGTAATACCACATATGACGGAAAATATGATAAAGAACAAATAATTACTGCATTTAGTTTAATTGGGTCCCGTTAAATACTCCATTTTAACAAAAAACACTTAAACATAATGAAAAAAAAATCATTTTCTTCAATTTGTATCTACATTTGACAAATTTAGTGCTACTTTATAAAACAAGTTAACATACAATCTTAAGAACCATTTATTGCTGCATAATTTAAAATAGTTTTGAAGTTCAAAAACTGTACCATTATATTTTTTTTTTTTTTTAAAGAAAATTCATTTTTTTTCATGGTTGCCTCCTGAATAAATTCAAAATATTTTAAGAACGTTAATTATTTTATCTGTTACCACATATTTTAAACAATGCGAAATCGAATAATAAACAAAATAAATTACTTTATTTTTATAAAAATCTTTTGACTGTTGACTTGGAACGATAAGAACTGTAAAAAAAAATTGCAAAATTTTTACTTCTTCAACGTTTAATAAAATTTTTGCCAAGTTTAAGACACTTTAAAAAAAACAAAATTCTTTTATCTTATGTCAAATATAATTTTGCGTAATTTGATGTATTTTTCAAGTGCGCCGTTATAATTTTTTTTTTTTATAAAAACTGCAAAAATTCAGTTTACATTTTCACTTTTTCAACGCTTACTAAAATTTTTTAAAATTTAAGGTCGTAATATACAAAAAAAAAATGTACACAGTTTTATGCTTTAGTAAATTTTGGATTATATGAATTTTTTTCAGCTTTCTGAAATGTACCGTTACATTTTTTTTTTTTATCATTTGAAACTTTTAAGTTTTTGTTCATGGTTCCCTATCCATTTTTTTGAAATTATTCAAGATATATCTAAAAGAAAAATTTCAAAAGTATCTCAAACAATGTTGAATTCAACAGTGAAAAAAAGTGTGTTTTTTTGATTTTGTTATATTTTGTTTACAATTCCGTTTTAACAGTAAATACTGTAAAAATTGTTTAAAATGTTCACTTTTCAATTTTTCAACTTTGAATACAATTTTTACTAATTTTTGGCTTTTAGATATATAGCTAGAGGCCAGGATATTTCCTCAAATACTCTTTTAAAATAGCTCTTCATTCCATCAAAATCCTAAAGCAATTCCTGGGCTATATTGTATTGTATTGTATTTTCCTGTAATTAAATTATTATCAATTTTTTTTTATTTACCTGTGCTTTCACCGGGAATCGAACTCGAGTACTTCCGCATGCCGTTCGTGTGCGCACCTACTCAGCCAATCTGATACTTGCCAGTTGAAAGAATTTTACTTATTTCAGCAATTTGAGTTCGTTTGTATCCCGATCTCTGATTTTTTTTTTGCTCTTAGAGCAAACACTAACAAAGGTACCAAATAATCTCAGCCGCGTCGGCTGAGAATGTAACCTAAGATCTCCGGCGTGGCAGTTGAATGCACTAACCATAACGCTACGCACTACTACCTACTAGCATCAAATCATGTGTCGCAATTTTAAATACTATTATAAGAAGATCAAAAGAAGTATTTAAGAATCATAAAAATACCAGAGCCACGCCTTTCAAAATTAAGAACAGTTTTTGAAGGATTAAAGAAGTATTTAAGAAAGAAGGTAAACAAACATTTGGAAAAAGAAAATCGAGGAAGGATTAAGAATACTTTAAGTAGAAATGAACATAATAATTTAAGACCTTGACGAAAATACCTTATATAGAAGAAATACAGATCAATTTAAGAAGTCGTAAACTGGCATGGCAATTAAAGATTGAATAAAGTATGAATTAAGAAATGTCATACCGAAATTATACTATTTTGTCCTACTTGTGTAACGCCATAAAAACATTACCTAACCATTAGTATACACTGTCAATGTATTATAATATTTTGCCGAGGGTTCGCAAATAAAACTTATTTCTTTTATTCAAACTGAACAACAATTACTTAACAAAAATAAAACACCTTTATTTCACTTCAAATAATTTACTTCTAATACTTTTATTATAAACAAGCATAACTCTAAAATCACTATTTTACAACGACATTTATTCGTTCACTTTTAAAATCAAACTGTGTTATTCGCACTGGTGGCCGTGTATTTATATCCGAGAAAAAGCTACTAGAATCTTTCAGGAATCTGGAATGTGCTGGAATGTGCTTCTCCTCTACAAGTAGCTCAAAAGCTCTCAAAAACTTTCGACCAATTAAATATAGCAGTTCCAGTCTCGAGTGGTTTAGTCATTGGATAACGATGAGAGTGGGCTTAGGTATTGAATAACATTAGTTAATCTTTTGTTCAAAGATGGCGCGCAACTCAGTACTAATTTATTCTGATATAGAAGAATAAAAGATGTCGTTGTTTGCATAAATGTGCATATTCACCACAGTATATTAGCAATACATTCTAGTTATACTAACTACAAGAGCAGTTTTGTGCAATCCAGTCTTGAATTTAATTTCATAGCTTATCAAAATTATTCTCTTAGTAAAATTCACTTATAAATTGTATAGAATAGGTAAAATAGGTATTCAAATTTCAGTAGAATTTATCGCAAAACAGAAGCAAACTTCAAACTTCACGAGACAGAATTTTCCTGTCCGTAACTATGTAGGTAAATCTACCAACACAGAAAAGCCATAAGGACACAGAAAAGGACCTAGGTTCTAGTATGGTCGGAAGATAGGTAGGTACCTACAGCTTACGGTCACATAATCTGTAAAATTGGTTGTGGTATATTAAAACATGCAGCAACAGCAGCAACGTCATCAGCAAAATAACTACACATAATTCCATAAATTACTATCTACCTATATGAATCTAATCACATAACTTGTTCACTTAAGAGTAGGTACCTCTACTATCTCTGAAAATAGACCAACCTTCGGATAATCCACTACTTTAAATTGATTAATCTTAAATGCGGTTAGACATCCCTATACCTACATCTATCCATATAGTTGGGAAATATAACAAACAAACCATTTTCAACAAGCACAAATTTGCACACCACATTGAGATTTAACAAAAACGAAAGTTCTCTATAAATCTACTTCATAAACCCAAGGACATAAATACACACACATACACCCACGCACACTCGTTCTCTTACCCGTACACCCACAATTACATACATATCTACATTCCTCAATTACGGTTCCTATTTTCCGGTGCATTTAGTGAATGGAGGCCCATTTTCCAGAGGACCAGAAGAATATGCACTCCACCAACGTACTTCATCATGTCACGTATAATTTTAATCTTACTTCGTTCCATGGGGTGCAATGTAAAATAAAGGACACTCTTCACACAGCTAGCAACTCGGCTGCACGAGCAAAAAAGCCCAATCCACCCAACTACTTCAATAACACATTTTCCTGCAAACTTTAGAATAGCAAAATATTTTCCGTCGTCGTCGTTGTTGGTCGTTGTCGGCGTTGTAGTCAACGTAGTTCGTATATAGTTGGTTGCAGTTCGCCCCATCATCAGCCTTCAGCCCTGTTTTACTTCTTCCTATCCCTATTGTAGGTGCTCCAGATAGAATCCCTTCGAAGTGCACTTGTGAATGTTTATTTCAACGTTGAGGACATTTGGAGAGCGCTTATGGTTGGCGCACTGGCGACAAAGTCCATTCCCAGGAATAGAACAAAAGATCAGTGTGCTTCAATGGTCTGGATCTGTACCACCGCAGGGTGCTTCACTTTTATGATATTGTCGCACTTCTAGTTGTTTCCCTCTTTTTTTTATTTTGTTCTCTTGGCAAAATCTCTACGAGGGTGGTCGATGGTTGGGCAATTTTAGTTTGCGTTTTCAACAGGCCTGATGGAGAGAAAAGAGTATTGTAGAAACGTTGAAGTATATGTTAGGTACTACATGGTTTTAAGCGGGAGCGGTTCGATCAGGATTGGTTTAACAAAACCATCAATGCAAAAAAGCCTATAGGCAGGGATGCATAACATTATTCTAGTTCTGGACAAAATTGAAAATTTAGTACTTTTTGTATTCAAAATTCAATGCTCTCATCAATTCTGAGTCAAATACTAAAACCATCGTAGGAATTTTACTTTTGGAAATTTAAAAAAAAAATAAAGAAACAACTCCGTTGGTATAAAACAAGAACAAAACTAAGCCGATGGTAATCAACCGGTTGCTAAAACGATCATTTAAAAGGATTCTTCATAGATTTATGAAGCCGAAGATCGCTGCATGCGATTTTTTTTTTAGAATTGCAGATAGGGCTGACCACGAGACAAGAATCGACAAGTCTTTTTTAAGACTCGTCTCGGTCTGGTTTAAATCGAAAATTTTCAGTCTCGTCTCGGATGCTTAAAATGCAGTCTCGTCTCGTCTAGTAGCGAGACTGAGACTTTTCTCGCCTCGTGACTAGCCCTAATTGCAAATGGTATTGGAAAATTTCAAACACCAAAATGTTGTGAATAATTATTTTCCAGGGGCGATTTCCGTAACTTTTTTAAAAATTTTATCCCGTTATATTTGTTTTGAATAGTTTTTACACTTTTAAAATTATGTTTTTTTTTGACGTGCAGATAGAAAAAACTAACGATTTAAAAACAAAAATGGAACTGTGTAGAGCAAACCTTAGGCTGCGCGTATAGTAGTGCGACAAAGCGATGCGCTGCGAGAAATGTTTCCGTGCGAGAAAAAAATGTACATTTATTCTTATAAACGTGGGCACAGTGAAGCGATATTTGCTGCGACACTTCTCAATTTCAGACTAACTCAATGCAAACCATGGAAAGATACACAATCGAGCAACGCGTTAAAGTTATTCAGGCTTATTATGAAAATGGGCGTTCAAATCAAAATGCATATCGTGCACTTCGTGATTTTTTCGGTCAATTTAATCGTCCAAATCTGCGTCCAATCGGAAAAATCGTACAAAAATTTGAGCAAACCGGGTCTGTAGGAGTTGTGAAAACACCAGTGCATGCTCGTTCGGCTCGTACTGCAGACGATATTGCTGCCGTTCTCGATAGTGTGGCTGAAGAGCCGCCCACCTCAACTCGTCAACTCGTCGTCAACTCGTGAGATGATAACAAAATTTTTATAGCCCGAATTGGAAGATATGGATGTGAAAGATATGTGGTTTCAACAGGACGGCACCACTTGCCACACAGCTAATGAAACGATGGCTTTTTGCACGACAATTTCAATGGCCGTGTTATCTCACGTGGTGGCGATGTCAATTGGCCGCCAAGATCATGTGATTTGACACCGTTGGACTTCTTTCTTTGGGGTTATTTGAAAGAAAAGGTGTACGTCGATAAGCCAGCAACAATTCAAGAGCTAAAGGATGAGATAATTCGACTCATTACGGGAAAGAACCTCGATTATGCCTCAGCGTCATCGAAAATTTGGACAATCGGATGGAGGTGTGCCGCCGAGGTCACAGCGGTTATTTGGCCGATATTTTGTTCCATACATAGTTGAACCATACCAGTATTATCATAATAAAAAGAAATGACAATAATTTCCTAAATAATTTGTGTTTTATTCAAAATCAACATCGGCCCTACAAATCATTTATTTTTGTAGAAAAAAATTTTTTATAACGATTAACGGTACCTGTTATAGAACCGATTTTTTGGTTTTCAAATTTATCGTTAACGGCTGCATAAATTTCAACCAATTTGTTTGTGTTAGAGGTCCCTTGCAATTTTTACAATATTGCACATATAATTTTTCAAAAAAATAAGTTTTGAATTTTTAAAAAAATAATTAAATTTTTTTTTTGAAAATTCAATATCTTGAAAACAGGTTAATAATTTTTTTTAAATTTTGTGAAAAGTTGTATTTTATTAAATACTAAACATTGGCATACCAAATTAAATTTTTTTTTTATTTTCAAGAAGAGTTATATATACAAAATTATTTAAAAAAAACCGCTCTAACGATTTTTAAATTTTTTTCATACTCTTTTTTTAGCTCTGTCTGGTTTAGCTATTAAAAAACTAATTTATAGTAATATATAGTAATAGTTTTTTATATTTTAAATTGTTTTTAAAACTTTTTTTTTAATGATATCATAATGTTATAGAACATACGCACATTGTCAATTTTAAGCAACGTTCAAGTTGTAAGATACGAGAACAAGTTTGTGCGATCCAGTCTTATGCCCATTTTTTTATTGAGCGTTTTAAAAAATGAAATTTAAAAAAAACTCTAGAATCTTATAACTTCGCGTTGATTGCTATGCTTAATTTTTTCAGGTTTTGGTAATATTTTCCTTAAAAGTAAGTTTTTGATCTAAATGAACACATAAATATTTTACACTTAAAGCCCAATTAATATAAACACCATTAATATTAAGCTGATTGCTGGGAAGACAGCAATACTTTCTTTTTCTACTAAAAAAGATAGCTTGATGTTTATCAGCATTAAGCTTTATTTTCCACTTTTCATATAATATTGGGTCATAAGTTCGAACGCATGTCTCTATGTCGAGACAAAATTCTTGCAACGAAAGATGCCTGTATGCTGTATCATCAGCGAATATAGCTACTTGACATTCTGGTAGCTTGGGAATATCAAATGTGTAGATGTCGTACAAAAAAGGACCCAGCACTGATCCTTGTGGCACACCTTGGCTAACTTGGTAAGAGCCTGAAGGACCATTATTGACAAAAACACTTAAACATATCGGATTGACAGACAACTTTTAATAATTTTAAGAAGATACATGGTAAATCCGAAAGATACCTATTTTATGCACAGTCCCGTCATGCCATACTGTATCAAATGCCTTTTATATGTCGAGTAGAATGAGACCTGTCGATTTTCCAAGAGAACGATTTTTCTTCACATGATGTTCGCAGACTCTTAAGATTTGATGAGATGTACTGTGATGCATCCTGAATCCAAATTGTTCATTTGGGAAAATATTTAAATTATCAGCGATTAGTAATATTTTTCGCTTAAAGCCTAGTATACAGTTCTTTTAAACAAAAAAAAAATAGTGGTGAGAAATATTTTTTTTTAACATCTGGGGTGAAACGAAAAATTTCTTATTTTTTTTTGCACAAAACAATGTAACAATGTAAATTGTTTTGCGCGAAAAATGTTCGTGGTGAGCAGTGGTGCGTACAAATTTTTGTTGTCAGGGTTGGTTCACAGCTCGATAAAAGGAACTGTATACTAGGCTTAAGGAGTTTTTCGAGTAACTTAGTGAGGCAACTTAGCAAACTTTTCGGTCTAAAGCTGGTAGCGAGTTTCAGGGGTTTTCCAGGTTTTGGGATCGGTATTACCTTAGCGTTTTTTCAAATCATTAGGAAGTATTGATGTTTGAGACATGCATTTAGACAAACTCTGCTTGAGGTGGTCTTTATATATATTTTTGATGTTGTCAAGACCATCAGACTTACGTAATTTTAAGGTGGAAAAAATGTGTTTTACTTCCTGATACAAACTGATCGAAAGGAGTATCAATATTTTGCGAATTTACCAAGTTGAACATGTTACTTACAAGGTTTTGAGTATTGTCATCACTAAGGTGTTGTGACACGGTATGATTATTCAAAAATTGTGATACAAAAATAATGGATTTTATTGAATCCTGGTAAACTACTTCATCATCATTTTCGAGATTCATTATTCGCCTATATTTTTGGTTTAAATAATTTTTGCAATGTTCCAAAACGGTTTTGCTTAGTTTATCATTCCAATTTTTGTTTCTAAAATTACTTATTTCCAAAGTAATCTTTTTGTTGTACAATTTAACTTGATTATGACATTCCGGTAAGCGATAACGTTACCACTGCCCGTTAAAAGAATTTCTTATACGTATAATTTCGGTTATGTGTTCCGGCATTTTAATAGAAAATGGCTTTTTAAGTTTTTTTTTGGGCCACACCACTGTACTGAGTCGAGTATTTGATTGGAGGAGGTATCGATATGGATATCAATATTTTCTTCTGAACACACAGAATTCAAATTAAGGGTATTCATGTAATGAGATAATTTTTCGCTTTGTAGAAAAATATAATTTTACGCAAAAGGTTACATGAACACCTCATTAGAAATTTTTGAGTAAACGATAGAAACAAACAGCTAAGTTAAGTCAAATGTTAAATTAAACGTCACAAAGTTTCTAAGGGTTTTTTTCTACGCTTTTCGCTTCAATTTTGTGAGATAAAATTTTATATTTTGCAGAAAATTTTTCCCATGCAAATTTTGACAGTTCATTTCTACCGATAGAGAATTCTATCGTTTTTAGGCTTTCTATGGGTTTTCTGCTTTTGCAGAATACCCTTATAATTAGAAATTGTTATAAGTTTAGATTTAATTTCTGACCTGAAACGACTCCAATTTGTACTTTTAAGTCAAAAACGGACTGATCTCTATGTTCTGCCGAATCAATCATCTTACAAAAAACTGGGATATGATCATTTAGCCGGATTCTTCTTATAGTCTAGTCAAATCGTCTCCTGGACGGCCAGGAGTGTTAATAAAGTAGTGGAGTGGACAAAATTTTAATATTCTCGAGTGGGGATGGAAAATATCTGAATATGAATTGATACCTAAAACCAGCCAAACAACCTAAAAGCTAAAAGCACATTCAAGAATAGATATTCTTGAAGACATAGATGAAGATAATCAATAGATTTAATCAAATCTAGAAATGAAAAATTGTATTTTATTTTTGTATGAATTAATTTTCTTGTATGATTTTCAAATTACTTAAAAATAGTTAGGGCGTTAAGGCCATATTTTAGGTCAAACTTTGCACTTCATTCTGACGGGATGAACTTTGGTACACTAAACGTCCACATCCTAGGTTTACTTTAAAGAAGTATTTCCACGGTGGCAACACTGGCAGACCGGAGATATAAGGGTTGCCTTCTGACCATGTTTTAACACGAAATTTCACATAAATTAGCCTATAAATCGAGAACCAGACAATGGTCGATGTCGTGGAATGTCTCGTTGGTTTTAAAATACTTGATGCCATAGGAATATGTTAATTTTTTTGACCCTGCCCCCACCCTTGCACGCGGGGGGAACAAAATACCATCGGCGGATAAGGGTTTTTATTTGTCAGATAATAATGGTTATAAAATGAATATTCATAAAATTTTAAGATAAGCTTCGACGTAGAATTTTATATTCTACAACATATCTGAAGTCCATTTTTATCCATGTATTAGTTCTTGTATAATCGCTTTAAAATGGGGGAGGGGAAGGAGGAAGTATATCAAACCACTATATATTCGTCTTGGTATAATCTAAGCATATGGCACATGACCTTAGGGTAATTTTGAATGTCTAATCTTAAGCAATCACAATAATTTCAATATAATTTCCCTAGAAAAAGTTATAACCTTTTTGTAAAATGACGACTAAATTTTCAGTGAAACGAGCATAACAATACCAGATTTCAATGGTATGGTGATGAAACTTGGCGTACTTGTCTCATTTGTCGTAAGAAATAAGAATCACAAGAGTCAATAAAAATATCTGGGGCTAAAGGGTGTTTTTTTTTTTGAGTGAAACAGACATTTTTAAAACTATGCTCCGTAAACCCCCCCAGAACTAGTAAGTTGATGAAAGTTGGTAGGAATGTTTTGTTTTTTATAGTTACCAAGAATACAAAAAGATAATTCAAATATCTATTGTCAAAGGTGGCTTTTGAGGGAAAATGTTTTATCTGCTCTACTCAAGAAAAACATAAATGTTTCCATTAAAACGACCATTACTTTTTTAATGGTGATTGTATCATCTTAAGTTTACTTAAATTGGATTCAGCATTAAAAAATACTTTAAAATCTTGTACCATATTATAAATTTGTACCTCGATTACATAAAAATAAAATGTTGGGTTTATAACCAATATTTTCCTTTCGCCTAAAAAAAACATCCATGGGACCAATATATTTGCATGGATGCTTTTGAGTCTTGGTTCTAATAAGAATTAAAACATTTCTACCAACTTTCATCAACATACCAGTTTTGGGAGGGGTTTACTGGTAATAGTAATTCACTTTTCCCTTTCAATCAAAAAAACACCCTTCACTCAAGATATTTTTATGGACTATTTTGTTTCTTATTTCTTACGACAAATGAGAGACGGGTGACCAAGTTTCATCACTATGCCATTGAAATTTGGTTATGTTATGCTCGCTTCACTGAAAATTTAGTCGTCATTTTATAAAACGGTTATAACTTTTACTAGGGAAATTATAATGAAATTATTTTGATTGCTTAAGATTAAAAATTAAGATTAAAAATTACCCTAAGGTCATGTGCCATATGCTTAGATTATACCAAGACGAATATATAGTGGTTTGATATACTTACACCTTCCCCTCCCACCATTTTGAAAGCGATTATACAAAAAACTAATACATGGATAAAAATGAACTTCGGATATGCTGTAGAGTATGAAATTCTACGTCGACGCTCATCCTAAAATTTTATGAATATTCATTTTATAACCATTATTTTTTGACAAATAAAACCTCCTATCCGCTGAGGGTATTTTGCGCCCCTCGCGTACAAGGACGGGGTAGGGGTCAGCAAATTGACATCAACCGATGTCTGGTTCCCGAATTATAGGCAAATTTATGTGAAATTTCGTGTTAAAACATGGTCAGAAGGCAACCCTCATATCTCCGGTCTGCCAGTGTTGCCACCGTGGCAACACTTCTTAAAAGTAAATTTAGGATGTGGACTATTAGTGTTCTAAAGCTCATCCCATCAGAATGAAGTGCAAGGTTTGCTCCCTAACACCCTAACTAAAACTAAAAGAGTTGCTTAAAAGCTGTAAAAATATTAATTTATTAATAATAAAAATTAAATTATTATCTCATTTTATTAAATGAATTTAAGTTTTGATGTAAAAAATAAGAACTAAAATAATGTCGAGGTAAACGTAAATCGAAGAAATGGCTAACTTTGAGCAACCGTATCTTAGTTGATTTTTCTGAAAAAAAAAACTTTTTTTAAATAAGTTATTTTAAAGAAAATTTAATTATATTTCTTTTTTGCTAACCAATACGTATCTCAGCTGGAAAAAGAGCAAATAAGTAATAAAAAAATTATTATTTTTTTCCATTTTGTTGCGATTTCTTTATTTTAACACAGTACAAATGTTCCGAAACTACAACAAGCCTCGGATATGGATTTAAGTTGATGACCCCAGCAACAAGGACAATGAATTTTGGATCTGCACAGAACACATGCAGCCGAACAATTAGTGGAGATCCTGTACAGACTTAAGGCTGACGTAACAGCCATCCAGGAAGTGCGATAGGATGGAGAGGGCATATGGAGACTTAAATCATGTGACATGTACTACGGGCGGGTGCTTTAAGGAGCAGGGTCAGCGGCTTTTTGGTTGCGGTTTCGTGATAAGGGGAACACTTAGGCAAGAAGTCTTGGGCTTCCGAAGTGTAAGCGAGCGCCTGGTCATAGTCCGCATAAGAGTCACAGCCCCCATGAAGAGAGAGATGACTCAACCAAAGAAGCATTCTACGATCTCCTGGAGATAACGTATATGTGCCCGAAGATCATTCTTGGTGACTGATTCGGAAAGAAGGGCATCTTTGGTTCGATAGTCGGAGGACACAGCCTGCACCACGATACTTCCGCCAACGGTCATAGGCTGGCAGACTTTGCGGCGGGTGAAATGTCATCATCTCTAGCACCTGTTTCCCACACCTCAATTTACATAAGGGGACTTGGCGGTCGCGTGATCAACGACCCGTCAACCAAATCGACCACGTTGCGACAGACGCGAGACATGCTTCCAGTATCTTGGACGTCCGAACGTTCTGCGGGCCAACATTTGCCTGGTGGCAAACTACGTATAGGGATATCCATGATGCCACGACCGTAAGATGCCGAGAAGCTTAAATCGCAAGAGAACCAGAACGGATCACGTAACTCTTAATCTCTCAGGAATTCCCCACCAGCATCAAGTGCAGAGGACCAGTGGAAACACTGTCAACAAGCCATCAGAAGTGCCTTCTCTGATGTGCTGGGTTTTACTAGGCGACCACAACGAAACCACTGGTTCGATGAAGCGAGTGCCGGCTGGCGCATGCAGCTTGTTGTAAAATTATTAACGAGAATTTAGGATGATTAATAACTTTAATGTTTAATTGTATGCTGGTGGAATACAATCCACGAAACACAATTGGATTTACCGAATCCAAACACAAATCACAAACAAATTTATAAAATACGAAACAAAATGCACTAACCGGCGTGCGTCGCGAACAAAATGAAATGACAATTTGTCAAACAGGATGAAGTGGGTGCGTTTAATAACTTACAACCAACAACACATATGTAGTGCTGTCACCCAGTAGCTCAGCAATGGGGTGTGTTTATTAAAAAAATGATTTTAGTAATCGAATTCGATTAATAAAAGAATAATAAGAAAAATGTAAATAAATAAAAAGAGGTAATGTGAAGTACAGGGTGTACTTGTACAAAATGGGCGCCAGGAATTTTTGTTAGAGCAAAATAGTAAAATTCCAAAACTATGTATGAAACAAAATAAAATGAAATAAAATGCAAGTTTTTGATGCCAAAGTGGCTTTTAAATTATCTTTATTATATTATAGGATAAAAACCAAAAATTTGTTCAAAGAAAAGAAATAAAAAAAATAGTAACAAAGGAAGTGTATAAAATGGCGTACGGGGAGCCGTTGCGCCGAAAAACAAAAGAAGCAAAATTAGCAAATGGATCGTTAAAAACCGAATTGACAATATCGCGTCCCACAAACTGGGAACAGAAATCGAATCTTTAACACCAAACAAAATTATAAAAACTGACACAAAACCAAGTGGAATTCTTTTTCGAATTCCACACTCTACTTATCTGTTTTGTTTGTTCTTCCTCACAGCCTCTGTCCTCTATCACCTCGAATCACTTTATTCAACTACTATCCGCCTCGAACCACTTTCTTTCTCCAAATTTTCCCAAACACTTTTTCCTCGATTATTCAAATTAAGCAAACAATACTTCTTCTCGATCTTTTTCCTTTCTTCTTCTAAATTTTCCTCGGTTTTCCCAAGATCAACCTTTCGCTTAGCTCGCTCTCTGAAAAGTGAACTTTCCAAGCTTTTTTTTCTATTCCGCCCTCGACCATTTCATTCACCCACACATCCATGCATTCAGCCATACGTTTTCGTGATCATCGGTCACGGGATCACCGCTTTCTGGAAAGACTCCTCGCTCCCAGAAAACCTCCGTTGTTGAATCTCAGCGAAACTCTCACACACACATTCACGAATTCAGCAAGTTGTTGGATGTCGTTCCAAAACTTGCCGAATCTTAACGGCAGAGTTCAGACCCACACCAAAACTAACTCTTCGAGAAAAATTAAAAAGAAATAAAACCGAAAAAAAGTTTCTGCTAGGCGAAAATTATTCGCGAATGACTCGAAGCGCAAAGCAATCACTTTAAAACTAACTAATTCGAGTTGAAGGAGGAAGGCATATTTCAGAACCCTACATTTAATTCTTCAGTTCCGATAATTCTTTATATTACAATTAAATAAAGGTAAACTTTTAAGATCTTAAGATTGTTAACAACCCATTTTGCTGCCAATAATAAAGATTAGTTAAGTTAAGTTAAATTACGTTAATATTTAGGTAGTTGATGAAAATGTTATTTTGATGTAAGTTAGATTTAAGTAAGGGTCCGCCTGACTCGCTTATTTCTTCAGCTCATCCGCCGGCACATCAAGATGAGACCGTCCGTCTGCATGAACAACAAAGTATCGTATTTTGGAATCATAACTGTTCCACTTGTTTTCGCTCGAATACCTGTTGTTGTTGGTTTTCCAAAATACTTTAAGAGCAGGTCTCTGGTTGATGGAAACCAGGTATCTACTGAACTCTAAGAGCATTTTGGAGCCACAACGGAAAATGAAGGTTAAAAGGGATTTTGGATAAAAAAAAATAGGCCAGCGAAACTTGTTGTGGTAAAATTTACCGCAACAAGCTAAGAACGAGGCCTACCAGACAATGCTGCAGACTCGAACAAGAGGTGCTGAGAGAGTAGCCCAAAAGCTCTACGGGCTAAAAAGAAAAGAGGAACGCCGACTTCTCAGGAGGAAAAAGAGAGAGCACAAGAAGCTTTGAGCTTACAGCTATTTCAATATATTTCTTGAGCTACTAAATATTAAAATAGCCAATTTAAGTTATTATTTTTTCCCGCCATTTAAAACATATCGATTGGTATCTTCACTGAACTATATCCTTACGTTAATAATAAAAAATCTTCATTTTTTTTCAACGATTTTAAAGTTATACAATTCAGCCGATGTTGGACTTCGTTGACTCAATGATTAGTCATTCATTCCTTAATGAAGCCGTTTATCGAATTTTCGTTGCATCAAAGAAATATTTTCTTAACACAACGTAAAAACCCATTAACGAAATTTTTCGTTGAGTCAATGAATTTATATCATTTATTACCCAAATTTTTTTTTAAGTCATTTTTCATTAATTAACAATATTTTTCGTTGAGTCAATGAATTTATTTCATTGATTAACGTAAAATGTTTTCGTTGGTTAATGAGTTATTCGTTAAGTCAACGAATTAATTCGTGATGATTGAAACAAGGCTCATTTCTTAAAATATACAGCCCTGTCCTTTATAAAGCATAACCGATAACTTCCACAACTTTGGGCTAATGAGACTTAAGGCATCATGCAGTAACTATTTAAAGCGTATATACACTCAACAATCAAATGACATCCTTAGGCGCTCGTTTACTGCTCCTTTTTTTTGGTGTGCAAAAAATATGATAAGATACTTCGGATCGCGCGATTTAAGTATCTGTGTACTTCCTGCATTAAAACAAAGAGGTAAACAAAATCGGTTCCAGCAGCTGTTTGTCCTCGATAGGTCCTCAGCATAATCTATGACTCATTGAGTATGCCTTAAAGTTCTCTGCGGAAGGATGCTGCTAGCCTGCGGGTGAATACTTCTCTTTCGCCCTCAAAAATAGTCTCACAGACTGGAGAATTTAAATTCTTTTGTATGCACAATCCCTTCCTGTTCCATCCGTTCTTAATGCACACAGATTCATCTCCAGCTTTACTTGCATCAGTATATACAACTCCCCATTCATATTCCTCCGTCTTCCGTAGGATCCGACCCCCAAGCGAAAAACCAAGCAGTTTTGAGAGCTCAGAGTCCATTGTGTTCCCTAGTCCTAGAAGTAGTATAAAACTGGGTGTACGCTTCTGACTATGGGACTGGGAGTCATTCACCGCTTAAGCCTTTCAGTCTCTTGGCGTTAGGTAATCTTCATTTGCATACACTTTAGTTACACCGTGTTAATGGTTGTGTGAGTATTTTCTTTATTGTAAAAAAAAATATTCTCATTCTCGTTCCGAAAAATAAATTGTTTGCTCTGCGCTCTATGATGCAACATAAAGACGAATTGCATGAATGAGGTTTTAATTTTAGCTGAATGACAGTGGTGGAAGCGGGGAGAGGTGGGGGACTGTGCAGGGTGTTCAGAAGATGACGCTGATGGCTGAGGTGGTGCTGGTGTGGTGACTGTTGCAAGCTCCTAGAGCTGGTAGGTATATATACATAATTGTTGCATGAAGTGCTTACAACAACCTTATTTGAATTGTGTGTGCAAGTTGCACTAGTTTTTTTTTGTTTCGGTTTAGTAGGTTGCTTTAAGTGCAATTTGCTGCAAGTTTAAGATTTAAATTATGCGAACAAGTACCTTGATGTATAAAAATGATACCAGCAAGTACACATACTCGGGTATAAATGTAACGTTTAAATATTTTGTAAGAACGCGAAGGACGCACAATCAGAATCATAAACGTTGGACCATACATTCGAGTTAAATGTTTTTTTTTTTTAAGGATACAAATAAAAGGAACTCCTATAAGAGCTGGTATTTTTGTTTAATATTTTGTAAGCCACCCAACAAAGACTGTCGATTTATTTTTGAACAGAAATATGTTGGCATAGGTAGGCGTGGGGAACGCAGCACACAGTGTGCTCATTGATGATGTTGCTTCTATGTTCTTGAAGTCTTCTGGTCCTGGTTTCACCGCTTGGTCGCTTGTAGCCTGTTCTGGACAACGGCGTATACAGGGGGGGGTCACGGGGTCATATCCTCCCCCCCCCCCGAGAACTCAAGATTATTTTGTTGATCTGAAATAATTATTTAGTAACCACATAGAAAAAAAAATGAAAGTTGGTTACTTAGAAAGCTAGTAGGATTTTTGATTGTTAATTTAGAATTCAATAGAGAATTTGAATGTTGGTAACTTCAATTCAATAAGAAATTTAACACAACAACAAACTTCTCATATGATAATACATTCAAATCTTAAAATATATGCAAAGGCTAGTTTCCATTTTGAGATGACTGCCAAAACCTGTTAAACCAAACAGAAATCAAAGTGCGGAGTTGTTACCAAATTTTCACTCAGTAAAGTAAAAACTAATAGGATTTTCAAAAAAAGAACATTTTTTTTTTCTGAAAATAAAATCTTTAAACACATTATAGAACACATACAGAAATTGTTTTGTTTGATTTCTGTATGACAAATTATTTTTAAAAGCAAAAAAGTGATAACTTTCGATTTATAGTTATTCTAACCAAAAAATATTAATGTTAACGATAAAAGACATAAATATATAAAACTATGATGAAAACCTATTACGAAAGGATTTTGTTTGCACTTATTCAATATTTACGATCGAACAATATTGTTATTGATTTGGATGTGGATTACTTTTACAAAGTAACCTATGAATCCCATAATGCAAAAGCCAATAGCTATGGTAAAGGAGATTTTTTGGAACTCCTTGCGGTGAACCGTTTGACCAGTCGGATGGAATTATTGACGAAAAGCGACTTGGCTCGTAGAATTTAACAATTTTGCCCATTATTTTTATCAGAAAGGCTTACTGGTAAGAAAGATTAGGTATATTTGATGTACATATTTATTTTGGAAGTGACATACATTTTTTCCAAATCAGAGGCATATCGAAATCACTCGTGAACTTTGTTCACACTATTCTTGAAACGCAACGAAAAAGAATCTTTGTATTCAATTATAATACGAATATGTAATGTATTTTCATCAACGGGAGATAAATTGGCTAGGAGCATACACCAGCGCATCTGCAAAATTTGGTCGGAGGAAAGTATGCCCGATGAATGGAACCTCGGTATAGTGTGCCCCATCCATAAAAAGGGAGATGTTCTGAAATGTACCAACTACAGAGGAATTAGTCTCCTAAACGTCGCTTATAAAATCTTGTCGGCCATCCTGTGTGACCGCTTAAAACCTTTTGTCAACGATCTGATCGGCCCCTATCAGTGCGGTTTAAGGCCAGGCAAGTCAACCGTCGATCAAATGTTCACACTCCGACAGATTTTAGAAAAATCCCGGGAATTCCAGATCGATACACACCACCTTTTTATCGATTTTAAAGTCGCGTATGATAGCGTGAAAAGGGACGAATTATACAAAACCATGTCGAGTCTCGGCATCCCTGCCAAACTCGTCCGCCTGTGCAGGATGACGATGGAGAAATCTCGCTGCTCCGTCAAAATTGGTAAGAAGACCACCGATTCCTTTGATGTTGAGAAAGGATTGAGGCAAGGCGACGCGTTATCATGCAACCTATTCAACATCGTTCTTGAAGCCATTGTACGCAACGCACATGTCAACACCAGCGGTACAATCTATCAAAAGTCCGTTCAAATGCTTGCATATGCGAATGACATAGACATTGTCGGCAGAACGAAGCGAGCTGTGGCAGGGGCATTTGCGAGCATTGAATCGGAGGCGGCTAGAATGGGATTGGCGGTTAATGAGGACAAGGCGAAGTATATGCTGTCATCGAGAGAGGAATCTCAACATCGTCGACTCGGGCAAAATATCACGATGGACAGATATAACTTCGAAGTTGTCAAGGACTTTGTCTACCTGGGCTCCACTATTACATCTATGGATAGGTGGCACCTCCTTACTAACTTACTTATGCTGGCGCCACTGTCGCGTAAAGCACGCGTTACGCATAAGTAACGCATCCGTTACGCGTGCGTTACGCATCCGTTACACATGCGTTACGCATCCGTTACGCATGCGTTACGCATCCGTTACGCATGCGTTACGCATCCATTACGCATGCGTTACGCATTCGTTATGCATGCGTTACGCATCCGTAACGCATCCGTTACGCATGCGTTACGCATCCGTTAAGCGTGCGTTACGCATCCGTTATGCATGCGTTACGCATCCGTTACGCATGCGTTACGCATCCGTTACGCATCCGTACGCGTGCGTTACGCATCCGTTACGCATGCGTTACGCATCCGTTACGCATGCGTTACGGATCCGTTACGCATGCGTTACGCATCCGTTACGCATGCGTTACGCATCCGTTTCGCATGCGTAACGCATCCGTTACGCATCCGTTACGAGTGTGTTACGCATCCGTTACGCATGCGTTAACTATCCGTTACGCATGCGTTACGCATCCGTTACGCATCCGTTACGCATCCGTTACGCATCCGTTACGCATCCGTTACGCATGCGTTACGCATCCATTACGCATGCGTTACGCATCTGTTACGCATCCGTTACGCATACGTTACGCATCCGTTACGCATGCGTTACGCATCCGTTACGAGTGCGTTACGCATCCGTTACGCATGCGTTACGCATGCGTTACGCATCCGCTACGCATGCGTTACGCATCCGTTACGCGTGCGTTACGCATCCGTTACGCGTGCGTTACGCATCCGTTACGCATGCGTTACGCATCCGTTACGCATGCGTTACGCATCCGTTACGCATCCGTTATGTAGCGTTACGCATCCGTTACGCATGCGTTACGCATCCGTTACGCATCCGTTACGCATGCGTTACGCATCCGTTACGCATCCGTTACGCATGCGTTACGCATCCGTTACGCATGCGTTACGCATCCGTTACGCATCCGTTACGCATGCGTTACGCATCCGTTACGCATGCGTTACGCATCCGTTACGCATGCGTTACGCATCCGTTACGCATGCGTTACGCATCCGTTACGCATGCGTTACGCATCCGTTACGCATGCGTTACGCATCCGTTACGCATGCGTTACGCATCCGTTACGCATGCGTTACGCATCCGTTACGCATGCGTTACGCATCCGTTACGCGTGCGTTACGCATCCGTTACGCATGCGTTACGCATCCGTTACGCATGCGTTACGCATCCGTTACGCATGCGTTACGCATCCGTTACGCATGCGTTACGCATCCGTTACGCATGCGTTACGCATCCGTTACGCATGCGTTACGCATCCGTTACGCGTGCGTTACGCATCCGTTACGCATGCGTTACGCATCCGTTACGCATGCGTTACGCATCCGTTACGCATGCGTTACGCATCCGTTACGCATCCGTTACGCATGCGTTACGCATCCGTTACGCGTGCGTTACGCATCCGTTACGCATGCGTTACGCATCCGTTACGCATGCGTTACGCATCCGTTACGCGTGCGTTACGCATCCGTTACGCATGCGTTACGCATCCGTTACGCATGCGTTACGCATCCGTTACGCATGCGTTACGCATCCGTTACGCATGCGTTACGCATCCGTTACGCATCCGTTACGCGTGCGTTACGCATGCGTTACGCATGCGTTACGCATCCGTTACGCATGCGTTACGCATCCGTTACGCATGCGTTACGCATGCGTTACGCATCCGTTACGCATGCGTTACGCATCCGTTACGCATGCGTTACGCATCCGTTACGCATGCGTTACGCATGCGCTACGCACCCGTTACGCATGAGTTACGCATCCGTTACGCGTGCGTTACGCATCCGTTACGCATCCGTTACGCGTGCGTTACGCGTGCATTACGCATCCGTTACGCATGCGTTACGCATCTGTTACGCATGCGTTACGCATCCGTTACGCATGCGTTACGCATCCGTTACGCATGCGTTACGCATCCGTTACGCATCCGTTATGCATGCGTTACGCATCCGTTACGCATCCGTTACGCATGCGTTACGCATCCGTTACGCATCCGTTACGCATGCGTTACGCATCCGTTACGCATCCGTTACGCGTGCGTTACGCGTGCGTTACGCATCCGTTATGCATGCGTTACGCATCCGTTACGCATGCGTTACGCATGCGTTACGCATGCGTTACGCATCCGTTACGCATGCGTTACGCATCCGTTACGCATGAGTTACGCATCCGTTACGCATGCGTTACGCATCCGTTACGCATGCGTTACGCATCCGTTACGCATGCGTTACGCATCCGTTACGCATGCGTTACGCATCCGTTACGCGTGCGTTACGTATCCGTTACGCATGCGTTACGCATCCGTTACGCATGCGTTACGCATCCGTTACGCATGCGTTACGCATCCGTTACGCATGCGGTACGCATCCGTTACGCATGCGTTACGCATCCGTTACGCATGCGTTACGCATCTGTTACGCATCCGTTACGCATCCGTTACGCATGCGTTACGCATCCGTTACGCATGCGTTACGCATCCGTTACACATGCGTTACGCATCCGTTACGCATGCGTTACGCATCCGTTACGCGTGCGTTACGTATCCGTTACGCATGCGTTACGCATCCGTTACGCATGCGTTACGCATCCGTTACGCATGCGTTACGCATCCGTTACGCATGCGGTACGCATCCGTTACGCATGCGGTACGCATCCGTTACGCATGCGTTACGCATCCGTTACGCATCCGTTACGCGCGCGTTACGCATCCGTTACGCATGCGTTACGCATCCGTTACGCATGCGTTACGCATCCGTTACGCATGCGTTACGCATCCGTTACGCATGCGTTACGCATCCGTTACGCGTGCGTTACGCATCCGTTACGCGTGCGTTACGCATCCGTTACGCATGCGTTACGCATCCGTTACGCATGCGTTACGCATCCGTTACGCATCCGTTACGCGTGCGTTACGCATGCGTTACGCATGCGTTACGCATCCGTTACGCATGCGTTACGCATGCGTTACGCATCCGTTACGCATCCGTTACGCATGCGTTACGCATCCCTTACGCATGCGTTACGCATGCGCTACGCACCCGTTACGCATGAGTTACGCATCCGTTACGCGTGCGTTACGCATCCGTTACGCATCCGTTACGCGTGCGTTACGCATCCGTTACGCATGCGTTACGCATCCGTTACGCATGCGTTACGCATCCGTTACGCATCCGTTACGCGTGCGTTACGCGTGCGTTACGCATCCGTTATGCATGCGTTACGCATCCGTTACGCATGCGTTACGCATGCGTTACGCATCCGTTACGCATGCGTTACGCATCCGTTACGCATGCGGTACGCATCCGTTACGCATGCGTTACGCATCCGTTACGCATGCGTTACGCATCCGTTACGCATGCGTTACGCATCCGTTACGCATCCGTTACGCGTGCGTTACGCATCCGTTACGCATGCGTTACGCATCCGTTACGCATGCGTTACGCATCCGTTACGCATCCGTTACGCGTGCGTTACGCGTGCGTTACGCATCCGTTATGCATGCGTTACGCATCCGTTACGCATGCGTTACGCATGCGTTACGCATCCGTTACGCATGCGTTACGCATCCGTTACGCATGCGGTACGCATCCGTTACGCATGCGTTACGCATCCGTTACGCATGCGTTACGCATCCGTTACGCATGCGTTACGCATCCGTTACGCATGCGTTACGCATCCGTTACGCATCCGTTACGCGTGCGTTACGCATCCGTTACGCATCCGTTACGCGTGCAATACGCATGCGCTACGCACCCGTTACGCATGAGTTACGCATCCGTTACGCGTGCGTTACGCATCCGTTACGCATCCGTTACGCGTGCGTTACGCATCCGTTACGCATGCGTTACGCATCCGTTACGCATCCGTTACGCGTGCGTTACGCGTGCGTTACGCATCCGTTATGCATGCGTTACGCATCCGTTACGCATGCGTTACGCATCCGTTACGCATGCGGTACGCATCCGTTACGCATGCGTTACGCATCCGTTACGCATGCGGTACGCATCCGTTACGCATGCGTTACGCATCCGTTACGCATCCGTTACGCATGCGTTACGCATCCGTTACGCATCCGTTACGCATGCGTTACGCATCCGTTACGCATCCGTTACGCATCCGTTACGCATGCCTTACGCATGCCTTACGCATGCCTTACGCATCCGTTACGCATCCGTTACGCGTGCGTTACGCATGCGTTACGCATGCGTTACGCATGCGTTACGCATCCGTTATGCATGCGTTACGCATCCGTTACGCATGTGTTACGCATCCGTTACGCATGCGTTACGCATCCGTTACGCATGCGTTACGCATCCGTTACGCATGCGTTACGCATCCGTTACGCATGCGTTACGCATCCGTTACGCATGCGTTACGCATCCGTTACGCGTGCGTTACGCATCCGTTACGCATGCGTTACGCATCCGTTACGCATGCGTTACGCATCCGTTACGCATGCGTTACGCATCCGTTACGCATGCGTTACGCATCCGTTACGCATGCGTTACGCATCCGTTACGCGTGCGTTACGCATCCGTTACGCATGCGTTACGCATCCGTTACGCGTGCGTTACGCATCCGTTACGCATGCGTTACGCATCCGTTACGCATCCGTTACGCGTGCGTTACGCGTGCGTTACGCATCCGTTACGCGTGCGTTACGCATCCATTATGCATGCGTTACGCATCCGTTACGCATGCGTTACGCATCCGTTACGCATCCGTTACGCATGCGTTATGCATCCGTTACGCATGCGTTACGCATGCGTTACGCATGCGTTACGCATCCGTTACGCATGCGTTACGCATCCGTTACGCATGCGGTACGCATGCGCTACGCACCCGTTACGCATGCGTTACGCATCCGTTACGCATGCGTTACGCATCCGTTACGCATGCGTTACGCATCCGTTACGCGTGCGTTACGTATCCGTTACGCATCCGTTACGCGTGCGTTACGCATCCGTTACGCATGCGTTACATATCCGTTACGCATGCGTTACGCATCCGTTACGCATGCGTTACGCATCCGTTACGCATGCGTTACGCATCCGTTACGCATGCGTTACGCATCCGTTACGCATCCGTTACGCATGCGTTACGCATCCGTTATGCATGCGTTACGCATCCGTTACGCATCCGTTACGCGTGCGTTACGCATCCGTTACGCATCCGTTACGCATGCGTTACGCATCCGTTACGCATCCGTTACGCGTGCGTTACGCGTGCGTTACGCATCCGTTATGCATGCGTTACGCATCCGTTACGCATGCGTTACGCATGCGTTACGCATCCGTTACGCATGCGTTACGCATCCGTTACGCATGCGTTACGCATCCGTTACGCATGCGTTACGCATCCGTTACGCATGCGTTACGCATCCGTTACGCGTGCGTTACGTATCCGTTACGCATGCGTTACGCATCCGTTACGCATGCGTTACGCATCCGTTACGCATGCGTTACGCATCCGTTACGCATGCGGTACGCATCCGTTACGCATGCGGTACGCATCCGTTACGCATGCGTTACGCATCCGTTACGCATCCGTTACGCGCGCGTTACGCATCCGTTACGCATGCGTTACGCATCCGTTACGCATGCGTTACGCATCCGTTACGCATGCGTTACGCATCCGTTACGCATGCGTTACGCATCCGTTACGCGTGCGTTACGCATCCGTTACGCGTGCGTTACGCATCCGTTACGCATCCGTTACGCGTGCGTTACGCGTGCGTTACGCATCCGTTATGCATGCGTTACGCATCCGTTACGCATGCGTTACGCATGCGTTACGCATCCGTTACGCATGCGTTACGCATCCGTTACGCATGCGGTACGCATCCGTTACGCATGCGTTACGCATCCGTTACGCATGCGTTACGCATCCGTTACGCATGCGTTACGCATCCGTTACGCATGCGTTACGCATCCGTTACGCATCCGTTACGCGTGCGTTACGCATCCGTTACGCATCCGTTACGCGTGCGTTACGCGTGCGTTACGCATCCGTTATGCATGCGTTACGCATCCGTTACGCATGCGTTACGCATGCGTTACGCATCCGTTACGCATGCGTTACGCATCCGTTACGCATGCGGTACGCATCCGTTACGCATGCGTTACGCATCCGTTACGCATGCGTTACGCATCCGTTACGCATGCGTTACGCATCCGTTACGCATGCGTTACGCATCCGTTACGCATGCGTTACGCATCCGTTACGCATCCGTTACGCGTGCGTTACGCATCCGTTACGCATCCGTTACGCGTGCAATACGCATGCGCTACGCACCCGTTACGCATGAGTTACGCATCCGTTACGCGTGCGTTACGCATCCGTTACGCATCCGTTACGCGTGCGTTACGCATCCGTTACGCATGCGTTACGCATCCGTTACGCATCCGTTACGCGTGCGTTACGCGTGCGTTACGCATCCGTTATGCATGCGTTATGCATCCGTTACGCATGCGTTACGCATGCGTTACGCATCCGTTACGCATGCGTTACGCATCCGTTACGCATGCGGTACGCATCCGTTACGCATGCGTTACGCATCCGTTACGCATGCGGTACGCATCCGTTACGCATGCGTTACGCATCCGTTACGCATCCGTTACGCATGCGTTACGCATCCGTTACGCATCCGTTACGCATGCGTTACGCATCCGTTACGCATCCGTTACGCATCCGTTACGCATGCCTTACGCATGCCTTACGCATCCGTTACGCATCCGTTACGCGTGCGTTACGCATGCGTTACGCATGCGTTACGCATGCGTTACGCATCCGTTATGCATGCGTTACGCATCCGTTACGCATGTGTTACGCATCCGTTACGCATGCGTTACGCATCCGTTACGCATGCGTTACGCATCCGTTACGCATGCGTTACGCATCCGTTACGCATGCGTTACGCATCCGTTACGCGTGCGTTACGCATCCGTTACGCATGCGTTACGCATCCGTTACGCATGCGTTACGCATCCGTTACGCATGCGTTACGCATCCGTTACGCATGCGTTACGCATCCGTTACGCATGCGTTACGCATCCGTTACGCATGCGTTACGCATCCGTTACGCGTGCGTTACGCATCCGTTACGCGTGCGTTACGCATCCGTTACGCGTGCGTTACGCATCCGTTACGCATGCGTTACGCATCCGTTACGCATCCGTTACGCGTGCGTTACGCGTGCGTTACGCATCCGTTACGCGTGCGTTACGCATCCATTATGCATGCGTTACGCATCCGTTACGCATGCGTTACGCATCCGTTACGCATCCGTTACGCATGCGTTATGCATCCGTTACGCATGCGTTACGCATGCGTTACGCATGCGTTACGCATCCGTTACGCATGCGTTACGCATCCGTTACGCATGCGGTACGCATGCGCTACGCACCCGTTACGCATGCGTTACGCATCCGTTACGCATGCGTTACGCATCCGTTACGCATGCGTTACGCATCCGTTACGCGTGCGTTACGTATCCGTTACGCATCCGTTACGCGTGCGTTACGCATCCGTTACGCATGCGTTACATATCCGTTACGCATGCGTTACGCATCCGTTACGCATGCGTTACGCATCCGTTACGCATGCGTTACGCATCCGTTACGCATGCGTTACGCATCCGTTACGCATCCGTTACGCATGCGTTACGCATCCGTTATGCATGCGTTACGCATCCGTTACGCATGCGTTACGCATCCGTTACGCATCCGTTACGCATGCGGTACGCATCCGTTACGCATGCGGTACGCATCCGTTACGCATCCGTTACGCATCCGTTACGCGCGCGTTACGCATCCGTTACGCATGCGTTACGCATCCGTTGCGCATGCGTTACGCATCCGTTACTCATGCGTTATGCATCCGTTATGCATGCGTTACGTATCCGTTACGCGTGCGTTACGCATCCGTTACGCATCCGTTACGCGTGCGTTACGCATGCGTTACGCATCCGTTACGCGTGCGTTACGCATCCGTTACGCATGCGTTACGCATCCGTTACGCATGCGTTACGCATGCGTTACGCATCCGTTACGCATGCGTTACGCATCCGTTACGCATCCGTAACGCATCCGTAACGCATCCGTTACGCGTGCGTTCCGCATCCGTTACGCATGCGTTACGCATCCGTTAAGCATGCGTTACGCATCCGTTACGCATGCGTTACGCATGCGTTACGCATCCGTTACGCATCCGTTACGCATGCATTGCGCATGCGTAACGCATTCGTTACGCATCCGTAACGCATGCGTTACGCATGTGTTACGCATGCGTTACGCATCCGTTACGCGTGCGTTACGCATCCGTTACGCATGCGTTACGCATGCGTTACGCATCCGTTACGCATGCGCTACGCATCCGTTACGCATGCGTTACGCATCCATTACGCCTGCGTTACGCATCCGTTACGCATGCGTTACGCATCCGTTACGCCTGCGTTACGCATCCATTACGCGTGCGTTACGCATCCGTTTCGCATGCGTAACGCATCCGTTACGCATGCGTTACGCATCCGTTACGCATGCCTTACGCATCCGTTACGCATGCATTACGCATCCGTTACACATCCGTTACGCGTGCGTTACGCGTGCGTTACGCGTGCGTTACGCATCCATTACGCATGCGTTACGCATCCGTTACGCATGCGTTACGCATCCGTTACGCATCCGTTACGCATGCGTTACGCATCCGTTACGCATGCGTTACGCATGCGTTACGCATGCGTTACGCATGCGTTACGCATGCGTTACGCATCCGTTACGCATGCGTTACGCATCCGTTACGCATGCGGTACGCATCCGTAACGCATGCGGTACGCATCCGTTACGCATGCGTTACGCATCCGTTACGCATGCGTTACGCATGTGCTACGCACCCGTTACGCATGCGTTACGCATCCGTTACGCATGCGTTACGCATCCGTTACGCGTGCGTTACGTATCCGTTACGCATCCGTTACGCGTGCGTTACGCATCCGTTACGCATGCGTTACGCATCCGTTACGCATGCGTTACACATCCGTTACGCATGCGTTACGCATCCGTTATGCATGCGTTACGCATCCGTTACGCATGCGTTACGCATCCGTTACGCATCCGTTACGCATGCGGTACGCATCCGTTACGCATGCGGTACGCATCCGTTACGCATCCGTTACGCATCCGTTACGCGCGCGTTACGTATCCGTAACGCATGCGTTACGCATCCGTTGCGCATGCGTTACGCATCCGTTACGCGTGCGTTACGCATCCGTTACGCATGCGTTACGCATCCGTTACGCATCCGTTACGCGTGCGTTACGCATGCGTTACGCATCCGTTACGCATGCGTTACGCATCCGTTACGCGTGCGTTACGCATCCGTTACGCATGCGTTACGCATCCGTTACGCATGCGTTACGCGTGCGTTACGCATCCGTTACGCATGCGTTACGCATCCGTTACGCATGCGTTACGCATCCGTACGCATGCGTTACGCATCCGTTACGCGTGCGTTACGCATCCGTTTCGCATGCGTAACGCATCCGTTACGCATGCGTTACGCATCCGTTACGCATGCGTTACGCATCCGTTACGCTTGCATTACGCATCCGTTACGCATCCGTTACGCATCCGTTATGCATGCGCCACGCATTCGTTACGCATGCGTTACGCATCCGTTACGCATGCGTTACGCATCCGTTACGCGTGCGTTACGCGTGGAATACGCATCCGTTACGCGTGCGTTACGCATCCGTTATGCATGCGTTACGCATCCGTTACGCATGCGTTACGCATCCGTTACGCATCCGTTACGCATGCGGTACGCATCCGTTACGCATGCGGTACGCATCCGTTACGCATGCGTTACGCATCCGTTACGCATGCGTTACGCATCCGTTACGCATGCGTTACGCATCCGTTGCGCATCCGTTACGCATGCGTTACGCATCCGTTGCGCATGCGTTACGCATCCGTTACTCATGCGTTATGCATCCGTTATGCATGCGTTACGCATCCGTTACGCATGCGTTACGCATGCGTTACGCATCCGTTACGCGTGCGTTACGCATCCGTTACGCATGCGTTACGCATCCGTTACGCATCCGTTACGCGTGCGTTACGCGTGCGTTACGCATCCGTTACGCGTGCGTTACGCATCCATTATGCATGCGTTACGCATCCGTTACGCATGCGTTACGCATGCGTTACGCATGCGTTACGCATCCGTTACGCATGCGTTACGCATCCGTTACGCATGCGGTACGCATGCGCTACGCACCCGTTACGCATGCGTTACGCATCCGTTACGCATGCGTTACGCATCCGTTACGCGTGCGTTACGTATCCGTTACGCATCCGTTACGCGTGCGTTACGCATCCGTTACGCATGCGTTACATATCCGTTACGCATGCGTTACGCATCCGTTACGCATGCGTTACGCATCCGTTACGCATGCGTTACGCATCCGTTACGCATCCGTTACGCATGCGTTACGCATCCGTTATGCATGCGTTACGCATCCGTTACGCATGCGTTACGCATCCGTTACGCATCCGTTACGCATGCGGTACGCATCCGTTACGCATGCGGTACGCATCCGTTACGCATCCGTTACTCATGCGTTATGCATCCGTTATGCATGCGTTACGCATCCGTTACGCATGCGTTACGCATCCGTTACGCATGCGTAACGGATGCGTATCCGTTACGCGTGCGTTACGCATCCGTTACGCATCCGTTACGCGTGCGTTACGCATGCGTTACGCATCCGTTACGCATGCGTTACGCATCCGTTACGCGTGCGTTACGCATCCGTTACGCATGCGTTACGCATCCGTTACGCATGCGTTACGCGTGCGTTACGCATCCGTTACGCATGCGTTACGCATCCGTTACGCATGCGTTACGCATCCGTACGCATGCGTTACGCATCCGTTACGCGTGCGTTACGCATCCGTTTCGCATGCGTAACGCATCCGTTACGCATGCGTAACGCATCCGTTACGCATGCGTTACGCATCCGTTACGCATGCATTACGCATCCGTTACGCATCCGTTACGCATCCGTTATGCATGCGCCACGCATTCGTTACGCATGCGTTACGCATCCGTTACGCATGCGTTACGCATCCGTTACGCATGCGTTACGCATCCGTTACGCGTGCGTTACGCGTGCAATACGCACCCGTTACGCGTGCGTTACGCATCCGTTATGCATGCGTTACGCATCCGTTACGCATGCGTTACGCATCCGTTACGCATCCGTTACGCATGCGGTACGCATCCGTTACGCATGCGGTACGCATCCGTTACGCATCCGTTACGCATCCGTTACGCGCGCGTTACGCACCCGTTACGCATGCGTTACGCATCCGTTGCGCATCCGTTACGCATGCGTTACGCATCCGTTGCGCATGCGTTACGCATCCGTTACTCATGCGTTATGCATCCGTTATGCATGCGTTACGCATCCGTTACGCATGCGTTACGCATCCGTTACGCATGCGTTACGCATCCGTTACGCATGCGTAACGGATGCGTAGCGCATGCGTAACGCGTAACGGATGCGTAACGCATGCGTAACGGATGCGTAACGCGCGCGTAACGGATGCGTAACGGATGCGTAACGGATGCGTACCGCATGCGTAACGGATGCGTACCGCATGCGTAACGGATGCGTAACGGATGCGTAACGCATGCGTAACGGATGCGTAACGCATGCATAACGGATGCGTAACGCACGCGTAACGGGTGCGTATTGCACGCGTAACGCACGCGTAACGGATGCGTAACGCATGCGTAACGGATGCGTAACGCATGCGTAACGCATGCGTAACGGATGCGTTACGCATGCGAAACGGATGCGTAACGCACGCGTAATGGATGCGTAACGCATGCGTAACGGATGCGTAACGCATGAGTAACGGATGCGTAACGCATGCGTAACGGATGCGTAACGCAGGCGTAATGGATGCGTAACGCATGCGTAACGGATGCGTAGCGTATGCGTAACGGATGCGTAACGCATGCCTAACGCATACATAACGGATGCGTAACGCATGCGTCACGGATGCGTAACGCATGCGTAATGGATGCGTGACGCATGCGTAACGGATGCGTAACGCATGCGTAACGCATGCGTAATGGATGCGTAACGGATGCGTAACGGATGCGTAACGCACGCGTAACGGATGCGTAACGGATGCGTAACGCACGCGTAACGGATGCGTAACGCATGCGTAACGCAAGCGTAACGCATGCGTAACGCACGCGTAACGCATGCGTAACGAATGCGTGGCGCATGCATAACGGATGCGTAACGGATGCGTAACGGATGCGTAATGCATGCGTAACGGATGCGTAACGCATGCGTAACGGATGCGTTACGCATGCGAAACGGATGCGTAACGCACGCGTAACGGATGCGTAACGCATGCGTAACGGATGCGTAACGCATGCGTAACGGATGCGTTACGCATGCGCTACGCATCCGTTACGCATGCGTTACGCATCCGTTACGCATGCGTTACGCATCCGTTACGCGTGCGTTACGCATCCGTTACGCATCCGTTACGCGTGCGTTACGCATGCGTTACGCATGCGTTACGCATGCGTTACGCATCCGTTACGCATGCGTTACGCATCCGTTACGCGTGCGTTACGCATCCGTTACGCATGCGTTACGCATCCGTTACGCATGCGTTACGCGTGCGTTACGCATCCGTTACGCATGCGTTACGCATCCGTTACGCATGCGTTACGCATCCGTTACGCATGCGTTACGCATCCGTTACGCGTGCGTTACGCATCCGTTTCGCATGCGTAACGCATCCGTTACGCATGCGTTACGCATCCGTTACGCATGCATTACGCATCCGTTACGCATCCGTTACGCATCCGTTATGCATGCGCCACGCATTCGTTACGCATGCGTTACGCGTGCGTTACGCATGCGTTACGCATCCGTTACGCGTGCGTTACGCATCCGTTACGCATCCGTTACGCGTGCGTTACGCATCCGTTACGCATCCGTTACGCATCCATTACGCATGCGTTACGCATGCGTTACGCATCCGTTACGCATGCGTCACGCATCCATTACGCATGCGTTACGCATCCGTGACGCATGCGTTACGCATCCGTTATGTATGCGTTAGGCATGCGTTACGCATCCGTTACGCATACGCTACGCATCCGTTACGCATGCGTTACGCATCCATTACGCCTGCGTTACGCATCCGTTACGCATGCGTTACGCATCCGTTACTCATGCGTTACGCATCCATTACGCATGCGTTACGCATCCATTACGCGTGCGTTACGCATCCGTTTCGCATGCGTAACGCATCCGTTACGCATGCGTTACGCATCCGTTACGCATGCCTTACGCATCCGTTACGCATGCATTACGCATCCGTTACACATCCGTTACGCATGCGTTACGCATCCGTTACGCGTTACGCATCCGTTACGCATGCGTTACGCATCCGTTACGCGTGCATTACGCATCCGTTACGCATGCGTTACGCATCCGTTACGCATGCGTTACGCATCCGTTACGCATGCGTTACGCATCCGTTACGCATGCGTTACGCATCCGTTACGCATGCGTTACGCATCCGTTACGCATCCGTAACGCATCCGTTACGCGTGCTTTCCGCATCCGTTACGCATGCGTTACGCATCCGTTAAGCATGCGTTACGCATCCGTTACGCATGCGTTACGCATGCGTTACGCATCCGTTACGCATCCGTTACGCATGCGTTACGCATGCGTTACGCATCCGTTACGCGTGCGTTACGCATCCGTTACGCGTGCGTTACGCATCCGTTACGCGTGCGTTACGCATGCGTTACGCATCCGTTACGCATGCGTTACGCATGCGTTACGCATGCGTAACGCATCCGTTACGCATGCGTTACGCATCCGTTACGCATGCGTTACGCATCCGTTACGCGTGCGTTACGCATCCGTTTCGCATGCGTAACGCATCCGTTACGCATGCATTACGCATCCGTTACGCATCCGTTACGCATCCGTTATGCATGCGCCACGCATTCGTTACGCATGCGTTACGCGTGCGTTACGCATCCGTTACGCATCCGTTACGCATCCATTACGCATGCGTTACGCATGCGTTACGCATCCGTTACGCATGCGTCACGCATCCATTACGCATGCGTTACGCATCCGTGACGCATGCGTTACGCATCCGTGACGCATGCGTTACGCATCCGTTATGTATGCGTTACGCATCCGTTAGGCATGCGTTACGCATCCGTTACGCATGCGTTACGCAAGCGTTACGCATCCGTTACGCGTGCGTTACGCATCCGTTACGCATGCGTTACGCATGCGTTACGCATCCGTTACGCATCCGTTACGCATGCGTTACGCATGCATTGCGCATGCGTTACGCATGCATTGCGCATGCGTTACGCATGCATTGCGCATGCGTTACGCATTCGTTACGCATCCGTAACGCATGCGTTACGCATGCGTTACGCATGCGTTACGCATGTGTTACGCATGCGTTACGCATCCGTTACGCGTGCGTTACGCGTGCGTTACGCATCCGTTACGCATGCGTTACGCATGCGTTACGCATCCGTTACGCATGCGCTACGCATCCGTTACGCATGCGTTACGCATCCATTACGCCTGCGTTACGCATCCGTTACGCATGCGTTACGCATCCGTTACGCCTGCGTTACGCATCCATTACGCGTGCGTTACGCATCCGTTTCGCATGCGTAACGCATCCGTTACGCATGCGTTACGCATCCGTTACGCATGCCTTACGCATCCGTTACGCATGCATTACGCATCCGTTACACATCCGTTACGCGTGCGTTACCCATCGTGCGTAACGGATGCGTAACTAATTCGTAACGGTTGCGTAACACATGCGTAACGCATGCGTAACGGATGCGTAACGCACGCGTAACGGATGCGTAACGCATGTGTAACGGATGCGTAACGCATGCGTAACGGATGCGTAACGGATGCGTAACGCATGCATAACGGATGCGTAACGGATGCGTAACGCATGCGTAACGGATGCGTAACGGATGCGTTACGGATGCGTAACGCACGCGTAACGGATGCGTAACGCATGCGTAACGGATGCGTAACGCATGCGTAACGGATGCGTATTGCATGCGTAACGGATGCGTAACGCATGCGTAACGGATGCGTAACGTACGCGTAACGGATGCGTAGCGGATGCGTAACGGATGCGTAACGGATGCGTAACGCATGCGTAACGCATGCGTAACGCATGCGTTACGGATGCGTAACGCACGCGTAACGCATGCGTAACGGATGCATAACGGATGCGTAACGGATGCGTAACGGATGCGTAACGCATGCGTAACGGATGCGTAACGCATGCGTAACGGATGCGTAACGCACGCGTAACGGATGCGTAACGCACGCGTAACGGATGCGTAACGCATGTGTAACGGATGCGTAACGCATGCGTAACGGATGCGTAACGGATGCGTAACGCATGCATAACGGATGCGTAACGGATGCGTAACGGATGCGTAACGCATGCGTAACGCACGCGTAACGCATGCGTAACGCATGCGTAACGGATGCATAACGGATGCGTAACGTACGCGTAACGGATGCGTAACGGATGCGTAACGGATGCGTAACGGATGCGTAACGGATGCGTAACGGATGCGTAACGGATGCGTAACGGATGCGTAACGGATGCGTAACGGATGCGTAACGCATGCGTAACGGATGCGTAACGGATGCGTAACGCATGCGTAACGGATGCGTAACGGATGCGTAACGCATGCGTAACGGATGCGTAACGGATGCGGAACGCATGCGTAACGGATGCGGAACGCATGCGTAACGGATGCGTAACGCACGCGTAACGCATGCGTAACGCATGCGTAACGGATGCATAACGGATGCTTAACAGATGCGTAACGCATGCGTAACGGATGCGTAACGGATGCGTAACGGATGCGTAACGGATGCGTAACGCATGCGTAACGGATGCGTAACGGATGCGTAACGCATGCGTAACGGATGCGTAACGGATGCGTAACGGATGCGTAACGCATGCGTAACGGATGCGCAACGCACGCGTAACGGATGCGTAACGCATGTGTAACGGATGCGTAACGCATGCGTAACGGATGCGTAACGGATGCGTAACGCATGCGTAACGGATGCGTAACGCATGCGTAACGGATGCGTAACGCATGCATAACGGATGCGTAACGGATGCGTAACGGATGCGTTACGCATGCGTAACGGATGCGTAACGCACGCGTAACGAATGCGTAACGGATGCGTAACGCATGCGTAACGGATGCGTAACGCATGCGTAATGGATGCGTAACGCATTCGTAACGGATGCGTATCGCATGCGTTACGCTCGCGTTACGCTCGCGTTACGCTCGCATTACGCATGCGTTACGCGTGCTTTACGCGACAGTGGCGCCAGCATAAGTAAGTAAGTAAGGAGGTGCCACCTATCCATAGATGTATCATACTCTACGAAAACTACAATCCGCATCAAAGGCAAATTTAAGATCATTTCGCTGATCTGTGTTCACGCCCCCATAAAGGGAGAGAGGACTCAACCAAAGAAGCATTCTACGATCTCCTGGAGACAACGTATGATATGTGCCCGAAGTACGACGTGAAGATCATTCTTGGTGACTTCAACGCAAGATTCGGAAAGGAGGGCAGCTTTGGTTCGATAGTCGGAGGCAACGGCGTATACAGGGGGGGTCACGGGGTCATGTCCCCTCCCCCCCCCCCCCCCCCCGAGAACTCAAGATTATTTTGTTGATCTGAAATAATTATTTAGTAACCACATAGAAAAAAAAATGAAAGTTGGTTACTTAGAAAGCTAGTATGATTTTTGATTGTAAATTTAGAATTCAATAGAGAATTTGAATGTTGGTAACTTCAATTCAATAAGAAATTTAACACAACAACAAACTTCTCATATGATAATACATTCAAATCTTAAAATATATGCAAAGGCTAGTTTCCATTTTGAGATGACTGCCAAAACCTGTTAAACCAAACAGAAATCAAAGTGCGGAGTTGTTACCAAATTTTCACTCAGTAAAGTAAAAACTAATAGGATTTTCAAAAAAAGAACATTTTTTTTTCTGAAAATAAAATCTTTAAACACATTATAGAACACATACAGAAATTGTTTTGTTTGATTTCTGTATGACAAATTATTTTTAAAAGCAAAAAAGTGATAACTTTCGATTTATAGTTATTCTAACCAAAAAATATTAATGTTAACGATAAAAGACATAAATATATAAAACTATGATGAAAACCTATTACGAAAGGATTTTGTTTGCACTTATTCAATATTTACGATCGAACAATATTGTTATTGATTTGGATGTGGATTACTTTTACAAAGTAACCTATGAATCCCATAATGCAAAAGCCAATAGCTATGGTAAAGGAGATTTTTTGGAACTCCTTGCGGTGAACCGTTTGACCAGTCGGATGGAATTATTGACGAAAAGCGACTTGGCTCGTAGAATTTAACAATTTTGCCCATTATTTTTATCAGAAAGGCTTACTGGTAAGAAAGATTAGGTATATTTGATGTACATATTTATTTTGGAAGTGACATACATTTTTTCCAAATCAGAGGCATATCGAAATCACTCGTGAACTTTGTTCACACTATTCTTGAAACGCAACGAAAAAGAATCTTTGTATTCAATTATAATACGAATATGTAATGTATTTTCATCAACGGGAGATAAATTGGCTAGGAGCATACACCAGCGCATCTGCAAAATTTGGTCGGAGGAAAGTATGCCCGATGAATGGAACCTCGGTATAGTGTGCCCCATCCATAAAAAGGGAGATGTTCTGAAATGTACCAACTACAGAGGAATTAGTCTCCTAAACGTCGCTTATAAAATCTTGTCGGCCATCCTGTGTGACCGCTTAAAACCTTTTGTCAACGATCTGATCGGCCCCTATCAGTGCGGTTTAAGGCCAGGCAAGTCAACCGTCGATCAAATGTTCACACTCCGACAGATTTTAGAAAAATCCCGGGAATTCCAGATCGATACACACCACCTTTTTATCGATTTTAAAGTCGCGTATGATAGCGTGAAAAGGGACGAATTATACAAAACCATGTCGAGTCTCGGCATCCCTGCCAAACTCGTCCGCCTGTGCAGGATGACGATGGAGAAATCTCGCTGCTCCGTCAAAATTGGTAAGAAGACCACCGATTCCTTTGATGTTGAGAAAGGATTGAGGCAAGGCGACGCGTTATCATGCAACCTATTCAACATCGTTCTTGAAGCCATTGTACGCAACGCACATGTCAACACCAGCGGTACAATCTATCAAAAGTCCGTTCAAATGCTTGCATATGCGAATGACATAGACATTGTCGGCAGAACGAAGCGAGCTGTGGCAGGGGCATTTGCGAGCATTGAATCGGAGGCGGCTAGAATGGGATTGGCGGTTAATGAGGACAAGGTGAAGTATATTCTGTCATCGAGAGAGGAATCTCAACATCGTCGACTCGGGCAAAATATCACGATGGACAGATATAACTTCGAAGTTGTCAAGGACTTTGTCTACCTGGGCTCACTATTACATCGCAGAATGACATCAGTGCAGAGATCAAGCGAAGAATTACTCTTGCCAACCGCTGTTTCTTCGGTCTAAGAAGGCAGGAGACCCGTAACAGGTGGTGCAATCAAGTGAATGACGACATCAAAGCACTCGGTGTGCGCAACTGGAAGCGGCTAGCTAGGGACAGAGCTGGCTGGAGGGGCTTGTTAGTTGAGGCCGAAACCCATACTGGGCTGTGAGCGTCATCAAAAGTAAAGTAAGTAAGTAATGTATTTTAGTTTTTCCACTATTGTAAAAAGAGCAATTTACACAAGTGGTCATTTTTGAAAATCAGAGCTATTGTTTTCATTTTCAGTAGTGAATATTTATATCTATTTACTAAAATTAAGAAACAGAAAACAGTGCACAGTACCTTTGATATTTTACTAATTTTTCCTGCAACTTCAATTCGCTGAAATAAAAACTTTGATAGGATTAAAATAAATTCTGAATAAATTTCAAAACAAATGATCAAGCGAATCCAAAAAATTTTTTTCCTCAGTATTTTCTCAGCTAGCTTAACTGATTGTCTTTGGTCAGGCAACTGGAGATTGCTGTATGCTGTTGCTGAGGCCCTCCGAAATAAAAAATGTAACAGTCAGGAATAAAAACGAATAGCGTGTTCACTGGTCCAGCTAATGAAGGTTCTTTCGACTCAGTTGTTTATTTTAATTTTCTTTGGAACCGAAAATGAGGTAATTTTGCAAGTACCAAAAAAGTGTTTTCGTCTTAATTTGTTAATTTTTTTGTATAGGTAGGTAGCTCGTTTCATTTTGAATAGGCTTTGGCAGTTCGAAATATATATTTTCAAGGAAATTGCCTAAATTGGCGTAGTGAAAATGTAGTTTTCGATGACTTTGGCGCATAAATCAGGCTGAATTTGACCGATGGCATCGATTATGTTGTCTTTGAGGGACGAGGTGGTTTGCAACTTATTCGCATAGACTGCGACTGAAAAAAGCCCCACAAGAAAAAGTCCAAAGGGGTCAAATAACACGATCTTGGTGGCCAATTCACGTTGCCTCGGCGCGAGATAACCACACCATGAAACCGCTCGTGCAGAATATCGATTGTGTATTAGGCTGTGTGGCACGTAGCGTCATCCTGTTGAAACCATATATCTTCAGTTAGGCCACAAGAAGTTGGTGATCATCGACCTTTAGCGATCGCCGTTGACGGTGATGGCCTGGCCAGCATCATTTTCGAAGAAATACGGACCGATGACGCCTCCAGGCATCCAGCCCAAAATCCACACAAAACAGTAACTTTATTTGGATGCATTGGCACCTCGTAAATCTCGCGTGGATTAGTGTCGTCCCAAGTCCGGCAATTTTGCTTACTCACGTACCCATTCATCCAAAGATGGGCCTCATCGCTAAAGATGATTTTTCGACCAAAATTGGGATAATCTTCTAACTGCTCTAAAACATCATTTGCACGTGTTGCTCGACGCTGTAACTCACCATGATGATTTGTCTGTAGTGAATGATTAAAAGACGATATTTTGACCGAAAGTAAAAGAAACAATATGGCCGCCACGAGCTGCCAAAATCAACCCGTCCCTATTGGAAAACCCTTTAGTATAGTTAATTATGATTTTTTCGCTTTTATTTTATATAGCTACGCACAGTAAAATATGAAAAAAAAAAAAAAAAAAATATAAGGCACTTGACTTTTAACAAATATTAGTTTGTGTTATTTTTTTTTGCATGACCCCCCCCCCCAAGAACTAAAGCTGTATACGCCCCTGGTTCTGGAACTGAATGTTGGTATGTTGTTGGAGGGAGTCCCGGACATGAAGTTGACGTATTGCAACTAGATTCAAACTGGTCCGTAAGTAAGTGTTGTGCAAAGGTATCTGATAGATCAATTAGATTCATTTTCTGAGCTATTATCTGTGTGCACTTAGGTCTTGTATAGATGGGAAGATATGCTGGTAAATATCCCTGTGTTTGATGAAATTTTGGACCCACCATTTTGCATCGAAGAGCTTTATGAGGTGTTGCGAAAAGCAAAACAAAATAAAGCGCCAGGGGAAGATCGAATCCCCTATGAGTTCTTCCAAAATGCTACAATCAATTTCCTTGAAAAAGCACTTAAATCCCTAAATCATATCTACAAAGAAGCACATGTACCTGAGGAGTTTCAAAAGTCAATAATCTTCCCAGTATTCAAGAAAGGTGATCCAAATAACGCAGAGAACTACAGAGGGATCTCTTTTATGAATACTATGGCAAAAATTATTACTGGCTTATTGAACGCACGCCTAACAAAATGGGTTAAAGAAAATAGCGAGCTAAGCCAATTCCAGGCGGGATTTCGATAAGGCTATTCTACTGTGGATCAGATATTCAACCTAACAAGTATAGCGCAAACCTACTTAAACAAAGAAAAAAAAATATATGCATTATTCATCGACACTCGTGCGGCATTTTCTACAAAATTTCTCAAATCGGCGTATCGACTAAGTTTCTCAGTATCCTTACCAATCTCCATAGTGCCAACAAATCTGCAATATGGAATGGGAATGAGCTATCAGACTGGTATGAATAGAAATTGGTGTAAGACAGGGATGCTTGCTAAGTCCTCTAATTTTGTCACTGTTTCTGGATGACGTCGTACCTACCAGCGGGAATCACAGTTGAAGGTATCACAATCACCAAATTGATTTTTGCGGACGATCTGATAATCTTAGCAGAATCACATAGCTCTCTTCAGCTTATGATAAACAAATAAGAAAATTACTGCAAGTGCAATAGTTTACAAATCAACACAGCAAAGTCTAAAGTGCTTTTATTTAGAAAAGGAAGGGGCCGCTTAGCTGGATTTGAAAATTGAAAATATGGTAGAGAGGATCTGGAAGTTGTCAAATCATATAAGTATCTGGGAGTTACAATAAGTCATGATCTTTCCTCCAAAGAACATTTTATATTGAAATTTTCTGATTCGAAAAACGCCATAAACTCAACTTGGAAAAATCTTATATATAAATAAACATTTTTGAAGCTGTTATGCGCTCCATAATGTGCTATGGTGGACAAGTTTAAAAAAAAAATAAATAAATCGGGTGGCACAACGGCTCATGAAGAACCAGGGCCTAGTGACTAACAACTCGCAACCATTCCTGTGTGCGCCTTTCGACAGGAATGGAAGGGACCTACAATTTAATGCCGAATCCGAACGGCTAGACGAGAAGCACTTATTCGTGACAAATGATACTCTTGGAGGATTTGTTAATTCCTCGCAAGAGGCAGTAGCCCTGAAAAAAAACTTTTTAGTTTTTAGGTGGACGAGGCTGGGAAGCGATCCCAGACCTCCAGCGTGACAGTCGAACGCACTAACCATTACGCTACGGGCTACTACATGGGAGGTAAATACCATGAAGAAGAAGATGTTGAACAATTATTGTATTTCTTTTTGAAAAAAAACTTCTGCGGCTACCAGCAACCACGCCCAATTATATGCTCTTAATTGAAAGCGGAATGTCACCTCTTCATATTTTTACACTCCAACTCAGCATGAATTATGTGACCAGAGTTCTTAACAAGGCAGACGATTCCAGACTTACCACGGTTCTCGTCAGGAAGGCACTTAGGACGAAAACAACGTTTTATAAGGACTGGGAAAATGTCACAGCTATGTAAGTACAACATCCTGCTGGACCTTACAGAAAATAATATTTCAGAGTGGCGTTACATAACCCAAAAATTCGTTCTTGATTTGGAACAGGCAATATAAATAGAAAATATTACACAAGCAGAAAGTTCGTCAACACGGGTTTTGTATCGGGAACTCGATCACCAACAAATTAACTATCTGAACCTTGGCCTCAGTACTGCACAAATTTCAATTGTAATCCGAGTGAGAGCAGCTTAATTATATGACCCATCCATCGTGAGGATATTTCACCTACCTGGCTGCCTATGCAACACCAGGGAAAACGAAGACGTGATGCACTTTCTTGGTTCCTGTCCCATCTTTTTTGTCCCATTCTTATTTAAACTTTGATAAAACAAAAACAAAAAGAAAAAAAAATGTTAAATTTGCTGCCATTTCTCGGCAGAAAAAATTTAAGCCATGCCTAAATGTACTTAACTTAAATAATTGCAATTGTAAATTTTATAAAAGATTAAATAAAGTACCAAATAATACAAACAACAAAAATAATACCCCTTAACGTCGTAGGCCGCTTTTAGAGTTCCATTCTTATGCATCACAGACGACAGACACCCTGATCCAGAACATCTATAGCAGCGTCTATTTGGTTGCCCAGATGGTTCAGGTCTTAAGGTGGAAGTATAATGCTTTCTTTAATGTCCCGTTGGAATCATTCAAAATCTTACCTCTGGTTAATGATGATGATACTAAGTTAAATAGCTTCATGGTCCAAGTTCGAGTTGGTCCCAATCCCAATTGTTTAGGTGTATTTGCAGATTTCTGGAAGTAAATTAACAGAATTAAAAGTTAAAATAAAATGAAATCTACAACTTATAGACAAAAAAGTGTAGCTTGGCATTGTGTTACCGTTGTTTTTTAATAATTTTTATTCTCCATCGTTCAGAATGATTTCTTACTGTCTCGACACAAAATTTTTGTTACATCTGAGGAGAATCACCCTGTACAATCGCTGGGCCCCCAATTACATAAAATGCCTGAAATTCGTGGCAGATCGAGTGAATTCCAAAATCCTGTGGTATAATTAATTGTTTTATCTGCTTATATACAACAGTGTCGAAAACAGGTAATGTTTGCTTATGCAATTTTATATTTCCAAGCAAATCTTGCTATTATCTATCACAACAAAAACATACATTTTAAAAAAGTAGCCAAGTTCTTCTATATACAAAAACCTTTGCGTAACAAGTCAACCGTAAAAAGTAGTGAGATGTAAAAATACGCCATCAAATATCATCAAATATTATATGGAAGAACCTTAAAATTATAAGAGAAATCTGTTATCTAATGATTACTGACATAAAATGAGTTGGTTTAATTGGCAAGTTTTTTTTTATTACCTAATTACTCAATTTTGAGAAGAAACTTGCCAAGTAAACTAACTCAATTTATGTCAGTAAGGGCCCAGTTATAGCTATCATTGGAAACCATCATTGAAAATATTAATTGTCAATTTTGAGAGATTTTGAAGTAAAAATGAATGATTATTTTGATGCCAAAGTAAAGCTATTTGACTTAATAATTATTTCTAGGTAAAACAAAATTCAATTTTGCACAACTTTTCTCATAAAATGACTTTTAATTTTTCAATGATGAACTACCTTACAAATGATCATTGAAAAAATTAAAAGTTACGTTATGGGCAAAATATGGGTCAAAATGATTTTTTTTTTGATGAAAAATAATTTTGAAGTTGTAATCTATATTTCTGCATTAAAATATTCAATGATTAAATTTTCGAAAGGTCTCAAAATCAACAGTTAAATTTTTCAATGATGGTTTTCAATGATAGCTATAACTGGCCCCTAATCATTAAATAACAGATAACAGGCGGATGAAACGCTCCTGCATGAAAAAGTTCATGATTTCAACTTTTTCTTTGCATACCCACGCCTGAAAACTAACGACTTTACCAAATTTCATAATCCTGCACAAATTGGAAGTGCTCTCAATATATTTAATATTAATTCTGTGAAAATGGGTGGTTGCCACGCCCACTGCATTTAAATCTCAAAGTTTTAATTTCCCCTTTGCCTTCATGTCAAGTCCTATCGCTCTACCAAATTTCATCACCCTACGACAATCAGAAGTTCTCTACATATGTAGTTGATATCAATTCCGAGTATATGGGCGGGTGCCACGCCCCTGAATGGATGATTTAAAATTTTCCAATTTATCCCTTGTACTGACTACATGATTTACCAGTTTACCAAATTTGATTATTCTGCAACAATCAAAAGTGATCGATATAATTAATAACAATTCTGAGAAAATGGGCGGATACCACGCCCCATGAATATTAAATACAGTCGACTCGGCTTAACTGGAACACCATAATTGCAGACCATTTGTTTCAGCTAAGCGGAGTTTTCAGTTAACCGAACTTCAGATATCTGTTTCAAATAAACGGAGTTTTGTCAAAACAAATTAAATTTTATTTAGCCTGAAATACAAAAAAAAAATGTAGGTATGATTTTTGGTATTGTGTCAAAATAGTTATGTTTCTATATTATGAAACAATTAAAACAACAAAGGTATTTACATTTTTAATCACAAAACGAATATGAATATCACATAAAAAACGGTCGTTTCACTTATGCGGAGTTGAATAAGTGACAAATGTTCATTGGAGGCAAACAATTTTGTTTCAATTATCCAGAGTTTGCATTTAAGCGGAGTTCAGTTATGCGAAAAAGGTTGTGTGAAAAAATCTCAAAAAGCCTCCGGAATAAATTTCTTGTTTCAAATAACCGATGTTTTCAGTTAAGCGGAGTGCAGGTAAGCGGAGTTGACTGTATCAAATTTAAAAGTTTAGCTTATGTTTGCAGTTCAAGTTCTACCGCTGTACCAAATTTCATGATTCTACGACAAACAGAAGTGCTCAATTTAATTGATATAAATTCTGCGAAAATGGGCCACGCCATCTGAATGCAAAATCTCAAATTTAAAAATTTTGCATTTGCTTGCACTTCTAGCCCTACCGTTTTACGACAATCAGAAGAGCTCCTCATGATTGATATCAATTCTTATTCAAATGGGCGGATGCCACCCCCCGTAAAACGTAAAATCTCAAATTTTAAAATGTTTCTCTTGACTCCAGCTTAAGCCCTACCGCTGTACCGAATTTTATCAATCTACGACAATAAGAAGTGCTCTAAATAATTTATATCAATTCTATGAAAATGGGCGGGTACCACGCCCCCTAAATGGAAAATCTTAAATTTTTGCCTTTGTATACGCTACAAGGCCTACCGTTGTGCGAATGTCGGGAAGTGCTCGATAATTTTAATGATCTGTCAGTGAGTCAGTCAGTTACGGTTTGTGCAAATTTTGCAGTCTTATATTTTGGGAACCACTAATGCTAAAGAATTGAAATTTGGTGGATTGACTAAACCTGGTGAGCTTAGCAAATACTGTGAGTTTGAAGTTTCTGGCTTTATTGGCACTGAAGTTAGAGGGGGGTCGAAAATCGCCTGAGTTTGATCATGTAAAAAGGGTGTAGTGCCAGAACTTGGCTGGGCACAACCGTGGCCTTTGACCAAGAGCCTCAAGCGCTTTCTTGTGCGACATATATGTATATGTATGTGCAGTGCAATCATCGCACACAATATAAATATAAATATAATATATAATATAAATATAAAATATAAAAAGACAAATTAAGTGTCAGATGCCAAATTTTGATTTTGAAACAATTTTGAGTATAAGAATTTTACGAATTAATACATGTTTAAAAAGTCGTTTTTGGCAATAGTTTTGGTATATTATAGTTTTGATACAAATTTGAAACATCCCTTATTTTCGCGGTTACATTGCGGCTGAATCGAAAAAAGTTGATATCAGTTTTTGTACCTTATTAAATGCTAATTTGTTGCTCAATCCAAAAATTTGTAGCTAGCTTGGTTTTCGAGTTATTGAAAATTCCGCTAAAATAAGTCTCAAGTAAGCGGACTGAATCCAAAATAATAAGAGTTTTCAATTAAAAATTGGTACCCAAATTTGTAGCTTTTTAAATGTTCTTAAGTTCTGAAAAAATAAATTCTGTACCTATAATAGTTTATTAAATATTTAAATTTCCGCTGAAATAAGTCTGAAGTTAGCGGCGACGGACATTCGAAAATAATAATTTTTTTAATGTCCAAAATTGTTGCTTTTTCAATGCTAATTTGTTACCCAAAAATTAATTTCTTATCTCTTAACCCTTTCGGTTCGGATGTGGTACAATTCCATATAAATGTTCTTTGTCTTTTACCATTCCGTCCCGAAAGGATTAAGGGTATTTTTTGTATTTGAATTTTAAGTTTAAAAAGTGCACTTCCGGTCCACTGAAGCTGGCGGGCAAAATCTCAAAAAATGAGATTTTAAATTTTTTTCTTTCGTCAGAATTTATTGCTTTTGAAATACTGATTGCTTGTCCAAAAGTGAGAAAAACACATATAAAGACAAGATAAACATGTATTCTACAAAAAAATACTTCCAAAAAAACATACGAAAATTGGTCTGACAGATAAATTTCAGCGAAGATATTCATTTCTTACTTTTGTACTTTTCAAATAAAGGGTCAAAGTCGTTAAGCCTTTACTATAAAGAATTCATAAATTTTTTATTTGAACAGTACCTGATTTTTGTATCTTATTTCTATCTGTGACTAAACCTCTGCAGTCTGCACCTTTCAAAAAAATATGAAAATATTTTGCCGCTCAGATAGAAAAAAATATTTAATTTTCAACAACATAGAATAAATCAACCAAAAATTATCCTTCCTCAGTTAAAACAAACTTTGCCCTACTAAAATTATGAATTACTTTGTGAATACAACAGTTACTTTTATAAACCTAAAACCGCCAATTTGTTTGATTTTTTCGTTGTTTCACTATGCCAATATAACTCAAGATATAAGTTTTTTATGTGAACCTTAATGTTTTTCTTTTTTTTAGACTTTGATGTGCTGATTTTTTGCGTTTTATAAATCTCCAAGAAAAAGCCGATAAGGTCCTTCTAAAAATCTAATATCTTGAGTTCTATTGGTGGGATTGCCAAAGATTTAGATGATTGGACTTAAGAAAAATGACACAGCATCATAACATATTTTTAAAATTTATTGAAGTGGTAATACCTCTGGGAAACAAATTGGAAAATCGCTATTTTTAAAACCCTATACCCTCGCCAGAGGCTGAAAAAAATATGCCAGACTTTGGTTTTCGATACCACGATATAATCACCTACAAACCCTCATATTCATATTTTGGTTATCCATCCACTCCCAAAATTTGATGTCTCCTCTTAGACTATAACATTTACATACTATGGTAGGCAAAAACAAATATATACAACGAAACTTGAATTTTGGGACTATTAGGAGGAAGCGAATGTTATAGTTCCATACAGTTGTTGCAAGATTACGTTATTTTATCTAAGGCCTTACCTCTGGCTGACACCTTAAAACTATTAAACTAATCGTATCATTTACGTTGTAGTGTCAAAACTAAACTAATTTTTATATGCTCTATAAGGGAGTTAAAATCATTGAACCCGCGAAGTGGGCTAAGCAAGGTACTTCTAAGGCTATCTCAAACCGACGCAATAGACTTTTTGTACAATTGTAACTTTTCTGTTTTTGTTGCTTCTTACACTTATTTTGGGATAACTTTTCATTTTTTGTTTGCGAGTCATTTATATAAGTTTGGCGCCATTTTTCATTAAGAGCCCAGATTTGGGGATATTTTTCGTTTGGGGGCATTTTTCAATGGGGCCTGCATCAGGCTTTCATATGTGCATCAGTACCAGGAACCTTAAAACAAAAAAAAAAATAACTTATCCCGAGTTCGTTCTTTTACAAATAATACTTACTTTTTTAAATACTGACATACATAGACCCTGTTTAGATTGGGAAGATTGAGTACGGAATGGTAAGTACCATCGTGTTTACATTACAAACTGTGAGGCGCCTCAAAATACATTGAAACAACAACAACTTCCACATTGAAAAAACAACAAAGCAGACTCATGAGTCCGGTATTTATATTTTCTACATGCCTCACGAGACCTCTTACCCTTCTTCTCTTTCCTACAAACTGACGTGAGTCCGTACACAAACTTCCCAATCTAAACAGGGTCATACATACACGCAAACAAATTATTTTTTAATATAAAAGCTTAGTCTGCTATAGTTCAACATTTATATATTTACTATGGAAGTTGTTTTTGAGTAAAAATATATAAAAATGTAACTTTCTCTGTTATGAATTATAATTTTTCACTAAAAATCCAAATAAATAATGGTTACCATCTCCCAAAATTTCAGAGTTCTAATCCGAACCCTTGAAATGATAAAAATCATTTATCTGTAAAAATTTAAATGTCCATTAGATACTTTAACATCTACATACAGACATAATTTTTGGTTTCTGCACATCTGTGGGTCAAACCCTTTCCAACGTTATATAATTTATGTAGTTCCGTTGAGTATTTACAGAGAAAAGTGTACCGTTAGGTTTTGCTTAGGATTTGCTAAGCGTATTAACATATAGATTTAAGTTTCCGCTGGCAAAAGTTACCAAATAATCGACCATCTTAAATCTGAACAAAATCAAAATATTTGTTTGTCAAAATTTGAAGCTTCACTGAACTAGATCAACCGCGCTAACCAAGATTTTGTAGCTCACATGGTTTTTTTGTTATACAAAATTCCGCTAAAATAAGGAACTTTTACCAGCGGTTGGCCAGCAATCAGCATTTAAGAAGCTACAAATTCAGGCAAATGAAAAAAATTGAAAATCTCATTTTTTTAGATTTTGGTTGCCAGCATCAGCGGACCGGAAGTGCACTTTTTAATCTTAAAATAAAAATAAAAAATTACCCTTAAGAAATTAATTTTTGGGTTAGCATTTTAAAAGCTACAATTGTGGACATCAAATAAATTATTATTTTCGAATGTTCGTCCGCTAACTTCAGACTTATCTTAGCGAAAATTTGAATTTGGAGCCGATTTTTTAATCATCAGTTAAAATATCAAAGGAATAAATACTATAGCAACACGAACAAATTTTAGTTTTATCTTAAGAATAAAAACTATCTGAGGTTTAACTGACTATTGAAAAATTGGCCCTTTAAAGACTATTATAGGAACAGAATTTATTTTTTCAGAACTTAAGAGCAATCAAAAAGCTACAAATTTGGGTACCAATTTTACTTAAAATTCTTATTATTTTAGATTTAGTCCACTATTTTCAGACTTATTTTAGCGGAATTTTCAATAACTCAAAAACTGAGCGAGATAAAAATTTTTGGATTGAGCAACAAATTACCATTTAATAAGCTACAACAAGTGATATCAACTTTTATCGATTCCGCCACAAAGTGTCCGCAAAATAAGGGACGTATATTCAGTATCAGTTCCTAATATATTCGAGTTGAAAAACATTAAAAGTTTTTTGCCTGTTGATTACAAAAACAAAAAAAAATACCATTTACGTCATTATGTATATTAAAAAAAATGGACTGCGCTCGGCATCACTATTTGTCCTTGAAACATTTGAGATGAAAATTAATTTTCAACTGTTTTTCTTAAAAGGAGTTTGAATTTTGTTTTGATTACTTATTCTTTTTTTCACTATTATGTGTAAAATAAAATTGATCCGAAGTCGATATATACCTATTCGTTCTTGAGATGTGGTGGACGAAAAAGCACTAATATGTGGTGGACCTAAAAACGACGCATTCTGATTCTATAGACCTCAAAACATGAAGATATGTCAAAATTTTCAATTCGAAAAATCGCACCAATTACAATAACTTCCATTGAGAAGTTAAAACCAATAGAGACAAACAAATCAATTTGTATGCCCATACACACTTTTGCATGCAAATCAGATTTATGCTGATTGGATTGTGGTTATGATGTCAATGTCTAAAAATCGTTTAACAGCTCCAACGATCGTTTAAGTATAGTATAGTATAAGTGTTTGGATATTATATTTTATTAGATATGCCCAATCCCACATAGAAAAAAATCCGCTGTCAAATTGAAAAGTATTGTGGTTTACAACAAACAAAGCGCAGTTTTTATTCTAAAAGCAATAATTCGTCGCCCTAGTATTGAAGTGCCGTATACGCCAAATTGCATGTTTTGAACTGGGTAGGTCTTATGTTTTCGGGGGTGCTCTTTTCAAATCTGCTATCCGTTTTTTTCTTTCTCTTTTCGTTGCTGAGATATTCAGAATAGATTTGAAGTATATCCATCAGTCATCAAGTTCACTTATTGTTTTGACGTAAACACCAAATATTGGCATTTAAGTCAAATTTTTCATGCAATTTACGAAAAAAATAGGTTGTGAATTTTTTTGACGTACGTCTAGCTGTCTTGCAACGTAAGTCATCAGAAATCAAATGCTCGTTCAGTATTGACTTGACGTATGCGCATACAAATTGCAGTATAACGCTTAGAAATCGTGTATACATACGCCATAAGCACAAAATATTTTATTTTTCATTTGCCTTATGTGAATACAAGTTTAGCTGTGTCGATAAAAAAGTATTAATGTATTTAGACAACTGAAAAAAAATAACTATCCAAAAACAACTTTAAAATTGATTCGAAAGGAAGCTGATGATTTCAAAGCATAATCTGCATATATATCCGCTTACTCAGAATATTTTTTTAAGACATCGATTGGAGAAAAATTAAAAGTCGTATCATGGCCCTAACAGGAAATTGCAACACCTCATTCATTTTATAATTTTTTTTTATATTCAAGAAAAAATGTAGGTTCAGATTTCATTCTCTGAGACCCTGTTTATATTGTGACTGCTCTCTGTGTGGCGAGCATTCACTGCGTGTCTACATTCTTGTAGTTTTCACTCATGTGTACCTCTGAACTCTCATAGATTATAATGGGAATTATGAACTAATTGGAACAAAATGCAACATTTTGTAAATGAAACATGACCTTCGTTTACCCCTCACCGATTTCACCTACAAACTGCCTTCACGACGCACTAAGCAGTTACAATCTTAACAGAGTCTGATTGCATAACACATGGTATCGTCAAAACGATATCGTTTGATCGTTATCGTTTTACGTAATAAGGACCCTCCTGATAGCTTTTTAAAATCCGGGGGAAAGGTTTTTCGGGGGGTGAAACTCTTGAAAGGACTGAATGATAAATATATTTATTCATTGAAAATGTTCTTTTTTTTAAGTTTTAATTACAAAAGTGATATTTTTTCTCGTACGTTTAAGAAAACAAAGTACAAAAATGTATGAAGTCACTAAGTTTAAGTTTATTTTTCATTTTTCTATGTATCTTAACTTGAAGTGATTATACTTTTTAAAAGACTTTTTGCACAATATTGTGATAGTTTTTCATTAAAAAATGGACTGAAGAAACTTTAAAAATGTTTAAATAAAATTAATTTTTCGTTTTAAACTGTGCCTTTTATTAAGAAGAGCATTTTAAAAGTGAGAATACAGTATCTTAATTTAGTTCATTATTGTATTGCCGTACAGTGTATAGATATTTTTAATGCACGTGTACGAAGATAAGAAACTTCTGATTTTCCTGGCGTATGCGGCAAACTCATTTTGAACAGAAATTTAAATATTTTGATAACTAAAAGAGGTTCAGATGTCCAATAACATGTTTATAAATGCAAATTCTTAACTTTATATCATACTAAAAAATCAAAAAATGTCAGCGGTTAGATTTTTCGCAATAGACTTCCAAACATTTAAACCCGATTTCCCAAAAATGTAAAAAAATGGCGTATACGGCTCTTCAACACTAGGGCGACGAATTGTCAATTTTTTGTAACCTATCTATTTTTTTCTAAGAAGGTACTAATTTGTTATTGCAATATTTGAAGATATAATTATTTTAATTCGATAAATGTGTGGTTGCTGCATTTGTTAGAGTTTTACTTTTTTGCTTAATATTTCAATACCTATACATATATTATACATATGCATTATGTAGGTATCTATATATTTTGAAAAACGTTTCTACTGTCGATTTTGGTAACCACAAATAGGTTTATATATATAATGTAGGTCAATTCATGAACATAATGTGTAGGTACCTATATCCATCACCTGTATATACAATTAAGGGACAGAAGAAACCTAACATTATATACTCACCTATCATCTAACTACATACCTACATACATAGAAACGCAAATATACAAAAACACACAACTCTGACACAAATTAATTTATTTTCTGAAATATTTCAGAGAGAACTTAATCGCACTCGCCTAGCAGTTGTCCTGTCATAACCACAACCGCATCAACCTCAGTAGGGGGAAACAAAACTAAAACTAGAACTAAAACAAAAACAACATCTTGAATTAATTGCTGGCGTAAGATTCTTGATTCATGTTGATGTTGACATATATTTTGTGAGGGGGGTAACCTAGCCGTATAGCCATTTGCTATCCGCTAAATAATTTAATATGATGTTGGGGGAAAATGCTCGTATAACACACATTTAAACTTGTGTTGATGTTCTCTCTTTCGTCACGATAAATGTTTTGTAATGGGAACTTTTAAACCCCAAGATTTAAATTTAATTTTGTTTAACCGTGTATAGGTATTATCCTTAATATTTGATTGAACGCCTTGCCATAAATTTCTTAATATTTAAATCAATCCTAAGTGGGCTTTAGACCTAAAGCCCACATAGGATTTAAATATTATTTAAAAAAAATGTCACAAAAAAGTACAATAGGTTTAATTTTTAATGAGCCCTGGACGCTGAAAAAATGAGTCATTTTAAAAATAAATGACTCCCAATACAAAATCTGTTCAAGGTATGATAAGGCTTTTTTCATTTTTTAATAATAAAAATAATTACTTTGAAATCATAAAACAATATAAAAAAATGGAATCACTTAAGTTTGCCTTCTTAAAACAAAAATCGCGATGGATACAATATCTATAATTAATTGTTAATAGGCTCGTTTTAAAGCTTAAGCTTAGAACTTTAAATTAAGGGTAAAATCATAAAAATCTATTGGTTAGTTTTTGCGCTATCCGCCATAATAACAAAAATAACAAATTATACTTGTTAAATTTGGCAAGACTTTGAAACATTGTAGTAAGACTCTAAAGTTAATGGACAATTAAAAGACGACTTAAGGAAGTATACCTTACCCCAAAATGTCTCCCACGGGACCAAAATTAACTGCAACTCATCGACAAGTTCGAGCACGATTTTCACAATGCACTACAATTAGGAAGTTGAGCAATGTAGGCGATTTACGTTATCGTATGAAAGCAGAATGTGTCTGCATGGAAGCTATAGCATAGAAGCAGAGTACACAGATGACCTGTCTTCTCTGGAGACAAACTCTGCACTCACCGAGAACGTAAATTGGCTACATTGCTCAAACTCCCAATTGTAGTGCATAGTGAAAATCGTACTTGAACTTGTCGATGAGTTGCAGTTAATTTTGGTCCAGTGGCGGGACATATTGGGTTAAGGTCTGCTTCCTTAAGTCGTCTCCTAACTGTTTATTAACTTACGAGTCTTTATAGTAACTCTCTCTCTCTGCTGTTGTTGGACTGCTATTTTTGTGCGACATGCGAGAAAATATTATAATAGTTGATTTTTCGTTAAATTGCAAGAGCAAGAGAAAAAATACAAAATCAAGTGTCATAATGCAATGAAAAGTGGATCTGAATCGTTATGAGTTGAACTATAGGCTTAACTAAATTCACCTGCTTTTTGCAAAAGAATACAGAAGTGCGAAATAAACGTGTAGGTATGCTTAAGATAACTGCTTGCAAGAAGAGTTCTAGAGTTCTTGCCCAAAAATAGCAATAGTTCCAAGTAATTTTGGCCAGAAACAGAAAAGAACTATATTGGGGGCCAACTTCACGCTGCCCCCCTTTTATAATGAAAAAGAGTTCTGATAAGAAATTTCTGTTCTTGATAAAGAGTTCTGGAGTTCTCAATGAGTTTTGGAAATAGTTCTGCAAAATTAGAATTAGAAAAATTACAAATGCTAGGGGGGGGGGGCTAAATTCACACTTAGTTTTTTCTATTTTGTCGGAGTTCTGGGGAGTTCTGTTTAGAGTTCTGGGTAGCCCTACAAGAGTTCTAACAAACTTTTTTGTCCGACTTATAGATAAAAAGTTATAGGCTAAAACAGAGTACTTAACCACAAATAATTTTTTCGGATTTGTGGGGAGTTCTGGGGATTTCTGATTAGAGTTCTGGGTAGCCCACAGTACACATACAAGTTATAAGCTTAAAATTAAGAAAAACTACCAATGCTGGGGGGGGGCTTACTTCACACTTAGTTTTTTCCAGTTTGTCGGAGTTCTGGGGAGTTCTGTTTAGAGTTCAGAGTAGCCCTAAAAGACTTCTAAACAGAATTAAAAAAAAAACTTTTTAGTCCGACTTATAGATACAAAGTTATAGGCATCAACAAAGTACCAATTCTTAAGCGGAAAACTCGAAATGTACGTACAATTTCGATTTTTTTTGCTTAATTTTTTGTTTTTGTTTTGCTTACATCTTACCGAACCGGTTTTTAAATTAAAAAAAAAACATGTTTTTGGTGAAATTTGAAAGTGGAGATAATTTTTTTCAAAGTCAAATAACTCGAAATGTACGTAAAATTTTAATATTTTTTGCTTAATATTTTGTTTTTGTTTTGCTAAGATCTCACCAAATCCATTTTAATAATAAAAAAAAAATTATTTGTGGTTTGGTACTTTGTTTAAGCATATAACTTTTTATGTATAAGTTGGACAAAAAAGTTTGTTAGATTTCTGTTTAGAACACTTTAAGGGCTACCCAGAACTCTAAACAGAACTCCCCACAACTCCACAGAACTCCGACAAAGTAGAAAAAACTAAGTGTTAGCCCCCTCCAGCATTGGTAAAATTTCATCAAAAACATTTTTTTTTAAATTTTAAAAACGGATTCGGTGAGATCTTAGCAAAACAAAAACAAAATATTAAGCAAAAAATATCAAAATGTGTATCGGATTTCTTGAAGTTTTTTTTGAATCCATCAACATCATAGCCATCCTTCAATGAAATTTGAATGTTAATGGCATAAGAGATGGAGGACGAACTATATTTTGGCGTCCGTCATCAGTTTGCCCTGAAATCGTATATTTTCAGAGCAAAAATTAAAATAAAAAATGTTCGGTATTTTAAGAGGTTTTTTAATCCATCGACATCGTAGCTATCCTTCAATGGAATTTGTATGCACTGCACATGGAATAACAGATTGGGGACAAACTATATTTTGACGTTTCGGGAATATTGCATTTCAATAAAAAGCCAAACATTTCAGGTTTTTACAAGTCTTTAATCCACCTTCATCGCGAACTATATCGAGAATATTTCGTTCCAAATGTCAGCAGATTGCCCTGAAATAACATTTTCCAGAGCAAAAATTAAATCTAAAAATACTTTGAATTATAAATTTCTAAGTTTATCGAAATCCCAGTTCAATGAAAATTGACAATTTATAACTTAGAGTCTAAAAATTGCGTTTCTTGAACTCTGACTACAATTTTAGATCGCTATCGACTCGAAATAAAGAGTAATGCGACAGAATTCATGTCGCACCTATGAAAAATTGCGGCAGCAGAAATTCGATCTAGCGCATGCTTGGGACATGTTGCATGTGCATGCAACAATCGAGAAAATGTCCGATTTGATCACAATCAGCATGCGCCGAGCGAGTACACAACATGCGAAAATGCCGCATATTTACATGCGGCATTGATGTCGCATGCAGTCTGCATATGCATGTTCACAACATGCAGCCATCACAAAAATGCCCAGTACACGGCATGCAACTATTGGTACGCATATATATATATATCTGACTTCAAAATGACGTCACGGCGCATGCAAATGCGTCATTTTACATGTCGTGTACTCAACTTTATAAAGGTCTGTACTTAGTTAAGAAATAACAACATGTATGTGATCTAGGTGTATATTTCTCACGAAAGCCCACATTGAGAAAATCGTCAATAAAGCCAATGCAATGCTTGGTTTTATTAATCGTTGGAGTAGGGAATTTTCGTGTGGCCGCGTAACATCTTGTAACATCCTGTACTCTTTTGTTCGTCCCCACTTAGAATATGCGAGTACTGTATGGTCAAAAACGTCGGAGAGTAACCGATGTTATATTTTTACACGAACTGATGATTGGTTGCATTGATTCACCGGTTCTTTTAGATGAAATTCATTCGTTCGTGTTCAAAACTTTTTGCATAGCAGACATTTTAAAATAAACTTAAATAATATAAACTCTAGTTCTAAAAATATTTATTCGGGAGTCCCACAAGGATCAGTTTTGAGGTCATAGTTCTTGGAAAACTGATATTTTTCATATCCACTTCCATCGTACCAATTATGGTCTCAATGAAACACTGAATCGTATGAAACATAGGGCGAATAAAAACAATAATGTTTTTGACTAGAGTTACTCAAAGCTTACACTTAAGCACAAGCTGTATGGACGTCCTTGATATTCGCCAGCATCTATGTTCCAATATAATATGTTTTGTTATGCATCGTAAAAGTGTTGCCACACTTTATTTATTTGCGTATTTAATGTTTAACTTGTAATTAGGTATGTATAAGTATTTTTTATTATGATCTGTATGTTGTCTTTAGTAGTGTGTTAGGCTTTATGTATTTTTTAACCAACAACTAACACCACGCTAAATGATGACTATTGCTATTTTTAAGTATCTGAAGGTGAAAAAAATCCCGATGAGAAATGAAATATGTAATGCTACAAATGCTTCCAGTAAGCAGTACTGATAGCGTGTTAAAAACTGTGGGCGTTACAGAGCCATGTTAACCGACTTCTTTTTTTACTGAAATTGAAGACATGGATTAGGACGACCTCTGGTTCGTGCAGAATGGCGCGCTTTGCAACACAGCCCATGCCACAATTTATTTTTTTGCACATTGGGCTGCAAGATAAAATTTACATAAAATCGGGCCATAAAGAAGCCAAAATCGGTACAAATCAGGACACACAAAAAACAAGAAATTTGAAAAAAAAATATGGAATGAATGAATAGATTTTTCCTTACGATAGGTATAAATTTATAACAAAAATGAAATTATTCATATGTACTTCAGGATTCGTCATTATTTGCCATGCCTTTTTTTAAGCATGACGAGTTGGAAAGTGTAAAATATGAGACATAACAAAGACGAGGACCAAATTTAGGTGACTTATTTCTGACATTTATTCTCTTATTCAATAGCATCAGGCGTTTTTTCTTGCAATTTGGGATACTATAAGATGCACAAAGTTATCGAAACAAAAAAGACCTTCACTATTAAACACATACACAATATCTTTTCAACTTTTTGGCAAACACGTAAAACAAAAACTCTTAAATAATGCTAAAATTAAATGAAATAACAAAAAATGTCAAATAAAAACTGAATTTTAAGTTCAGATATTTTAACGTTTCCAAAAAACTATATTTTAAATTGATAATTCGTGCTGGTAATACTGTTTTTATCGGAACTTAACTTAAGAACCGAAAATTACCTTTACTTATAGTTAATTTTTAATGAACTTTATTTGTAATTGTATTTATGTGTAACTTTCTTAGTTCATCAGGGGCCTATTTCAGCGCTACTACATCAGTTACATCAACTACATCATACAACTACTTTCTAGAACTACATCAGCTACATTTTTCTGTTTCACATAATAGAGTTGTATGATGTAGCTGGATGATGTAGACCTAGACCCCGACTACACCATTTGTTTTTTCGGTTTTTTCGTCTTTAATGGTGGATTTACATGTAGGTATCTTCATTTGGTTTCTGCAAAAAAAAAGGGATGGCAAATACAAACAGCAGTGGCGATTCCTCTCAGTTAGCAGGTTTATCGCCGCTAAACCAAGAATTTAAATGAATAAATTATATGATGTATTTATTTACTTTTTATTTTCAAAAAGTAACAAATGGCAATGTTGAAATAATGATAATGATTTCTTACAATAATCAATACGATAAATACAAAAAACTACCCACCTACCTACCTGCCAGCGTTGCCACAAAGAAAAAAATATTGAGGGCCTTTCTGAGGACCATTTGCAAAGAGTGCTGACCAATACACTATAGAGAAAATTTTTCAAAAAAATATTAAAAAAGGTATAGTGCAACATAAATATTTATTCATATACGTACATATTGTTACTAGCACTTCACACTTCATAACAATTTGTTTTCTGAATATACTTATTATATTTAAGATCTTTTGCATTTCTTAATATAATAAGGGTATTCATGCAACGTAAGTTTACAAATTGTGTATAATGTTAAGTTTACACAAAAGTTTGCATAAACGACCTTTTTAATCATTTAGTTAAATGCTATGTGAATCAGCTGTTCGTTTATTTGGTAGATTTGGTGTCTGACAGATTAGACGTGTTTAGATTTCGAAGTTATTTTTTAAATTGAAGAACCTCCCGAACCAACGCTATATCGGAGCCAAATGTCTCGGAACAATAATAACTTTTCCATATCTTTTTCTTTGTCTGATCTGCAGTTATTTAATATTTTAAGTGGGAATGTAGAATCTATAAAAATAATATAAAATATTTTATTGGCGGATAGTATAGTTACAAACATTAACTTCGCACTAGCAACTTCCAGACAAACAACAAACAATAAAAGAAATGACAAACAGAAGTGACAGTTACAAGAAAAAAAATACGAAGTCCAATTAGCCAGTTAAAGCGATCAGCAAAACGCATCAGGAAAAGTGGAAACAGTATGAAATTGAATATTTTTTCCTGATGGTCGTTTATAGCGAACAGGAAAAAAATATGTCAGTTGGGCAGCCTACCACCAAGTTTTCCTGATTGAAATGCACGATCCGCAATTCTGTCAGTGAAATTGGAACTCAAATCATTGGAACTTTTTGTTCCATTTTGTGAGAAATTATGATCAGCTGGCACGGAAAATGAATTTGCATCAGGAAAATAAATACATTAATTTTTAACAAAGGATAATTATTATTTAATTCAAAATTTTATTTGATCAAACAATTCTATGAGTTATTTGTCATGGATTAGTGTAGCATTTGTTTTTCAAATCGAATGAAAATAGTGCAAAAAATCCGTTTGAACATTTTTCCTGATTCGTTTTCCTGATTGCTATAACTGACCCCTTATTATGACGGGAACAAACGATAATGAAACGTCGGTCAGAATGAATGAATTAAGTCTCGCCTACAATATGGGAACTTGTTTATGGAGGAAACACATTGCTAATTTTTGTGATGAAATAATAAGGGTGTGTTTTATAGAATATTTTGTTTAAGGAATACAAAAAATAAGATATGCGGGCCATTTCTAGTTGGCCCCGGGCCAAGGGCCAAAATAAAAAACAGAGGGCCAAATGGCCCGACTGGGCACGTTATGGTAACGCTGCTATCTACCTACCCATTTTCAAATCATATTTTCCTTCACACAACACAAAACTACCATCTTCCTATCTGCCTCAGCGTTACAATATGCGATACCAAAAAACCAAATTCTCTACAAAGAACATTGATATAATTTTTTAAAAAATAGATACCTACCTAACCTACCCCCATATTGTTCTCAATTATATTTTCCTGCAGACACACAACATAAAACTCTCATACAACAAGTCTCCCTTGAAGCATTTTAGCTTGCAACATCTGCATACAATTTACACAATTGCATACAATTTTTAATAATATCTATACAAATTACAAATATGAACACAAATGCAATACAATCTAGAATACAAGAGCGTTTTACTACACAATGTCCTAAGCAAAGCCCAGCTAAATAAATGCAAGCGTAAGCATAAGTATGATGCGTAAGCATAAGTAGTATGCAAGCAGCTGCAGGTACCTACATTTTGGGTACGTTTTTTTGTCATTCTCTGCTTTCGTATATGTTTCTAGGAAAATGCGGTAGGAAGGATGAATGTATTGTTTTGTTATTAGTGTTCTTTGATTGATATGAGTAAACATTGAGATTGAGTTCTTTTAGCACAGTCAATAATTACACAAAAAAAAAGTGTTAAATTCGCAAAGCGCGATGTAGTTCTGCATTTTTGATATGTTGTTGGGGCATGTTAGAGTAGTATATAGCCAAGTTTGCAACTTCGAAAAACCTGTGCTCGCTGCAAGAGAAATGCAACAGTGAAAAAAACGCAAAAATCACCCCTTTTTCCCGACATTTTCCTTTAAAACTTTGGAAACATCCAACTTAGGAAAAAACCGTCCACTATAAACTTGTTTGTTATAAAATTTTCTACAAAACAACATCAATTTTAAATGCATGTTATATTTGTGTTGCTATCTTACCATGAATTAAAAAAAATCTAAAGAACTAAGTAAATTTGAAGCACTCAAAAAATAGGTCAAAAATTGTCCAATTCTTCTTAAAATTTGGAATCAAATAGCCTAGACTCTAGAGTATTACAAGACGAAATTCGATCCAAATCGGTGAAATAGTTTTGGCAAGATATATGATGTTAACTAAGTGCAACACAATTATGATGCAGACATTGTGGTGGTCAAAGTAGGACACTTAAGTTGGCACTGATTTTTGTACACGTACTTAGAACCATACAAACATAAAATATTGTTATAATATTTACATCCTTTTTTAAGCCAAGTGAACAGTTTTCGGAACTTTTAAATTCAGTACCAAAGTTGCTTAAAAAAATATATTAATATTATAACTATATTTTAAGATAATAATTATTCCTTCTTCGTGACTTAGTAGCATATATCAACTCAACTCATTGAAAGGCAATAAACTAAAACTAAGAATTTATATTTAACTTGTTTTGTAGGTTAGAATTATTTAAAATATTTTGAATTATTATTCAAAATATAATATATTTAGTTTGAAATATTTATTATTATTCAAACTTTTGATTTAAAAAAACGACCTTTTCAAGACATTTCTTAATATTAAAAAGAATAATAGTTGCATTCAAAAACCAAACTACAACCAAAAGAGGATTAAACCTTGATATTATTTTTATAAGAAAAAAATTGGAAGTATTAAATTGAAGCTATAAAATATTAATAACTATGTTTTTGAGACCTGAAGAAAAACGTAACCACGTTTGAAACGTCGTCTGATTTAGATACTTAGACACAAATATAGACCTAAAAATTTTATGAAAGTTAAGGGTTCAAAGTACGTGTACAAAAATCAGTGCCAACTTAACTGTCCTACTTTGACCACAAAAATGTCGGGGAACATTTTTTTTTCCGTCGAACGACGCGACGAAGCGAATTTATGAATCGATAAATTTTTAAACTTTTATTTTATACCTATAATTTATTAACGTTTTTTTATTAATTGTCGTTATCAATAAAATTAAAAAAAAAGTATGATAACCCTTCCCCAGACCACGTAGCTAATCCAATACTAAGGACCAGGAATCGCCACTGACAAACAGCCTTATGCATAAACGAATTATAGCGAGTGCATAGCGCTATGCGCTGTTTATAATGCCTCTGAACGCAAAAACCTTTTTCATAAACTTATGCAACGTTGAATAGAAGCAACATAAGCTAAACGCGTTTGGAGGTTGTATAGAGCCAACATAAGGGTTGTTTAGTATCGGAATGTCAGTTTGACTCACACATAACAATAATGTAGATAGATATTAGGGGGGCGCTTATTTTTGCAATCTTTGAGGTGTTGAAATCTCACTTTCAAAATATTTTATAAAATTTAAGACAACAATTAATAATGTTGAAATTGTTTATTTACTGTACATTTTTGTAGGGATATTGTTTAAAAAAATAAAGAATATTTTTTGCTCACTTTATTTTAGAGAAGCTGCTTAATAAATGTGCAAAATTTAAAGATTTGTCATCAAATCTTACAACTTTTGCACAATGCTCGACGGCATGCGTGATTTAAACAAAATTGTACAAACAATCACCTTCATCACTTTCATGAGAAAATACAAAATGAATTTTAAGCATTACAAAATAAGCACCACCCTTTTATTTTTCTCCTCAACAAAAACATCACGATGTGAGTGAATGGAACAATTCATGGAATAAACCAAAAACGACGTATTTTTTGTTTCAAGTATTTTAGTTTTATTTGCGAACACAAAAAACCAACAAAGTAACTGGATAATTATGATAATATTAAAAGAAATTAATTAAAAAACAAAAAGAATCCAATCGCCAGCAGAATTACTTTTATTGATTTTTAACACAGCACACACACAGCTGGGTCTCCTTTGTCAGTTTTGAAAGTAAAACGTAATAGATTCCTCCTTTATGGTACTAATTTTGACACAAGCTCATTATAACTATAATGGGTTGAAAAATATTTTATGCATAACAATTTATGCAACGTTGTATAGTGGCTACATAAATCCTTATGCAGTGCATAACTATTCATTTGTTCAGCGTATTCTAATGAATACGGCTGAAAATGTATAACTGTTAGATAGAGAGAAAAGATCAAAATGCATTATAGGAAAGTGCCATAATGCAGAAATGAATTTTTATTTTTTTTATTTTTATTTATTTCGATATATACACATTAAGATATAATATCTTATAAACTAGTGCTAACCTTATAAGTTTAACAATGAGATTAATGAAATGAAATGAAGACCAACATGTTCATCTTCTTAATGGTTCTCTTTCACTCGCTCGGATTTCTTGTTTGCATCTGTCCTGCTCTACTTTCCTACATTATGCAGACGCAAATCCACCATAAGTTGGCAAAAAACGATTTGAATACAAATGATTGAATTGGATAATAGTTTTTCTTAATTGAGTATAATTTATATACGAGTATATTTGAGAATGAAGTGATTAAAAAACTTCAAATTTACATGTTACGTTGAATTGTTCGGGATAACATATCTCAGTGCAACGTGAACGAGGCCATTTATATTGTTTTTTTTTTTTTAGAAGTGAGATATTTGAACTTTGAAGAGACACAAATAAATAAAATAAAATAAAAAAATGGATTTCGATATAAATATTTTCGACGAAGACTTTGAATTCAACATAAGAAATGAAAGAAGACCGAAAGTGTATTTAAAACGAATCAATTTTTACCGACTATACAAAAAATCAAAAGGTTAATCATACATTTTTGGAATTTCTTATGTTTAAAAAAAATACTTGCATTCGTATATTTTCTTTTAAATGCAGCAATTTTATTCTGTTACAGCAATCACAGCAAATATTTTTACTGTAAAAATGTAACAACAAATTACAGTTAGTTGTACTACAACAATGTAGTATAAAAAGCTGTGAAACAGAATCAAACATTTTTCCAATATTTCCAGTCGATTCTCCAATGCAACATTGATGTACTAAACCTGAAAAACCAATGTATGTTTGAAACAGAAATGATGTAATACAACTGTTATACTACTACATTGTAGCTGATGTAGTAGCGAAGAAATAGGCCCCAGATATCCTTCTGATTTCTCTATAATTTTCGCCTAATTCTCTCTACACCTGAAAAAAACACGACTACTGTATCACCTCTACGAATAAGTAGGGCTGGCCACGAGACGAGAAAAGTCTCGGTCTAGATCTCGGTCTCACACGACGAGACCGGGACGAGACGAGACTGGCTTTTAAGCAACCGAGAAGAGACTGTATATTTGGATCAAAATTTACAGAGAGTCTAATAAATTAGAAAATCCAATTTCAGTTAAATATTTATTTTCTTCTGCACATATTCAAACGATAATCGAAAATATTTCGTTCCAATAATCAACTGTTTGTCCGAAAATCGTATTGCTTGGAGACGAGACCGAGACCGAGACGAGACTTAAATAAACGAGACCGACACGAGACTGAGACGAGACTGAAAATTTTCGATTTTAACGAGACCGAGACGAGACTAACAAAAAAGTCTCGTCTCGTGGCCAGCCCTACGAATAAAGGAATACCTATAGTTAAACAACTATTGTCATTTGAACTAGATTGGATGTTCTTTTAAACAGCTACAAAGATTGTAGGTCATATGAAATTTAATGTGAAGAGTACGTACATCCTTTTGAAAATATTATAGGAGAAAAGCTAATTCTTGAAGTAGCATTAATATCAATTGAAATTATTTGATCAATAATTTAAATCTGGAAAGTCGGGACAAAATCGGGACATTTTGTAAATCGGGGCAGATATCGGAACAAGACTCAAATATCGGGACTGTCCCGCCAAAATCGGGACATCTGGCATCACTATTTGCGCTCCTAATTCCCAAATCGTGTTATCAGCCATCTTAGGGATGTCATTTTGCCGCCGCGGAGCTGCGATTTGACCCCTTTCGACTTTTTTTTGTTGGGAACCGTGAATGACCGATGCTTATGCCAACAATCCGGAAACGATTCAAGTACTCAGGCCCAATATCATCCAAGCAATCCGTGAGCTATAGCCCGAATCCATCAACAAGGTCTTGGAAAATTGGAGTAACAGAATACGCTACCGCGAAGCCAGCGGAGGCAGCCACTTGAACGATGTTGTGTTCCATAATTATTAATAATCCATAATCCATATTCCATAATCCAAAGTTTAATTTTGTTCATTTTAATGCATTTTTAAAAAGAAACTTGTATTTGGCCCCTGTTACATGATCCAGAGAAAGTCTTTGATCTAGTACTTTCGATTTCAAGAACTGAAGAAAAAAGCCGAAAACTACTATTTTGACTGAAAACTACTTTTCTGAACTTTTCTTTTCAGAGCCCATATTTGGCCAGTGTACTCATTTAAGTACAGCCCTTTTTCTACAAAGTTACAAAAAAATTTATTTTATATTTTTAACAATTACATATTTAAGTTAAAGTTGCAATAGGCTGTATTTGAAATAAATTTAAGTTTATTTCAATTTTTGGGGGGCTTGGTCGCTAATGGGTTAAACGCTAAACAAAACGTGACCAAAAATCATAACAACCATTATAAGTTGAAAAAGAAGCGAAAACGAGAAAAATACCTGTTGATTTTTTTAGCCTTAGAATCACCTGAGGAACCTATTATGGTCTTCATCTGGGCTGGTTGTACCATTTTATGTATGTCCAACGCCCTGAACTCAAAAATTGTTTTCGACCTTAAGACGTTTGGTGCTGATGTGAATACTAGGACTGGTCAAGAAACGAGAAATCGGTCTCGGTCATGAGAGACCGAGACGAGACTGCCTTTTCCGAGACGCGTTCGAGACGAGACTGTATATTTGGTCCGAAATTTACATAGGGTCTAATAAATTGAAAAATCCAATTCCACACAAAACCTATATTCAAACTATATGGTGGACAAATTATATTTTAACGTATTTAAAATATTTCGATCCAATGATCCACAGGTTGTCCGGAAATCATATTTTTCGGAGACGAGACCGGGACGAGACTGCAAATTTAAATTTTTTCCCGAAAAGGGCAAGGCCGAGACGAGACTTAATTATATGAGACCTACACAAGACCTTGACGAGATTGAATATTAACGAGACCGAGACGAGACTTACAAAAGTCTCGTCGAGTCTCGTCTCGTGGCCAGTGGATGAGTATATTCATAAATTAACATTAAAACTATTTCTTTCCTTCTTAAATGCTCAAATTCAAATCATGACATGATTTTCTAATTTCAACTGCAGTTTTCTTTCATATACATAGGTAGGTATATCTAGGATAATTCCATGTTCGATATTTTCCTTCTTCATTGTTACCGATGCATGTGCCAAAATGCAGCAGACAGTAAATTTTCGCTTACTCAACGTCACTGTAATTAAGAACTTTTTTCCAGAGGGCTTTTAATTCCAGCCAAGGCATACCTCCCCCTCCTTAAACCAAACGCCAATGCCTGTAGTGAAAATTCACTACCTATACCTGCTCATATCCCACCCAGCCCTGCTATAGTGATTCATTTTTCACAGCAACACTTCCTGACTCCGTGAAAAATTCCAGAAATTGCTGCAATGTCGAACTGAAATAATTACTTTCGGCATCACCAGTCTCCTTCACTTCCCCTCTTGAATTCTGATTCTGGATATCTTCCGTCATCTGAAGGATTCATGATGTGCATAAATATAAACTATACCTACAAGAGATGTGCCGTCATCGTTATCGGAATCAAAAAAAAAAAAAGAAAAGAAATTCATGCACATCACTGGTGCTGAATTCGCAATGAATGAAAAAACCTACGATTAAGAAAACCATGAATGCTAAATTGAAGAGGAATGGAAATTCTTTTAGTATATGCGAGTATGTACCTATCTGCAATCTTGTATCCTGTCAGCATCAGAAGCAGAAAGGAGTAGGAGCAGTAGATATTATAATAAAAACAAAAAAATTGAAATAGCTTCCCACACTAAAGTCGAGAGCTTAAAATTCATTTTTCGCCTATCCCCAGTGACATATTGGACCAGATATAGCAACTCCGATAAATCAATCAAAAATGGAAGCCCCCAACTCCCAACCAGCAACACTATTATTCGATTAAAGGAAAACTTTATCCCGAGCCCGACCCGTACCTTGCTCTCGAAAATGGTGTTGGTTAGATAAGATATGTTGTGTGTGTAGTGTTTCCCGTCCCGAACAACAGAGAACGAGGAGCCTGGAGAACGACATCAGCAACGGCACCGACATCGTTACCTTAACCATTAAAACTGTATATGGGACGAATTCATCATTTTTTTCTTTATGGATGTATATTTTGCAGAGCATTTCAGTTTTGTATTCTTTTTTTTTTAACCAAATTCCAATCCAATTCTGCGGGACAGGCACAGGCCATATACTCTTCCAGGGCGCTCATCCCTTATCCCATTATACACTGACACTCGAAAACAAGCCATGGATTGGATGTGGATATGGATATGGATATGCTGTTGTCGTTTGCCGTAAGTGGCAAATAACGTGTGACGATTATTCATAATCCATTTTTGAAAAATCGACACATATCCTTGTATTTATCGCCCAGAGAGACACTGAGCGCCAAGCTGAATAATATGTCATTTTGGATCGATTCGAACTCGAATTCGGTTTTGGATTCAAACGCAAGCAAAATTATATACGAATATCTAATATTTGTGTGTAGGAACCAACCTATTTAAGTGTGCTATATTCAAATGATGTGAGTAGAGTGTGTATGGCTGCGTGTGACAGTCACACTCTTGCTGAGGGATAACATTTTTATTACATCCATGGGACACATTTCTGGCACTGTTTTGAATGCTGAACCATTTTTCTGCTCCACCAACTGCCATTACTCATCCGGAAAGGACCAAAAAAGGGTCGATACTTTTGTGGCAAAACATATAATTTACATACATTCACCTACATCTATGTATATCGACCTATCAACCTACTCACACATTTATCCATTTATTTTTTTTTGTTTTATTTATCGATGGTGGTGAAAATAATATTTGTATTCTTCGTGTTGTTATTTAAACCAATAAAAATGGTTTTAGATCCATTTATTTAAAAACCATCAATTTAAAGTTTTTTTTTATTTTTGTTGCCCTTTTTTATTTTGCTATTTTATTGATATGTTTTTCATTTTGGGGGATTTCAGTTTGCATCTAGTATGAACGAATAGGTATAGGTATGTAGCTATATTCTAATTACATTCATTTTTTAGATGGAATGTTTTGTTGTGAGAAAATGTTTTTAATTTAATCGGACTATCATATCCGCAGGATATCTATAAATTGGGATTTTTTAAATCAAAAATCAAATTGATCGTATTATATCTGTTAAAAATAATTAAACAGAGCTAACTATAAGGATTCTATTGAGGATTTCCAAACATTTTACAGTTATTTTTTCAGAGGTACTTAAACTTAAAGCCATGTTTGTATGAATAATTGTTTTATTTTTAAACAGAATTATCTCAATAAATAAAAAAAAAGTATTCTAATCTTGTTTTTGTCTAGTTTTTAAAAAAAAAAATTTTTGAAAATACATCGATTGCGTGAAAAAAACTGATGCTTTTGAGAAAATTTGGAAAAAAAAACTTATTAATTCTTCTCCTCTTGCACCCCACGAAATTAGATGCCCTTGTCCAAATTTAGGGTATTTCATAAGAAATGGTTAAAACATTACAAAAAAACTCTCCACCAAAATTCAGCATCGACAGAGCACATAGTTTTTTGAAGTGAATAACTTATTTTATACAAATATTTCAACAAAAGTGTTTGAAATGTAAAAATACATTTTATCAATTTTTATGACTAGGTACCTACTTAATTATAATGGGCAAGTGGATTGTTTCTTCAGTTCACCCAAAAACTGGCGCTGGTGTAATCGTTGCGTTTCAGGCGCTCAAAAAATTAAACAAATTACTATTTATATCTTGAGAACGACTTTCCTACTGGACATAAATATTCTAATTTTTTTTTTTGGATTAAGCTAATTTTTGAGATAAAAAAAACGCGAACTTTTTCAAAATGTTCAAACTCTTCTTTTATTATTTGCAAATTTTTATAAGATAGAATTTTAAATAGCAGCATTTTAAAAGCAGAATTATGAATACTTGAACTTTGGAAACAGAATTTTGAAAAAAAGAAGAATTTTAACCAAATCAGAATTTTTCTCCTATCCAATTATATATTTGCCTCATGCAAACTTCGCTGGATTTTTCAAGAGACTGCACCACCACCAAACAATTCAACGATCCAAACAAATAAAACTATACCACCGTAGGAATGCCGTGTTCTCATTTTCTCTAAAAAGCCAATATAAATGTGGCACACTAGGGCGTATACGCACTTTTTTAATTTGTTAAATTTTTAACGTAATTTAATACATTTCTGCACGTAAAGTTCAGCGATTTCTTGAAAACAAATTAACTGAATAACAGGAAGCGTTTTGGTCCGATTGAGTCGCATATTGAAAATAAGAATGGCACAAATCGAAAAACCCTTTTTTTGAATACGGCCAGGTAAAGTCTTGTCGATAGCTCTAAAAAAAAAACATTGAGCTATTATGTTATTTTGCCAAAACATAGTATTATCACTGTCTTTTAATAAAATGGCATTTTAAGATGACAAAAAATATAATGGGGTTTTAAGAAAAAAAAGGCTGTTTGAAAAATGAAGGTATATTGCCAGTTTTATTTTCACTCGCGATATAGGAACTATTAGTTAGGGCGTTAGGGGAGCCTACCTTGCACTTCATGCTGACGGGATAAGCTTTGGTATACTAATAGTCCACATCCTAAGTTTACTTTTGAAGTGTTGCCACGGTGGCAACACTGGAAGACAGAAGATAAGGCTTGCCTTCTGACCATGTTTTAACACGAAATTCCACAAAAATTCGCCTATAAATCGGGAACCAGACATCCGTTGATATCGTTTAATGTCTCGTTAGATTAAGAATACTTGAAGCCATAGAAATATGTTAATTTGATTACCCCTCCCCTACCCTTGTACGCTGGGGGAGCAAAATACCCTCGGCGGATAAGGGTTTTTATTTGTCAGAAAATAACGGTTATAAAATGAATATTCATAAAATTTTAAGATGAGTGTCAACGTAGAATATCATACTCTACAGCATATCCGAAGTCCATTTTTATCCATGTATTAATTTTGTATATAATCACTTTCAAAATTGGTGAAGGGGAAGGTGGAAGTATATCAAACCAATATATATTTATCTTGGTATAATCTAAGCAAATGGCACATGACCTTAGGGTAATTTTTAATGCCCAATCTTATGCAATCAAAATTAATTATGCAATTAAAATATAATTTCCCCAGAAAAAGTTATAACCTTTTTATAAAATGATGACTAAATTTTCAGTGAAACGAGCATAACATTAACAAATTTCAATGGTATAGTGATGTAACTTGGCACACATGTCTCATTTGTCGTAAAAAAAATAAGAATCAAAAGAGTCCATAACAATATCTAAGACCAAAGGGTGTTTTTTTGAGCAAAACAGAAAAGTGTTAAACTATGCCCCGTAAACCCCCTCCAGAGCTAGTACGTTGATCAAAGTTGGTAGGAATGTTTTGCTTTTTATTGTTACCAAGAACAACAGAAAGATAAATCAAATATACATTGTCAAAGTTGTTTTTTGAGGAAAAATGTTTCATCTGCTCTACTCAAAACAATACATTAATTTTTCCATTGAACGACGGTTTCTCTGTTAATGGTGATTGTATCATCTTAATTTTAATAATTTTAGATTTAGCGTTAAAAAAACTTTAAATCATGTACCATATTGAATATTTGCACCCCGATTACATAAAAATAAAATATTGAGTTTATAACCCATATTTTCTTTCCCCCACCTCTGGAACCAATATTTTTGTTTGTAGGGATCCTTTTGAGTCTTGGTTCTAACAAGGAATAAAACATTTCTACCAACTTTCATCAATATACTAGTTTTGGGAGGGGTTTACTGGTAACAGTAATTCACTTTTCCCTTTCACCCAAAAAAACACCCTTTCGCCCCAGATATTTGTATGGACTCTTTCGATTCTTATTTCTAACAATAAATAAGACATGTGTACCAAGTTCCACCACAATACCATTGAAATTTTGTTATATTATGCTCGTTTCACTAAAAATTTAGTCATCATTTTATAAAAAGGTTATAACCTTTTCTAGGGAAATTATATTGAAATTATTTTGATTATATAAGATTGGGCATTAAAAACTTCCCTAAGGGCATGTGCCACATGCTTAGATTAAACCAAGACAAATATATAGTGGTTTGATATACTTCCACCTTCCCCTCCCCACCATTTTGAAAGCGATTTAAAAAAAACTAATACATGGATAGTAATGGACTTCGGTTATGCTGTAGAATATGAAATTCTGCGTCAACACTCATCTTAACAGTTTTTGATTAATAATTTTATTGACATTATTTTCTGACAAATAAAAACCCTTATCTACCGAGGGTATTTTGCTCCCCCAGCGTACAGGGGTTGGGGAGGTGTCAAAAAATTAACATATTCCTATGGCTTCAAGTATTCTCATCCAACAAGATATTCCGCGACATCAACGATGTCTGTTTCCCAAATTATAGGCTAATTTATGTGAAATTTCGTATTTAAACATGTTCAGAAGGTAACCCTTATATCTCCGGTCTGCCAGTGGTGCCACTGTGGAAAGAATTCTTTAAAGTAAACTTATGATGTGGACTATTAGTGTACCAAAGCTCATCCTGTCAGAATGAAGTGCAAGGTTTGACCTAATATATGGCCTTAACGCCCTAACGACATATACAGGGTGTCCCATTAACAATGGTCCAAACTGAAATTGGTGATAGGCCAGGTGATGAACTATCTTAATTTGGTAACTTTTCCATACCGAATCATAGCGGTTCTCAAGTAACGGCTTTTTTTTGAAATTTGAAAAAACTCTAACTTTGAACCAGTTTTTTGCTCACCCTGTCCGTAATTGATTTTTGTTTTTTACAAATTTTGCATTAAAAAATTCACTTATAATTTCACTAACTTTACTGAGTAAAATATTTTTGATTGGCATCACCATTTGCCTACAAATCATTAGATAATATTGAACTTTGCCAAAATTAAGTTTTGACCTCAATCTTCTGATGAGCCCCCTGAATAAAATTCGTATGGCTCAATACAGGTTTTATATTTCAAAAATTGCCTATTTTTCTGTAGTTTCAAAAAAAGTATTAAACTTGCCAAAGCTATGTTTAAATAGACAGTTATAACCGTTTGAACCCAATCAAACAGGTTCAAAATCAAACAAAAATAAAACATTTTTGTTCAAATATTTCGATAAAATTAGAATTTCACTTCAAATATAACTCCGAAAGAGCTGAATTTTGGTGGAGATCTTCGTTTTGATGTCTTACGCATTTCTTATAAAATACCTTAAATTTTGACAAGGACTTTTAATTTTCTGTGGTGAAAGCGTATAAATCCAGTATTTTTGAAAATTTTTCGAAAACCGTCAGGTTTTTTAAGAAGTGTCTTTGGAAAACTTGTAGCTTATAAAATTCTACAGAAAAAAGACAAACTCCTTTTTTCGTTGGAGCAAGAGATTTTGAGAAAACGGGGACAAAATGTGTTTTTATACTTCGATGTGGTATTTTCCACACTGTTGCATTTGCGCACATTTGTCTTAAAATTTATTGGTCTAACGGAAAAATGTATCCTAATGGTTTTTTTTAGAAGGCTATAAGCTACAAGTTTTCCAAAGACACTTCTTAAAAAACCTGATCGTTTTCGAAAAATTTTCAAAAATACTGGATTTATACGCTTTCACCACAGAAAATTAAAAGTCCTTGTCAAAATTTAAGGTATTTTATAAGAAATGCGTAAGACATCAAAACGAAGATCTCCACCAAAATTCAGCTCTTTCGAAGTTATATTTGAAGTGAAATTCTAATTTTATCGAAATATTTGAACAAAAATGTTTTATTTTTGTTTGATTTTGAACCTGTTTGATTGGGTTCAAACGGTTATAACTGTCTATTTAAACATAGCTTTGGCAAGTTTAATACTTTTTTTGAAACTACAGAAAAATAGGCAATTTTTGAAATATAAAACCTGTATTGAGCCATACGAATTTTATTCAGGGGGCTCATCAGAAGATTGAGGTCAAAACTTAATTTTGGCAAAGTTCAATATTATCTAATGATTTGTAGGCAAATGGTGATGCCAATCAAAAATATTTTACTCAGTAAAGTTAGTGAAATTATAAGTGAATTTCTTAATGCAAAATTTGTAAAAAACAAAAATCAATTACGGACAGGGTGAGCAAAAAACTGGTTCAAAGTTAGAGTTTTTTCAAATTTCAAAAAATAGCCGTTACTCGAGAACCGCTATGATTCGGTATGGAAAAGTTACCAAATTAAGATAGTTCATCACCTGGCCTATCACCTATTTCAGTTTGGACCATTGTTAATGGGACACCCTGTATATGGTAAGTTATGGATTCGTTAAAAAAATCAAACGCGAGTTAATAATTTTCTCTAACATTACGATGGTCTAGAATGCGAAAAAAGTGGGTCCCGGAATTCTCTGTTTGTCTGTTTGTCTGTCTGTGTGTTTTCGCCCTGACAGCCTTAACGGCTGGAGAGATTTTCTTCAAACTTGGTACATAGTGTTTTTGGAATAATATTATTAACATAACGGTAGCTGCAATTTACAAGTTTACTTTGCCAAAAAGAAAAATGATGTTTATCTCAAAAACGGGCCCGAGGATTAAAAAAAAAAATTTAAATGACTTAAGTAAGGAAATGCTACTTTTTAATAATTTTTTTATTTTCATAAATAGAATATTTTGGGTTCCTGCAGTACACCCATTTTTTTGGTTTTTGAGTTTTTCGAAAACAGTGAAGCTGAAAATTTTCATTTTTTTTATGGTAAAACTTCTAAAAAGTATAAACATTATTGTGAACCATAATTAAAGAGAAATTTTTGTTTGAAAACTAAATACTTCGAAAACGACTTGGTAGTTTTTTATTACTTGAAAAAATCATCTTTCTAAATTAAGAAATAACGGTACCTACCATGCAAATATTGAAAAACCGTTAAGAAAAAAAATATTTTTCTCGAAAACGGCTTCAAGAATTGTGATAAAAAGATGTGCGTTTACTATTTAAGTATGGTCAGTATTTTGATGAAAACAAATTTTACCAATAACGGTTAATAACGGTACCTATCATAGAACCGATTTTTTTTTGTTTTCAGATTATTCGTTGACAGCTGCTCCGATTTCAACCAATATTTTATTACAAGATGATCTTAACAACTCCCATAATTTTGCATACAAATTTTCAAAAAAATGATTTTTGGATTAAAAAAAAAAATATTTAAATTTGTTTGAAAATTGTATTTTTTTTAGTGAGATTGGATATTGGAAAATAGAATTTATGAGTTAAATTTTCAATCATGTTTGTGGAATTCAAAACACGGCGCGTTTTTGGGATCGTCTAAATATGGCTCCTTATCCATTTACAACAATATTTAGGGACGCCATATATGGCTGCTTGCGCATTCACAAAAAGATGGATAAACAATGTTTTCGTTTCTATGTATGCTTATTTTCCATTTTAAGCGGCTATAGAAGAACGCCTTTGCTGGAGTCGACAGTGTCTGAAAAGGGGTCGGCGTGCATCAACTGTAAACACTCCAAAACGACAAAAGACTTAAATTGCTTCAAATCCTTGGATTATGGTTTTTTCATCTCATTCTTAAAAAATAGATAAAGGCGTCATGACATTTCACTGAATTTGGTTCGCTTCGACTCTAAAAAATCAAGGCAGCAATTCCAAAATGACTTCAGGTAGGCACAGGACATTTACATTGTGCAAAGAATGCAAACTAAATCTGTGTCTGAACAAGGACCGAAATTGCTTCGCATTACTCCGAACTTAATTTATTTTGTAATGAACATTTGCAAAAATGTTTTTTTTTTTTGTTTAATGATTGCTTAGTCTTGCAATGAATTAATTAAAGAAATCGTTTTTGTTTTTTTTACCCCTTAAGCTTAATTCTATATTTATTTTTTTGTGCTGTTTGAAAAATGTGTTACTGCACAATTTTTTTAAAAAAAGGTATTTTGTTTGCCATATATGGCAAAAGTTAATAACTTTTAAGAAAATTAGCTTAAAAAATTGTTTGTTTTTAGTCTCTTAATTGTACAAAATGAAAAACAAAAACCACATTTTAGTTTTTATATTTTCATTGGATGATAGTGCGTACAGTCGAGGGTTTAAATACTTAATGTTGGCATAGGTACTAGATTTTATTTTTAAAAACGAGGAAAAATTGTATATATATAAAAACTAATTTTTAAGAAAACCGCTCCAAAGACTTTTTATTTATTTTTTTTTTTTTTTTTTCATAAATTCATATTTATCAAACAAATAAGATGTCATACTTGATTTTGAGCTCTTACTCTCAAAACCATTAGATAGATGATAGATAGATAGATACATTCTTTATTTCATCAAACAAATGTGAACAAAAGTATTTTCATAAGAATAAGGACATGACAATCCTGCCGTCTGCCTGATATGACATTTCATTTGTTTTAAAGAAATAATATAATGAAAAAGTGTAAAAGATATTATAAATGATATAAGAAAAAGAAAAGTTATTAATTTGAATATATTTTAAAAGAAACTCATTCCAAACTTTAGAAAAGCATTAATATACTTATATACCTAAAGATGCCACATAAAGATGAGTTCAAACTGCAATAACATAACTAGCGATCTTAGCAAAAAACTATTACGGTAAGAAAGACCGTGTTGACAATATTTATAAAGGCTGAGCCATCCAAATGATCCATTTAAAATTTCATAACACCGTTCTAAGGAAATAAAACTTTCTTGGAAATACAATCGACAAATTTCCTGTAAAATGGCACAAACAGCAATGAAGTGATAAATATCTTCTATATTTCTTCTGTTACATAGGCCACAAAGGTTCGAAAGATCATTTCTATGTGGTATAAAATTTAAGTTTAAGATTTCAACTCTAGCTCTAAAAATTATACTGATAACTTCAGCTGGGAAATCTCTTCGAAAATATTTGGCATCTGATACGAGTTCATGATTTAAGCTGCTCTGGAGCGGTTTTCAGTAAACATTTTTTGGTCGGCGAACATCTGCGAACTGATCTTGCCATACGTCAATGTTTGACTCTAACAAAGACAGGTCCGTATTATGGAATACAACGTGCTGGTTCCATTCTCTAAAAGGTGAAGCATTCGTGCGATGTAGTTTTTTCATTACTGTTTTATGAAGACATCCATTATTTCTTTTCATAATATTAGTTATAAAATCTGCATTGACTTTTTAACTTTGTATATATATTGGCGTTATACCTGACTCTACGTTTATAGAGTAATTCGGTGTCGAATTTGGCAATCGAAATAGGCGCTTGAAAAACTGCCTGTAAAGACATTCAAAAGCTTCCATGGGTAAATAACCAAAAACTTGGACTCCATAGCACAAACAGGCATTAACTGTTCCGTTAAAGACTCGGTACTTAGACGCCATATCGATAGTTTGGTTAGATACAAACTTTGGCCACGTCATATTTATTGCTAACTTAGCTTCATTACTTATTGCAATTGAATGTTTGCCAATGTTAAGATTGTAAGTCAATAGAACTCCCAAATACTTAAATTCCTGCACTTACGTTCGTTATTGAGGGACCAAAGTTCTTCTGGTTTTCTTCTATTTTGTCTGGCTTCAAAGATAATAACTTTAAACTCATTGGTATTAATATGGAGACCCCAAGTCTCACAAAAGGAACTAAGTCTATTAATTTGCAATTGTAACATAAAAGGATTGTCCGCAAGCATAACCAGATCATCGGCATATAAAAGTACTTTCACTAGAATACCGGAAAAAAGTACTCCACCAGGAAGGATGTCACATATTTCACCGATGAATAAGGCAAAGAGCAATAGACTAAGTAAACATCCCTGTGGAACACCTGCTGTTGTTTCTAACCAATCAGATAAAACACAACCATCCCATACACTTGCACTTGTAGACGAAAAAAAATTTTAATACATAATCAGAAATTAACGAGTAAGCCCCATACAGGACAGTTTGTAAATTAGAGCCTGTCTGTTAACCGTGTCGAAGGCAGCTCTAAAATTTACGAAACAAGTGTGCAACTTCTTTTTATTTTCAATAAAGTGTCTAGCAATACTTGAAATACAAAAGATATGATCCATGGTAGAAAACCCAGGGCGGAACCCAGCCTGGAACATACTTAGACGGTTGTTATTCTTAATCCATTTTCTTAATCTTTCGAACAAAATAGCAGAAAAGACCTTTCTAATTGTATTAAGAATCGATATACCCCTATAATTTTCAGCAGCATTGACATCTCCTTTTTTAACAATCGCAAAAATTATAGCTTTGTTGAAGCTAGTTGGAACACATGAATAGTTATACAGTCTGTTAAAGAAAAGCACGAAATAATTTTTGAATTCCGAAGTACTATGTTTGTAAAATTCGACTGGTATGCCGTCTATTGCTTTTCATGGCATGAAGCGTTTTTTCCAATTCAGAGAACGAAATAGCATTATCCAGGTCACCAACCGAAGCGTTAGGTAGGGCGTAATCGAAAGTATGAAGATCCTCGCCAGCCGACAGAAGAGTTTTAAAATGAGCTGCTAATGTCTCAGCTTCTAAGGTATTCTTCATAGATCGATTACTCCCACCAAGCTCCCGAACGTTAGACCAGAAGGATTTTGAACTTTAGCAATTTTCGAATTGCTTGGCCATATTTTTAAGGTAGTCAATTTTTTTGACTGAACACAACTTTTTATATTCTTTGTTAGTATGGAGGTAAATAAATTTGAAAAATTGGTCAATTTTTGATCTGAATAGCTTGGGATAAGCAAATGATAGTTTGCGGATATTTCTGCAATCTTTGTAAGACAATTTGTTAACAGTATTAGGGTTTCTAAATGAAAAAGGAGCTGAAGCCTTGATGATTCCTTCTATACTTTCACATATCTGCTCAACATTTTTTTCCGATTGCTGCACCAATGACCCAGATTGACGTGACAAAAGTCGTTGGTAAAGAGAATCATTGTTTTCAGACCATCTTAGCCTATGCAAATCCAAACGATTTAAGTTTGTTTGCTGGATTTCGTTAATAAAGTGCATAATTCAACCACTGTATTTTTTAGGGGAAAACCGTCACTAAGCGAATTATGACATTTTTTATGAATTCACTTTTATGTATAATAACAACTCTACGCTTAAAATTGATTTGCCATTATACAAAAAGTGCCATTTTATGTATTACCATTTACAGTGGCGGATCCGGGGGGTGGCTTTAGGGGCTAAAGCCCCCCTCCCACAGCCGATTGCTAAAATAATTTGAAGTGTAGAAAGCAATACATTACAACGTGTAGAGTTTTATATTCGTATAAAATATTGTTAAGGTGAGAATTTTGATGGACAAAATAACGTGGTTGGGGCTGAACAATTTACATATTCTGCAACTTCTTTTCTAAGCCCTAAGGTTGGGGCTAAAGCTTGAAGTGAGTTGGACAAAAAAAAAATTGTGGGCTATGAGTAATGGACATGTTTCATGCAATGACAATTTTCCCTTAAAACAAAACCCAGAAAATTGAAAAAAAAAAACAACTTGAGTCTGAGAATATTGGACAAAAAAAGTAGTCAGGCTTAAACAACTAACTCTCTAAAAATTAACATTATTCCAGAGAGCTTTTGGGGCATAAGACTAAGGATTGTCAAAGTCCGAAGTTGGGGCTAAAGCTTGAAGATATAATTAAAAAAAATGTTGTCGGGGCTTAAAATTTACATGTCAAAAGCAACAACTGTTTACACTAAAAACTTAGCTAATTTAACGAAAGAAACGCAGTTGAGGCTAAAACAATAAGAGAACACCGGGGTGTAAAGCTTAGTGTAAATGAATAATACAACAGGAATTGTTTCTTACGGCCTTGGCTGGGGTTGGAGAATTTTGGGGCTTAGTTTTCAAAATTTTAAAGGTCTAAGGCAATACATAAAAAATATTTTTGTGCTAAGCAATTCAATACAAATTCTCTAGTCGAGGAGCCAAATTCCAAAAGCATGAGAAACTCTGTGAACTCGGAAAAATCTTGCAGGTGGACATGAATATTTACAATTTCTATAGACTCTCGAGTGACTTACAAATTTATCGACATATTTCTTGAGCAGGAATAGAAAGTGTATGCATGTGCAGCGTAAACGAAAATTCATTAATACCTGCAGAATTGGGCCGTGCTGCAGTTTATTTTTTAGAGCAGCTGCTTCTTATGCCCGACTAAAAGTCTTGAAATTTTGATATTTTATTTTTCGATCCACAAAATATTATTTTCGTGCTTTCCAGTGACAATTTTAAGAAAACAGGTAGGTTCGTTGATTTGGCTAATTAAAGGAAATGAGATCTCGGAGGACTGATACTGTCGAAACTCATATGAGCTTTTGGCAGTAACACCACTTAAATATCATTTTTCTGAACTAGCATTACAAACAGTTTTTAAATTTTGTTAAAAAGGCGAAGTTCAAAGCATACATTCAGATAATTTAAACAAACACTTACATAATGTACATAGGTGGGCACTTGCTACCTAATCAATTATTAAGCAATATAAATACACGAATTTGTTCGTATGGTTTGAGGCTGTCACGTGGCTAGAACTTGAAGTTATAAAATTAGTTATGCTACCATGTTTTGCTGAGCCTTAATATTAACTACTTGCTCCCATGCTTAACACATAAATCCCAAATTCTTGTTATTGTGCTTTATTTTGAAAAAAAAATTTAAAGTGCGATAGGAGCCTTTATATCACAAAAAACACGGCTATTATTACAGGAAAAGTGATGTCAAAATTCGTTTTCTGTTATATAAAATTTCCAAACTTAAATCCCCCCCACAGCCAAATCCTAGATCCGCTACTGACCATTGAGTGGCTCACGTCAATGTCAAAAGTGACACTAGCGATCTCGTGTGGAAACTAGATGAGGTATCCCTCACTAACATTTCAGCTCCGAACCGAAGTTGAAATGTAAGTTGGGATCAGGACGAGGAGCTTTGCAAAAGATGCGTGGTATGTATCCGAGCCTAGATATCGCTCTAACTCGAAAATGAACATTTTTGTATAGTGCCACTTTTGTTTTCAATGTGCGATAAAATTATGCACTAAAGTGAAGTGCAACCCAAAACAAAATATACGAAAAAAGTATGTTTTGTGTTTTATGGAAAGAGTTACACTACATACAAAACTACACTCGCGAGCAAAAAAACGGAATAACTCAAGTTTGCCTTCTAAAAACAACAATCGCGATGGATACAATATTTACAATTAATTGATATACATTGCTCAGCTTCCAAATTGTAGTGCATTGTGAAAATCGTACTCGAACTTGTCGATGAGTTGCAGTTTATTTTGGTCCCGTGGCGGGACATTTTGGGGTAAGGTCTGCTTCCTTAAGTCGTCTCCTAACTGTCCATTAACTTACGAGTCTTTATCGTACCCGTCTCTGCTATTGTTGGACGTCAACGCTAGTGAAAGCACGATTTCGAAGAAACACCATCACGATGAATCAGTCATAACATCCGGTGGCACACAGATCCTGGTCTAAAACTTCCGTAGACCTTTGATATGCAAGATTGGCTTAAACCAAGCTGTAGGGACACAGTACATTGGTTTATTCCTTGTTGCAGTAGTGTGACAACTTGACTAACTTCTACAGGCGTGGTTCCGATTATTCTTTTAAGATTAGGAGGCCTAATAAGTCAAGATATATTGAAATTCACTTTTAACAGCACAATCAACACCAATGACCAACTATGGGCGTATTTATTGCATATCAATGTTTCAAAGTCTTGCCAAATTTAATAAGTATAATTTGTTATTTTGGTTATTATGGCGGATAGCGCGAAAACTAACCAATGGATTTTTATAATTTTGCCCTTAATTTAAAGTTTTGAGTTCAAGTTTTAAAACGAGCTTATTAACAATTAATAATAGATATTGTATCCATCGCGATAATTGATTTTAGAATGCAAACTTGAGTGATTACATTTTTTTGCTCGCGAGTGTAGGTAGGTACTTAAAGATAAAATATTTATATCATTTCTAAGAGTTTCTCGTAGGTTGGGTTCCTTAGAGTTTCGAAAGCTTTTTTTTGAAATCAATGAAGATAACAAGATTATTGAAGCTTTGCACAACACTTTGAACTTCTTATATAAAACATCCATCAAAAATGTCCGTAAACAAATTTGGACTGACCGTGTCTAATCGATACTTTTTAAATTTGTTCCGATGAAAGTTAATTGGTTCTTTCCATTTTGTTTATTAATGTTATGTACAATTTGTTCAAAGTAAAGTGAAGTTTTTGATGTGAAGTTAAAATTCCACAAACCGAAACAAAATTTCTTTTCCCTTACAAAATTGGCTTCAATTGAATGAAACTTATTGATTTAATAAAATTACTGGGTTTGTGAAACGTATTTGTACAATTTTAGTTTTCTTCTTTTTTGTCTATTTTGTTAAGAATTCAAACCAATAGCTATGTTTTTTTTTTCCTTAACAAAAAAAAAAAAAAAAAAAACTTCCACTGAACGAAAAGCATTCTGATAAATGAAAACAAACTACCTGGCTACCTATGTATAGGTATACCGTGACTATTCCATCGCTATAACTTGGTCCAATAACAAACACGGCATTCCACTTGTTCATTTTCACTCCAAAGCAGCAATTTAGCACAGATTCGTTTTCCTGGGCATCCATAAAATTTCAATCACGTTCCTGATTTTCAGATTCCAACAATTTCTATTCTCCTGTCTTCAGCACCTAGAGATATAAGTAAGGTATAGGTACAATCCTTTATACCACCATATGCACGGCAGGGTGGCTAATTTCGTAAGGGAATATCTACTAAAAAAAAAGAATACAAAAGGAATTTTCCTTAACATCAATATTGTTTGGGTTGCGCTTATGGCTGATGATATTCCCAACGCGTTTGATTTTCTAAATTGGAACTTTACTGGGTATTCTTTCGTAGGTTCTTACCACTATATAGTAGATACCTATCCTTATGTACCTTAAATTCATTTTGATTTGCTTTAAAATCTAATCCTGATTGATTTTCATGAGAAAGGTGTTACACAAAAGTTTTTTTCTATTATATTTTTCTTTACTTTTTTTGAAGCTAAATTAACGAGGTTAAATCTTTATTTATGTTTTTAGTAGTAGGTTATCTGAACAGGGTGCGGAAAAAGCTCAAGTTTAAGAAGGATAGTTTGGTATTCTTTAGGTACTAAAGTTTTGACAGTAATCATAATGGTAATGGACACTGTACACTCCCTTTGAGGAAAATCCAACTTTTCCACCATTGAATAATACCTACCTTCTTTATACAGGGTAATTCACCTAAGGCGTGACAAAAAGCTTGAGAGTGTAGGTGCAGTAAGAACAACAAAAAAATTTATTAAGGTGGGAGGGGTAATTTCAAAAAAAAATAACTTAAAACAGAAAACAAATTAAAAAAAAAACAACTATGCATTTTTACAAAGAAATACCTGTTTTTATTTTTTTTTAAGGAAAGCTGTTTCATTCAACAGTTTTTGGATAATTATTTTTTTTAACTCAAAATTAAAAAAAAAAATCAAACAATTTTTATCAACATTTTACTTTGTTAAGTAGAATTTTTGTTTTAAAAATTCAATGCCCTTATCAATTTATTAGTCAAAACCTGAAAACAGGGTGGCTTTTAGCTTTTTTTAATTAATAGTACAGGAAAATTAGTCAAAAAACAACCGTTGTATGGAAATGAATATGGGAAGGCTGAATTGTTTATACCTGAAAGTAATATAAATTTTTTTCGGGACGCCCGCCATACTCCTGAGGAAATCCGCCATTTTGGAAATCGACCCGTGTAATTAAAATTAATGTAACGTTTAGTTAAACGTTGATGAGGTATCGCATCATCCTTAAAAATATATCAAAATGTTGGGAATTAAATGTTCTAAAATTCTTAATTGATAAGTAATTCGCGTAAGTTTCTTCGGGAACGACAAAAATGTGTAAATGCTAGAAAACAAAAAATAAAACGATATTACCTTGAAAATATTGCCCGCAGCGAAAAAAAAATATGAATGAACGAAAGATGGTTTCGTTGCCTACAAACTTGGCCAAGCATAATTTTTACTCTAAGATCAATAGTTTCGGAGATAAGGGTCAGTTCTCGTCTTACTAAATGGCGCATTTTCCCATTAGTATGGCATGGGGCGTCCCAAAATCCAAAAATAGGACTAAAGCTTTTCTAATAAAATTCTATACAAAATTCAGCCGTCCTTTATTTCGTTCCACAAAGAAATCAATCTTTCCTGTAGTCCAATCATATTATCAAAAAAAAAATCGAAAATATCTAAACAAAATTCGGGAGGAGTATTTTATTGTTTTATTTTAAAGAATACCTCTTGGGGATTCTAAACCCACAATTTTCCAAATAAAAACCCTATGCGTCAATCGCCATTTTGAAAAAGGTGTTCAAAAGCGTTTACTCAATTTTCCCGCCCACTATTAGTCGTAAAGTAGTTATTTTTATTTTATTTTTATATTTGTTTTTTTTTTATATTATTTTAAAAATTAATTTTTTTCTAATCGGCTTTTTTCCTTTTAAAAACTCCTAACTTCATTTCCACCGATCAGATTTTTAAGATTAAGATCTCCTAATGTGGCTAAATTTTTAAATAAAAACTATCGGGGGGGGCAAAAAGTTTTGTACTAAAAGGGTGTGTAAATGTCCCATCAATTTTATATATACTATGTTAAATTCAAAGTATGATGAAAAATTTTAAATTTTAAGAAAGAAATTATACATAATTATAGGTATAACCTTTTTCTGCAAACATGTTAGTAATTTTATATCAGTTAATCTTAGGGGGAACAAGAAGGGGCAATTTAATAAAATCAATCGACACTTTATTATAAAATATTAGAAACTTTGTCGTGCTATATCTTAAAAGATTTTTAACTAACATGAAATCTAAATAAACAGAAATGTAGGCAATTTATTGTTCTAAAAAAGTGTCTGAAGTGATTTCTGGTTCGAATGGACATTGGATGAGATGAACTTGAAAACCATTTTTAAAATCGGAAATTTGGTTGCTTTTCAACAATAACTTTTTATAGGAAGGAGCTATCAAAAAAAAATTAAGACAAAAATTGTAGAGAACATTTTAGCACCGATAATAAATTATACAGATGTCTTATCCCCATAGAAAAAAATGTCCCATATTTTCTTCACGACCGGTTGACGATCAGCAGGCAAGAAAGCTTTTTGCTTGTTCATAGTAAAGCACAGAAAGTTCTTTCCCTCTTTTACTTTATTATCTGTGATGTGTGCCTTTTCATAGCAAATCACAGAAAGTTCTTTCCCCTCTTTACTTTATTATATTTTGTGTGTGTGCTCATATATTTTGCCTCTCTTTCGTTACATAGAAAAAAACGGTAATGGAAAAGAATTAGAATTTAAATAAAGTCAATAGGTATCTATTGGGCGCGTGAGCATGTGCAAGTGCGTGAACCTTCGTTGGCTGCTTGCGCATTTGTGCATATACGATTTTTTTTATAAATGAAAAGTAGGTAGGTATTTACAAATAAAAAATAAAAACGCAGACAAGTGATTTTGTTTTATTTTGAGCGATTTTAAAGTACATAAGGTAAATTAAATTTAAACTGTTTTTTTTTTACACATCTAAAAAGGTCTTTGGATTTTAAAAAATCATTAGAAGAATTAGAATTTAAAAATATGAAAAAAATATAGAAGTTTTTTTCTCACTTGTCTTTTATGTTTTAGGGGTCGCTGAATCCGAATTTCAACTTTGCTACTTCCTTCGGATATGGCTTCACAGCGAAAATCGCAAAAAACCTCAACATTTTCGACCTTTTTTCAGGCTTTCGCCAAAAAGTCAACAAAGTATACACTTTTTGGATAAAATTAACTTCTAAACCTAACAAAACATAAAATTTTCTATAAAAGTTGCTTACAACTTTTTTTTGTAGAATTAACGTTTAGCCGGTAGAGTACGGTGAAAAAAGACCAAAATTTGGTACTTTTTGGAAAACACAATTCTTTCGTTAGATTTTTGATTGTAACTCAAAAACCATACCTGTTATTGTAGAAAACCTAAGCTTCTGCCTAAACAACATTAAATTCTCTACAAGTTTGATACCTTCATGACTTAAATTGGCGAAAAAATGCACCGGCTAGAGCGTGATGAAATTATATGTCATATAAGAGGAAGCCACCAATAGGCTATTTATTATCTCATATAGAATGGAACTAAGACGTTCCAGGATTGAGATGAGAAAACCATGGAGCGTTTTCAAGAGAGAGGGCGAAATTTTGAGAAGGGGGAGTAACTGCATTCCTTTGGGTTTTTTTTGAATATAACTTGAAAACCAAGCTAAATTCCAAAAAAAAATCCATAAAAAACATTTTTTGCAGAGAATATAATTTACTATAAAATTGGCCTATTCAAAAAATTTTAAATACATTTTTAATGTGTTAAAATAAAAAAATCCATTTTTTTTCTTCTTTTACTTATTTGCCTATAACTCTTTTTTCAGCGACGATTGATGAACTTCGTACGAATATCGAATGTGAACTTGCAGCAGTATCGGCCGATTTATGCTTGAAAACCGTTCAGCATCTGGACTTCTGCAAGCGTGCCCGTGGTGGCCATGCAAAAGAAATCGAGTTCCATACATAATGGCATCGAACGTACCTTCACAGGAATAAAGAATTTCATTGATATCCAAAACCGTTGTTGTTTTATTTAAAAAAAACTTTTGTAGCGGTCTTATTGTTGTTGTTTTTTAATAATTTGTTTTCTGTTATAAGTAAATTTTTTTAGAAAATTGACCCAACCACCTACCCAAACGATTAGGAATATAACCTGCACACGATTTTTTTATTGGCTCAACTAAACCTACACTCCAAAGCTTTCTTTCACAACTTAGGTGAATCACCCTGTATAACGTCGGAATGTAGGCTTTACAATTTTCTATTTGGCATAAAGTTAAAATTATATTTATCTACCCTCTGTTTCATTGAGCTGATTTTGAAACGTGTTGTGTCTTTTTCGTTTGTCTCCTTATCAAAGAATCGGTGACAAGACATTTTAAATTCATTCTTATTCTCTTCATTATCAACCTATATGTAGCTTTACTTTAATTCAATCTCAAAACGTAGCTTCTTAATTGTATGTATAACCCTCACTGCAAGCAGATTGTGTTTATTTGAATTTTAAAAAAATACAATGTTTGTGAACATAAAATCATCATGAATCCCACAAATCTGTAAAATCAGTTGGGCTTGGCACGTGTCAAAATGAATGAAGAGGATTTGGTAATTTAAAACCAATAAATTTACTGAATTTTTAATGATTACCAATCGAATGCGATACATTTTTATTTTTAAATTATGTTTGTCTCACTTTTGTATTTATATTTTTATATACTATATACTTATATTTTTGTATACTTATGAAGTTACTTAGATAACAAATAACATTTTTGTTTAAATTCGAAATAAATCAATTGAATTAAATTTTGTAGGGAGATTAATAGAATAAAAGAATATCCATCGTAGGAGTTTTCTTTGTGGTCTTAAGTGTCTTTTGGATTAAGGTTGTAATACTTTTGTAAATCTGCTTTAAAATAATTTTTTTATTAGTGTATATAGAAAACAAGGTGTAGGTTTGGTCGAGACAAGAAAAAAAATTAATGGGAGGGGGATTGTTTGTGCCCTGTTTAGGCGAGAGGGCAACACTTACAATTCCCAGTTATACCTTTTTGTAAGCCCAGAAACATCTTATTTCAATTTATTTGTATTTTTATTTTTCTTAAAATGAGCCGTTTTTGAAAATTTTATTTTCATTTTCAATTTTTTTTTAAATAAAGAAACAAACTTCTTAATAAAAACAAGAAAAAACGAGGTTGGTGATAATAGTCGGGGTGCCCAGATAAGAGCTATACAGTTTTCCCTTCATAGGGTTGCCACGCCTTAAAGGTGAATTTTTGTACTTATTCAATTATCTGATTGCGCTTATGGGGTAAGCCGTAATGATTTTTAAATATAAGTAGGGAAAAGTAGTGTGAACGTATTAAAATCCGAAATCTTATTTTCTAAATGGTAAGTAATAGCGAAATGATTTTTTTTGCAATCGATATATTTTATTTAATATATGAAAGTTATACATGAAAACAAAAATTGTCAAAAATTTACAACTCTTGATGTGATGTTTGAGAACAAATTTACTATAAATATATGGTATGTTGTTATGAAGCCGATTAATAAAAATATTATTATTATTTTTATTTTTGTTAAATATTTTTTTTTTAATTTACAAAAAAAAATAAATAAATTGGTTGGCACAACGGCTCGTGAAGAACCAGGGCCTAGTGACTAACAACTCGCAACCATTCCTGTGTGCGCCTGTCTACAGGAATGGATGGGACCTACAATTGTATGGCAAATCCGAACGACTAAACGAGAAGCACTTATTCGTGACAAGTGATACTCTTGGAGGATTTGTCAATTCCTCGCAAGAGGCAGTAGCCCTGAAAAAAAACTTTTTAGTTTTTAGGTGGACGAGGCTGGGAAGCGAACCCAGACCTCCAGCGTGACACTCGAACGTACTAACCATTACGGTATGGGCAACTACTAACCAAGTTTTTGTAGGAATCCTGGTACCATAATGCTTATATAGGAGAATTATATGCATTTTGATGTTAATTTCAATGAAATCAAATTAAAAATAAAACAACCTTTAAGTTAAAAAAAAAAAAAATATTTTTCAAAAATTCACTTTGCCAAAACCGAAGCCTTACAAATTTGGCAGATACAAATTGATAGGAGAGAGCACTGAATTTTGAAAACAAAAATAGTAGTAATTCAGGTAATATAAAAAAAAAAAAATTGGAATGGTATTTTTTTCAAAATTTTGGGTAAGTATATTAAAAGAAAAGATTTTTGGCTTTGGAAAAAGATATATCGGGGCATTGAAAGTTTTGCCGTTGTTTTTTAATAATTTGTTTTCTGTTTTAAGTCGTTTTTTTTCTCGTCTCGACTTAACCCACACGCTCAAACTTTTTGTCCCACCTTAGGTTAATCACCCTGTATAAAAGAAAATCAAATTATATAAAAGACAAGTGTCGTTTGTGTGTACACGCATAACCTACGGCGTGTACGCTCCCGAGAATAAAACATTCCTTGTGCATGTGCACCATAAAGCACTTCAGTGAAAAAGCCGAAGGTAAGCCGATACGCCAATCCTTTTGGTTTGATTGAAACACATCGACATTGTTAATTTAGTTATTTTAATTGTATTTTGAATAGAACTTTAGTAGTATTAGAAATTTTGTGAAGTGTTTTAATTGACCGAATTACTTAAAAAAGCAATTTGCATGCGGCGTAACGAAGTTCACCGGGTCAGCTAGTTTTTGTATAGTACTTGCGCTACAGGCTACAGGAAAAGTTTTGGTTCCGTGAAAAAAATCGAACTCGAGATAACAATTTTCCCTAGCATTAAATTGACAGAGAACGCGAAAAAAGTTGGTCCGGCAATTCTGTCTGTCTGTCTGTATCTCGAACTGCAGCCTAAACCTCTAAAGCAATTTTCTTCAAACCCTAGAGGGGAAATTGAAATTTGTTTAGCTCCAAAAATAACGGTCATACAACTATTATGAAAAAATTAACATATCTCAAAAACGTCTCTACCAATTTTGATAAAAAAAAAAATGAATAACAACTTAGGGTGGCCAATATTTTGATAAGAAAAATTTATACCATTAACAATTTTGCATATATGCATGTACAAATTTTTGGATCTAGAAAGAAATAGTGATTTTTTTATTTAAATTTAATATCTTGAAAACGGGTTCATGATTTTCTTTTTTTAATTTTGTCAAAAATTGTATTTTATTAAGTACTAAAATTTGGCATACAAAATTTAATTTTTGAAAATGTTTAAGAATTTTAATATATAAAAAATTAATTTTTGAAAACCATTCTAACGATGATTTTTTTTTTTCATTATTTTTTTTTTTTTTGTTTTTCATAGCTATTTCTCAATTAAATCAGATGGCATACTTTTTTTGGAGCTCTAACTATTTTGAATGCTTTTATTCAACTATTTAAATAACAAGTTATTTGTGTAGGATTTATTGCTTTAATCTTCTCTTTAAAAAAAAAAATAAAAACTTTAAAACACTCGTTTTCTGTTAATTATTGGCGTAAAACACTTTATTACACTTAAATGATATCTACGGATAAAGTTGCACTCAAGAGGACGTGTGGCAAACCAATTTTTTACGTCATCAATTTCTAGCAGCGTTACAGTTGTTATCTCCCCTCCGCCATGAAAACATCCTGCGGACGCCACACCCACCAACAAAATGACCACCTATGTACATGTATATGCAGATATAGGTAAAGCATAAGGATGGCTTTTTAAAATAAAAATTCTATATACTACTGAAACACAACAGCCATGTGGAAGAAGTAAAATTAATGTAAGCTGGACTGAACTTAATAAAAATTGCGTCTTGACAAGGCCCTCACTGGCAATGTCAACTGAAGAGTCCAAGTGAGAACGCCGGGACGAAACGCCAAACTTAAGGACTAAAGGCCGTTAAAAGCTTTTTTGAATCAATAATTCAACAAGTCCAATTAAATAATGCTAAGTCTTCTTCTCTGCTGATGTATTTCATAAAGCATAAGCACAAAAATATTAAACAATTTTGTTTTAATTTAAATGTGTTTTCTCGTGATAACACTTGCAGTTAGGCTGCATAGCTTTCGCTCAATCATATTTAACATTGAAGGTTTTGAATGAACAACAGCCACTTGTGTTGGCTACTACCGAGTAATACATTTTGGCTGGAATTATTGCAATTTCATGGCTGCCACACCAATCATCAGATTCCTTTTAGTGGTGCTTAGTCTATACTATACCTAGTTCCAATTTTAATTTATAAATTGTTTTGCCGTCAACTGGATTCGAACCTAGACCAAGCTTCCTTAGAGGCCGTTGCACTACGCATTGCACCACCGAGGTTACCTGATCGTGCCCATACAAATAAAAGTTTTTCTAATTTAATTTATAAATTCAAATTGGAACTATAGACTAAGCACCACTAAAGGAATCTAATGATTGGTGTGGCAGCCATCAAATTGCAATAATTCCAGCCAAAAATGTAATACTCGGTGGTAGCCAACACAAGTGGTTGTTGTTTGTTTTAATATTGTATAATGATTATTTGTATTCCTTAATTTCGAAAGTGATATCTCCATTACAGGAAGCACTACAATCCTATTTTTGGGGTGATTTTCCGATCATAAATAGATTAAGTGTCCAAAGTTTAAAAATTTGTTAAATTTTTGTTGAGGTCATGATGCCATTCTTTTCCTTCGTTGTCTGGCTTTCGTTGGTTGATTTTTCTTTCAATTTGTTTCTATAGGTTTCAATCAAAAAGTCATTATGAATTGAAGCGCTTTAAGAATTAAAGGTCTTGTTTCTTTTCAACTGACTGCATTTTGAAATATTGATAAATAATTGAATCGCTTAGAAGATGAAGTGAAATTTTTTTAAATTTGGCTTTTTACCTACAGATGGAAGTGTTTTATAAAAACTTACATTTCTGACTCGTGTGTACGCTTCTATCGCCTCTAGATTCATATTTAGCCAAAGATGAAAGTGTTATATGCAATCACTTTAATAATAAACTTTGTGGATGAATGTGTTAAATGCCCTTAAGTCCTTTTTTATTAAGTCCTTTATACAAAAATAATTTTATCTGAACTTTTCATTTCGTGCATAAAGGTTTTAAGTGGGCACTTTAAGATAAGACATTATAGGTGAACACCACAAAAATCTGTGCATGTGCAGGCAAGAGAACACCCAACACACACTACTTCAAATTTGAATATTCCGACGCAGGTGGCTTTACATGATGGCTAAATTTTGTATAGTCTTACGCACAATTTGAAAGCTTTATTTTTCAGATACATCTTTTAGTCTATGATCCAACGACATTAAAAGTCAAGTCATTTGCGTTATGTTGTAACCCATGCCAAAACATAGCCGATACCCTTGACGAATGGGTGTTAAATTGACCTTATAGGTGTGACAAAAATGACAGAAGTCCAGTTATTTGCTTAACATTACACTATTTGCTTCAGGACACTCTCACAGGCTTAAGTTCAAAAATGCAGACCGAAATTCCGTGAAGAAGACCCCAGCAGAAAACTTTTATAGTCAAATGGTATACTAATGGATCGAGAACGTCTGACTATATATATACGTGTATATTTGGGCCAAGAACCAAACTATCTGTACCGATGCGACAGTCCACAAGCATTTTCCAGGCGGAAGTAAACGCCATAGGTAAATGTGCAGAACCTAACCTTGAAAGAAACTGCCGAAATCGTAACATTGACATCCTGTCAGATAGCCAAACCATGCTTAAAGCGATAAACTCCTATGCTACTAGCTCAAAACTGATATGGGAATGCTTGCGGAGGTTAAATGAACTGGGCAAAAATAACAATGTCTAACTCTATTGGATAGCGGGTCACGCGGGTATCGATGGTAAAGAGGAGGCAGACTCCCTAACCAAAATAGGAGCAACAACCCCCCCTAACAGGGCCTGAGTCCTATTGCGGATTAGGTGAGAATGTGATCAAAACCAAGATCAAATTAGAAGAGGAGGCAAAAAGATCCAAAATTTGTAATGAACCCCCAAAACTGAGGCAGGCCAAACTACTTCTTGGGAACTATAACCAAGAACGCTACAAAGCCTTTATAAATCGCATCAGGAACAGCCTAAGAATAATAACGGGCAATTCGAAGTTTTTGAATGAATTAGGTCTTGGTGTAACGTTTTTGCTTCAAAACCTAACCGGATGTGACTCTGCAAAAAAGCAGACGAAAATTCCTTCACGAATACCCCAGCAGACTAATTTTATTTTTACTTTATTGCAAGGTTCAATTTAGGGACTCAATAAAATGGATTCGCAGGGAGTATGGTTCTTACCTTTACCAAGAATGCTATGATGGATATAATCCTTAAAATTACTTTACTTTTGATGGCGCTCACAGCCCAGGATGGGCTTCGGCCTCAACTAACAAGCCCCTCCAGCCAGCTCTGTCCCTAGCTAGCCGCTTCCAGTTGCGCACACCGAGTGCTTTGATGTCGTCATTCACTTGATTGCGCCACCTGTTACGGGTTCTTCCTCTGCTGCGTACCCCATCGGGGTTGGATTCGAAGACTCGTCGGGCAGGTGCGTTGCTGTCCATACGCTCCACGTGCCCCAGCCATCTAAGCCGCTGTATTTTCAGCTTTTTGACCAGGTCAACGTCGCTGTATAGCCCGTATAGCTCGTCGTTGAATCTTCTCCTCCATACTCCTTCGATACACACCGGACCGAAAATCACACGAAGAATCTTCCTCTCAAAGCACCCTAGCAGATTTTTATCCGAATCTTTCAGTGTCCATGCTTCTGACCCATAAAGCAGGACAGGGTTTTGTATAAAGTCTCCTTGGTTCTCTGAGAGAGGGCCTTACTACTTAAATGCCTTCTTAGACCGAAGAAACAGCGGTTGGCAAGAGTAATTCTTCGCTTGATCTCTGCACTGATGTCATTCTGCGATGTAATAGTGGAGCCCAGGTAGACAAAGTCCTTGACAACTTCGAAGTTATATCTGTCCATCGTGATATTTTGCCCGAGTCGACGATGTTGAGATTCCTCTCTCGATGACAGCATATACTTCGTCTTGTCCTCATTAACCGCCAATCCTATTCTAGCCGCCTCCGATTCAATGCTCGCAAATGCCCCTGCCACAGCTCGCTTCGTTCTGCCGACAATGTCAATGTCATCCGCATATGCAAGCAATTGAACGGACTTTTGATAGATTGTACCGCTGGTGTTGACATGTGCGTTGCGTAAAATGGCTTCAAGAACGATGTTGAATAGGTTGCATGATAACGCGTCGCCGATTCAATGGGAATCGGTGGTGTTCTTACCAATTTTGACGGAGCAGCGAGATTTCTCTATCGTCATCCTGCACAGGCGGACGAGTTTGGCAGGGATGCCGAGACTCGACATGGCTCTGTATAATTCGTCCCTATTCACGCTATCATACGCGACTTTAAAATCGATAAAAAGGTGGTGTGTATCGATCTGGAATTCCCGGGATTTTTCTAAATATAGTAAGGCCAAGAGAGAACAAATTGAAACAACTTTCTGCAGAAAAAATTAAAAATTTAAAAGAACAGATGAATTTCGTTCGTGTAGAATATCAATGGTTTTATTTAAATGCAATTTCAGCAGATCCTAGAGAAGGGAAAGAGAAAAAACAAATAAAAAATAAGTAAATTACAACATATCAAAATGTCACTTAACATCTTTATAAAAACAAAATTAAATTAAATACAAAACAGTTCCTAGATAAAGGTGTTAAATGCACAAAAGTCTAAATATCTCAATAACTAGGTATTTGCGTTAAACAAAAAAGATTCGTAAAATTAAATTCACCTGAGTTTTATTGACTTTAAGTTATCCATACAGTATTTTTATTATTTTTATAAAAAAAGTTATAGGCAATAAACTTTAAAAGCTTATAACTCAAATGTTTAAAAATTTCGCTTACGCCCATAATCTAAGCGCTTCAATTCAGTTTTCAATTCTTTATAAGAATTGAAGAATTAATGTAAATATATGGTTTTAAACGCATATTTTCAAAGCAAATTTTTCTAGCATATTTTCAGCGCATATTTTGAGTTTCTTATTTCATATGAACATGCCGTAGTTGTTATCAAAAACAACAATCCATGGGCAAATAAAATATTTTTGTTTTAATATATTGAATTTGACTCCAATTTCATTAGTATATAATTCCTTTTAAAAAAAATCTGTATGACATTCTAATGAATATTACATTACCTTCATTATATCAAAACTTCAAAATTAAGCTTCTTCTTTTTGATGGTTGGTCGAGTTCAGTATAATTTGGTGTTCATTCTTTTTTTTGTACTTACAATTTACATTTTATGACATAAGCAGAAAGATCTTTTTACAGCAATCAACAAAAATCTCTGATGGTTCCTCGTACAGTACCTATCTATCGCTAACATAGGAATTTAAGTCTATTCCTATTCCGAAGGTATAAAACATCCTTAAAACATTATACACATATCTACACTACACTTTACTCTCCAGCTATGGTACTAAACACATTCGAAGAGCCGGACTTACATTTTTCAAGTGAAAGGGGCTATTTGTTTTGTTCATTGCGGTTATGTATTAAAAATATGCGGAGCTGTTTCTTAAAAAAGTAATTTTGTACATTCAACGTCGAAACGAAATCGGGCGATAGGGTGGGTGGTGACACTTATCAGAAAAATAATAAAAAAAAATCGTAGCCATGTATTTTATGAGTTATAGCCATTCAAAAAAAAATCTCAAAATGGTAACCCTGTCTTACAAGTGCTGTGATTACAAATCTTAATGTTTCTCAACTTTTGTTTCTGTGATGAAACTCTGAATTACCTTGGTAACAATTGCATTCAAAAATATAAACACACCTGCATTAGTTTTAAACTTTTCTGCACAAGTAAGTACTCAAAATTTTTACATGACCCTAATTCAATGGACTGCAGTGTAAACAAAATGAACTACGAAATTTTGGCAAGTTACCTTCGATTATCTCAAAATCAATCAAATGTAACTTAATGACTTTTCGCAATAAACCCACGATATAGTTGAAACATATAAAACCAAATTTTAGTTGTCATATACAAATTTTTGATTATGCAGAGATATTGAGTGTAAGAATTTTTGGATACACAAAATTTTTAAAAAGTCATTTTTACTACATTACTGACAATTACAAAACGTATAACTATGTATTTATATCTCCGATTTTTTGATACCAATATTATTTTTACTTGCGATATATGTACGTGGTATAGGGCAAGTTTAGGATTCGTGCAAAAAAAAATTCGAGTTAAGAATTTTCCCTAACCTTACGATGATAGAGAAAGCGAAAAAAGTGGGTCTCGTAATTCTGTCTGTCTTTTTGTCTGTCCGTCTGTCTGTACCTTGACCTGCAGCATAAAAGGCTGAAGCGATTTTCTTCAAACTTTGGACTTAAGGTTCTTAGTGGATTCCCTAGAGGGGAAATTGAAATTTTTGTTTATATAATATACAAAAATGTATTTATTTCAAAAAAGGCTCTTACGATTTTGATAAAAAAGATTCAGGCTACTATAATTACTACAACAAATATTTTAGTAGAAAATCAAAACTTTTATAACGGTTAATAACGGTACCTGTCATAGAACCGATTTATTGGTTTTCAAATTTCTCGTTAATGGCTACACCGATTAAAACCATATTATGTAAGAGGCCATTTGCAATTCTAACAATTTTGCATATAAAATTTTTCAAACAAAATAATTTTTGGATTTAAAAAAAAAATATTGAATTTTTTTTTTGAAAATTCAATATCTTGAAAACGGGTTAATAATTTTTTTTTAAATTTTGTGAACAATTGTATTTTATTAAATACTAAAAGTTGGCATATCAAATTTATTTTTTTTTAATTTTCAAGAATTTGTAAATATTAAAAATTATTTAAAAAAGAAACCGCTGTAAAGAGTTTTGAAATTTTTTTTCATACATTCATATTTATAAAACAAATCAGATGGCATACTTTTTTTGAGCTCTATCTGTTTTAGTTATTAAAAAAAAAAAAACAAATTTATAGTAATAATTTATTTATATTTTAAATTGTTTTTAAAATTTTGTTTTAATCATATTTATCATAATGTTATAGAACCATTACATTGGCATATTATCAGTTTTAAGCTATGTTCAAGTTGTAAGCTACGAGAGCAAGTCTGTGCAATCCAGTCGTGCCCCTTTTTAGTGTATTTACATGAAGCGTTAACTGGAGAACGTAAGCTTTTGCAAAACAGCAACAAACTTTTTTCGTTATGAATCCTTAATCCTTATCTTCGTTTTTTTTATCACATCAAAAAATAACTGTTATCATTTTTATATATAACACGTTTTTTTTAACTCCCACGCTTTATAAAGTCTAATAAAAAACAGTTAAAAATAGTACTAAAAATAGAACACATAGCTTACGCATAAAAGCTTAATATACCTTAACAAATCGAGATTTTTAGATCGGCAAAGAAGTTTCACTTCTGTCACGAGTACTGAGTTACACGCATACAATAGCCGAGTTTTTTTTCATACTCCTTAATTACTAACTTTTTTATTTTAAGTGCAAAGCAAAAACAAATTAGATTACTCAGTGTTTTAAAAATTAAAAAGTGAGTTATAAATGAGTATGAAAATACACCATAGAAAAAATGGACATTATGAACAGACCGTTTTCGAGAAAATGAAAATCCAGAAAACAAATTGTACTATTGATTTCAAAAACAGCCACATTTTGAAAAAAAAAAAAATATTAACAAAAGATAGCCTTTCCCTATTACAATTATTTAAATTTCGTCTAACAAAATCCCTGGGTCTTTTAAGAATAATATTATAATAATTAAATAAAAATATGATACAATATTTTCCGTTATACCGTTATTTTTGATCCTTATAAAATCAGAAAAAGGTGTAAGCATGTTACTCAAAAAAATAGTACCAAATTTAGCGCAAAACTATCCAGTCGTTTCGGCTGTAGGTGCAAGGACAGGCAGAAAGACAGAGAAACAGAATTGCGAGACCCATTCTTCATCTTCTCTATCATCGAATATATTATGCCATATTAAATGTATGTTCTACCTGCTATAGAGGGTGATTCACCTAAGGTGTGTCAAAAGCCCGGGTCGAAAATGACAAGTTTCTGTCTAATTTGGGCAAAGCCCTAGTAAGTTTTCTGTAGGGAAAATATAGACGAGGAAAACTTTTTCAGATACTTGGCAAGCCCTTGCTGGATTTCAGTACCAAAAATTTAGACGAGGGAAACTTTTCAAACAAAAGCACCATGCAATTTCACTATCATACGATACTTTTTACTCTCTTTCCTTTGTCTTCTTTTTCATATCACACATTTTTCTGTATATTATAATGTATTTGTTATGCAATATAGTATGAAACGTTTGAGTACGAAACTTAAAAAATCTCTGTAAAACTCTCTATTGCCTTGTTAGAAACTCAAGGAAGAAATCGAATAGGAGGGGGGTGTGAGGGCCAATTTTATAAAAAATTGACTTAAAACAAACTATTAAAAAACAACGGCATTACTTGCAATGCCCTAATATACCTTTCTAAAAAGCCAGATTAGTCCAGCCGAATCGTCATTTGAATTTGCGTTGATCGGCACGGTCTGTTTTTTTGTTTTGAATCGATAGGGGCTTACAAGAAAAGCTTAACCATAGATTTGCACCACCTGACAACTTTTGTTACCAAAGTTATTCGTAAAAACTTACTTTTTGACTTTTTTTGGATTTTTGCAAATATATCGGCTCCAGTACATTGCAAAGTAAAAAATTTAAATAGGTTTTGTATGTAATGAAATTATCTAGCATGTGGTTTTAATTTTTTTTTTTTGTTTGAACAAATAAGTAAAAAGTTACCGTTACTTTTAGTAATTTTCTTTTGGTTTTTAGACGGCTTTTCATTATTATTTCGAAAAAATTTTACATTTTGGTTAATTTTTCTATTGTGTTTTGTCTAGCTGTTGCTATTCCCTACAATTAACTCCAAACAGGAGCCGAGAAATCTATGAATGAACACAGGCAAGTTGGAGCCTCCCAAAAAAGATATTTTCTGTTTTTTACGAATATCTTGGCTCCAGTATATCGCAAAGTAAAAAATGAAAACGAATATTACTAACTGGAATATTAGCTATTATTTAAATAAATATTTTTTTTAACAAATAAATAAAAATTAATAGCTAGTTTTAGTCAGTTTTATTCATTTTTTTTTTTTGTTGAGCAAATACTTTTGAGTTATAATTTTGATAAAGGCTTGTGAATCGGCTTAATTTATAACTAATTTTAAGTCCTTTTAACTTCTTAAAATAAAAAAAAGCTCCCTACGACAAATTGAGCAATGAATGAATGAACAAGAGCAAGTCATAACAAAAAAAACCTTTTCTGTATGATAAATAAATAATATACATTCACGTATGCGTCAAATCTGGTATTTCTGATTTTTTGCTGAGTTTTTAGTATATTGGCCTTGTAAATAACCTAAGTTTTCGACCTCGAGCGGCGCGGTGACCGCTTCATCATGGTCAAAAATCAGAAAAACCACGATTTTTTCGCGCTTTTTTTAGTTATTGGTGATTTTAGTCCTAAGTAATTAATTTTAAATAAAAGCATTGTTCTACGATTTCAAAGTATTTTAATTTTCTTCAACTTGAGCCCAAAAACCAACTCTGTAGACCCAATGGTTTCCAAAATACAACAATTTAAAATTTAGCGATAGAAAAATGTATATAAAAAGTAGTGTTATCAAACAGTATAATGGCAAATAAAGAATGGTTGACATAAATATATCAAAGGAGCGTGTAGACTGAGACAAAATAATAGGACAACCATACCGGAAGGGGGTCTATATACCCCCGATAAGATGGGAGGGGCAATTGTGTAAGAAAAATTACTTTAGGAAGAAACAACACTATTGAAAAACAATGATAACACCCACAATATTCTTCTATGGCTTATCTTGATCCCAGGAACCCATTCTTGAATTTCTGTTTAAATAAATCTATTCTAATCGATAGTTTTTGAGAAATTAATTTCGAAACTCAACATTTTTTTAAATTGTAGGGAATAGCAACAGCTAGAGAAAACACAAAAGAAAATCTAACCAAAATGTAAGATTTTTTCGAAATGATCATGAAAAACCGTCTAAAACCCAAAAGAAAATTACTAAAACTAACGGTAACTTTTTACTTATTTGTTCAAACAAAAAAAAACTTAACAGTACGTGCTAGATAATTTTATTACAAACAAAACCTATTTAAATTTTTTACTGTGCAATGTACTGGAGCCGAGATATTTGCAAAAATCCAAAAAAAAAGTCAAAAAGTACGTTTTTACGAATAACTTTGGTACAAAAAAGTTGTCAGGTGGTGCAAATCTAGGGTCAAGCTTTTCTTGTAAGCCCCTATCGATTCATGAAAAAAAAACTGACCGTGCCGATCAACGCAAAGTTAAGCCCTTTTTTACGACGGTTAGACTGGAATATCCCTTCTTTTATTTTATAATCAATCTAGGGTGCCCGCGACCGCTTCGCTGGTCGTTTATAAAAACTCAAAGTTCTCTTCAAAATGTTTATCTATTGTAACGCTCTTTGGTATACAACACTTTTTGTCTTTCTATTTGTGGAATATATAAATACCGCTGATGGTTTGCCTACTCTGGAGCATGCAACATATAACTGCACATGTGAAAATACTGGGTATTCGAAGTCTATGCCACACACTTCTTAAGACTGTCATTGTAAAAGCAAGGCGAATTGGAAATTGAATGCGTTTGAAATTGAATGCGTTTGAAATTGAATGCGTTTGAAATTGAATGGTAAATCAGATGGAATTAGCGGAATTCGCTGTCCAATATTTGGACAAACTTTTTTAATCAATTTTTCTTTAGTTTGGGTAATCTGACAAAAATTTTCCGGCAATGTTATGAATTCATCATCAATGAGCATTTTGCCATCACCAATATTCAACAACTGCTTTGAAAACAACGGCCGATGAATCGTTTTGGAATTGTATACGCATATTTATTTTCAATCTGATTGTTTTGACATAGCTATCTCCTCAAATAAGATGATTTCAAACATGCATTAATTTCATCCGCTGGAGTTCATTGTGGAACTACGCGCAATATTTGTCGAAAAACACCGGCCAATAATATAAAGAAACAACCAAATGAATAAAGAAAAGAAAATGAAAAAAGAAAGAAATATAAAGAAACAACCAAATGAATTTTGATTGTTTTGAAGATATTCAAAGCTTCCAATGACTTCTTATGAGCCATCGTGCATTCATCCCACACAATAATCTTGCATTTTATGTTTATTTTGTAAAGTTTTTTTTTTGAAAATAAAAAATATTAATAATAACAATAACATTGTTATGATACCTGTGCTGTTTCCAAATTCTTTGGAGTGTTTCATATGAATGGTGTTTCATTAATATGAATGTTCAATATGGTAATTTCAGTAGGCCGATATTGGCGGATTTGTATTTTCTAAGTCTTAAAAAGGCTTCCGCTTTCCAGTTTTTGTTTTAAAATGATAGGTTTCTAGGTGATCGAAATAAGTATGATCGATTTCAAACAAAAAATGGAAAACAAAAGAGCTTTTGAGAATAAGAAAATAAAAATCCGCCAATGAAAGCGATCCGCCGCGCTTTCCAGAATCCGCCTACAGTGCAGAATGTGCAGTTCGACCACCTTCCAATAAGGTAGCTGCAATTCCCGATAAAGCGAGCGCCAATGCTAATTTGTTTTTTTTTTGACCGAATACATTCTAAAATCAGTGAAATTAAAAATGCCTTTCCGGTACCTCGATGTGCATCCAAAAAATAAAATCCACCTTTCTCATAATAAACAGCTCTCATGATTTATAAACACTGAATTTTCGTTTCGATTCTATAAAGAATTCTTGTTTTGTTTGATTTTTTGCTTTGAATGACAGTAATAAAATCTGAATTTCTGTTTTGATGCTATAAACAAATGTTTTATACTTTTTTACTTTGAATTTTTTTTTTGGCATAAAAATTGTAAGCGGTCACAAAGTTATTTTTATTTTTTAAATACAAACCTGCTACAGAATAATACCTCTCCAACAAAAAAAAAAATCATCGAATTCGGAGCCACCAAACTGGAGATATAACAACACAAACGAACAACAATTCATTTTTCATATACATATATAAAATTCTTTTAATAATTGGTTTTTGAAAATTTAATAAAATTTTGAACAAAATTGTATCATCCGGTGTTCAGTATTTGACTAAAATTGAAAAGAGCATTGAATTTTGAAAACAAAAAATTGTAGGTACTTAATAAAAATAATAATAAGTGGAGTGAATATAATAATATTTTAATATTAAAATTTCTTTTACTTTATTAAAAAAACCTGACCACGGGTAGTTATTTTCAGGGTGCACGAATTTAAACAAATTCCCCTACAATAATAAAATTCACAGCATCTTCTTGCTGTGATTTTTATAAGAGTCGGTAAACATCGCCCAAAATTTGTGTCTTAGTAGGGTATAACAGACTGACTGAAGAGCCCACTGTTATACCTTGGGCGAAACACAGTAATTGCTGGAGTTGAGGTCACTTGTACTTTTTATGTACTTAATAACATAGAATTTTGATACAAAATAGTTTAAATATTTTTTTTATATATTATGATTTTTGTATTGCTGAATTAATGATACCTAATTATAGTTTACGTTTTTGTTTTTCTTCATTTAAATAAAAAAAAAAAAGGGGAAAATATTTTTTTTTTATTTTTTTTATCTTAATTGAAAAAAAATCCATTAAAACAATTTTATTTAGAGATAAGATAACAGAAGGGATTTCTAACTTTGCAAAAAAGTATATCAGGGTATTGAAAATGTTGCCCCTGTTTTTTTTTATATAATTTGTTTCCTGTTTTAAGACAATTTTATATAAAATTGATACTCCTTAAAACAAAATTTGGTAGGTATTTAAACTTCAAGTATTTAATAGAATACAATTTTGAACTTATTTTTAAAAAAATATTCATGAACACAAGATATTAATTTTTCAAAAAAAAAAAAAAAAAATAGTAAATAAGTATTATAAGTATGTTTTTAAAAATCTAAAAACATTTTTTTTTTTTTATTTTGAATCCAAAAGTGTCCATATGTTAAAGAACCCCATATTTTCAAAATTGTATGGAAATCGGTTAAGCCGTAAATGAGAAATCAAAAAAGTGGTTTTGCGACAGGTACGTGTAATTACCTTTATTCGAAAATTTTTATGATCTATAATTTTCGCATCAAAACCGTTAGAGCCATTTTTGAGATGAATAACTTTTTTTCATAATGGCTGTATCGCGATATGGTTTTTAGAGCTTTAATGCATAAGTCCTCCAAAATCTCCAAAAAAAAACCTTTCGTTTAAACTTAAAGTTCGAAAATCAAAATCGCTTCAGCGTATTAGGCTGCAGGTCAAGGTACCTACAGACAGACACCATCTTAATGTAAGCTCTGATTAGTATCTCGCAAGTAAAAATCATTTATCACTTTCAACAAGAATAAAAGTAGGAACATTTTAAAACATTTCGAGGGAGAGGGGTGTTTGAACCCCTCTGATTCACCCTGGTAAGAACCTGGAATGAACTACAACAAAAATTCAAATTTTCCCACTTGCGGCGCGGCGTGAATGTCGATCTGGACCTGCCTTATTTTAAGCAAATCCTTTGAGGTTCTCATTCGATGTACATATATATATAACTGTCCTAGACCTAGAGACTTAAACGTCAATATCAAACTTAAGAAATAAATCAATGACGAAATTAATTTGTTGGAATATTCAACCGTGCGTCGCGTCGGCGGGCGTGGTGTCGTATAGACTGATTTGATGACACCTCGAAATGTTTTTGACACTAAAACAATTCTTGTCGAAAAAATTTAAATTTGTTAAACATACGAATTAATTACGAAAATAGGGAGCCCACTTAAAATGATGGTCCTGAACCATTAGCAACACCTGAGTTCTCTCCCTAACTAGGTATATTCCAGCCCTGTCATATGCGGCAATAGCACTAATGCATTAAAACTTTCCTCTTTCAAATTAATTCAGTTCACGTTCTTGAATAACTCTATACAGAAGCGCTCTTTCGTATCGTATATGTAGGTATCGTATACATAGATGAGTGTCCTTTGGCCGCGGAATAGAAGGAGAGCCATTTCGGGAATGGAGCGTGTGCGACTGGACGCCCATTAAGCGTACTTTGTTGGTCCTTTCCAATTTTTTTAATGGTTAAATTAAGCGCTAAATAAAAGCTTTATTTTACGACTTGTTTCGTTCTTTTTTTATGTCTTTCGTATAATACGAAGTTCGTCGTTTCGTTGGTTGGGGATTGACCCTTAAATGAAAAGGATGACAAAATTTTACCTTCACTGGGAAAACCGTCATCAAGAGAAGGAATATCAAAATAACAAAAATGCAGAACGCAGTAGTTCGGGGGAGAATGATGAAAAAAAATCGTTGTTGGTATAGCATAGTGTAGCAGTTTTGACGGTTACTTAAGCTATGTATCGTCGTTGCTGGAAAAGTTGCAGGAAAATAAAATTAAACTTTGAGGACCAGTCTGGCATCGTCTCTGACCGTTCGTCCGTGTTTTGGCTTCCAAAGAGAAGGTAAAACAAGCCACATGACCTTGCTTGCGCGAGCTTATCCTTTTTTATATCTTCTTCTTGCTGTAATTTCAAATTCACAGGACGTCCAAACGAACGAACGACCGACGACGACGACGCTTTAAGGTTTGAGAATTCGGTTAATCCAATGCAACAAAGTTTGACATAGTTTTTCGTGGAATGTAAATTTATATGGATGATGGTTGGTAGTTGCAGTGTTAAGGATAACGGCTAGAATGCGTTAGTAACGATGTGCTATAAGTGCTCGGATAACTATACAGAAAATATATTTTCTTGCTGTTAGAAGGGATATGTTTACTTTCTGGAGTATAAGTTTTATTATGTTTTAAGATTGTATACGAACGTAATTTAACTGGAAAGAATGTTAAAACTATAGTTGTTATTACTCCAAGCCTGCTAATAAACATAAAAGTTTTTTAAGCTAGAAATAATAAATACACACCAACTACAGACATTGACGGTGTATATTGATGTTTCGATAATATTTGTACATATATAGTTAACGAAGAAATATTTGTGATCTTTATGTATGTATACAGGGTGTCCTTTAATTCGTCAATAGTATTTTAGGGCATGATTCTTGGGTGTATTCTAAGGAAAAAAAATTGTTCTACAGTAAGGGCCTATCTCCAATTTTGATTTTATTTATCGGGGATTTAAGAAAAGTCCTTTTATGGTGTACCCTGACCCATGTTTACGGTAATTGCGCTTTTAATTATAATGATAGAAACTGTGTTTAGGCCTTTACTTTTAGAAGAAATACCAGCCTTTTTAACTTTTTGAGCTTAAAGCTGTTTTTCCAAATTATCATAAAATCTATTGGTGTTTCGGCAAACTTGTTACTAACTTTTATTTTAAGTATAATTGTTACATACATTCAAAAAAATTATTAAAACATCATGCTGATTACGCATTTTTTGGAGACAATTGACCCCAAAGTCAAAAAATTAGCATGGGCAGGAAAAATGGAACAATTTAAAACCTGAATATCTAAAGACTGAGAAAAGATATAAAATTTATTTAAACGCATTTACAAAGGCTGGTATTTCTTCTAAAAATAAAAGCCTAAATGAAGTTTCTTTCATTATTTCTAACAGCGAAATTACAGTTTACATGGGTCAGGGTACACCAAAATAAGACTTTTCTTAAATCCCAGATAAATGATATCAAAATTGGAGATAGGCCCTTACTGTTAAACAATTTTCTTCTTAGATTACACCCAAGAATCATGCCCCACAATACCATTGACGAATTAAGAGACACCCTGTATATGTATGTATGTATATGTAAAAGAAATATCGTCCATGTGAGCACGTATACGTCCAGAATGGACGGTTCGATTTACACGATTTTGGGCTTAATGAATTCGTATTGGCTCAAGAAAGGACATAGGACACTGTAGGAAAATCCCGAAAAATTTTCGGAAATTGGAAATCATCCTCTTTTGAATGCATATCTCGAGAATGGTTTCCTCGATTTTCACGATTTAGGGCTTGATCGATTCGTATTGGCTCAAGAAAGAACATAGGACACTGGTCGAAAATCCCGGAAGATTTCCAGGAAAAATGGAAAACAGGGAACATCCAGTTTTTAATGCATAACTCGGGAACGGTTATACTTCGGTTTTTATGACTTTGTAGATCTGATTGTGTGCAATGAGGGTGGTGACGATATCGTTCTTCTTTATTTTAATTCTCTTCGGTTTTTTGTTTGGGAAAAAATTTATAAATTATGTGGTTTTTGTGATATCTAACGTATTGAAAAATTCCCTAACAAGTTGCACTAATACAACATCTTTTATTGACCTACAGCCCGCTTTAACCATTAACAAAATTTTATTTATGTAATCTAGGTAACTATTGAAAAATAAAATTGTGAAAAGTGAGATAAAGAAACCGCTTTTGGTTTCGTTCTGGTGCAATTAGATTTGGGTAATTTGGAATCAGTGGAAATTTTAATGATTTTTGTGACTTAAACGAAACCAAAGAAATTTCGAAGGTTTTCATTTTAATGTGTTGTGGTATGCGATTGGAGAACATTTTCATTTGGCCATTTAGTGATTGATTTCAGCAGTTCCAAGTCTACTTTGTGATTTCATATGAACATAGATAATTATTAAACTAGATCCATTTCTTCGCTGGATGTTTGTGGCATCAATCTTGAATTCCCATGTTTCTCACATGGTCAATTGTATGTGGCGTGCTCACGTATCGGCAAACCTACTGCTTTGAACGTGTACGTGCCTGAAAATGTTGTACCATAAGCTCTTCAGTAAAAAAACGGAAGGTTGGCCAAAACGCTAATCATTTTGGTTTCGTTGAAACACATCGACATTGTTAGTTTAGTTATTTTAATTGTATTTAATAAAACTTTAGAATAAAGAATTTAAATTGACCAAATTACATGAAACAGCATTGTGCATGGTCGGAATTATTATTTTACATACAATGAATTTATGAATTTAGGCGGAGCGAAGTTCGCTGGGTCAGCTAGCTTCTATTTAAAAGTGACACTTATTTCACAGCGAGGAAATTCATAACGAGAGCTGAGTACCCAAATGTAGGGCTGGCCACGAGACGAGAAAATTCTTTTTCATTTTTCATTTCACACAGAAGTGAGTACTAGGCTTAAGACGTAAAAATATTAAGTACAATTTTTTCCGTTTCAAATGTTTTACAGAGTATAAAATCAAAAGCGGAACGAATAGCACCTTCGAATAGGATTGACTTTTGGATAGAAATACAGAGTAGGCCCCCTGATAAGATGCACCTCGTAATTGGCTTGGTTGGTTTTATAATAATTTTTCGATTCGGTATCGGTACTTCTAAGTTAGCCAGCAACTATTGCATTTAAAATTTTTATGATTAATTTTTTTTTTACGAAACTTAGTTAACATCATGCCAAAACTATTTGACCGATTTGGATCGAATTTTCAAATTCTGTCTTATAACACTCTAGGCTATTTGAATGCAAATTTTGAGCAGAATTGGATAATTTTTGAGCGCTTCATAATTACTTAGTTTTTCATATTTTTATTTTTTACTCATGGTTAGATAGCAACTCAAATATAAAATACATGAAACTTAAACTAATGTGGTCTTGTAGAAAATTTTATAAGAAACAAATTTATGGCAGATGGTTTTTTCTTAAGTTGCATATTCCCAAAGTTATAAAAGAAAATATCGGAAAAATATGGTGATTTTAGCGTTTTTTTCACTGTTACATTTTTCCTGCAGCGAGCACAGGTTTTTCGAAGTTGCAAACTTAGCTACAGACGACACTAACATGCCCCAACAACGTATCAAAAAAGCAGAACTACATCGCACTTTGCGAATTTATTGTCGAATTTGGCTGGGCTAAGATACCTACTGAAAAACAATAAAGAACACGCTTATATTTGAAAGGGTATACTTCTGCTAATAGTACTTTGTTGCTTAGAACAAAATGTTACTGCAAGTTTTATGTATTGTATGTGTATGATATTTAACTCACAATGGGATTAAGGCCCAATTTATTCGGTTTCCGTTAAATTTCAAATAGCTATTAAAAATTAGAAATTGATTTTAAATATTTGTATTTATTCGCCCTCTTTTAACGATTCTAACTAAAAGTTTTTTTTTAATACGAGTTCAGCTGAAGTTTATGAAAGAAATTGGTTTGGTATGTGACTCTAGTTAAAATGTATTTAAAATGAACAATTATAAATGTGTTTGGTTCACTGAATTCGAATGAGTATTCTGGGCTGGATTTGAATTCAGAACACCAAAAGTAATCTGAAAACTATAGTTTGTTATGTTTTTTCTTATTTGTTGTTGTATTTTCAATGTTCTCGGTTTTTGTTATTCATATCGCATTTTCCGAATTCAAAAAAATAAACAACCACAAAACTGAATGCGAATGGTTAATAAATTAAGAGTCAATAAACAGACGCTGCATATTTAAACCTTATTTAGTATAATATTATAAATTCATTAAATTGATAATTCGCCTGTCACAATAAATAAAAAAAGAGCGCGTGTACTCGTGGCAGAAGTGAAACTTATTTGGCGATATAAAAATCTCGATATGTATAGGGATATTAAGCTTATATGCGTAAGACGATGGGTCGGGGTTGTAAACTTGAAAATTAAATAATAATGGTGAAAATTTAAAGTAAAAAAAGTGAAAATTTAATAGATATAAATCAGTTTATTTGAGTAGGTTTTCCGACTATTTCCAAAAATTCCTACACTCAAAATCTCTGCAAAATCAAAAATGTATATATGACAACTTTAATTTGGTTTTATTTATTTTGCAACCATATATAATTCAAATTTTTAGCGGACTTTCCTGATTTAATTCAATTTTTTGAAATTAGCCTATTTTGAGATAACTTTTTTTTTATATATTTAGCGCGTGCTAAAGGGGTTGTGAATACCCTTAAAGTCAAAAACACAGCACGAGCGATTAGATAGGTTGGAGGGGATTTGAAAGGAGAAACCGATGTACATTTGTTTTGAATGTCTGTAGATCACAATGGGAGGGGAAGATAGAGCTGGGTAGAGCATTCCACATTCGTGTAGTGCGACTAAAGAAAGAATCTCTGTACTTCACAGTACGTCCGAAGTTGGGCTCAAGGGTAAACTGATGGGCATTCCTAGAAGCGTGAGTATTACGGTTGAATTGTTAAAGGGGAGGAATGCAACTGGCTATTTCACTAGAGCAATGTTTGTTAAAATAACGGTAAAATAACGAAAAACATGAAACATTTCGACGGTGCTCCAGAGATGTAAACGTTTCCGTTATAGTTCTTTCACCTATCATTTTAAGAGCTCTCTTTTGAATTCTATCCAATAGACTCAAATGGGTTATTGGAGCAACTGTCCAAATATGGGAGTTGTACTCAAGTTTTGGACGAATAAAGGCTTTGTAGATCACAGCCAGATCAGAGGGGGAGAAAAATTTATTGCATCGACGGAGAAAACCTAAGCACCTAGCAGCGTTTTTGGCGATGTCAAATATGTGGTCGTTCCACAAAAGGTGGTCTGTGACGCACATACCGAGGACTGAAAGCTGTTCAGTTTCCTCTATGCAAGTGCAAATGGGTTCCGCTTTAACGACAGGAGACAGCATTAAACTCTACACGGTTTTTTCTTCCCCGCTGGACAATACTGTCAAGATCAGAATTTAATGAGCTTATCATACGCTGCCGTCCAAGTTCCACATCCGAAGGACATGGATGTGAATCAAGAAACGAATATGAAAAGCTGAGGGTACTGTCATTAGCAAAACAGTTTAATGGATTAGAAGTTTCAGATGAGAGATCGTTTATGAATGTAAGGAAGAGGGTCGGAGACAAAACGGAGCCCTGGGGCACACCAGCATTTATTTTGTGGATTTCAGACTTGAAACCGTCCAATACAACTTGTATTGAGCGGTCCGAAAGGTAATTTCTAATCCAACGAAGAAGAGATTCATCGATACCAAATGCACGCAATTTCGATAAGAGAGTTTGATGCCAAACTCTATCAAATGCTTTTGAAATATCAAGCGCAATAATCTTACTTTCTCCAAAACGATGTAAAGATTTGTGCCACTGTTTGGTGAGATATACCATCCGATCACCAGTGGACCTATTGCTACGAAAGCCTTACTGCCGGTCATTAAGAAGCTTTCGTTCTTCGAGATATTTCTTTAGCTGAAAATAAATCAGCGTTTCCATGACCTTGGAAAGCAGGGACGTAAGCGCAACTGTTCGATAGTTGGAGGGGGAAGAAGTCACGCCTTTTTTAGGGACAGGCTGGACAAATGCTGTTTTCCATCCACTCGGAAAGAGACCAGTAGAGTAGGACAGATGGAAAAGCTTACGCAGTGGTTTGGCCAGCGGTGAAGAACACCTATTTAGAACAATGGGAGGGATACTATCCGGGCCAGCAGATTTGTGTACATCGAGATCCTTCAGAACTCTAGCAACCGCACGAGTGCGAAAGAAGATTTGTCCCATAAAATCATTTACGCTCTCAAGTACAGGAGGAGTCATAACACTTTCTGGCAGCGTCGAATTAACAGCAAAATATGCTGCAAGCAAATTGGCTTTATCTTGCGAGCTGACAAAAGGTGTATCATTGAAGACGAGCGTTGGAACCGAGGACGAGGTGGTGTTTTGTATGTTTTTTACAAATGACCAAAAATCTGTACTACCTTTGGGACATTGTAGTATTTTTTGCCGTAACTTTTGATCATGTAAAAATTTGGTTCGTTGAATATGAACGTTACAGGTCTTTCTAGCTTGTTGAAACTTTTTCCGGTTTTTCTCAGTAGGGTTGGCTTTATTACCACGGAAGCTTACTTCTCTGACCTCTTCACAGCTCGAATCAAACCATGAGTTTTCTTTGGGTTTGATAGATTTTACCCTGTTCGGGATAAAATTTCTCATTCCACAAAGACTTAAATTTGTGATCATATCTGTACTGGTATCTACGTCACTATCGAGGAAGCATAGGGACCAGTTAAAGCTACTGAAAAAATCACTGAGACCGTCCCAGTTGGCTTTCTCATATTGCCAAACGGTTCTCTTGGGAGTTTTTTCTCTAACTGGATTTTGTTAGCATGAGAAATTTGCAGATATGACACAATGGTCTGATGTGCCTAGAGGCGATAATATACTAATAGTGTATTTATCAGGGTCAGAGGTAAGGAACAAATCTAGAGTGTTAGCGGATTGACCTGCAACGTCAGGAATCCGAGTAGGCTCGTCAACAAGCTGAGTTAAGTTGTTTAACTCTGCAAAAATCTCGGCGTACCTTCCTTCGGATGTTGTCTGACCCGAATAGCGTAGCCACGAAGAATTATGTACACTGAAATCGCCTGTAACAATGATTTCACTGTGCGGAAAAATGGGAAATAATTCTCTGGATGGAGTCAGATAGTGCATCGAGTTCATTGGAAGTTGAATTACCATCCAAACTAGGACTACGATAAATAAAACAAGTATGGATGATGCGCTTATGGACGGTGAATTTAAACTACATGAAATTAAAGTTTGTTTTCAAACAAGAACCATATTGTGGTTGAAGCTGATAAGCAACATCGTTTCGAACATACACGGCGAGACCTTGATGAGAAAGAGATAAAGGCACTAAGCTATAACCATGTAGGCTGAATTCCGAGTGATCGGTATTTTCCCCTACCTGGGTTTCACTAAGTGCCAAAACAGCTGGCCTGTTTTCCACAGTATGAACATATGCAGCACAAAAATTCTGCCTAAGTCCCCGAATGTTGCTGTACTCAACCCTTAATTCACCCCCCATTACGAAAAAACAGACACAAGAAACCAAATCAGACAGTTATCTACGCTGTTATCGATTTTTGGCCCCAAAATTACTTCACAGTACAAATACTACTATTGTTGTGCCTAAATAGCAATTGCACTGATCCGCCCCTGGATACCCAAAATCAATAACAACAATTTATCTGATATGCTTTGGCTCAATCAATTATAAGCATTGTATGGTATGATACATTCACACACTGCATATAATGACTAAACCAAAGTACTGTGAGTGATGTGGGAAGGAGATATAGGAATTTACCGCTGTGCTATGAATAGTTGTGGTTGAGCATCATCATCTTTGATGCATGAGTGCACTTGATTAAAACAATTTATATCTCCATACCAGTAGGAAATAGATACAAATCTTAAACTAGTAAGATTCTTAGAATTTCACCAAAAAAAAATCAAAACTCTAGCATTCTAATTAAAAAAATTAGAAAAAAGACATAGAAGGACATTTTCCCTTTTATCTACTACAATAATATAGATTATCAAAAAATCCAAGCTTATTGCAATATAAAATATTATTAATTAATACAATTTTTTTACTTTTACTTTACCTCCCACCACTTAGCTAATTAACATCCTCAGCGTTGCACATGTGGGGTTACATTTTTTCGTTTCACAAAAATTCAACCTTGAAATTTCACTCTCAACGCGCGCAAAGCAGTTTCACTTCAAAAAATCCCTAGGATATATTTTTTATAGGCATTTAAATTTATAAGGAAGCAATTTAAAGCCAGCTAGTTAACAGCTAATGACGAGTGAAAGAATAAATAAAAACAAATCACGTATTCTAAATGACACTATTATATTAAAAGCGACACAATCCAGTTTTTAATGCGGACTGTGAATAAATTGGTTCTAAGTGGTAGGTATTGTGAACTAGAGTTAAGCTTTTATTGAATTTGTATATATTTTTATTTTATTTTATTTTTATTTTTTTACTAGAAATTGCATAAAGAAATGTTCTATCCCATTCCCATGTAAAAGTGTCTTAGAACAAAGTTGTTGCTAATTTAATTATCTACCAAACAAAACAAATAAAGCCAAAACGATTTTAAAATCAAGAAAGAGCTTCTTCAAATTTAATAAAACTGCATCATTACCTTATTTTTGAACAAAAGTGTACATATAAATAATCTTTCTCCGATGACGAATTATAAAAAAAAAATAACCAAAATAGAAATATGAAGACCTTTCTAAGATTAAACTATTTGTTTTTAATTTTCAAATTTCTCACAAAGAAAAAGACAAGACCATCTGTGTTTTTCAGTGGAACATAAAAACTGTAGGCTCAGGCTCAGGCATACACTATCAGCGATTCCTTTTGTTTTTTTTTTTTTTTAACAATAAAAGCATGTTTCATACATTGTGTCACTTGTCACACAAAACATGGTTTTCTTAAATAAATTTTCCTAACGACGTAATGTTTAGTGCGTTGTCAAGCTGGAGGTCTGGGTTCGCTTCCCAGCATCGTCCACCTAAAAACTAAAAAGTTTTTTTTCAGGGCTACTGCCTCTTGCGAGGAATTGACAAATCCTCCAAGAGTATCACTCATCACGAATAAGTGCTTCTCGTCTAGCCGTTCGGATTCGGCATAAAATGTAGGTCCCTTCCATTCCTGTTGATAGGCGCACACAGGAATGGTTGCGAGTTGTTAGTCACTAGGCCCTGGTTCTTCGTGTGTCGTTGTGCCACCCGATTTATTTTTTATTTATTTTTAATGACGTTTAGTAAACCTAAATGGCTATTTGCTATGTAAAGCAAAACCAATTGAAAATATTTGCACGCTATTTTCTAAAGTGCACATCTAACAGCTGTTTCATGCGAGAATCCATTTTAATTCCTTGTAAGAATTATTATTAAAGCCTTAATATTTCAATCAACCCCGGAACTGTAGTAGTAATTGTGACGATGGTGACCACGAAAGTAAAGGCAATCCTATGCATGAATACACTTAGAAATTAAATGGTAACTTGGTACGTATAGACTAGCGAGAGAGAAAAACCGTGCTACCAGGGCATCTTTACCACGAACCTGCTGTGCTTGTAACTTGAACAGGCTGTGCAAATAACAATTAAGGTAAAAATACTTTTTTGAAATAGAAAAAAAAAAGTCAAGAAAATATAGGTATGCACGAAACTGTTTTATGCTGTATGAGCAATAGTCAGAAATGATATAAGCTGCTGGACATTTTTTTTTTAATTGTTATTAATGTTTTTAAAAAGCTGCATTTCTATTTAAACCTATCGATATGAAACAAGAGTTCTGAGGTTTCAGCCTTTTACTTTTGATATTGTCAAACTGATGTTTGTTTTTGGATGAGCCCAAGGGGTCAGCAAAAATGTGTTCATATCATCCAATGTATACAACACTTAACTTATTTATCCAAAGTGAAATTGGTATTTAGTTTGGGTTTTTCTGCATCAAGGTTTCCGTTAGATAAATAAATGAATGCAATAAAATGGACGACTGGATCATAATGAAATTACTCTGGTATTAAACAAATATAGAAAGTATTAGAGTAAGAGCCCAGGGCCGCCAGACATACGTCATTTTATCAAAGCTAAGATTTTTTCTGCGAACAGATACTATGGTAGCTAAGAACAAATGGATACCAAGAATCTTCAATCCGGGTGCAATTAAGCGGTAGCGAATGTTAAAGTTGCATACAAATGTTGCAACATTGCGTTATTTTATCAAAGCTGAATTTTTGATATGTCTTAGGGGATCGTGTCATTAACTTTATTGGACACTTGTCGGACATCTACATTGGGGCCTGACGTGAGCCAGACACTTACAATATGTCAAACTAATCGTGCCATTTACGTTGTGGTTTTAAAGCTTATATTTATTTGTTTTATGAGCAACTGTTTCAAAATAATCTTCATCAGTTATACATCTACAGTGGGGCGTATTCATCAGCCATACATTTGAAAACAGCTAAAATAAGCGAAAAAACACGTTTTAGTAACAAAGAATTATTATGTTGACAGTTTTAAGGTGATGTAAGGCCCCGCTGTAGGTGGCTTGCTGATTAGAAAATATTGTAGAATATTTGCCCACAGAAAACATAAAATCTTGATTTGATTCTGTTATGTAAATGGCACGATTAGTTTGACAGATTTTAAGTGTCTGGCTCACGTTAGGTCCCACTGTAGATGTCTGGAAAGTGTCAAATAAATTAAATAACACCATCCCCTAACACATATCAAAAATTCAGCTTTGATAAAATAAACGCAATGCTGCAACATTTGTATGCAACTTTAACACTCGCTACTTCTTAATTGCACCCGGATTGAAGATTCTTAGTATCCATTTGTTCTTAGCTACCATAGTATCTGTTCGGAGAAAAAATCTTAGCCTTGATAAAATGACGTATTTCTGGCGGCCCTGGGCTCTTAGTCTATATCTTGACATTGACATTAAAATTGAAATTTAAAAAAATTCATACAATATTTAAAAGATGATGTGAAAATTAGCCGTTGATTTAATACAATTAAAAAATATCTCAAATGAAAGGTATTATTGAGCAATTTATTTCATTATATAGCGGCAAGAACCAGAACCACCGGAGAATAGAAATATGGCCTCTTGAATATGAGTATTGCAAACCCCATTATTTTAGTTTTTTTTTTAACTGTTCATGACTTTTCATACAAAAAACGTAAGAAAATGATTTTGGTGCCAAATGAATGGTAGTTTTCCCATCTTTCAAGTTAAAGTAAAATTAATATGTTGCGTTAAAAAAAAACTTTCAGATAAACAGTTTCAAAGTGTTGAATAAAAACTCTCTTAGCACTGCCTTTACACACCAATATCTTAAAAAATTCAGTGCTGACGTATACTTTTTACTTGCGATATACGTAGTATAGGGCAAGTTTAGGATTCGTACAAAAAAAAATTGAGATAATAATTTTCCCTAACATAACGATGATAGATAACGCGTCCGTCTGTACCTCGACCTGCAGCCTAAACGGCTTAAGTGATTTTCTTTAAACTTTTGACTTAAGGTTCTTATGTGATTCCCTAGAGGGGAAATTGAAATTTTTTTTTTAGCTCAAAAACTAACGGCACCTGTCATACAGCCAATATACAAAAATTAATTTATTTCAAAAACGGCTCGAACGATTGTCAAAAAAAAAAATTACGAGGTACTAATATCACTAAACTAAATATTTTGGTAGAAAAAAAAAATTTATAACGGTTACTAACGGTAACGGTAAAATTTTCGAAAAAATTAATTTTTGATTTTTAAAAAAATATTGAATTTTTTTTTTTGTAAATTCAATATCTTGAAAACGGGCTAATGCATTTTTTTTTTTAATTTTGTGAAAAATTGTATTTTATAAAATACTAAAAGTTGGCATACCAAATTTTATCTTAAAAAATGTCCAAGAATTTTTATATATAAAAAAATTAATTAAAAAAAAACCGCTGAAACGATTTTTGAATTTTTTTTTTTTCATAAATTCACATTTATTAAACTAATCAGATGTCATACTTATTTTTAACTCTATCTGTTTTAGCTATTAAAATAACTAATTTATAATAATTCATAGTTCATTTATTGTTTTTAAAACTTTTTTTTTTTTAATTATATCACAATGTTATGGAACCAATACATATTTACTTTGACTATTTCAAGCTACGTTAAAGTTGTTAGCTACGAGAGCAAGTTTTGTGAGATCCAGTCGTGCCCATTTTTTTAGCATCATCGAGAAGCTATTTTTACAACCTTTAATTAAATATATGAAATTGGTAAATAATAGCAGCTTATTATTGGTCAATAAATAACTGGTTATAAACAAAAATTGCTTCAAGAGACACCTTATTATGCTTATTGACCGAGCAAAGTAGAGATGACTGAAAAAAAAGAAAAGTGGTAGATTCCGATATGCAATATTATTTGAGGATAATTAATAGAAGCACCTTAATTTCTCCAAAAAAAAAACACGAGAAATACCGAATTAAAAACTAATGTTTTGTTAAATCTTTAAGATTATACGAGTTGCTTGACCTGAGGTTTGAGAAAAACCTTGAGCCCGTGTAGGTTTAGTTAAGCCAAGAAGAAAATCGTATGGGAGATTCATTTATATTTTAATACCTTGAAAATTAAAATCCTACAACCATCCTGTCTTTAGTGATTGACTAAAAATTGATAAAGGCATTGAATTTTGAAAAAAAAAAAAACCATCATCAGATTCCTTTAGTGGTGCTTAGTCTCTTATGTTCAATTTTTAACTTATAAATTATTATGCCGTCAATTGAAGTTGAACCTAGACCATAGTTAGCTCTGAGGCCTATGCACTACGCATTGCGCCACCGAGGTCACCTGATCATGACCATCCGATCATTTCAAAGAGAAAGAAACCAAATGATCAACAACCAACTTGTGTGGCTAGTAAAAATGCTAGTATTGTCTCAAAAATGCAGTTTATAAATAAATAGAAGCACCAAAACACATTGGATGGGCATGATCAGGTGACCTCGGTGGCGCAATGCGTAGTACATAGGCCTCAGGCGTAGCTGGTCTAGGTTCAATTCCAGTTGACGGCACAATAATTTATAAATTTAAAATTGAACATAAAAGACTAAGCACCACTAAGGGAATCTGATGATTGGTGTGGCAGCCATGAAATGGCAATAATTCCAGCCAAATACAATGGTGGTAGTCAACTCAACTGGTTGTTGAGAATTCAAAAATTCATATTTTTGATCTTTTTTTTTTTAAATTTAGAGTTTGAAAATTAATTTGTCAAAAACGGTATACTAAAACAAATTTATTTACAAAAAAAAATTAAGGAAAATAAGGAATTTCTGGGTTTGTAAAAAGGTATATGACAGTGCTGCCGTTGTTTTTAATATTTTTGCATAATTTGTCCCCCACCTAAATGTGAGGAGAAATACCCCTCCTGTAGGCACAATTTTTTTTTGTATCGACTAAACCTATAAGCTTAAGCTTTTTGTCACACCTTAGGTAAACATTACGTAAAAATTACGGCAAAAAATACTACAATGTCCCAAAGGTATTAAAAATTTTTGTTCATTTGTAAAAAACATACAAAATACCACCTCGTCGTCGGTTCCTACGCTCGTCTTTAATGATACTCCTTTTGTCAGCTCGCAAGATAAAGCCAATTTGCTTGCAGCACAGTTTGCTGTTAATTCGTCGCTGCCTGAAAGTGTTATGACTCCTCCTGTACTTGAGAGCGCAAATGATTCTATGGGACAAATCTTCTTCCGTACTCGTGCAGTTGCCAGAGTTCTAAAAGATCTCGATATACACAAATCCGCTGGCCCGGATAGTATCCCTCCCATTGTTCTGAAGAGGTGTTCTTCAACGCTGGCAAAACCACTGCGTAAGCTTTTCCATCTGTCCTACTCTACTGGTTTTTTTCCGAGTGGATGGAAAACAGCATTTGTCCAGCCTGTCCCTAAAAAAGGCGTGTCTTCTTCCCCCTCCAACTATCGGCCATTTGCGCTTACGTCCCTTCTTTCCAAGGTCATGGAAACGCTGATTAATTTTCAGCTAAAGAAATATCTCGAAGAACGAAAGCTTCTTAATGACCGGCAGTACGGCTATCGTAGCAATAGGTCCACTGGTGATCTGATGGTATATCTCACCGAACAGTGGCACAAATCTTTACATCGTTTTGGAGAAAGTAAGATTATTGCGCTTGATATTTCAAAAGCATTTGATAGAGTTTGGCACCAAGCTCTTTTATCGAAAATGCGTGCATTTGGTATTGATGAATCTCTTCTTCGTTGGATTAGAAATTACCTTTCGGACCGTTCAATACAAGTTGTTTTGGACGGTTTCAAGTCTGAAGTTCACAAAATAGATGCTGGCGTGCCCCAGAGCTCCGTTTTGTCTCCGACTCTCTTCCTTATATTCATAAATGATCTTTTGTTTGAAACTTCTAATCCACTAAACTGTTTCGCTGACGACAGTACCCTCAGCTTCTCATATTCGTTTCCAGATTCACATCCATGTCCTTCGGATGTGGAACTTGAATGGCAGCGTATGATAAACTCATTAAATTCTGATCTCGACAGCATTGTCCATCGGGGAATACAAAACCGCGTAGAATTTTATGCTTCTAAAACTCAATGCTGTCTCCTCTCGTTCAAGCAAAACACACCTCCCTTGCCGCTATCCATGAGTGGCATTTGCATTGAGGAAACTGAACAGCTTTCGGTCCTCGGCATGCGCGTCACAGACCACCTTTTGTGGAATGAACACATATTCGACGTCGCTAAAAACGCTGCGAAATGTTTGGGGTTCCTTAGGCGATGCAAGAATTTTGTTTCCTCTTCTGATCTGGCTACGATCTATAAGGCGTACATCCGTCCAAAGCTTGAGTACAATTCGCATATCTGGGCAGGTGCTCCTTCAACATACTTGAGTCTGTTGGACAGTATACAGAAAAAAGCTTTAAAAATGATAGGTGACAAAACCATAACGGAAACATTTACATCTCTAGAGCACCGACGTAATGTTTCATGTCTTGTCTTATTTTATCGCTACTTTAACAAACAGTGTTCCAGTGAAATAGCTAGTTGCATTCCTCCCCTTAAACAATTTAACCGCAATACTCGCGCTTCTAGGAATGCTCATCAGTTTACCCTTGAGCCCAATTTCGGACGTACTGTCAAGTATAGGGATTCTTTTTTTAGCCGCACAACACGAATGTGGAATGTTATACCTTACTCTATTTTTCCCTATCATTATGATATTCAGAAATTCAAAACGAATGTGCATCGGTATCTCCTTTTTAACCCTATCCTATTTTCCTAACGCTCGCACTGTGTTTTACATGTTAAAGGTATTAATAACCCCTTGAGTGCGCGACAAGTATAAAAAAAAAAAAAAAAAAAAAAAAAAAAAAAAAAAAAAACATATAGCGACAATATCATAGTCACAGATAGACCCAGGTTTAACTAAACTACAGTTTAAAACAATTTTGGATCAATGAATACAGACCGATTTTAATTACAAATTGCTGGTTTTATATTTTTACAAGATAATTAACTTGGTATACTACACAAATGCTTCAAATATTTTGAAATGATAAACTTACAAAAATAAAATCAACGTCCGAAAATTCAACTAAACCTATATTTAACTTAGACCAAGGTCTAAAATGACTATGAATATGCCCCATATTCTTTAAAAATTACATATTGTACAAGTTCAAAAGAACGTTTGGTTTACCAAACAAAATATACGCTAATAGTGCGAATTATTCTGTTTATTTAAATGAAATATTAGATATAACAACACTGGCCAGTAGGTCAGGAGAAAAAATTGGTGCAAAAGGAAATAATAATTTTGTATTCTATCTACAGTTGTTAGAAAATGACTTTTTCCATTTTTATCTATCTCGCTCGGCATAGAATATGGTGAACCTTAGAAAAAATTAAAATAAAGAATATAAATGTAAGGTAAAAAACTGTCGACCCGAGATATTATGTATATGGGTTATGAGTATAATTACTTTTTATTCATGTTTTTTTTTTGTATGTATTGCAGACAAACAAGTGTTTAATTAAGGAGAATTAGATAAAAAGCATTTTTAAGAGATTTAAATTAGCATGTGAAAAGCCAGCGCTAATAGACCGAGAGCCAACGACATAAAAAGTCAAGTCATTTGCGTAATTTTGAAACCCATACCAATACATAGCTTTGGAAGGTTAAAACCAGGATTACCTTGTCTGCCTGCCCATACCCTTGACAAAGGGGTGGGGGGTTGAAAATAGAGATTTTCTTAATTTTTTATCCACGGTAATATCACTTCAATTAATTTTTTGAAAATATATCATGATGCTCGGTCATTTTCCTTACTTCTAAACACCTTGATTTTGATGATCCGACTAGTAGAACTCAAGTTATAAGCTTTTTAAACGAACCATAATCCACTTTCTTTGGAGACTTTGTTTTGTTGATGTTTTGCGTTTAAAAAAATTCCAAGAAAACAAATATAAGGTTCGCTTAAAAAGCTTATATCTTGAGTTCTACTATTCGGATCATCACAATCAAGGTGTTTAGAAGTAAGGAAAATGATAGAGCATCATTATATATTTTCAAAAAATCAATTGAAGTGATAATACCGCGGATACAAAATTAAAAAAATCTCCATTTTCAACCCCCCAACCCCACCCCTTCGTCAAGGGTATCGGCAGGCAGACAAGATAACCCTGGTTTAACCCTTCCAGAGCTATGCTTTGGTTTGGGTTTCAACATAACGCAAATGACTTGACTTTTTATGTCGTTGGCTCTTAGACTAAAAATTCATTTATTTTCGGATAAACTCGTGATTAATTATTATTAATCTTCCTTTTCAACAATCATCTAATAAGTCTGACTTTGATTTCATATGGACCCATGATTTCTTTTTATGCATTTGTATTTGTTATTTATATTTATTTCACCTTGATATAGTTATTTAATAAATTGAAATGCATCTGATGTTTCCGTGTTGGAAAAATATACTTTTAGTATAAAAATTTTGATTTTGTAAGCATGAGTAGTTAATGAAAAGTCGTTAATCTTGCTTAAAATGGCAATCTTGCTTACAATGGCGTACATTTTTAAAAAGCCCATTATTAAGGGTTTAGTATGATACTACTTAACATTTTTCTAATTCTTTAAAAATTTACTAAAGTTTCCAAAATTTTAAATACCTTTTAACTAATATTATACTAAACCAATTTCCTTCATAAACTTCAGCTTATCACGTCCAAAAAAGTGACAGCTTGTACAAAAAAATCACACAACATCCCTGATTTTGACATTTATAAACATCAAAGTGTCATGGATTTAAATAGGCTGTTGATGATTTTAAATTTAGTAAAACTTTAGGTGATGATAGTACGATGCTAATCTCGATTAAAATTAGCAAAATAAAATTAACCTAGTATCATACTAAAAATGATTTAATATCGTACTAAATCGACTAAAATTTTGCCTACCGAAGCCTGACTTGGTGATAGCTAGTTAAATTTGAGAAATTAAATTAAAAATTAAAATACTAAATTTTTTGAAAATCATAAAATATTCAAAAACAAGCACGTATTTGAAAGCTGTTGTGTCAAAATTTCAATTTGGCATCAATTTACCCTGTTCCAGAGAAGGGGCCTTCAATAGTGTCGAAAGTAAATCAATTCGGCAAGCCCTAGACTCTACGGGCACTGTTGTCAAACTGGATCGATTCTATATGCTCCAAACAAGACTTGTAAATGCGGAGATGGGCGACAGTATGCTAAAAGTCAGAACATATGCAGGGGTACACTACAGGGAGGGGTATTGTCACCACTACTTTGACTCCTGGTTGTTAATCAGGTTTTGGTTGATCTAAACCAAAGTTGTTTCAAAGTCGTGGCATACGCAGATGACATCGTGGTAATGACCTCTGGACAATTTGTTTCCACACTTCGCAATCTCTTGCAAACCGCACTTGACAAGCTCAGTAATTGGGCGAACAGCTGCTTTGTGGACTCAATGTTAACCCACTTAAAACTGAACTGTTTTTTTTTTACGAGAAAGCATAATATTCCAACTATTAACCCTCCCACCATAAATGGGACACCGCTCCATATCATGGGTACGGCAAAATATCTTGGACTGATAATTGATCGTAAACTAAACTAAAAAGGCGTCGATAGTATTCTATACTTGCAACAGAATTTTTTGTAGGAGATCAGGGCCTAGCCCTAAAACCAGCCACTGGATGTATACAGCCATTACACGGCCAAAACTAACGTATGCTCCATTGGATGGGCATGATCAGGTGACCTCGATGGCGCAGTGCGTAGTGCATAGGCCTCAGAGGTAGCTGGTCTAGGTTAAATTCCATTGACGGCATAATAATTTATAAATTAAAAATTGAACATAAAGACTAAGCACCACTAAAGGAATCTGATGATTGGTATGGCAGCCATGAAAGTGCAATAATTCCAGCCAAATAAAATGGTGGTAGTCCACTCAAGTTGTTGTTGAGAATTCAAACATTCATAACGTATCCATGTTTGGTCTGGTTGGCAGCTCTTGACAAAACCACCAATCTCAAGACCATGACAAAAATACAAAGACTAGCGTGTAAACGTACGACAAGTGCCATGAGAACTACACCAACCGCAGCCCTAGAAACTTTCCTTTCGCTTGCCCCACTTGATCTTTTTACAAAAGAGCTGGCGACTAATAGTGCTCTTCGATTAAAAGAGTGAAAATATTGGAAAAAGAGCCACTATGGTCACAAGGGGACTATTAGCTTCACTGATATAAACATTTAAACTGATTACATCTTACCGCACACTGATTTCAACCCAGTTGCACTTGTAGAGTTTCCATCAAGAGAATTTCTGGAAGGAAAACCAGGTCACAAACGTAGACGTACTGACGGGTCTAAATCAGACGAAGGGGTAGGGTCTGGTATCTTTTCAGAAAATCCACCCATAAACAATTCGATAAAACTACCGAACTTCTGTAGCGTCTTTCAAGCAGAGGTCCTTACAGTTTGTGAAGCTGCAAAGCATCTCTCCACGCTTGAATTGACGGGAAAGAACATTGATTTCTTCATAGATAGTCAGGCTGCAATCAAAGCCATATCGTCAATTGTCACAAAATCCAAACTGATTGATTGCTGTCGCAGCAAACTAAAATCGGCGCAACAAACGCAGTTACCCTTCGTTGGGTCCCAGGATATCGTGACATTTTTGGTCATGAAAGAGGAGACGAACTGGTCAAAAACGGGGAACGATTGAAGCGATCCAAGTCATACCTACCCTGGCTACTTATGCCTCTAGAACAAGAAAAATGTAGAATTCACCATAGTTTCTTTATTTCTTAAAAGCCACAAACGGCCGGTGGTCAATACTTGATACCTAGGGCGTTTCAATGAATTTATGGCCGTTACTCTCTATAGGAACAAAACATACCATTTACTCAAGCTAAGCTGGCCCCAAATTATCCCTTTTACTCACGGGTCACAACTCCATGGGAACCCACTTGAGCAGAATGGGCATCAGCTCATTTGATCTATGTAGAGGGTGTCAAGACGAGGAGGCGGTGGAGGGCTCATACCACTTAGGGCTGCCAGACGTCCCGATTTTGGCGGAAGAGTCCCGATATTTGAACCCTGTCCCGATATCTGTCCCTATTTACAAAATGTCCCGATTTTGTCCCGATTTTCCATTCTTACTTGCTTATAGGGCAATTATTGGTTTTATATCGAAAACAAAATTTGATGTTTTAATCAAAACTAACATTACGATAATACTTAATGCAAAAACTGATTTTCGACAAAAGACGTCCGTCGGTTTGTTTGTCTGCGCGTCCTAAGCGAATCGGTGGAATGCTTGAAATTTGATGTGATGATGTGGTTTGTTATTCCCAAGGAGAAAATGACCTAGGATGTTTTTTTAATTTTTTATTTTAGCTTATAAGATAGAACGGCCCCATACAAAAAATTTCGGAAATCAAATAACTGAAATAAATGTTTGGGTTTTGTGTGCAAATTACAGGTTTCGTAATTGTTTTGAGATATTCCCGAATATCTCCTTATTGGCTTTTCTGATTTTGACAAAATAGATTTTAATTTAAGTAAATTGTTATGGGAAAGTACGGTGCTAAACTCATTTTAAATTAGCAAAATACAATTTTTAACTTTGTATCATACTAACAATGATTTAACATTGTAGAAAATCGACTTAAATTATGCACTGTTTCATTTAAGATTTATATAAATAGGTTTTTTTTAATGTCCCGATTTGTCCCGGTTTTTGGGCCCTGGCGTCCCGATATTAACCAAATAGTATCAGGCAGCTCTAATACCACTTCATTTGCGAATGCCCAAGCCTAGCTAGAATCAGAAGAGCTACTCTCGGAGAATACTCCTTCGAAGAATTAGATAACGTCTCTATTTTGCCACCTGCCAAACATCATGAAATTCATCCAGATTTCAGGATAGTTCAGGAAGGCTCCATCTACCCAAAACCCCACCTGATACCTACCATATCCTCTCCTCACCCATCCTTTCTCCTACCCAAGTCAGCTCCCGGGGAGGACAATCGACCCATTGAGATCCGAGTGAGATGATTCGGCTTGCCGCTTCATCACCCCTTCTAAACTAACCTAACCTACCCCGTTTCAGGGGCATTTTGGCACAAATGACTTGCGTTTTAAATTAAGAAATGTTAAAATGAAAACTTAACTATGACGTAACTTCACTAAAAATGTTTGCATCACTATTGAATGATAATCGATTTATTTTGCCAAAAGAATAGACAACAAATTAACAATAATATAACAACAACAAAAATTGTATATAAAAATATACAAAAGATAAAAGTTTAAAACAACAGAATAGAAAATATGTACAATTATAAATATTTATATATTTATGTAATAAAAGAAAGAAACAAAAATTAATTAAAAAATAAAAGAGATGAAGATAAAAAATAGTATATTTTTGTTAAAAAGATCCTTCAACCGTCATTTTTTGCAAAATTTTATTTTTAAATGCGTCTCTAGACATATTTAAATAAAAAAAAATCACAATATTTATTAAAAATCTCTAAACACCGATTAATAGGCTCGTGAGATGCATAATTTGTCTTTGAAATTACTACCTTAAAAAAATTTGTGTGTCTTAAAGTTCTAATATTTGGATTAACGGATATTTTGGAACATAGAAAAGATGATTGAATCTTGCCTTTATAGAGGTCAAACGCAAATAAAGCCTCCGATAATTCTCTGCGATTCTGAAGACTGTACATATTAATAAGCCTTTGACGATGAGAATAACTTGGCAATACAAAAGTATCCGAGCTCCACCCTAAACTTCTTAAAGCAAACAACAGAAATTGTTTTTGGACAGACTCAAGCTTCATAATATCGACATCATAAAACGGAGACCAAACAACACTACAATATTCTAACAAAGACCGAACGAGTGAACAATAGATTGATTTTGTAATGTAAGGGTCGTCAAATTCTCTAGATCTTCGTTTTACAAACCCTAGCATACACATGCTTTTAGAGTGTATTTTGTCTACATGGTGCTAAAAAGTAAGTTTTCTGTCAAGAATAACTCCTAAGTCGTTAATAATGTCCTTTCTAATTAATTTTTGCGCGTCAATGGTATACTCAAAATTAATAGCACTTTTTTTTCTTAAGAAGGAAATTATATTGCATTTATCCGCATTTAGCTTCATTCCATTAACTTTACACCAGCTTACAAGCGCGGTCAAACATTGTTGCAAAGAAGATGCATCAGTTGAATTATTAACATTTTGAAACAATTTTATGTCATCTGCGTGTAAAAGATATCTGCACCCTGTGAACAATAAGGGCAAGTCATTTATAAATATTAAAAATAAGAGGAGACCAAGATGGCTTCCTTGGGGAACACCGGAAGTGACATATATTTTACGGGAAATAACATTACAAAACCTTACACACTTACGTTTTGACAAATAAGAAGCTATCCACCTTAATAAAGTAGAATGAATGCCATACTTTTCAAGTTTAAAAAGAAGCAGGCCGTGGTGAACTTTGTCGAAGGCCTTACTAAAGTCAATGTAGATTGCATCAACCTGGTTTCCTTTATCCATTTCTTGAAGAATATAAGAGGTATAATCAACAAGATTAGTAGTTGTGGATCTACCCCTAAAGAAACCATGCTGATGCTCACTTATGACCAACTTCAGTTCAACACTCAACTTATCAGTCACCATTTTTTCAAATAACTTGGGAATAGCTGACAAAATGGCAATTCCCCGGTAATTATTAATATTTGATCTATCTCCGTTTTTGAATATTGGTATTAAAAAAGAATTACGCCATGCATTCGGAAAAATACCATTGGATAGAGGAAGATTAAAAAGTTCCAGCAATGGTTTGGCAATAGTTTCTGCCGTATTTCTCAGGAATAATGGTGGAACACCATCGGGACCACTACCTTTATTAATATCAATGAATTTTAGTCCATGAACTAGATCGAACATTGCTATTGTCAGAGAACTCAAATTAATCCTATTTTCCATAATATGAGTGAAATCATTACTATCAAAAATTATGGAATCATTATAGACGGTCTCAAAAAACGATGCAAACAATTCACATATATCATTTACTTTGGAACAAACCCCCTTATCGGAATGCATTGTTGAAGGAAAATTGCAAACATTGCGTTTTGAGTTTATAAATTTATAGAAGTGACGAGGGTTATTTTTAATAATAGATCCTGTTTTAAAAACGTATCTGTCGTAACATCTTTTATATTCATCGTAGATACTTAGAAACATTTCATAATCGTTTAAATTACCCGAAGCTACCCATTTATTTTTCCGATTTTTTAAGTTAGTTAATATTGAATCGTACCAAGGAGGTGAAATTTTCAAAAACAAAAAGTAAAACTGTAGAAAGTTCAAGAGCTTTGTACTCAACCGAGTACAACTATTCAAAAACAAATTTATTTGGTCGTAATTGGCGTTTTTGAAATCAAAGACAAATTTGTTCTCACAAGCCTTCGGTTGAGTTTTATCACGATAAAAAAAGCTAAGCTTAAAAGACTTAAGAAAAATACTTGTTTTGTTAGTAAGAATAGATGAAGTCTCTCTAGTTATCAAAAATATTTGTTAATACAAGATCAAGAAAATTTTTAAAATTATTTTGTAAGCTACAAATTTGGTAATATCCATTTTTATAAAAAAAAAAAATCAATAACGGAAGATTGCTGCTCAGTCGTTATATTAATAGGATCAAAAATTAAATCGTCGTCATCGCAGGGAATCCAGGTCAATCCTGGGAGATTAAAATCACCAAAGAAGAAAAAGTCATCAGCATCATTGAGTGAAGATAAAACGTTAGAAACATTTCTGGTTGCAGCATCGTAAGCTGCAATGGTTTGACATGTGTGGATGTAGCAAGAGCCGATATAAATATTTTTATCTTTAACAGCGATCTTAGCCCAAACTTGTTGGCTTAAATTATTATCAGATGATAAAGGCTGTATAGTTGCAGGGAAACAAGGCAAAGAAGTATGAATGGCAATTAAAACACCGCCTCCTTTATTTTGATTATGAAGAAGAGTCCGATCACATCTGAAGACTTGCCAGGATCAGTCAAAGATTTCTGCATCAAGATGATCACTTTTCAGTCAGGTTTCAACAAGTACAATAATATTGTATTCACATGGATGTTCGGCACGACGAAGTTCAATAAGGTCTCCTCTCATTCCAGACATATTTTGATAAAAAATTCTTAGTTCCTTCTTGAGCTGCGTCTCATTATTTGAAAATTTGATTTTGGAACGTTGGGCTTGTTTGCTATAAACTAAAATAAAATAAATAAATTATTAAAATAAATAAATAAAACTTTCGGCCATTTATTGGAGTTAAGTAGCACAGGAACTATTTCTTCGGGGACGCTGATCTTAAAGTTGAGATACTGTAGTTCAGATCTTCTTAAGTTCCAAGGAACAATTTGATTACAGATAACATCAGAAAAACTTTGTTGGAAATGAAATATTCTGCATTTTTAATATAGATCTGCTTTTGTTTTATTTTCTCTGTACTAATTCTCTTGTTATAAAAATGTGATGTATTGTAATTTGTTGGATTTTCTTCAAACTTGGTTTGTTGACTAATAACACGTTTTTTAAATCTTTTTTAAGACCAAAAATAACGGTATTTGTCATACAATTTTATGCCGCCAAAAAGGAAAATGATGTTTATCTCAAAAACGGGTCTGAGGATTTTGTTGAAAAAAATTCAAAAAAATTAAATAAGGAAAAAATTCTTTTTGGTAAAATTTTTTTATTTTCAAATATTTGGTATTTTTGGTACCTCCAGTACAGCCATTTTTTTTTTCTAAAAAGTATAAATATAATTGCGAAATAAAACTTAAAAAAAAAAATTGAAAATTTATTTTTTTGAAAACTAAATATTTTGAAAACGACTTGGTTAATATTTTCAAAACAAGGTGTAAAATATTTTTTTTATTATTTTGTAGAATACTTGAAAAAATCATGTTTCTAAGAAAAATAACTGTACCTTCCATCACATGTTGAAAAACCGTTAAGAAAAAACTTATATTTCTGTATAACGGCTCCAAGAATTTTGATAAAAAAGATTTGCGTTTACCTACTACAAGAGGTATGGTCAATATTTTGATGAAAACAAATTTTACCGATAACGGCTTAAAAAGATATCTGTCATAGAACCGATTTCTTTGTTTTCAAACTTCTCGTTGACGGCTGCTCCGATTTTAACCTAAATTTTTATACAAGAGATCCTCCACAATTAAAATAATTTTGCATATACAAATTTTCAAAAAATAATTTTTGGGAAATTTAAGAAAATATTGAATAGTTTTTTTTGAAAATTCATTAGAAACCAGTACCTATCTTGAAAACGGGCTAATGAATATTTTTTTACGTTGTGTGAAATTGTATCTTATTAAATACTAAATTTTAATTTTTTTTTTTGCTATGAAAGCCATTAAAATAATAAATTTATAGTAATTTACATAGTAATTATATATTTATTTTTTTTAATCATATCATAATATTTTGGAACTAATACCTACATAATGCACTTGTACATCATCAATTTCTAGCTACGTTTAAAGTTGTTAGCTACGAGAGCAAGTTTGTCCGATCTAGCTGCGGCCACTTTTAATTTTTTTTTAATATTTCATTGATCAGCAAAGCCGACAATATTGCAGGAATCTCATCATTTTTCAATTTGTAAATAACACAGATTGTATGATTTAAAAATAAATAAAAAATATCGTCTGCAAAACATTCCTTTGGACACGTGCCACAAGTGATTTATACCTTTTTAAAGCGAAAGCGAAGCTTGTGTTTTCTTTTTTTTTTTTTTTTTGTAAATGAATCATATAGCAAAGGACAGCAACTTTTTTGCAATTTACTTCAGATATATTTGTTCCAGTTGCCAGTTCAGGTGAAAAGTTTACTACTCTCAACTATCAGTGCCCTCACTAGCGCCATGCCATAGTAACAAATCTGGAAATCACATTAATTTTCGCCTAAAAAACTTGGATGAAAAGCAGTGCACATTTAATTTCCTTGGGCATCGAACAAATTCGAGAAATGTTCCCCCAACTAAATCGACCCATATCTAAATGTGGGTGGATACTGCGGAGAGGTGGAAGGATCTACCCTTTGCGAGGATGAAATCGAAATGCCACCAGCATTTCATCAGATTCTAGGAAAGAGCTTTCTGTTTATATACATAGGTATATATATATATGTATGTATATGCAAATGGAGCCTTCTTTACGATACCCTTAATACATTATGTGCCAAGCAATTCGTTAGCTTGTCAGCGAAGTCGATTTGCTTGACTACGTTTGCTTGCAACGCAGGAAATGGATACTTATTACAAAAATGTCTGATGAATATTGAAAAAAAAGTGTTTGTTGATGGAAGTAATATCATCGTATTCAATCACCTTAACAGAACAAATTTATTTCAATTAAATAAGAAAAAAAAAAAAAAATTCAGATACTTCTCTGTTTGACGAAGTAAAAAAAGGTTAAGAGAAATTTTAGAAACCTAAATTTTTCATTTCATTTCTGTATGATGACTTAAAGAACAAATCTTAACTTTGACTTATAAAATATATAAGTAGGTTTATAAAATATGAAATTAAATATTTTTTTTTTGTTGGGAGTCATGTTAACGACAAAAAATAACAAATGCACAAGTATTTTTTGAAGCAGGTGATTTTTACGTGCTCTGAAGTGTTAATTTAATATATCTTTGTATTGTTAACAAAAGTTCAATTTTTAGGTATCTGCTTAATAAGGTTATACCTATGTAACTTTATAATCTGGAAACGAATATTATAAGCTCAGGGTGGTTGTCTGTTGTTGTCAGTAAACAGACATGAGATTATTTTACGAAAAAGTAAAGGCATCAGAGACAAAACGGAGCTTATGGGAAGGGCATATATGTAGCTATACCTTATACCTACTGGCAATTATTTTAGGAGCTGCAAACTTGGAAACATCCAAAAACACTTAAACTTAACTGACAAAGAAAATAATTGTAATTTGTAATCCAAATAGATATTGATTGATCGATGCTAAATTCATGTAGATGGTAGGTGTGTATTTTATGTAAAAAAGTTTCGTATAAAGTTATAAAATTCACTTTTTCTTTGACCTACACAGAAATAAAAAAAATTGAATGAATGAAAAACTTTATTTAAAATATTTTTGTTGTTAGTTTGTCTGCATAAAAGTGAATTCTTTTCACTTCAATAATTTGAATTGCAAGTGATTTACATTTTTAAAGTAGAACTTTCAATAATAATTAATTAATAAAATAAATGTGGTTGACAATGAAAAATTTTTTGTTGTTATGGGGCCAGTTATAGCTATCATTGAAAACCATCATTGAAAAAGTTAGCTGTTGATTTTGAGACCCTTCGAAAGTTTAATCATTAAATATTTTAATGGAGAAATATAGCTTACGACTTCAAAATTAATTCTCCTTCAAACAAAATTCATTTTGACCCATATCTTCACCATAACGTAACTTTTAATTTTTTCAATGATCATTGGTAAGGTAGTTCATCATTGAAAAAATAAAAGTCATTTTATGAGAAAAGTTGTGCCTAATTGAATTTTGTTTTACCTAGAAATAATTATTAAGTCAATAAGCTTTACTTTGGCATCGAAATAATCATTTATTTTGTCTTCAAAATCTCTTAAAATTTACATTTAATATTTTCAATCATGGTTTTCAATGATAGCTATAACTGGCCCTATAAGAGGTGTTATTTTGATATTCAAAGAAAAATGGCATTTTTTGAGGTAAATTGTCGGATGTTTATTTCAATGTAAAGAGGAATAATGGAAAACAATATCAGCCAAATGGCCGCCACGGCTACGCTTACACCACACATCCTTTACATCCTTTTCATGAAATTTTCCATCACCAAATCGCAAAGTGGCTACTATATGTCCTCAATAGCTTCACGAATTCCATCTTTGACGTCTTGAATCGATGCTGGGCTGTTGGCGTAGACCTTATCTTTCACGTGGACGACCCAAAGGAAGAAGTCGCAAGGTGTTAAATCACAAGATCTCGGTGGACAATTGTGATCACCTCTTCGAGAGATAATATGGTCCGGAAACTTTCCCGGAAAATCTCGATGGTTTCGTTGCTTATTGTGTGGCCACGTGGTGCCGTCTTTTTGAAATTAAACACTGTCCAGACCAATACCATACAATACCGGCCATAAAAAAATATTAATCATCTCTCGATAGCACAATCCTTTCACCGTAGCTGTTTCTCCAGCCTCATTTTCGAAAAAGTAAGATCCAATCACAGTACACATATCTAAGGTGTTATCACGCGCAGCTTGTCAAATTTCCAGATGGCTGCTTGCAGTGTAGGTATTTGTATCAAAATAAAAAATGACTATAGTGACAACTGAAAAGTAAACAAATTCGTGAAAATTGTAAAAAATTAGTTTTGTGTTCTGTTTTTTAAAACGATTGCGCCAAAACTGTCCAACTATTTCTTATGATCTTATACTTAATTTAAAGTTCAGAGTTCAAGCTTTAAAACGAGCATATTAACAATTAAGCAATTGTTGTTTTCATAAGGCAAAACGGAGTGATTCCATTTTTTGGTCGGAAGTGTAGTTTTTCTTTTTTTTTCAATTATATTTTTATTTTATCTTACATTGGTGCTTAGCACTGATTAACTGGCCCGGTTACACTTTTTTAAATACTTTTTTTGTTATTTTTATGGACAAATTAGTTAAACCAAACTTTTGCAGAATTGAAAAGAAATTTAAATTAATGAACACACAGTCACACACACACGCGACAGAATGACAGAACACAAAACAGCACTGAAATCAGCCATTTTCCTTTCATTATGACACATGCGCAGAACTGAACAAAAATGAAAACGCTTATGATATTATCTGTAATATATATACCTTGAGATCCAATGAACCCGCCGGATTATAAACCGCACCAAACATTTACTCGTTGAGAATGGAGAGGATTTTTAACAATAAATCTTGGGTTTTCCGAGCCCCAGGTGCGACAATTTTGCTTGTTGATGTAGCCACCGAAATGGAAATGGGCCTCATCAGTCAAGATGGTTTTTCGATGAAATTCCGGATCATTTTCATGCATTTGAAGGACCCAATCAGCAAAGACACGACGTTGTTGATGATCGGCCGGCTTGAGTTCTTGCGTTAACTGAACTTTATAACCCTTAAGAACCAAGTCTTTTTGCAAAATACGATGTAATGACGTTTGTGGAATGCCCAATTCCAAAGACTGACGAGGAATGGACAAACCTGAGTTTTCTTCAACACTTTGGGCTACAGCAGCAATATTCTCAGTTTCTTGAGAGACGTGCACGGGTTTTATTTTTCACATCGCTAATTTGTTCCAACAGCTCAAATTTTTCCACCAATTACTGAATTGCGGTCCGACAAGGTGCTTCACGACGACCAACAAAAACTGTTTTAGTTTTACGAACCTCTTCTGCCAAATGTTTACTGTTTTTATAGAGAATTTTAATAATTTAAATGGGTTGTTGAAGGGTGTAACGTTCCATTTTTTTAAATGGCGAAGTTTCTTCTTGTCAAATGTCAAAAAATTACAGCTTTAAAAGTGACATCTACCGAAATAGACGGCTATTCAAAATAAGACCTTTAATAACCCTTTATTAGACGACGTGTTCGCAAACTTCCTATAAACAGAAGCACCTACGATATAGAAGAAAAAAAAATAGGTTTTTTTGATGTTTGCATACCTTTCCTTCCGGCTGGGTTCAAAAGTTTGCAGTGGTCTAAATAATTTTTTTTCCAAAGGTCCGGTTTAATAATTACAAAAAGTTGATAATTTTAAAATTTGTATACATTTATTGCTGTACTTGTATGTTTAGTTAAGAAAAGATATTATAGGGGTTAAAATATTCGTAAGAATATTTGCCAAAGCTTAAAATTCTTTGTTTTTTTTTTTAAACCAATTTTAGAGTATAAGAAGTTGGTTTACTAGTGAAGTTTTCATTTCGAAATTGAGTAATTGAAGAAAACTTGCCAAGTTATGTCCTAACAGGCACGTAGCCAGGGGGGGGGGGGGCTTGAGGGGCTGAAGCCCCTCCCGAAATGATTAACAAAAAAATAAAAATAAACAGTTTAAACTTTTTGATATAAATTAAAATCTTTAAAATTATAGAGAGATTATTTAGGTAAAGTTTAATGTTTTAAAAACAAGACACCATAATGGACTTTTGTCCCACTTGGGTCAGAAGTTCACAATTGTATTGTGGAGATTTGACCCACTCAAGTGGGTCCACAAAAAAAGGGTCAATATTCCCTTATTTTTAAAAGAACAATTAAGAATTATTTATTTATTTTGTTAAGAATTAGTTTGTATACTCTTCACTACTCGTCATCTTAAAGCACACCAACTGACAACATAGGCGCCTGCCTGGCGACTGGGCATACCCTAAGCTGAGCGACGGAGTCGCGTGAGCGGGGCAGAGGACCTGAAAAGGAAGTTAAAATCCTTAAACCCGCGAAGCGGGCCACCCAAATTATTGTTTCGTACACAAAAACTTTAATAACAGATCGACTGACAACATAGGCGCCTGCCAGACGACTGAGCAAACCCTAAGCGGAGCGACGGAGTCGTATGAGCGGGACAGAGGACCCGAAAACGGAGTTAAAATCCTTAAACCCGAAATTAATAACAGATCGACTGAAAGCATAAGCGCCTGCCCGACGACTGAGCATTGAGCATACACTAAACGGAGCAACGGAGTCTCGTGAGCGGGACAGAGGACCTGAAAATGGAGTTAAAATCCTTAAACCCGCGAAGCGGCCCACCCAAAGCAGTCTTGTTAAAGAAAACTATGTATAAAGTGTTCCCTGAAGTGGGTCAGAAATCCACAATCAATGGGCCAGAAGTCCACAAGATTTTTGTATGGACTTTTGGTCCATCGGAGTGGGTCAAAAGTTCACAACTGATTTATGGACTTTTGACCCACAAAAGTGGGACAAAAGTCCATTATGGACTTTTGGCCTGTGGAATTTTGACCCTGCGCCGACACTATTTAGGTATAATATTTAATATGAGCAGACTAATACGGTATTACGTAAGTTATTTACTACGTTCACTTAGTGTGGTGTTAAAGCGGGCTGGACGTCGAAGCTGATTCGAACCTTTGTATATACTTTCAATGGTAATAAACAAATCTCATTACCACTCAACGAAATCAATCCTACTTAAAGAGAAGAGTCGTGCCAAAATTTTGTATGTATAATGAACTGTTTTTTTTTTTGCAAATTTGTTCAAAAATATGACTTATTTTATGTGTGTGTATTCAATTTTATTTAATAATTTGACCAAAATCCTACTTCTGTAATCTCAACAAAATTTAAGCACAACTTCAAATCGAAGTTTAAACTCATGTAATGAAAACCAGTTGAAAATCTGATCCTTCCATGACGGAACTGGATTAGAAAATCGATTAAGATTCTAAAAAAAAATTTAGAGGTGTTTTAATCCATAGTCATCGTAGCCATCCTTCAATGGAATTTGCAGTTCATACCTTGTCAGATTGGTAATAGACTAGATTTTGACATACACAGAATATTTCGTTCCAAATGTCACCGAAACAAACCTTAAATCAAACAATTTTATCAACAAAAAAATAGATTTCTTAAAGGTTTTCCAATACATCATCTCTGCAAAAATTCTTCAATTTAATTTGACATTCTATTGGTATGATTTACTTGTATCTAATTTATAAAATAAAATAAAATAAATAAAATTGTATAAAATTTAACTTTTTTTCTTTTATTGGATAGAGAGAGAAGTCAAAAATGCAGAAGATCTTCATACATGCTGATTATAGGAAGTATAATGCAGAAAAGAAGACGGCAATGTTCATCTTCATGATGGTTCCCTTTCACACGCTTGGTTTTTTGACATACTTCAGTCCTGCTCTACTTTTCTTCATATTTGCAGATGGAGATAGATGGAAATCCAGCATATGGCTTGAAAAATCGGGAAGAGAATATCGTGTTCCAAATAATGTCACCTAAAAGCCCCAAAATCTCATATTTCCCGAGCGAAAAATTTAATCCCAACAAATTCGGGTTATTAAGAGATGTTTTAATCAATCAAAATCATGGCATTCAGTCATATTTGAATATTGTTGCTTATTTTGGAAATATTTAAATTTCTTGGTCCCGCCGCCCTTTAAAAATTGTAGCAGAAAGAATTATTTAATTCAAACATTTTCACCAACTGCTTTTATATAAGACTGAACGAGTCACCTCGCTTCTCTATTGGCCTCACAACTACTATTGGCTTCGAAAAAGTCAAGCCAGTTTTGCCAGATTTGCATGAGTGGCACAATGTCCTTATTTAATTATTAAATAAAAAAATTAGAATTATTATGTTCTTAGTTTTAATTTTTTTGTTTATAAAGTTGCACGTTAGTCCTTAGAGTAAGCCCCCCAGAACCGAAATTCTGACTACGGGCCTGATACTATGCCAAGTGAACACACCCCAAATTATATTAAGTTTTATCCTGATACTATTTACTGTTTTCAGAGTGTATTTTGTATCCAATTTCTTGTTTCAAGGGCTTCTAACATCAAATTTACTTTCTGACCTTAAAAGTGCGTAGTCCTCAGAACAATAAATTGGATCCAAAATACAGTCCGAACAGATTTCGCAAACAAAAGTTATGCATTTTAATATTTTATAAAAATTATGTTCTTAATTATGCCGCCACCACTGTATGTCCTTGTGATAGGTCTTATCAAAATATCCCCATCCATTTTCCAGTTCCTGAGAGTTTAAACTTTAAATTTATAATGGTTATAGCGGTACAATCACATGTGAACTATGTGCTGTATAATATAGATGTTGGTTTGTAAACAAATTTTTAACAAGTTAAAATTAACCTAAACGTTCACTTTCCAAATTGGTTGGAAAAGTTGCAGCGATAGCTTAGGGGGCTCCTAAGATTTCGGGGCCCTGGGCCCGGGCCCAGTAGGCCATGCCTAAAGATGCCACTGGGTCGAACACGAGATATTTATCAGACCTTATATTACAATGCAAGAGAACCCGTAAAAAGTGCGTCCCGTAATTTTGTCTGTCAGTCTGTACCTCGAACTGCAGACCAAAGTCCAGTTTCACAACGCACACTTACCGGAAAAAGTTGCACTTAAATTTTCAAAATGATACTTTTTGGACATTTTACCAGTATGAGTTAGTGGCACTTTCCTAAGTACCAAAAGTTGGGGAGTTAAGCGCAACACATTCCGGCAAGATTGCACTGAGAAAATTGGTCTTTTGTTTCCTGAGTTGCCTTTCCTACATTCACTATGAAAATGTTCATTTACCTCAAAAACGGCTCTAATGATTTTGATTCAATAATTACGCATCACTTTTAAAAGAATGATCAGTGTTTTGGTTTAAGTAATTTCAGCATTTTTTTATTTTTATATTTCTTGTTAACGTCACTACTGATTTCTATTTAATTTTTTTAGATAATAGGTCCTGCAAAATATGTACAAATTTGGATGATAAATTTTCAAGAACATATTTTTTGGATTCTTGAATATTGAAATTTAATTTTTAGGTATGTTTTAATAATTACTTTAAGTCCGAGTCCCATAGTTTCCTAGAACTGGTGCCTAAATGTTTAATGTCGTGTGGCATTTGATAAAACTTAAAAAGGATATGTTTCTTTTAGCGAAAACTTTCACATCAAATAAACAAAAATAAACTGTTGTAACTACAAAAGCTTTTGTTTTTCCATAAAAAGCTCATTAAAAAAGCATAATGCAAGAGAACTTGACATCTTTAATTCTGTTAAAATAACCCATTATTATGTGCTTTCCTTTTTTTGGTGAATGTTATTGATACAAGGGCAATTTTTCTTAAATTTAAAATGAAGCTGTAACTGTCCAACTTTTCTTAAGGTTGAGCATATAAACAACAATTGAACTTTGTTTGTTAATTTCAATTTTTTTTTTTCATAACTCATCTTTGTTTTTCCTCCATTCAATATTCAAAAACTATTGGTAGGTACAAAAAATAAGAGCAAATGCACTTTTTATTTACGATTTAATATTTGGACTTAGAGGTTCCCAAAATACCAATAGCACAATTACTAACATACAGGATGTCCCGCAAATAATGGATAACCTAGAAACAGGTAATAGCAGGCTTAAGATCTTTTTTTTACAAAAAATATTGACAACATTTTGCTTGTGGTACTTAGAATATGATTTTTTTTTTCATACGAAAATTAAAAAAAGTATCTACGATTTCCATCAAATGCCCAATTACTACGAAAACGTTGTAGTGATTATTTTTATTTATAATTAGTATGTTATTTTTTTAAAATATATGAAGGTACTAAGAGAAAGGTAATAAAAACTAACTCAATATGTGTCTTTTTCTCTTTAATTATGTTTTAAAGAAAACATAGGAACATTTTGATTTTCACAATAGTTTGACATGTTCATATCCATGTCCATGTCCATGTCCATGTCCATGTCCATGTCCATGTCCATGTCCATGTCCATGTCCATGTCCATGTCCATGTCCATGTCCATGTCCATGTCTATTTCTATTTAATATTATTTCTATAGTAATTATAACTAGTTCTGATGAAAATGGTTTGCAAGAGGTACTAAAATGATGGAAGGTATTAGAAATCAATAACTTATCCCCTTACCATTTTCATATCAGATCATGTACCCTGACAATCACATTGACAATATTTCCAGCTGCAATTATTATAAATTAAACACAACATTGCTGAACAAGGACAGTTTTTTTTTTAATATCGCACATCTTTTGTTTACAACAAAAGGAGCGGGACAGACGAATTCCAGTCAATGGTTATAAAATAATGTGAAACCAAAGAGGGGTAGGTAAATCAAATTAGTGATGACACATTGTGATGACACAATTTCAGTTCATTCTTCGAAGTAAGCTTAAAAAATGCCAAGTATAAATAAAAAAACAAATCAGTATTTGTAGATAAAGCAAAATGATGTGATGGATAAGATCTTTTTCGGAAGACCTATTATATAGGTTTGTCAGGGATTTACGGCGACACAGCTCAACCAACCAGTGTCCACAGTCATCAACTAACAATTCTTCAGATATAAAAAAGGTTGGTGTTTGGTGACTAAAGTGCGGACATATAATAGGGTAGTGGGTAGTATATGGCTTAAGGGTAGTATAAGGTATATGAATGTGTCACTGTAAAACTCCGAAATTTGGAAATTTAAGAAAATTCGTTAAAACCCCGAAACGTTATGTTTTCGTAATCAATTAAGGTCTTTTATACCATCATGCACTTGGTAAACTGTTGAAATTAACTGATGACGAAGGACCCAAAAAGATTATGTTGTCTAAAAAAAAACTATTGAATAAAAGGGCGGAATGAATTATGAAGACAAAAAATTTCGGACTTTTGTCAATGTCGCTGAAAAATTCTAAGTTTGATACCGGTAAATTGTAGAATTTTCTTATTTCGGATTTGTACAGTAACTTATGGACACAGCATATTGTTGCTAAACTCTGTCATTTGTTCTTCACATGCCATCGGCCTTTCGTGGGACACTTTTATTTATTTTCCGCTGTATTTGCTGTCAACTTGTCATTATTTATAAATTGTAATTCTTTGCTTTTATTTCCCTTTTCCATAAATTGCTTGGTTTGATTCAAAAACCAATCAATGACCATGTCACAAGGGGTTTGGATTATAATACACACATACATATCTACATTGAAAGGCTTCATTTGGGCTAAGAATGAATAATCTATGTAAATTACAAAACAGATTTCCTTCATTTTAATCGAAGCTGCAACATTTGTTGACCCAGTTTTACATTAAATAAAAACTTTGACTTAGGTACATGCACTGCACACGCATAGCTACACGCATTCTCTTTATTAGAGTTGATCGTGTATTAGAATAACACTTAATAGGCTGAGAGCTGGCTACAAATGAAAATGTGCCATCGGTAGTACAGCATTGATTTTTACTCGAGACAATCATTCACCCCCGTATTAATAAACTAAGCCAGCGGCGAGTTATCTTTAACTCGCGGATTAGGAGTAAGATTTCTGCCACTTATGAGCTAGCTAAACCACCAAGGAAGGTAGTTTAGCGAAGGATTAACTAGGACAAATAAATATACCTTCCTTGGTGGTTTAGCTAGCTCGTAAGTGGCAGAAATCTTACTCCTAATCCACGAGTTAAAGATAGCTTCGTTTATTAATATGGCGGTTTGTGTATAGCTGAACACAAATATGCACGTCTGCTATTGTGATGCAGTGGCTTAAGGCGGGGGCGGGGCGTCAAAGTTGTCGAATTTTGGTGAAAAAATTCTTAAATAACAAAATCGAACTTAAAATACATTTTTTATTTGGTTCCTAACCTTATCTACTATCTATTCATTGAACTCCGAAAAAATGATACCAGACTTTCGGACTAAATATTCAAATATTGCAGCACAATTTGCTGTTAATTCGACGCTGCGAGTAAGTGATAGAACAGCGCCTGTAATTGTGAGCCTAAACGATTTTATGGGTCAAATCTTCTTTCGCACTCTTCCAGTTGCTAGAGTTCTGAACAATCTCGACATTCACAAATCCGCTGGCCCGGATAGTATCCATCGCATTGTTCTTGAGAGGTGTTCCTCAACGCTGGCAAAACCACTGTGTAAGCTTTTTCATCTGTCCTATTCAACTGATCTCTTTCCGAGTGGTTGGAAAACAGCATTTGTCCAGCCTGTCCATAAAAAAGGCGTATCTTTTTCACCCTCAAACTATCGTCCAATTGGACTTACGTCCCTTCTTTCCAAGGTCATGGAAATGCTTCTTAATGACCGGCAGTATGGCTTTCGTAGCAATAGGTCCACTGGTGATCTGATGGTATATCTCACCGAACATTGGAACAAATCTTTACATTGTTTTGGAGAAAGTAAATTTATTACCCTTGATATCTCAAAAGTATTTGATAGAGTTTGGCACCAAGCTCTCTTATCGAAAATGCGTGCATTTGGTATCGACGAATCTCTACTTCGCTGGATTAGAAACAATTTTTCGGACCGTTCAATACAAGTTGTGTTGGACGGTTTCAAGTTTGAAATCCGCAAAATAAATGCTGGTGTGCCAGAGGGCTCCGTTTTGTGTCCGACCCTCATCCTCATATTCATTAATGATATGCTGTCTGAAACTTCTAATCCATTAAATTGTTTTGCTGATGACAGTACCCTCAGTTTTTCATATTCGTTTTTAATCTGATTGATTTTATTTCGCAAAAAATATTTTAAAGGTAGTGTAACCGCACATTTTACAATGCAGATATTTGATTAAACTTATCTTACATCTGAAACATTATCTTACTTTATTTGAAAAATCAAAGCTCTTATTTGAATTCTATTCAATAGACTCAAGTGAGTTAATGGAGCACCTGCCCAAATATGAGAATATATATATCTTCTTTAATCTCCGTTTTAAATTAAGTTGCGTTTGTGAATAGTTTTTAAAAAAATAATTTTCAAACTCGAAATTTTGAAGAAAAAAATTTAAAAAAAATATTCAAACTAATTTTTTTTTTCAAAATTTTATGTAATTAAGCATAATTTTTGTTTTCAAAACTTAATGCTCTTGTCAATTTTTAGTCAAACACTGAACACCGCATGGTTCTAGGACTTTTACTTTTCAAGATATTGATAAATAAAGAAACTAGCATCTTAGTAAAAACAAGAAAAAAAACCAGGTTGAAGATAATCAACTGGTTGTTGAAATGATCATTTAGCCGGATTCTTCTTAGTCTCATGAGAAAGTTGTTTCATTTATTCGTTCATATCTTGAAAAGTAAAAGCCCCAGATCCATGTGGTTTTCAGTGTTTGACTAAAAATTAGTAAGAGCATTGAGTTTTGAAAACAAAAATAGTACTTAATAAGGTATAATTTTGAAAAAAAAAAATTAGTTTGAATTTTTTTTTTAATATCAAAATTTCGAGTATTAAAATTAATTTTTTAAAAAGTATTCCCAAACGTAACTTAATTTAAAATGGAAATTAATGAAGATATCTCTGGATTTCCAAAAAAGTATGGCAAGGCATTGCCAGCTTTACCGTTGTATTTAAATAATTTTTTTTCGGTTTAAAGTCATTTTTTTTAGAAAATTGCCCCTCCCGCCTGAACGGAGGGAAATAGACACCCCCTCCCCTACGATGTTTTCCTAGTCTTAACCCAACCTACTCCTGACAGCATTTTGCAAGTTCAGATAAAATTATCGACAAAAAAAACGACATCCGAACCTAGTAAGGCCATCGAAGCAAAAAAGTCCAGCACTATCAGAAAATTCACAAAACGCCATCACTAGCCCCTTTCAGCTTTTCGACAATCATGTAAAATACGTTAAATTTGGTAGATGTTTGGACTTAACCCTTTCGGTACGGATGTGGTACAAGTCCATATAAATGTTCTTTGTCTTGTACCATATCCGTACCGAAAGGATTAAATGATCATTAAAATGAATGCAATTAATAAAATACTAATTCGTCTTTGTATACCCTACGTTTCGTCGGCTTTTTTCCGACTTCTTCAGGGGTTTTTTTTATTAAAAATTAATATTTATTACATTATTTAGTTTGCTATTGTTTTTGATTTTAATAAATTAACAAATAAAAATAAATTAACATTCAACACTATTGGAACAACAAAAATTAAAACTAGTATCACTTTGTATCACAGATCAGTTAATGGCCTAACTGGTTGTTCCAATAGTGTTGAATGTTACTTTATTTTTATTTGTTAATATATTTGTTATTAGATTTTTTTTAAAAACTGCGACTAACTTCAAAGTGGTTGGCTTGTGGAAGTGTGTTGGTAGGTAGGAAGGAAGGTAATAACTTCTTCATTTTGTACCTTCATACCAACTGGGAATAATATCTTTTTTCTCAAAAGATAATTACTTTGACATTTCGTTATTCGTAAAATAAGAAGAAAAAAAATACAAAAATAAACTTCGAAAAGATACACCAAGGAATTCGAATAAAATGAACTACTTTGGGAATCCCTTTGAAATTGGATTCGATTTAATATTACTCAACCCATAGCAAAAACCCAACGCAAAAGATGAACTCGAGATCCATCTACTTATACCTACCTATATATATTCATATTTTCCACACTCTTGCTTTATGTGTAAATAATAATAACAGTGAGCAACTCTGTCTGTGACTGTTGCCCGTCCAACCCTCGCTATTAAAATGACAGTATATAAATCGAAAAATATAATTTTCCACATGAGCGACACTAATGAAGGGGTGTGATCTGTGTTTCCAGCACAGCGGGACGCGTACCTACAACCTTACCTGTGATGCGTCTTCTTTCTTTACGTTATTGCATTACCTTGTGCTTCCATCTGAGAGCATTATCGTGATGATGGTTGTTGTTAACAAATCTGTAACTACAGTTGAGCAGGTGCTTTAGGGTTGATATTGGGGGGAGGGGGAGGGGGAGTTGTTGGAGATTGGTGATGGTTACAAAGTTTTTAAAATTGGTTGAATATTATTTTTGTGAAAAAAATAAATCAACCATATCTAGCCTTTTGCTATAAGCTGTCATGCTCCCAATCCATGATTGAGCAAGCCTTAATGATATAAAAAAATATAATAAACATTTTTAAATAGGGGATTTTCTTGAAATTTTAAATTTCAGTAGGGTAAATTAGGGTGAACGTATTTAAAGGTCGGAACTTCTACGCTTTTCCGGCAGAGTGGCATAAGACGAAATTTGCTGATTTTCAGAAATGCAATTTTAAGTTTTTTGTCACATTTTAAAACTATCTCGAAAGTTGTATACCTACATACAAAATTAAATTTTGTTTGCTATGAGATGATATACTATGTTTTATAAAAAACGCAATATTTAAACTACATCTTTTCGATTTAGGACGTTTATCGAAAAAATAGAACTATTTTCCGCATTATTTTTTTCTGAATGTAAAAAAAAGTGTCGATTTCCACGTTAATGAAAGACAAGAATAAAAATTCAAAATATTATACATATTATTTTATTTTGATTCTATTTGTTTAATAAGACAAAAACTTATTTAAACTTATCATTATAAAGTTCTCCTAACTAAGTTAAAGAACCGAATTAAGTGAGTGTTTTTTATAATACAAATTCTATATACTACTAAAATACATCAGCCAAGTAGAAGACTTAGCATTATTTAATTGGACTTGTTGAATTATTGATTCAATAAAGCTTTTAACGGCCTTTAGTCCATACAAATTGGCGTTTCGTCCCTGTCAACTGTCAACTGAAGAGTCCAAGTGAGAACGCTGGGACGTGAACATGACTTTTAATTTCTTCAATGATCATTGGTAAGGTAGTTCATCATTGAAAAATTAAAAGTCATTTTATGAGAAAAGTTGTGCCAAATTGAATTTTGTTTTGCCTGGAAATAATTATTAAGTCAATAAGCTTTACTTTTGCATCAAAATAATCATTTATTTTTTCTTCAAAATCTCTCAAAATTGACAATTAATATTTTCAATGATGGTTTTCAATGATAGCTATAACTGGCCCCTAAGTTAGTTATTTGCAATGGTATCAAAATTGCTTTCATTGATCTCGTAGTTTTCCTTATTGAGATTTTACAGAATAAGGTGTTTTGACAAAAATATCCCCAGGTGATGGTTTCTAAAACATCATTTTTTTATGTCTTCCAGTTTAATTTTCTGTTTTTTATCACTGATAGAAATTCGATCCGATGTTTTCAGATAGGTTCTTCTTGTCGAAAAATAAATAAATAATAAATCGGGTGGCACAACGGCTCATGAAGAACCAGGGCCTAGTGACTAACAACTCGCAACCATTCCTGTGTGCGCCTTTCGACAGGAATGGAAGGGACCTATAATTGTATGCCGAATCCGAACGGCTAGACGAGAAGCACTTATTCGTGACAAGTGATACTCTTGGAGGATTTGTCAATTCCTCGCAAGAGGTAGTAGCCCTGAAAAAAAACTTTTTTTAGTTTTTAGGTGGACGAGGCTGGGAAGCGATGCCAGACCTCCAGCGTGACAGTCGAACGCACTAACTATTACGCTACGGGCTACTACTTCTTGTCGAAAGATGATGTATTATCCATTTCATGGACTTTATATTGACGTCCCGTCTTTTTGGCTGTTCAAATAAGGATAACGAATTGTATCTTTTGATGTTGGTGAGCGTTGATAACGATTAAATTGTTCTAGAAAATAAATTGGAGCCGATTTTAATGATCTTCTTACGTTGCGCTCTATTACGGAATAAGCGGAATCTCCTTTGTTTTGTGAGTGGCGTTTAATGAAAAAGGTATGCGTGATACTCCTAAGGTAATTCAGAACTTGGACTGCGTAGGCATATAAAGCCATCATGGACTTATTTTTCTGTTGCCCCCAGCAATAATCACTGTAAAACTTAAGATCGATTTCGGTTGTTGCTTTATCATTCAACCCCTTAAGGTACTTGAAGGTCCTTCAGCTCCTCTTCCAGCTTGGCCTTCATGTCAAACAAAACAATCGACTTCGTTATTGCAAAGCTGACAAACAGTAAAATTGAAAATTTTGAGCCTTGATACGTAGTAGAACGTCCCAGCCAGAATCTCGTTTTGGGCATTGGAGCACAGCCTGAAGATCATAAACTGAAACGATAATTCCATCACTTGAAAGCAGTTTATCTCCGTCTTCTCTTCTCTAGATAATATTTTCTCTTGCAAGTGATTTTCGTATTTTTCTCGTAAATTTACTTTGTCCTGAACGATTTCATTAGCAACGCAGTCCTCACATTGATCCTTCTATGGGCTGTGGAAAGATACATATATCAATCATAATCTTTCTTGAATATTCGATAGTACGACAAATACTTAGCAATAAGATTGACATTGGTCAACGTAATTTCTGTGTAGTTCGGGAATTGTTTTGCCTCTGTCCTGCAGTAGTGATTTGGCATACGTGGAATGGAATGGAATCGATGTGCTATTTTATCCCCTTTTCTATCTCCAGGTCAAGTTTATGATGGGTCCTGTGTTTGCCTCTGCCATCCATGTCAACTAAATTTGGCACGTTTAAGTCCTTCTTTGTTAGAAAAGTCCTAATAGGTCTCTGACTTATTCCTTGAGTTGACATAAAGATGCTTTAATACACCCTTATCCGCGTTTTTTTTTTTTTTGACATTAAAATAAGAAGCATTATTTCGACTTCGTTTCTTCCTTATAGTGGCTTTTTCAGAATCTCGAATTTACCTGTATTTAGGGTTGATCTCAAACATAGTTCCAGCAAGAAAATTTCTATGCTGCTCTACACATGCCAAAGCCCGTGGAAAAACCATAATTCTCTTTTATTTGCTAATTTTGAAAGAACAATTCAGTTTACAATAACAGACTGGACCTATTTTCCGTTCGGGCACAATTTTCTCACTCTTAGTTTTAGCAGCAACATACGATAGCCCCAAGCTCCACAGAGTATGAGCATTCATCCTCTTAGTATTATTTTTATTGATAGGGCATATTTTTATTTCTTTATCTTGTGGTGATAGTGGACATGGTGTAATTTCTTCTATATCCTAAAATTGGTGCTGATGGTAAACATGGTTCAATTTCTTGTAGGTTGGGTGGACAAAAATTTGGGTCTTTATCAACATCATCGGATAAAAAGACTTCATCTGAAGATAATGACTCGTCTGTCGTAGAAGATTCTTCAAAATCCTCAGCTTCCATATTGGAGGGAAGTACTTCACTTGTTCCACAAAGACGAAATTTCTCATAAATTAAACCACTAGATCCAGGTTCAAAATTTTCCGGTCGCCTAGTTTCAGGTTCACATCTAGGATGACTATTTGTAGAGAAATCGGTGTTGACGTTTTCTTTTTCGTGGAGAAACTCCTCACGTCTCGATAACACGCGCTGTACTCCCATAGAAGATTCTTCATCTGAGATAATGACCCATCCGTAGAAGATTCAGATGAATCCATAAGAATTGTAACAATGTGGAAATCTTCTGCATTTTTTGAAACACTTGTTTCTATATCATAGTGTGCTGAACCACTAGGTCCATCAAGTTCGCTATCCTCCGTACTCTGTCTATTAAAGGTCAACATAGTATTATCTTCGGAAATCTGTTCTTTGCTACTTCTTGCCAATGCCAATTTGCAAGAGTTCGGAACGACTAAGAGGTACCTACACTAACAAATATCCAAAGATAGCAAAAACTGTAGTTTCTGTTTTTTTTTTTTATTCTTAAGGAAAACTGACACTTTTGCGCTCCTTAGGCAAAAAGAACAAACAGAAAAAATAATTTTATAAAAAAATTGGTATATTGGAAGAAAAACCATTTGAGTTCACATAAACTCATTTAACATTCTGACATAAAAAAGAAATGTCAGTAGCCTGATAATATGTTTATAATTATGAGAGCATTTAATCATTTTTAAGCTCAGTGTCATGAGACAAGTGTCAGTTTTCTCGAAATTTAGTTTAAAGAATCTCACAATTTTTTTTTTGTGAAAAAATTTAATAATCGAAAAGATGTCGCAATTACGAAAAAGTCTTACCGAGTTGTTCCTTTATTATTTGGCATTTTTTAGTTGGGTGTTTTTTTTTTTTTTTTGTTGGAACACACAAAACCGATCCAATGGACGATAACAGCGAAACTAATGTCGTTTCCATTGCATTTCAGAACAGTAGGTAGGTACTACTCCCTTTTGATTCCAATCGAATTATTTTCTATTGTTCCGAGACTAATTTCTGAAATATTCATGTGTGTGTGCGTAAATTGTCTGATATTTATGTATATTTTGCACGTTCAGTGGAGTAAAATTAATTTGACAAATAATCAGATGAAAGGGCTTTTATGTATAATGTGTGTTCCGGATCTACTCCTTTATTAATTTCAGAACACAAAAATACTCCGAAAACATTTCTCAGAACAGCCAATCGAATTATTTTGAATTAAGCTGAGGCAAAAAGGAGTAACTCCAAACATACAACCGAAAACGACATACAAAAATACCATTGATGCATAGAATATGACAGGGATGTTTGTGAAAATTGACAACGACACTTTTTAACAACGCGGAAACTAGAAGGAGTAGGTTAGTGCCGATTACACAGACAAATTACAATTGTTTTTTATCAGTTCTGTGTTCTAAACTAAGAAATGATAAAGATCGACTTATGCGGCATAATGCCAATCCGCCGAAAAAGTGACGTTATGTGATGGAGCTATAATTTTCTTGCAACCGACAGGTTTTATTAAATGCATGAATGTGATCCGTGACAAACAAAATTGTCAAAAACCTACAGCTCGAGATATGAACGTTTTAAAGTCAAAAATGGCCAAATATATGTAGATGTTTGAGAAAAAATTTACCTACGATAAACCAGTGTGACGTTTTATTTAAATATATAATATGTTGCTATAAAGCTGATTAATAACAAATTCATAGACATCTGCATAATTTTCGATTTAAGTTTTGGTTTTGGCTAGCTGAATTTTTTAAATATATTTTTTTTTAGTTTAGTTTAAAGGTTTTTTTTTATTTTTATTTTTGTACCCTTTGGTATTTTCATTGAAATTAACATCAAAAAATAGATAATTCTCCTATCTCACCTTAAGATTGGTCTTTGCGTTGAGAAAACAGGAGTAAATCTAGTTAATTAACTAATACGTATATAAAAAAAAAATGCCGGGGTGGCAAACAAAATTATCGGGGTGACAAAAAATTGCTTGGGTGGCAAAAAAATAGTCGAGTTAACATAAAAATTGCCAGAGTGGCAAACGAAATTGCCGGGCTGGCAAAAAAATGGTCGGGATATCTTTGGTGATTTATAACTATTTCTGCTGGATTGGATGATGTACCGTACCTGTTTGAAATGTGTTGACTTTTGACCCTTCCCAAAAATTTGCATAAACGTATGTAGCCCCACGTTTTTTCTTTATTTTTTTTTTAAATCTTAACCTTAAAGATATCTGACCGTTATAACTGAATTTATAATTTTTTTGGTTTGGTTGACAATGATCAAACCATACAATTTTGCTTGATTTGAACGCTTTTTTACTCTCAACTGGAGGGAGTCTCTTGCACCTAACCGAACAGAGTCTTACGGAACTTGGCATTTTGAATAAACCCCATACCGTGAGCTAAAATGTGATACTACCAGCGTTGCAGCAGGCCTTCACGAATGTGTAACAATTTTTTAGAAGAAATGTAGCACAAGCAGAAATATTGTAGCAAATTGAAAAAGAATTAAAGAAATATTTTTCGTGGCTTTCTTGCAGTTGTCAAAATTAAGAAGCACAATCGATTGTATTCACCTTGACTACAGTGAAATTTCATTCAATTAAAAAAAGCATATTTCCATATATGTATGTATGTTGGGGAAGGTGGCCTAAAATGCCCCCCCCCCCTAAGGAAAATGTCCCATATCTGGGAAAAAAGTGGCATTCAAACTGAAATGTTATATTCTTTGCAAAGATTAATCAATAACGCTTAGATTTTTCTGCCTTACGAGTATAAAAAGTTCCAAAAAGTATTTAAAGCATTTAATTTTCAAAATGCCTCCAAATTCCTACGATCAAAATTGCCCGGGTAAAATGGCATACTAGTATGCAATCTTACCCATGCAAGTAAACCAACCAGGCAAGTTAACCAAAAACCATTTTCAATTTAATTTAAAAAAATAAAAAATAAATCGGGTGGCACAACGGCTCATGAAGAACCAGGGCCTAGTGACTAACTGTGTGCGCCTTTCGACAGGAATGGAAGGGACCTACAATTTTATGCCGAATCCGAACGGCTAGACGAGAAGCACTTATTCGTGACAAGTGATGCTCTTGACGGATTTGTCAATTCCTCGCAAGAGGCAGTAGCCCTGAAAAAAAAACTTTTTAGTTTAATTTAAACTTTAATTAAAACAAATCAAAGTTCAAAGTAAAATAAACATAAACATAAACAATACTCAACAAAAAAATAAAATCAGCAATTTATTTAAAACAACTTCAACTTATATAAGTAAAATAAACATACAAGCAACTTAAACACCGAACATTGAATGTTTTGGATGCATTTATAGCTTTTGATAATACGTGCTCAGTCCAGGACTGCCTCTCTATAGATCCTTCATATTTTCCAACCATTTTCACTATAAGGAAAATGAAAATGTAAGGGTAAGTATAAAATGGCACAATATGCCATTTTAGCCGAGAGCTAAATAGGCCATTTTGCCCGTATAGGATTTTTTATTTAAGTTTTAATTCCGAACAGACAGCAATAGTTATGGGCCAACGAATTTCAGTAAATTGAAAAGAAATACTTGATACTTACATGCATTAACTGCTTTCTCCAAAATTCAGTATTTTGTATACAGTTTTTTGGCAACAAATTTTTCTGAAAATTTTATTGTTTCTACTTTTGGAGATGGCAAGAGACATTTTGGTCTATCAAATTTCAAATAATATCTTGAAGTTGCTTGAAGATAAACTAAAGTATTGTGTTCACAAAACCTTCTAATTCTGTTTGATTCTACGATTTCTAGCGAGGGGGCCATTTTACCCTGGTGGGCCATTTTAGGCCACCTTCCCCTACCTACAATACTTAACATTTTAAATTCCTACACTGGCTGATTGGTGTATGCAAAAAGTTTTATCTCAGTTTGAAATCTTATTTTTGTCGATTTTGTTCATACCAAAATGTCACAAAAATGAGATTTGAGACTAAGACCACTACTGTCACACAAGATAACCGTCTAAGGCAGTAGCGGATCTAGGATTTGGCTGTGGGGGGGCTTAGAATTTGGAAATCCAATTTGTATATATGAAGTTATATAACAGAAAACGAATTTTGACATCACATTTCCTTTAATAATAGCTGTGTTTTTTGTGCCTTTATATCCGCTCCTATCGCGCTTTAAAATTTTTCAAAATAAAGCACAATAACAATAATTTGGGATTGATGTGTTAAGCATGAAAATTATTTTTAAAAGCCAATATTAAGGCTCATCAAAACATGGTAGTATAACTACTTTTATAACTTTAAGTTCCTGACAAGTTACAGCCTCAAACCACACGAAAAAATTCGTTTAATTTTAGGTATATTGCTTAATAATTATGATTAGGTATCAAGTGCCCACCTATGTACATTATGTAAGTGTTTGTTTAAATTAACTGAAGGTATGCTTTGAACTTCAACTTTTTAACAAAATTTGAAACTGTTTGTAATGCTAGTTCAGAAAAATGATATTTAAGTGGTGTTACTGGAAAAAGCTCATAATGTGTTTTGACAGTATCAGTCCTCTGGGATCTCATTTTCTTTAATTAGCCAAATCAACGAACCTACATGTTTTCTTCAAATTGTCACTGGAAAGCACGAAAATAATATTCTGTGGATCGAAACATAAAACATCAAAATTTCAAGACTTTTAGTCGGGCATAAGAAACAGCTGCTCTAAAAAAATAAGCTGCACTGCCCAATTCTGCAAGTGTCAATGAATTTTCGTTTACGCTGCACACTTCTATTCCTGCTCAAAAAATGTGTCGGTAAATTTGTAAGTCACTCGAGAGTCTATAGAGATTGTAAATATTCATGTCCACCTGCAAGATTTTTCTGAGTTCACAGAGTTATTGAATTGCTTAGCCCAAAATGTTTTGTATGTATTGCCTTGGACCTTTGAAATTTTGAAAACTAAGCCCCAAAATGCTCTAGGCCCTGCCAAGGCCGTAAGAAACAATTCCTGTTGTATTAAACATTTACACTAAGCTTTACACCCCGGTATTCTATTATTGTTTTAGGCTCAATTGCAATTCTTTGTTAAAATAGCTAAGTTTTAAGTGTAGGTAAACAGTTGTTGCTTTTGACATGTAAATGTTAAGCCCCAACCAGGTTTTTTTAAAAATTATATCTTCAAGCCTTAGCCCCAACTTCGGACTTTGAAAATCCTTAGACTTATGCCCGAAAAGCTCTCTGGAATAAGGTTAGTTTTTAGGGAGTTAGTTGTTTAACCCTGGCTACATTTTTTGTCCAATATTCTCAGACCTTATTAGTCCCAAGTTGTTTTATTTTACAATTTTCTGGGTTTTGTTTTAAGGGAAAATTTTCGTTGCATGAAACACGTCCATTATTCATAGCTCCCGATTGTTTTTTTTTTTCAATTCACTTCAGGCTTTAGCCCCAACCTTTGGGCTTAGAAAAGAAGTTGCAGATCATGTTAATTGTTTAGCCCCAACCACGTTATTTTGTCCATCAAAATTTTTATCTTAACAATATTTTAGACGAATATAAAACTTTACACATTGTAATGTATTGCTTTCTATATTTCAAAATATTTTAACAATCAGCTGGGGGGGGGGCTATTGCCCCTATAGCCACCCCTGGATCCGCCACTGGTCTAAGGTCTAGTTTTTAAGTAGGAATTTAGACTAGAGTTAATTATCTCTGGAAAAATATTTGTCTGCAGTTACATACAGAATTAGATTTTCAGTACATGATGAACCCAGAAACACTTGACAATCACGGAAGATAAAATATCAAAATCATCTGAGTTAATTCAGAGCTAAGTCACTAAATTAAGAAAATTAAATTGGGTTTAACCTTAATCCCGCACTGAAAAGCTGGTTCTGAGAAATATAATAAAGACGGGGGATTGATTTTAAACCAGACCATTTATGACTAAAAAAAATCAGAGTTTGCTTCTAACTTACGAACACATATCTTGCATAGTGTTTATTGAGCGATCGAGTTGGAGCTTTAATATATGTATGGGTTACAAGATTTCGGCTCAATAGCACTCAGCCAGTGTGATCGAGTTCAGCTAAGCCAATGTCAACTCGAAGCAGGTACAAATGTGTGGAAGCGTAGTTCAAACTCACTTCAACACCAGCCATAAACATAGTTTCTATCAGTAATGTTAAATAAAACCCACAGATAAGAAAATTATTGCAAGTTGTACTTGAACAAAAATTATTAAAAACAGAAAAAAGTTGACAATAATATTTTAATGCAAAAAGTGTAACAAAAATGATAAAAAAGTAACATTGTAACAAGGGAGTAGTAGCCCGTAGCGTAATGGTTAGTGCGTTCGACTGTCACGCTGGAGGTCTGGGATCGCTTCCCAGCCTCGTCCACCTAAAAACTAAAAAGTTTTTTTTCAGGGCTACTGCCTCTTGCGAGGAATTGACAAATCATCCAAGAGTATCACTTGTCACGAATAAGTGCTTCTCGTCAAGCCGTTCGGATTCGGCATAAAATTGTAGGTCCCTTCCATTCTTGTCGAAAGGCGCACACAGGAATGGTTGCGAGTTGTTAGTCACTAGGCCCTGGTTCTTCATGAGCCGTTGTGCCACCCGATTTAATTTTTAATTTTATGTAACAAGGAAATAAAATTTAAAAATAGTTTAACACTTTTGTTACATTTGTAACATTGTGGTAACGCTGGATACTACAGACCAAAAACTATTATAACTTGGCACTTCTCGAGACACAGGCTTATTATTTTCTGGAACTGGATAAATACAAATGAGAAACTTTATTTACATTTTATTACTCTTAAACCCATGTATGTATAGCTTGTTGTTGCTTGTTATTGAAATTGTAGTATAAAGTTGCCAAGCAACGACACACAAACACAAGTTTCTTCTTCAACTAATCAAAAGAATGGTTCGGTATTCTTTTACTCAAAGAAAGAAATTCCAATGCATTCGATTGAAAAATGAAGATGACTATAAACGACGACGAAGCCAACGCATGCCGACACACCCTTTAGATAAAATGTTTTTTTTTTTTTTAATGGAACAACTCACAACTTTATTGAACCCCCTCGGGGTTTGCCGTGTAATTGAAAACAAAATTTGTTTGCTTTGCTTTCCTTTTTCATTTTTATTTGCATACACCTTGGTATATTTTCCCATCACATGATGGTCATTATTGTTGTTCAATTATCTTAATCAGAATCGACCTACCCACCTTCACGCCCGTTGCCGTCGCTCGTCCTTAGAACATTCTGTCTTAAGAATTTAGGCCGAAGACAATTATTTAGTTATGCTTGCTTAGCGAATCGTATCGATCCGTACAAACTTCCTATAGACCAGGGTAGGGTTTGGTAGATAAAGGTAGGTACAAGTAAAATTACTATTTGTCAATCACTCTTGCCTTCAACTTGAAACCGAGCCGATTGTAATGTCAATTATTTGTGGCAGTCCACTCTGTGATCACGATTGTTGTGCCACCAATTATCCTATCTCCAAATATCAATACAAACACTTCGCGTGCCCCATCCCCCGTCGCATCGCGTTGTATCGGTCGGTTCGGTAGTGTGAGTGGTGGACTGATGGTGGTGTATGCGGGGGTGCCATTGTACACTTGATGCTAGGGTTTTTGGTAAGTTGGTGGTAACAAAGTATTTGCCAGTCATTTGCCTGTCAGTGTCGACCATCGCCATTGCCATCGCTATTGAATTGACGATTTGCCCATCGTGAAACATTTCATGTCTACGTCCAGTCCAACGCTCAGCTCCACCCGAAGTCCTGACACAAAAAACAAAAACCCAGACCAAACGTTCCGAATGTTGAACAACTTGACAAACACAACGCCATAATAATAGACCTGTTGGAAATAATTAATGGTTTTCGGACGTTGTGACAGGAAGGACTCGGCGTGGTGGCGCTGGCGGTGGCAGTGGTGAAGCGGCGGCTTCACCTTTTTGACATGTTCCTGTTCCCATGTCTTCCTCCCTTCGCTATAAGTTGTTCTGTTTGTGTTTTGGGTTCGTGTTATGGGTCCAGTTTCTATCAGTACATACCTACCTACCTACCTACGCTACGGAAATATGGACATTTTGCGATACTTTTCATTTTTGCTAACACTTCAGACTTCTCTATAGGCAATTCGGGGTGGGCTGGTGTTTTTTTTATGTTTACCCGAACATGAACCTCTGTGTTTGGTGTGTTTTGAAGAGCCGTCCGTGATGGTCCGTCCGTGCGTCGGACGTCGGTTGCTCTGTGTTAACGGATGTTTCAATTTTCAGCCATTTCAGGTGTTGAATTACGCTTCAAAGGAGCAGAAAACCCTATTCACACACACGTCGGTGAGGCCTCTATGTTTGAAGTCTTATATTATAGATGGGCATGGGCAAAAAAGCTGTGGACTGTGGAGTTGTAGTATAGAGAAAGTGTCAGTTACAAAAAAATAAACCTACCCTACCTACCTACATACACCTAATATGAAGTTTTGTGCCTTGTTGTGTTATTCCTTGGTGCGTCATTATTTCAATTACATGTTAGGGTTTTTATAGATATACTGACAAATTTGAGAGAATGCACCCCACCATACCTGTACAATTGGCATTGCAAGGTCCATCTAGGGAAACGAATTCATTGATGAATTTTAGAAAACTATTAGCTTCAATGAAACATTTTAAATAATTGTTTTAACTTTTGTATGGTTTTTGAATATAAAGTTGAAATATTTCATTATTTAATTTTTTGCTGTTTATGAAGTCGTTTGTTGCTTGCTATGTATAATTGGTAGAACAGGTAAAATAAGTACGAAGACCATAAACGAAACAAATCCTGGCCTCATGAGCTTTGATGTCAAAGTTTCATTTACCATGAAAATGACGAAATAAAAGAGTCTGTAGAAATATCTAGATGGAAAGGATGTTTTTTTTAATGAGCAAAGGGGGGAGGTGTGATGTATCAAACGAAAAATTTAACTTTGAACAATTTAACAATAACATGACACATGATTTCAGGTAATTGCTAGATACTGAATCGAACGACTTTAAAATCAAGTTATTGTCCTTAAGCAAAGTTATTGCCCTTTTGATGGGTAAATATCTAAGCTCTCGGCGGCGGGGGGCAAAATCTAAAATAGGTTGGCGCAGATAGATTACAGGTTCCGAACAGCACCATTTTATTCACTGAACATTTTTGACTCATCGAAGCAATGGATCGTGCATTAAATAATTTCGGTAAAATTATCATTAACATACCTATAGGGGTATATTCATGCAACGATGTAAAACACAGGATAAGTTTAACATTTTCGTAAGTTCACCTACCTTTTGCTTAAGTTTAATATTTAGTTAATGAACTGTCAAAATTGGTATAGGAAATGATTTACAGAAATTGGAAAAAATTCCCCAGCTTTGCTCGAGAAAATGATTTGGTAAAATTAACCAAACATCAGTGTGACTTTAGGAATTAGGCTACCTCAGAAATATGATATACATACATATATGTATATGTTGATATGATATCTGAGAAAATTAAAAAAAAAAACTCTGTCCGGTTTCTGATACTATATCGAATCGCAACTAGTTGGCGATAAATTTTGTGAAAAAAAACGCAGTTTATACAAGAAAAAATAATTCAGATGTCTACAATTATGTACTTAACGATTAGGAAACAGTGGCGTACGAAGCTACCCCCAAGCAATATGGTGTATTGTGCTAAGATTTCAGATATCATCAAAGAAACTTCTTTTTATTATTTTTAGTTCAAATTGTATTGTTTTTAATATTGAACTATAGCAGTATTTTCAATTTTAATTTAAAAAAAAATCTATAGACATGGATGTCGTATTGAAATCATTAGTTCATACCACACGTAATATTGAAACCCAAACAAAATTCCCTTGCAATCAGTCAAATTTCGCAAAATGATTTCACACATTTAATTTTTTCCTTATTTTCCGATTTAAAAAAAGCCGGAATGAAATAAGAAGCTCAGTGAACGTATCAAATATTCAAAAAATATTTTTAAATATCTGTAAACTGTATACTTTTTTTGCCGAATGTTATTTCTAATTCTACGACATAAGCATAAGGCATTATAAGAAAGCTGAGTCAATTGATGACATTTCGAAAAACTGCCTTTAACTTTTATCAGAGGTAGATAATCTTCTCAAACTCTTTTTTTTAAAGTTAATGGAGCGTATTCATTGTTGTTTTAAACTATTATGATTAGTTAAAACTTAAAAGGTAACCTAAACATTTATTTTAGTTTAGACACCACTACGAAAACTCCCAAATAATAATTTGTATAATGAGAATTCCCTTGAAAAATGTTACCATTTTTTTCATTGTATTTGTATAGCTACTGCTTCTGCTACTTTAAACTATAATAATGTCTGTTCCTTTACTCTAAATTTATGTGATTTTCTGCGCATTTTGTTCCCAAGTTCTATCAATTTCATTTCTATTATATGAACTTGACAGGACTTTGGACTTAAAATCACAGAAACTCAAAGGAAAGGAAAAAACTTAATAAGTGCATTAAAAAACATATAGGACTTGTAAAAGTTACGTTAAAAGCGGGTTTTTGGTTGTGTATGTTGTCAGTTGGTGTACTTTCAGTTTATGTGCAATAAACAGTACCTTGGCTATGAGCTTATTTAAAGAAAAAAACGGACATTTTATTTATTAAAATGTGAATTCACTTTTCGCCTATACCCCTATTACCGTTGACGTTGTTTAAATCGAGTACATAAAGTGGATTTTTGTCGAAGTGAATTTTTACAAAAAATATTTGTTTACAAAGAAAGAAAGGTACAATTCATTTCATAACTAAAGGGAGTATTTTGCGTGTTTTTCCTTTTGTTTTTATTATTTGTTTCTATTGAAATTTAACTTCTGGTAGTTGGTAATACTTAAGGCTTTAATTTTGTTTGCTATTTTGTAATACCTTAAAAAAATTTAACCAAAATTGAGACTAAGCAACCCCAAACAAAATCTTGCGTACGCTACTGTTAGGAAAGCTAATTTTCGTAAATTATATTAAGGTAGAACTATAAGGGATCTCTGTATCTGCACGCTAAGCTCTTCACTTCCGAAAGAAAAAGTTAACAAAAAATTATGAAACCGAGATTATGGGCGTAACATATGATTTTTTGGATTCGCTCATTTTCGGCCGAACACTCCCGTAAGCTTAAAACACGACTATTGCCGTCAAGGTTGCCGTTCTAGCAACTTTGTCGCTAGATCTAGCGACATTTCAATTTCTTCCGCGACAAAAAATATTTTGATGTCGCTAGATTATTTCTAGCGACTTTTCATTTGTGAGTTTCGACACGCAAATACTATTTTTTTATGTAATGGCCCTATTGATTTTTCATTCCTGGCATTTTAATTAATTTGAATTTTTCTATTTCCAATAATTGGATACTGAACTTCACTAGACACAGGCACATACATATCAAAACATATGCAAAATTTATAGTGCGAGTGAGCGCAGTAGTCTGATGTAAGCAATTCATCTGTTTCAACTTTATTATAGTCCTAAGTTTTTTTTTTTAATTTAAGGCTTAACTGCTTAGACCTACTTTTTTGCAAAAAGTACGAAAGTGAGAAATTAAAATGTTTGCTAAAGAAACATGCTTACAAACAATCATAGGAAAATTGTTCTGACCTTTAAATTAAGCCACCATACACATTTTTTAACTGTTTTTTTTGCAAGCAGGCGTCTTCAACATGGATATTTATTTCTCACTTTTGTACTTTTTGCAAAAAGTAGATCTATGTAGTTAGACCTTTACTTCAAATTTTTGAACAAAAATAAAAAGTTATTCGAAGAGAATTTGTTCAACACTTATTTGCTAATTTTTGTCTAGCGACTTTTTTTCCCCCAAATTTCAGCCAATCTAGCGACTTTTGGAGGTTTGTCTAGCAACATATCATATATAAAAGGGTGTTTAAATGTCACATCAATTTGATTTTTGCTATTGTAAATTCAATTAATGAAAAAAAATTATACACTATTATAGGTCTATACCTTATCTACCAATTTGTAAGTAGTTTTACTACTTTAATTTTCACGGAAAAGGCATGAGAGGCGTTTAAATCAGAATCTTCCAAATAAATCGATTTTCAGTCAAAAATAAATAAAATGTGAAAAAAGCGCTTGAAACTTGAGTTGTGGTTGTCAGATAAAAAAAATATAGCAAAATGTTTTTAAAAATCCTACTAAAAATGTGATTGAGTACAAAATAAATTCGTTTTTTACCACTTTAGATTCAAAATTTTATAACTTGATTGAGTTTCTTAAAAAAACTGACTGCTCTTACTAAACTTAAAAGCTTGAAACCAACAAATATTTTTGATTTATTAAATAACACGATGACCCTTAAATTGGTAACATACATTTTTTACAATAAATTCGATTTTGATAACCAAAAATTTAACGACATGGCGTCATTAATAAATTACAAAAATGAGGCTTAGTTCTTTTTATTAAATTGTTTGGCAAGGGGTTGAACATTTAATAGGTACTACAGAATTGATTGAGTATCTCGTCAACCTGATTTTCAATATTCAAAACGCAAAACTTGAGGACAAAGTTTGTAAACAAAAATAAACACCATTCTTGCATCAACCTTCCTTTTTAAGAATATTTTATGTTTTACGGAGATAAATTTAACAGGGGAGGCGCCAGGGCAATCAGATCAAAAATAATACAAAAAAGAAGCTAATTCTTATTTATGGCCCAGCTTTTCGATTTTAATCGAATGAAAAAGTGCCAAATTAACACCCCGCTATTTGTTTGGTAAAAACCGAATACGATAAATACATTCAGTGTAATCCCGTGTGAACTAGGCGCCTAAGAGAATTAAATTTAAAAAATCTCGCCTTATATTCTTGGAGGCGTCCGATCAAGGGAGTGCCCCCATCCACAGTCGCTAGGATTTCTCTGTTTAAGGGAGCTGACCGAAATAGTATGTTTCACGGTAAAAAGAAAAACATACAGTCCGGAATGTAGATACTCACTCGTAAATTTTACGTTTAAATCGAATTCTATAGTAAAAAAGTTTTTGGAAAATGTAGTCTCGAACTCTAAATTTTGAAAATTAATTTAGATACAATCAATGCTCTATTCAATTTTAAATAAAGCGTTGAAACCCAGACGTTTTAAAGTCTTCTAGTTTTCCTAACAATTAAAAATAGCAAAAAATATTTCTACTTGTTTTGCCGATTACACTTTGTATAGCAATAGGACCAACAAAATTTTGTTTTCGTTGAAGTAAAGTGTAGTCCCGGCAAATTAGATTTAGGCATGTATGTAACATAGAGTATCTTAGATTTTTGTGGCATTCGATCAGAAATAACATAAACAAAGAGAATATGATGTTGATCCCGCTCAAAAAGGTGTGCTATTTGAAAGTGTATTATTCACTCCCTGTTTTTTGTTCTTATCCTATATAACTTTGGAAACATGCATCTTAGGAAAAAAAACATTAAAGCAAAATTTGTTTGTTATAAAATTCTGGGGTTATATTTTTGTTGCTATACAGCGTTGGAGTCAGAAAAAAGCTGTAAAAAACAGAGTAGTTTTGAGGCGGTAAACTGACAGATAAAAAATATTCCAATTCTACTATAAATGTGGACCCAAGTACTCTAGGGAATTACAAAATGATATATGGAAACCCGATTCAGATCGGTCTGATAGGTTCGGCATGAGGTAATGTAAAATAAGTGCACCCCGAAATATTTGCATCAATGCTGTGGGCAAAGATAGACATTTAAGCTGGCGCAAATTTTTGTACACCATAATTGGAACCCTTAAATATTGAAAAGTATCGTTATAATATTTATTTTATTTTTTTAGTCGCTTTTGTAGCAATTTCAAAAGAGCAAACATCGTATGATAGTACAGTCAACGAAGGAATTTTGCTTGCAAAAAATAGTGCTCCCTGGATTATTTCCTTATATGGTAGGGGTTACCCCCAGATATAACATACCCAAAGTCCCCAGCCCAGGGCCGCGAGCTAAACTCTGGAGAGGGGGCTAAAGGTACCCCTTTTTAGATTTTCGTGAATATTTCCACAACTTATAGCATGTTAGCGGAAAAGTCTATACCACAGCTAAGCTTCTTGTTCATATAAAAAAATAGAGAAAACAAAATGATCTTTTCAACGACACGTATCACACATTGCTGTTGAGTTGAATAAAACCATAATACAACTTCCAACTTATATTGTCTGCAATACATTTTTATTATATTTCTCTTGTTTTGTAAGAACAAGAGCTTAAATCGTAAAATTAAAAAAAAAATAGTCACGTTGAGAGTTCTTAAAATTTGATGAAATAGTGTTTTTATTTTTACTCTACCATTTCTCAGCTCCGAGTTATATGGCAACAAAGTTTTGCTCAAAACTTTTCATATAACGTAGTAACAAATCTTAACGGGTAGAAATAAAAAAAAAAGTCTCGTCGGTAGACATATTTTACTTTGTTCAAAAAGTAACTATTGCGGCCTAGATTCCCCGACAAAAAAAAAGTAAATTTTGTGTCCCGATTTTCTATTAAAAAAAATATCAAATAACATAATAAAAAAAAAACTAAAAAAAGTTACGTCTAGAAAATTTCGACCACAACAAAATCCATATTACAGTTTTGAAAAATCTCTTCAAAATACCTCCACATTGCCTCACAAACAAATTCTTTTAAATCTTTGGAGCGATCTTCCAGCTTCATACTTATTTAACATGACCTCTCATGACGAACCTATCAGATCGATTTGAATCGGTTTTACATATATCATTTTATAATTCCATAGAGTACTTGAGTCCACATTTATAGTAGAATTGGACCATTTTTCATCTTTCTGTTTAGCGCCTTTAAACTACTCTGTTTTTAACATCTTTTTTCTGATTTCATCGCTGAATAGCAACAAAAATATAACACCAGAAAGTTTTATATAATTGTCATCTTGTGGAACTTTTTATAACATTGATTGTTGTCCTGGTCCTGATGGTTTCCCCGCTTTTATGTTAAAAAAATGAGCAATATATATGTCGTATCCGTTATTTTTACTTTTCAATCAGTCTATAAATAGCTGTTAATTTCAGACCCTTTGGAAAACTGCATTCTTAATTTCTACTCATAAGAAAGGTAAAAAAATCTGGTTTTAAATTATAGACCAATTGCTACACTATCGGCTATACCCAAAACGTTTGAATCTATTACTTGTGATATTTTGTCTTTTCACTGTTCCTCCGTTTTATGTGACAACCAACATGGCTTTGTTAAAATGAAATCCACTATAACAAATTTGTTACAGTTTACTACATTTTGTGTTGACGCATTTGAAAAAAAAAACAACAAGTTGACTGTATTTTTACTGACTTTAGCAAGGCATTTGACAAACTTAGCCACCATATACTTTAAGAAAACTTCAAAATATGGGTCTCAACGACTGATTTGTACTATGGATATCTTCATATCTCAAAGATAGGTTATATAGTGTTGTTTTTAAGAGTGAACGTTCTAAATGTTTTATTGTTAACTCCGGTGTACCTCAGGGTAGCCATCTTGGCCCATTACTATTTGTACTATTTATTAACGATCTTCCGTCCGTCCTAGTTAATTCTATGTCTCTTATATATGCCGATGATATAAACATTTTTCGTACAATCAACTCTGTAGAAGACTGTGATCTTTTACAAAAAGACCTTCAAAGTTTCTGGGAATGGTGCAATATTAATGGTTTAGTTTTAAATATTGACACGTGTAAAACAATGTGTTTTACACGCAAGAAAAATGTGACTGTCTATTATTATGTGATTATTTTGTCACCACTTAGTAACCTGTCGAGTTTTACTGACCTTGGGATAGTGTTGGACTCAAAATTAACTTTTATTGACCATTTTGACTAGATCATTAAAAAAGCTAACAGGAATCTCGGTTTTATTAAAAGATTTGCTAGAGAATTTCGTGATCCGTATGTTCTAAAAACTCTTTATGTCTCATTTGTAAGATCCATCTTAGAGTATGGTTGTGTTGTATGAGTGCCATATAATGCGGTTCATATAAATAGATTGGAGTCCGTTCAAAGAAGATTTATGAGATTTTGCTTAAGATTTCTACCATGGTCGAAACGAATTACCTTGCCGCCTTACGCTCAACGTATTCAACTACGGTGCTAATAGTCCTTTAAATCTTTTAATTAATATTTACAATAAAAATTCAAATATAATTAATTTGCAATGACAATGTAAAATCACTTAACTTCAGAAAAATATTTTTTAGTCATAATAATACATAATGTACATTAGATGTAAGATTTCTTTTTTTTTTATTATAATTAAAAAAAAAAAATAATGTATCGTTAGTACTTAACGAAATAAATAAACAAACACATTTTGTTTCAAAGTTTTCTTCCTAAGATGCATGTTCCCAAAGTTATATAGGAATAAAACGAAAAAGACAGGGAGTGAATAATGCACTTTCTTGCACGTTTTGATTTTTCCTGCAAATAGCACACCTTTTTGAGCGGGAGCAACCTCATATTCTCGTTGTTTACATATTTTCTGATCGTATCCCATAAAAATCTAAGATGCTATATGTTACATCCACATATGCTTCAATTTTATCCAAATTTGCCTGGACTATTGCCGATAGTTCGTAGCTTTGTATTGAATAGAAGCTTTTTTTTATTTTCGATTATTTTTTTTAACTCCTTACCTGTTGGTTACTTTCTGAGTCCGTACGTGTATTAAACCTAATTCCTGTATGATTGATGTTTTTTCTTTGTTGTAAAAGCACGTTTTTAAGACTTAAAAAAATTCTGATCACACATGGGGCCTCATTGAGCATTGCCGCCCCGGGTCTCTAATAAACTTAGTCCGCCACTGACGGCACCGATTTTGCGTTGGTTCGGGAGGGGTTCTTCATTTTAAAAATAAATTCGAAATCTAAACACGTCCAATTTTAACGTTTAATATTTGACATTTTGCGAACAGTTGATTCAATTACAGAGATTTTAACCAAATGCAAACTTTTGTGTAAGCTAATCATTTTGAACAATTTGTAAACTTACGACGTTTAATGAATACCACTTGAACTGCTAGTATCTATAATTAATTAAGACTACAAGTTTTTAAGGCATGATACAACTGTATCAGTTTTAAGGTACGTTTTGATGTACGTTTTTGGTGCAGGTTTTGGTGACGTGATCACGAGACGGCGAGAACAATCAACAGCCTTTTCTTAGAAAAAAAAAAATTTTCTAATAGATAATAATAATTTGTTTTAATATGATTTAAAAGAAACTGAAAAGGTTCTTGTAAGGAATAAAAACAATAGAAAATATTTTTGATAGTGTTGATTTGTTTTAGTGGACCTTTAGTCAAAATAAAATAAGAGCCAGCTGTTATTATCAGGCTCGAAACGCACTTGAACTAAAGGTCGAAAAAAATTATTGAGTTTTTTTAAACTCAATAATAAGCGATAAGGAATAATTCAATTACAGGTTAAATAAAACCTGTTGAAGTAAACAATTCTTACACGTGAATAATAACTACGACGACGACCGAAGTGTTGTACGTCGACAACAATCTTCTACAGCCTTAACCACTCAAGCAATGCCCTTCACAGTTGCAACTTTTATTTAGTTGGTCTTTTTTTATAATACAAAGATGCAATGCAGGACACGTTTGTTATAAGGAAAAGAAGGAAAGGTTAAAACTTTTGTTATGGCGAAGTGGTTTGTTCATGCAATCTTTTAATCAACTTTTATCAGCTTCAAAACTCAAAACATGAAAAAAATATAATGCAAAATTGGATATTTTTTTCAATTAAATAGACAAAATTTCGTCAGGGGTATTGTCCTTCAATAAATTGTGTCTTGGTGCATAATGTTTTGTTTGGAGTATCAGATGCAACCATTTACAAGATCTTACTTAAATTTGATAATGCATTTGAAATGATTGAAATTTAATTTTTAAAATATACCTATACCCTGTTCAACAAAAATTGTCAGTACAGGGCTTATGGGCGAGCTTTTTTCAAAACAGTGGTGCGTGTGTATACTTTCAAGACACTTAATTGAGAAAACTGCCAATAAAACAGATTCTACACCACTAAACAACGTATAGGAATTGTTGTTGTAATGCCCTGCAAAATATCGTACACTCCACAATGACCGTCGTCATTGCATGCCCAAAACACACTGATGACTGATCATATAATAGGGATGGGATAAACCGTCCGGTTGAAACCGAAACCGGTTTTTTTGTTCCGGTTAACCGGTTTTTTTCGGTGATTTTTTATCTCGGTTTAAACCGGTGTTTTTTCTAAAACCCAACAACCGGGTGAACGCTTTTTTTCTTTTTTTACTAATACTTCATTATCACGACTGACAGATTGGCAATGTTATTCCAGTATACTGACAAAAGAATGAGCTAATTCATGCTTTTGTCAGTTTAACGACAGAAATACTGCCAATTTGCCAATCGTATAAATGGAGTATTAGACAATTCTATTCACATTCAGAGCTCACATGACTAATTCCTTGTTCTCTCACATAACCTGCCTGTTTGTGTACTGGGTATGTTCTTCTCCATTTCCAAGCGAAAGCATAGTGTAGGGGTAGGAATATAGGAAGGTGAAATCGTGAGTTCTTTTTCTTAAGCAGCGTCCACATCATGCCAATCAACTTTGTTAATTTATGTTGTCGATCAACATGCTAGTGTATACGTGTTCAAGTGTATACTGTCATGTGTCCATGGAAACACTCATTTGCGTACTCACTTTTCCACGTCCATTTCATTTTAAATAACAATAAAAATAAGATCGCAAACGAAAACAAAACATCAACGCGTCCAGACTTAAAAACTATTGTTCAGTCAACAAAACATTGTTGATTTCTATCCATTTGAATCGGGTTGCGTTCGTTCATCAACTCTGTTGATCTACACGTCCGCATTTACTCAACATTGTTGATCAGCACTGTTGATATACACAAATCAGTATAGTGTGGACGCTGCTTTAGACACTCTCATTCACATTAACAGCTAGCACAGTTCCACACAACACATTTTTTTCTATAATCAACCGAAAGCCGGTTATTTGAAAAACCGGTTTTTCTGTCCGGTTTAAACCGGCAGGTTAAACTGAAGCGGCAAAAACCGAAAAAACTGAAAACCATCCCTATCATATAATCGTTTCTACTCTTGCTGGCATCTGTCTCTGGCTCTGGCCAGTGATGCCAGATTGTGGGATTTATCCCTTTTTGTGGGATTTTGTCGTCTAAAATTAGCTAAAAGGGATAAAGGGATTTTTCGAACCCAATAGTATTATATTATAAAAAAAGACAATTTATCCAACTTATCAGGCGCGAACGCAGGGGGGGTTTTGGTGGTTCTACACTTCATGAAACAAACAAGTCATAGTAGGTACTCCCATCTTGTTGTACCTCCTCCAGTTTCCCCATTCCTTTGTTTTATTGTTTTATATGTTAAAAAGTTGTTCCATTTACGAAGCATTTCTTCTTTTGTAAAAGAAAATTGAGGACTGTTTTCTAATATTTCCTTTAGAACTTGACCCCAGAAGCTTTTTTAGCCTTCAGTTTTCAGTTTTCCATACTTTTAAAATTGTTCATAAAATAGTTATTTTTTGTCTTTTAGTAAATATAAATTACTTTTCTTCAAAAACCAAATAAATTAAGTGTAGCAAAATTCCAGACACAACTAACGCCAAACAAATTCAAGTGCAAGTGAAGTGCGCAAGATATTTTTTACATTTGCCCAAATGCTTTTACATTTGCGCAAGTAAAAAGGTCGACTGGGTTTTGTGGACAATCTGCTTGGCAGGGATTTTAATGTTTGCATTTAGGAATTATTTGCTTAGCATAATTTGCGCAAGTTTTGCGTTAAGCAATTTGCCCTTATATAAACTTGGTGAATTTCATCACAATATACTTGCACAAAAATACGTCAACTTCACTTTTTCTTCAATTCTTAACTCACACATACCATGAAAAAAACGAGGAATACGTCAAATGCGTCACCGCAAATAATTCATGCCATATACTTCATATCATATCCAGAATTAATTTTTTTTCGAAATGTATAAATGTATAGAATGTACATTGCCCATAAGGCCGTATACATAACGATGTAAATTTTTATAATATTTATTTTACTTTAAACTTTAATAATAATTATTGTATCCCAATATTACAAAGAAACAATCTCAAATCGTTCCTATTAAAATAATAAAAACACTGAATTATAACGAAACATAATTTCTTTATTTTTTTCCTTCATGGGATAATTGAGGGATATTGATAATAACGGCGTGGGATGAAAGGGATTTTCCGGGTGCCGCTGTGAGAAAACGTGGTTCAAAAGTCTGGCATCACTGGCTCTGGCTGGCTGTGTGAGCTAAAAAAAATATGTATTCCTTCCAACAGAGATAGTTACCTTACCCATAGAAAGCAATACAAAAGAGCATTTTCAATGGTTTTTATAAAATAGCTTTCTGTTTTCAAGCTTTTGAGAACAGAATTATTTGAGGTGAGATATAAGATATGAGAGCTTTTACTTGAAATAGGTATATGCAAGCCAATGCGACCAGACAGAGATACAAACGTCCTATCTTCCCTGTACTGACAATTTTTGTTGAACAGAGTATAGTTGGCATTTAGTAGGTGCACTTTTTCTATACGCCGCGACGGAATGTTGGTTGCTAGCATACTCATTTATGTAAGCAAGCAAAAAAATAAAAATCTCAAAAAAAAAGTACTTTTAGAAATTTTCAATTTTCTCCAAAAACTTGAAGACATAAAACCATTCGCTTTTTTGTATTCGATTCAGAATTAATATACCTAAGCATTGACCACTAGAAACCAATTAAGCACCTCATTTCATAATTTAAAAAAAACTGCTCTACACTTCTTTTTTTTTTCATTTTTTTTACCAAACTTTTGAGTTTGCAAGCAATTTTTTGGAAAACTGTAGGCATTAATAATTCAATTTAACTTTAGGGTTAAAGAACAGATTTCCTACCTTCAAACGCGGTATATTACTTTATTGTATGTGTTGCCGTTGTTTTTTAAATATTTTTTTCCCCATTTTAAGTCATTTTTTTTCTTAAATGCCCCTACCTCATAAGAGATAGACCTCCAACTCTCATAGTAAAAAATGCTATTTTTTGTCCCTTCTACAAACAACCGTTATTAATTTTTGGCGCCAAAGTTATCGTACTCTCCTCGAAATTTGATTTTTTCAATTTATTAGAATATCTGTAAATTTCGGTCGAAATATACAGTATTATCTCGGTTTCGGATGATTAAAAGGCAGTCTCGACTCGGTCTCGTCATACATGACCGAAAAATTAAAACCTCACCGAATTTAAGTTATCATGATTCTCTCATATTTATGAATGTGAAGACTTAATCATACACTATAGAGATGAAGCCATTTCCATATAATAAAGAGAAGATTTCCTATACCTACAAAACCGAATTTATTATAGAAATGCAATTTCCCATTTAAAAATTAAATGAATTCTAGATCCATATAAGCCTGAAATAAACAAAATTAACAAAACACAATCATTTGCCAACCCAACGAACCTTGTTAAGCTCACCAATTTGCAATGCTCACATTGGCAGAAGGCCCATTCAAAAAAATGTCTGGCGCGTAAATTGGCACTACACTCGCATTCACATTCGCATTACTCCATGGCAACATCCTGTAAGGGACAGTTGCATCAACTAAAAATAGACAAATCCTTTGATAACCAGCTAGCTATAAAAATTAAAAAAAAATTTGTTTTGAAAATTGAGTCCAATGCAAATACCGGGAATGCCTGTCCTGTCAGGAGAATTATTGAGATTCGCTGGAACTATAAAATAGTTACGTCTAACGTGATTCGAGTGTTCGAGTTACTCCCCACGCAAATGCATTGCCAATTTTATATTTATGTAGGTAGCAGCTATAACACATAAGTATCTATCTACCATTGAAAAAATTCGTGTATAGGTAGAGGTACGGGTAATCGGGATCTAAAATCAAATTAAATTTCATGCCATTTTGGATTAGGAAATCAATATATTTCGTTGGAATATTGCCTCTTCGTATTTTTATTTTTATCTCATTTTTTTGTCGTTCGGTGTTGTGAAAATTGTTCGTTTTTCATCTAGGTACCTACATGTTGCCTGGAAAAAGTCCAGCGAAATCAATTAGCTTAGTTATGTTTAACTGTGTCATACATAGATATATGTAGCTTCCTATAAATTGGACAAATGATTGAAATGAAAGTGTCGAATTGTGGATTTTTTTTAGCGAGTGTTCATTTATTTCAAAACAAAAAAACTTCTAGGATGGTAGGTAACACCTATACGACGTCAGATACAAAAAAGTAAAATCGGTTCTGTATTTAATTTAAAATGAATAGATTTATGATTGCATTTGATGATTTTCCCTTAAATTTAGCAGCTCTTAAAAAAAAAATTGTTTTTAATTAGGTATCTAGACTTAAAAATATTGGGGCATATTCATAGTCGCAGATAGACCCTGATTTAACTAAACTACAGTTTAAGACAATTTTGGCTCAATGAATACAGACCAATTTTAATTACAAATTGTTGGTTTTATATTTTTATAAGATAGTTAACTTGGTAAACTACACAAATAGCTTCAAATATTTTGAAATGATAAACTTCAAAAAAAAGAATCAACGTCCGAAAATTCAACTAAACCTATGTTTAACTTAGACCCAGCTATAAAATGACTATGAATATGCCCCATTTTTATTGTGTTATTATTAGTGAGTAAACTTGAGATATTAGGAGGTATCTATTAATGGGAATCCAGAAATAGATATGTACCTATATGTTGGTTTTTTCTCCAAGTTGTGTTGGTATTGCCATTGAATAATGTATTACTAAAAATTTTCACTCAATTTAAATATAAATTACATTTTATAAAAACTTTGTTATATATTTTTTTTTTAACTTTAGATTTTATTTTTGAAACTAAGACTTATGTTTCCCCTACGAGCTACGAGTATTCAAAACATTGATGATTTTCCGTGTAGGGTTTTGTTTTAAATATGTACCACTAACCAAAGGTTCGGGCTATTTTTCTCCCGTTCCCAACACTGACCCGTATTTCGGATATCTACCTCCTCGGTACTAGAAACGGAATTCTAGACATAACAGCATATTGCATCTTAAAGCAAGGGCATACGCGGGGGGGAAGGGGTTGAACAAACTCAGATAAAAACCAGATCTGCATGATGTATTTTATACATACTTGCATATTTAGATTTGAAAGAGCTTGTGAACTAAATATATTTCAATTTACTAATCAGAAAGAGCTTGTGAGTATAATACTTTTAAATTCAAAATCAGAAAGGGCTTGTGAATTAAACATTTTATGATCCTGAACTTTGCAGACAATGTATCCGCTGAAGTTCGAAAACCACAAAGTCGTTAACCTTGATTGATTTTATAAAAACTTAACGGCAATCGCTTCATCTTGTCGTCTCTAGTGCCGATATTTTGTAGTTATTTAATTTATTTGCCTTATAACAAAAAAGTTTTAGCCAAAAGATTTAAAAGCCACCAACAATTTAACTAGCTTTTGTCACCACCAGGGCCGGCCCCAGCCAAACTTGTGCCCTGTGCAAGATTTGTAGAAAGCGCCCCTTTTTTATATTTTCCCACATACACTGATACACATGCATCAGCCTTTTCTACATTACCAAAGAGGTCAGGGGCGTATACAGCTTTAGTTCTTGCGGGGAGTCATGCCAAAAAAAAAAATAACACAAACTAATATTAGTTAAAAGTCAAATGCCTTATATATTTTTTTTTTATATTTTACTGTGCGTATATAAAAGAAAAAATCTTTATTAACTATACTAAAAGGTTTTCCAATAGGGTTGATTTTGACAGCTCGTGGCGGCCATATTGTTTCTTTTACTTTCGGTCAAAATATCGTCTTTTAATCAATTATTAAAGACAAATCATCGTGGTGAGTTACAGCGTCGAACAACATGTGCAAATGATGTTTTGGAGCAGTTGGAAGTTGATCCCAAGTTTGGTCGAAAAATCATCTTTAGCGATGAGGCCCATCTTTGGATGAATTTATTTATTTATTTATTTATTTTGGGAGGGAGGCCTGGAGGGGTCATCGGTCCGTACTTCTTCGAAAATGATGCTGGCCAGGCCATCACTGTTAACGGCGATCGCTATATGTCAATGATCACCAACTTCTTGTGGCCTAAATTGAATGATATGGACACTGAAGACATATGGTTTCAAAAGGATGGCACTACGTGCCACACAGCTTAAGACACAATCCATATTATGCACTAGCGGTTTCATGGCATGGTTATCTGGCGCCGAGGCGACGTGAATTAACCACCAAGATGGGGTGATTTGACCCCTTTGGACTTTTTATTGTGGGGCTTTCTTAAGTCGTAGGTCTATGCGAATAAGCCGCAAACCATCACGACCCTCGAAGACAACATCATTAATGCCATCGGTCAAAATCAGCTTGATTTACGCGCCAAAGTAATCGAAAACTAGACCTTTCAAATCCGCGCCACCCAGCGAAGCCGGGGCGGCCATTTGAACTATATTATATTACTATAATAGGGCTCTCAAATAAAAATAAGAAATTATTGATAACTTATATAAAACTTGTTTCATTCAATTTTAAAATCGACCCGCCCTTAATGGGAAACCCTATAATACATTACCTTTGTTAAAAATAAGTTAAAATAATTTAAAATCGTTCATATCCTGGAAAAAGATATCGTACCTTAACTCATTTAATTTCAAGACAGTTAAGAATCAAAAGTCGGCGTGAAATAGCAGACTACGAATGTAATACTAAATTTTCACTACGCCAAGTTAGGCAATTTCGTTGAAAATATGTATTTCGAACTGCCAAAGCCAATTCAAAATGAAATGAGCTACCTGTACAACAAAATTAACAAATTTGAGACAAGAACACTTTTTTGCTATTTGCAAAGTAACCTCATTTTTGGTTCCAACGAAAAGTAAAATAAACAACTGAGGAACATTTATTAGCTGAACCATCAGTGAACGCGCTCTTCGGTTTTATTCGTGAATGTTACATTTTTTATTTCGGAGGGCCTCAGCAACAGCATATAGTAATCTCCAGTTGCCTGAACAAAAAAACTCAGTTAAGCTGTCAATATACTGAGGAAAAAAATTTTTGGATTCGCTTGATCATTTGTTTTCAATCTTATTCAGAATTTATTTTAATCCTATCAAAGTTTTTATTGCAGCGAATTGAAGTTACAGGAAAAATTACTAAAATATCATAGGTACTGTGCACTGTTTTCTGTTTCTGAAACTTAAGTAAATAGATATAAATATTCACTACTGAAAATGAAAACAATAGCTCTGATTTTCAAAAATGACCACTTGTGTAAATTGCTCTTTTTACAATAGTGGAAAAACTAAAATACATTACATATTCGTATTATAATTGAATACAAAGATTCGTTTTCGTTGCGTTTCAAGAAAAGTGTCAACAAAGTTCACGAGTGATTTTGATATGCCTCTGATTTGAAAAAAATGTATGTCTCTAAGGCTGCCACCGATGGAAAAGTGAAAGGCACCTTACAATATAAATATGTACATCAAGTATACCTAATCTTTTTATCTTTCTTACCAGTAAGCCTTTCTGATAAAAATAATGGACAACGTTGTTAAATTCTACGAGCCTAGTCACTTTTCGTCAATAATTCCATCAAACTGGTCAAACGGTTCACCGCAAGGAGTTCCAAAAAATCTCCTTTACCATAGCTTTTGGCTTTTGCATTATGGGATTCATAGGTTAATTTGTAAAAGTAATTCACATCCAAATCAATAACATTATTGTTCGATCGTAAATGTTGAATAAATGCAACAAAATCCTTTCATAATAGGTTTTCATCATAGTTTTATATATTTATGTCTTTTATCGTCAACATTAATATTTTTTGGTTAGAATAACAATAAATCGAAAGTTATCACTTTTTTGCTTTTAAAAATAATCTGTCATACAGAAATCAAACAAAACAATTTCTGTATGTGTTCTATAATGTGTTAAAAGATTTTATTTTCAGAAAAAAAAATGTTCTTTTTTTGAAAATCCTATTAGTTTTTACTTTACTGAGTGAAAATTTGGTAACAACTCCGCACTTTGATTACTGTTTGGTTTAACAGGTTTTGGCTGTCATCTCAAAACGGAAACAAGCCTATGCATTTATTTTAAGATTTGAATGTTTTATCATAATATGAGAAGTTTGTTATGTGAAATTTGAGGTACGAGGAAGAAAATCGTAGTATCATCGATTGACTACAAAATAACGTAGGTATTCCATTGCCATGAAAATTAAATTTCTAATTGAATTGAAGTTACCAACATTCAAATTCTCTATTGAATTCTAAATTAACAATCGAAAATCCTACTAGCTAAGTAACCAAGTTTCTTTTTTTTTCTATGTGGTTACTAAATAATTATTTCAGATAAACAAAATAATGTTGAGGGGGGGGGGGGGGCATGACCACGTGACCCCCCCTGTATACGCCGTTGAAGGAGGTAGACCTTCAATGGGTTTTTTTCTATTGAGCTATCACCGGTGGGCCTTATCCTCAGTAACAAACAAATATGTTTACATATTTGATTGTATGTATTAAATGTAATAAAAGTACACATTTACCAAAAAAAAAAAAATAGTAAATAAATTAAAAACAAAATAAAATAAAAATATATATACATACATTTATCGATACATATACAAAATAAAAAATATATAAACTTCGTTTAAAAAAATATATTAATTAATTTAAAAACAAAATAATATAAAAATATATACATAATGCTTATACACATACAAAATAAATAGGAACTTCAGTTAAGTTTTTTGAGGAAAAAAAAGTAAAACCATAAACTTAAACGCAGCGAAGAAATGAGCAGAGGGATACGTTTAAACTTGGAAATTTACTTTTCTGGCCTTACATTTTGCAAATTCAGAAATGAGATCATCAAAGTCTAAAGAATTCTTTTGTAAAAAGTTAATTTTTGTTTTGTAAAAAAGTTTTTTTTTTTATTAAAAAGTTATTTTTTTTTTGTAGAAAAGTTAATTTTTTTTTTGTAAAAAAGTTTTTTTTTTGTAAAAAAGTTAAAATTTTATTTGTAAAAACATTAATTTTTTTTTGTAAGAAAAAGTTATTTTTTTTCGTAAAATCGCATTGCAGCATTATACAGTCAGTGAGTCAAGGATGAGCGTATATATTTATTTTAATACTTACATTTTTCCCAATTGCTTGTTCCTCGCTGCGTTTTAAAAATTTTGCGAAATTTTTGCTCTGCTCTTTATTTCCGGCCTCAACAAGCCTTCGCCTTTTTCTAAATTCTGCCCCGAAGGCTTTTTTTATCTATATTGGAAAAATGAATCATAAACACTTTCACAAAATACGTCACTTCTATTAAAAACTGATAGCTATTTATTTAATCTTAACCAACAAAGCGAAAAAAAAACTATTAAAACAATCTGCACCATACCAGATACAAAAAAAAAAGAAAAGAAAACAAACTGCCTGCGCAAGAACGATTCGACTATACATACATTTATCCCTCGTAGCTTTCATTTTTTCACTCTATTCTCCTTTTCCATTCTATTTAATTTTTTTATCTCCGCTGTAAGCAGGTACTTAAGCCTTACACAGTTACAGTTATAATAAGAAAACCTGCACGCTCTGACCCATATGATTCCGTATAAATAAGTTTTTTTTAAAATATTTTCCCATGTTGAGTTGCCAAAAAATAACTAGTTTGTAGGCGAGGAAGGTGTGAGGGGAGATTTTTTGTCTTCCTTTTACGCCCTTCTCGCCATCAAACTGAAAATCGCCGGCAACTCAGTTTCCTTGTGTGAAAAGGGTCTTCGTTTCGATACTCAGTGTGCAGAAAAAAAACTTGCACATGCCTATTCCTATTGTAGTAGTAGCTAGCAGGGTTGTCAGATTGTGCGATTTATCGCCAAATGTGCGATTTGATATTTCATTTGGCGACACGAAAATCGGTTTGGCGATGTACCCCAAAAAAGGCGATATATTTAGTTTTTGGCGATTTAATTTTTTTGAATCGAAATTCTAATAATCTTTCCTCAAATGTTAACTTTAACCTTACATCTTTTTCATCACTATTTCCGCTGAACGCACCCCAAAACTGATTTCACATTCTATCCCTAAAAAAAATGACGGATGTCAAAACAAACAACTCTGTTAGTTAACCAAATCAAAGAAAGATGGATTAGCACATTGCAAAATTTGCGACTGCGATATACGTTCGCTCAAAACTGATTTAGAACGGCTGTCATGCTATAATTTCTTGCCATGTTGCAAAGGCTATGAAAAGGATCCCATTGATAAAATACTATGGATACATGTGTATGTACCTTGAATATATTGAAGAGGACTAAGTACAAAAGAGTATTTTTTCTTTAATTTGAAGTTTTTATGTAGAATTCGTATTTGGTTTTGATTTCTTTATTTTTTTTTTTTTCATTTTTAAATTTTGGTGATTTTTCGGGTTGAAAATTTTGAAATTTGGCGACTTTTTGCCGGTTTAAATTCTAATTTTGGCGATTTCGCTTTTTAAAACCTGACAACCCTGGTAGCTAGTAGGTAGCACAGCACTGTTCTCTTTTTCGGATACATTTTTATTTTTTTTTTCGTAGATGAGAAGTCACATACAGAGGAACGGTGCGCAAGCGTAATACAAAACCTGCACGTTCTAGCCCACATGATTCAGTATGAATAATGCCGGATTTACTCGAATGGCAAAGTTGCCAATATTTCTGCAAAAAATTGGTAAACTAATGGCAGAAATAATTTTTGATGTGTAAACATCTTAGCGCTAGGTATTAAGAAAAAAAACAAACTATCGGCATGGGTAAACTTGAAAGAGGAAAGACAAAATTACGGATACGCCACCATCTTGTTTATTTAGATTTTTAACTAATGGATGCGAATGGTTCGTGCTTTGAATGGAGTAAATTGAGATAATGTGGTAAATGTCGGTAATGTGGTTGGGTATAGTAATACACCAACGACACCAACCAAGCCAACGGCTTGTGCATTAAATAGTTTCGGCATTGATAGGGGAACATTGGGGTAAAATTTCAGGGTTGCCACTTTCCTATAAATAGGTTTTTTTTGATGTTGAAGTGTGAGGTTGTCATTTTTCATACAAAATAATAGATTCTGGGTAGCGGGAACATCGGAAAATCGCTTCCCGAAGGAGAACGGAAAATGGGAAAATAATGGGCGATATACTAAAAGATAGGTCTTGAATAGGGGAACATTGGGGTAAAATGTCAGGGTTGCCACTTTCCTAGAAGTAGGTTTTGATGTGTAAACATCTTAGCGCTAGATATTAAGAAAAAAAAAACACTCTCGGTATGGGTAAACTTGAAAGAGGTAAGACAAAATTACGGATACGCCACCATATTGTTTATTTAGATTTTTAACTAATGGATGCGAATGGTTCGTGCATTGAATAGAGTAAATTGAGATAATGTGGTAAATGTCGGTAATGTGGTTGGGTATAGTAATACACCAACGACACCAACCAAGCCAACGGTTTGTGCATTAAATTAGCTCGGGAAAATTATCATCATCATATAATTGTGGAAAATGCAGTTTTTTAAGGCATGGTGCAACTGTAATGATTTTAAGGTCTAAATTGGGTATGATTTTAAGAGTTGCCACATTCTCTAAGAGTACCTTTTTTGAAAGTGGAGGTTGAGGTTAGAAACAAAATTAAATACACATTTACGCTCAGCCCTGAATCACATGAAATAACATAACATGTTCGACGGGCTCCTTTGGCAACCTCATCAGTTTACTATATACTGTAAGCCATAGTATAAACTATATACTACACTGATGTTGACACATAATCCCCTTGAGTCCCGGTACTCACACATTTTTTTTTATGACATGCAAAATACCGGCAACATGCCTTAAAAGAATGAGCAAGTTCATTCTTATTCTAGAATGGCATAATTTGGAAAATGGCGTCAATAAAGTGTTTACACATATCCATATTATTGGCAGCATTTTAATGCCAAATTCTCTCTGCCATTTTTTTTGCAAAAATATTGCCAGTATTGAGAGCGTTTACACGATGAAAAGAAAATGGCTATAATTTGACAGATATGATGGCATTTTGCCCTTCGTGTAAATGCAGTTTTTTTTCGTTTACCCCGCTTACGAACAGAATCGAGAGCTCGAGTTGGATTAGTGTCGGATTTTCGACACAGGTGTTTCGTCACGTGAGTTGATAGCCCCATTTAAAGTTGAGTTGATATGGTGTTGAGATTACATTTAATGGAATGGCAACAATATATTTATTTTACACAAAAACAGTTCAAATTTAATGAATTTTAGTACATACTTCACATAGCTATCAAAACAAATAAATAATTTTACTCGCACATGAGTTCATAAAAAATAGTACTTTTAACTTCCAGGAGCTCCTCTTAGCTTTCTTTAACAGCGTTTTTTTGAATAATGTTCCAGACCTTTTCTTAAAATCTGTTATTATCCAATTTATAAAAAGGGTGATTTATCTGGGGTGGAAAATTATAGAGGTATATCAATTCTCTGTAGCCTAAGAAAAATCTCTGCTCAAATTTTGTATAACCGCTTATGTATTTGGGTGGAAATTAACAATAAACTAAGTATATTTCAAGGTGGTTTTCGAGCGCGAAGGTCGACCAAATTTTTGCGCTGGATTCTATAGCTAGGAAATATATAGCAGGAAAAAAGAAGCTCTACGCATTTTTTGTCGATTTTAAGGCAGCCTTCGACACTGTAGTAGCCCGTAGCGTAATGGTTAGTGCGTTCGACTGTCACGCTGAAGGTCTGGGATCGCTTCCCAGCCTCGTCCACCTAAAAACTAAAAAGTTTTTTTTTCAGGGCTACTGCCTCTTGCGAGGAATTGACAAATCCTCCAAGAGTATCACTTGTCACGAATAAGTGCTTCTCGTCTAGCCGTTCGGATTCGGCCTAAAATTGTAGGTCCCTTCCATTCCTGTCGAAAGGTGCACACAGGAATGGTTGCGAGTTGTAAGTCACTAGGCCCTGGTTCTTCATGAGCCGTTGTGCCACCCGATTTATTTTTTTTTTCGACACTGTAAATAGAAATTCCCTTATATATAAACTGAGTTTAAAGGGTGTCTCTACAAAGTATCTTAGCGTCTATGGGGAATTGATTGCTAACACATCTGCGTCCGTTTGGAATGGGAACAATATGTCAAACGCTTTTGGAACCGAGAAGGGAGTACCTCAAGGTTGCTTCCTCAGTCCAAATCTTTTCGCACTATTTATTGACGATGTGCCTGAAAACTTGCCTGGTGGAGTTGAGGTGGGAGGTGTTCTCGTGAAAACACTTTTATATGCTGATGATTTAGTTATTCTTACCCATAGCCCACATACACTTCAGCTTCAAATTAATAAGCTCAAGCTGTATTGTGACACATGGGATCAAAAATCAACACCCCGAAATCGAAAATAATGACATTTCAGCATACTGCAAGCAGAAGGCAAACGACAGAAAATTGGCAACAAGCTGGTGAGCCGATTGGGGTGGTTAGTGAATTTAAGTATTTAGGGTTCTTGCTATCATTCAATCTAAATTTGCGACCACATGTAGAACAAAAGGTGATTAATGCAAAAACTGCAATAAATCTCATGTGGCCAAGGTTCTATTGTAACAAAATGTAGATAATGCATCTTAATTTAAAGTATTTAACGCTAATATAAATGCATGCCTCTGCTATGCATATCAGGTTTTTGGCTTTAAGAAAGTCGAAGAATTTGAACGGTTGCAGTGTTTTTTCTTCAAGAGTATATTCAAGCTCCCAACTACAATTCCCACGTACGCTATTTATGTGCAAACCGGCATCCCTCGAATTTTCTTGAAGAAAGATAACGCAGACTTTATAGTCAAAATAATGGCGCGTTCTAAATTTAATCTTCAGACCCAACTAGTTCGATATGCTTTTAGGTGTAGTTTATCGCCATTTAAAGATTGGCTCGACTTGGCTGCGAAACACGGAGTGGAACTTCATTTAACTCTGGACAACGTAGCAGAGTGGCAAAATAAGTTTTACGACTGCATCGCGCAGATAGATCAACATTTCTATGAAAGTTGTCTAAATAGGGCGCGATCATCTGAGTCCAGATATTTGTACAGAACTTTAAACCATTCTCTAGGTTCAAATAATTATTTAAGTAATAGTCTGACAAACTACGAAATCAGCATTATATTTAAAATGAGGACCGAAACTCTATATCGCAATTTTATGCCACACAGGTAGGATCTAAGGATATCATGTAGTCTCTGTAATCTGAATGTACCTAAAGGCATTTTCCACTTCGTCGCAGAATGTCCAATTCTACATGAATTAAGAAGACTATACTTCTCCAAAAGCTTTCTCACGCTTCAAGAAGCTTCGGATCTTTTAAATGGTGTTTACGGTTGGAAGATATTATCGCAATATGGTATTCACACCTATAAGTATCGCAATAGTTTTTTGGAATAAGTTTTGTTATCATTTTTAATAATTATTATGTACATAATGTATGTATTTCAAATTATGAATATTGTACTTTTTTATCTTGGTAAACAAATTTTGTTAGTTACTTTCTTTTGTTTTTTTTTGTCTTAATAGGTATATAATTTTTTTCTAAATTGTCAATTAATCGGCAGATGGCAAAATAAAGTCATGCTTTTTTCTTTTATAAAAATTGTAACTATATAAATCTAAGTTGATAAATAAAGAAGATTAATAATAATAAATAAATACTGAAATTATTCAAGATATATCTACAAGAAAAATTTTAAAAATATCTCAAAAAATGTAGAATTTAACAGCAAAAAAAAACTATGTTTGGTTTTGTTATATTTTGTTTAAAATTCCGCTTTAAGATTAAATACTGTAAAAAATTGTTTCAAATGTTCACTTTTTCAAGTTTAAATGTTTACAATCTTGTTCTAAATTTAATTCTGCATCGTTTGAAGTATTTTAAAATTTTCTTAAATGTACCGTTATATTTTTTTTAATTAATACCTTAATTTTTTGTTCGTGATTTATCTTTAAATAATATTTTTGTACAGAAGGGTAAGCACCACAAGCTTGTAAGCTATTTTAAAAAAAAAAAAAAAGCCCACGCCTCTTTCCCCCCCAGATACCGCACGCGCTGGGGTCCATTTTCACCGAGTACGACAGCAATTACGATTGCAAGTCATATCGGCACTTATATTAATTATTTGATGTTAGATAATTATATAAAAAAAAATCGTTACTTAGTTATGTTTAACAATAACACAGCAACTTGTCTTACAGCGAAACGAGTAGGTATCAACGGAAGTTAAAAGAGATTAGGTCTGCTTAATGCAAGCAGTTGAAAAATTTAAAATTGAGAAATAAAAAATAAAACTATTTAAAAAATAAGGATTATGAAATCAAAAAATCAAAATTATGTTTAGTTTACGTTATATTTAGTTTATAAACAAAATGCAACATTAAGAATAAAACAAAAAACTAAACCGATCACGACAGTGGAGCACTGGTTCGAAATAACTTTTAAAGTCCTATTTTACACATGTTAAAATCAATTGAGGAAACATTTAAATTATAGAGTTTACTCATTCGGTTAAGAGGTTCATGCATGCCATAATTAGTTCTATGAAAATTTACGTGAAAAAGTTCAAATTCTCGCAGGTGGTGAGAACCCCCGCGGTAGTTCAAGCCAATACAGGATAGCAAATCAGGAGCATCAATTTGACCAGTAATAAGTTGATGATAAAATATTAAATCATTATTAACCCGCCTCTGATATAAAGTTTGGACCTGCAGAAGCTGGATCATATGTTCATATGGTGGCAGATTATATGGATCAGTCCAGGGTAACCCTTTTAAAGCAAATCGAATGAAGTTATGCTGTATTGCTTCAATACGGTGTTTATGAATAACGTAAAAAGGAGACCAAACTTGTGAGGCATACTCAAGATGGGGTCGTACATAGCAATTGTATAAGGAGAGGGTGACATACGGATCGTTAAATTCCTTAGCCCACCGTTTTATAAAACCAAGCATGGAACTTGCTTTTTTTACAATGTAATTAATATGCTCTGTGAATTCTAGATTAGAACTAAAGTGAACACCAAGGTCTTTGAAGCTTAGAACACGAAATAGTGAGTGCTGTGAAATGGAATAATCAAAAGCACTCGGTACTCGTTTTCTAGAAAAAGTAATAGTTTGGCATTTAACTGGGTTAAGAGAAAGACTGTTTTTGTCACACCAAACATTAAAATTGTCAATATCTGCTTGCAAGAGAATGCGATCACTGTTAGATTTAACTGTTTTAAAAATTTTCATATCATCAGCATATATAAGAATATCACTATGGTGTATACATGATTTAACATCATTTATAGCCAGAATGAATAGAAGTGGGCCAAGATGACTTCCTTGAGGTACACCCGAGTGAGCATTGAATGAATCTGAAAGACAGTTTCTAAATTTAACCTGGTAAGATCTATTTTCAAGGTATGACCTTATCCATTCTATAACAATATTCGGAAAACCAAAAGCTTGGAGTTTAAATATAATAATGTTGTGACTTAGTTGATCGAATGCTTTTGAAAAATCAGTGTATATGCAATCCACTTCACTTCCATTTTCCAATGCATTAGAACATTTGTGCAAGAAAGTAAGGAGATTTGTTACCACAGATTTCCTTCTCACAAAGCCATGCTGTTGTTCACATATTATATTCTTAGTATAAAATGCTAAGCTTTCACAAACAACTTGCTCAAAGAGCTTTGGAATGCATGAAAGTTTCGATATAGGTCTATAATTCTTGATATCTGTTTTGTCGCCCTTTTTAAAAACTGGAGTAAGAAATGCATTTTTCCAAAAACAAGGAAATTTTCCTGATTTAATAGAAAACTCAAACAAAAATTTAATGGGATCAACTAGTATATTTTTACATTTTTTTAGAAGTATTGGAGGAATTCCATCCGGCCCAGATGAGTAATCATCATTTAACGATGAGAGAACCTCTAAAATAGAGCTTTGTTGCACCGGTATATTACTGAAACTTGTTTGGGCATAGATATGTAAATTTCTAAAAAAAGTTTCATCAACATCAACAGATGTGTCGACAAATGAATTTTGAAAATTTTTCGCAAAAGCGTTGCAAATATCAATGGGTTTTTGCAAAGAACAGTTCTCGTATGTGAAATTTGCCGGGTAACCGTCAGAATTTTTCTTTGAATTAACAAATTTCCAAAATCGCTTAGGATCATCCTTTAAAGATCTACCCATTTCGTTTACATGATCTGTATAGAGAGTCTTCGAAAGGGATTTAAATTCTTCAAATAATGCAATGTAAGAGTTGTGGTCGAAAGACGAAAGGGTTTTTAAATATAACTTCCATGCTTTGTTCCTTTTGTTTCTGAGTAATTTCAGCTCTTTCGTATACCATGAAAAGCAGGCGTTCGAATTTTTCGACATTTTTATGGGGATAGTATTATTCATGCAGTTATTAAGGATGGTATAGAAACTGTTAACTGCTTCGTCAATATTATTAGACACTGATATACTATCAATACCAGATCTAGTTAATTCATCTGAAAGCAATTGAAAATTTGCTTTCCTGAAGTCAAAAGTATATGAACAATCATAAATGTTACTGTTTTCAGTAAGGTGACTGCTCAAGTCAAAAATAATATCCAAAGGAGGATGATAGCTATCTATATTAGTAATTCCGAGACTAGATTCTAGAACCAGAGTACTAACAGCGTCTGAGGAAAAAACTAAATCGAGAATTCGATTTTTGTAATTTTTAATACAGCTAACTTGCTGTAAGTCAGTCGAGGTAATCCTATCAAGAAACTGCAGTTCAGTTTGGGAAGAAGTTAAAGAAGCTTCTTGACAAGATTCGTCTTCAAAAGATACCCAATCAATGTGTGGTAAATTGAAATCTCCGAGAAGTAAAATGTTGCTGTTAGAGCAAGACAAGTCAACAACAAAATCTAAGGCCCTAGAAAGTTCAACGTAAGCTGCGTGTGGACTTTTTGGAGGTATGTAGACATTTAAAATATAAACAAATTTTGACTGTATAGCTACCTTAATACAGACTAATTCAATAGAAAGATTAAAAGGGAATGAAACAGACGAAGACATAAATTTATCGCGAACTGCAATCAAAACACCGCCTCCCACTTCTTTTAGTTTGTCACCATGACGATCATTTCTATATACTAAAAACTCTTGACTAAAGAGTTCCGTGTCTAAAAAACTTGGATTAAGCCAAGTTTCCGTCAAAACAAAGATGTCATGTGACAATGCTTGGGAGTTTATGTAGATATCAGCGGTTTTACTGCGAAGCCCTCTTACATTTTGTACGACGCAGAATTAATACGTTAACAAAACTGTATTTTTAGTTTTTATTTGTTAAAAATTGCATTTTTACGGAAAAAATGTCAAAAATTAGAATTTTCAATTTTGAATAAAATTTTGACTAATTTTTTGGATAAAAAAAATTAACCATGATAAAAAATTAATTACCTTTGTATTTTTTTGAGATATTTTAAATGTTTGTGAAATGGAGGTACCGTTATATTTTTTTTTGTCATCACCAATTTTTTTTTTTCAAACGCTGATTACGCGGATTGCTCAACAGGTAGAGGCGGGCATAATTCCTCAAATACTCCTATAAAATAGCTCTACAAAAAATCCCAATGCTATTACCAAAATTTAGGATTTTTGCACAAAGTTCCTGGGCTAGCATAGGTGCAGTGAAATAAGCCTACTAAGGCCCAGGGCCAGGGTTTAGGGCTCGATAGATTTTTGACAACTGAAATTTAAAATTAACCCACCATCAAAAACTGCTCTTGAGTTATAACTCGGGTACCATTTATTTGCGGGATTAACTAAATCAATTTTCATAAAGTTTCTGTATTTTGCGAATCAAATATTTCAACTTATTGTTTGCAGCAAATTAGGTAACTGAGGTTAAACGATGGTTTAAGTCTAGCATTGTGGTTATTGTATGAACCTCAGTTAATCCATCGTAATCAAAGCGTATTTTGATAATTAAATTTGTATCAAATTAGTTTTAATGGATTTCGGGATAGGTAAATTGTGAGAAGAAGATATAAAATCAAAAAAACTTATCCAATAAGTGGGAAAGTTCACTGCCGCTGGCACAAGCGATCATATATACAATTATATAAGTACATATTTACCTACTTAACATGCATGTACCTATAAGACTTCCCCCAAGGCTTGAATGCAAATCGGTCTTTGAATATTGACATTAACTTCAATTAACAAAAACAAACAAAATTATTCACACAATCTATTTTAAGAAGCAATAGAATGTCGACACAAGAAGCCTTTGAGTATTTTCTTTTCCTATTTTCGTCACTCCAAAAAAAAAAAAAACATCTATTTTGCCTTATAATTGCATATATAACATGTAGTTACCTAAACAGATACAACCATCACATTCAGAAATTGTGTTCGGCTTATTTTGATAGGTCCAATGTGATCACCGGAAAGTCCCGTCAAACTGACTGTTGGCACATGACCAGGGCCAATCCTAACACAAGAAATCGCTGCTTATCTCACAATGTGTGCCTCAAAAATAGATACAAATCCCGGAGCGGTAGTTTTAGTTAGATAGATAGATACTGTAGTGATCGAAAACTTTTCTGAATGAAAAATCATTTAGCTTGGTTTCGCCTCTCGCCGGGCTCACTTTCCCAAAGTGTGCCTACGAAATAGCGTCGCTTTTGCTTCACCGTCGTTACAACAGGGCTCCTACTCCATAACCAAAATAGACAATAATTATCAACTTTGCAAACACTCGGTTCATCCCGCAGGCTCTGCTTTGCTTGTGTTCAGTTAGCTGCTCACTCCTTCATCTATTCTTGGGATCTACTATATGGCCATGCTCCATTCATTAGTCGGAATGCCCAATATACATATATGGATGCTGTACACGCGCGGTGGAGTTGCGCTAATGGAGGGGCCCAAGGGAGGCATCCAGGAACGATATACTGAGGATGAAGCGGCCCGCGATTAATTTGAAAATTGACAAAAACAAAAGACGTCGTCGAGCACGACCACGGGAAAAAATACTTTGGGCCTGGGCCTGGGCATGCTGCTGATGCTCGGGAACCGGAAACCCTCAAATTCCACGATATGTTGGAATTGATGGCTTGGCATCAAGGCAGTGTTAACGCTGCTGCTGATGCTGGAAGGAATTTTTGGATTCCGTCATATATGTTGGCACACATCCGAAGACGACGATGTGTAGATGTACCGCAAATGTGTGTAGTTGTTTTACTACTCCAGTCACACGAGTTCGGTTCGGTGATGGCGCAAATATTTAACAATTTGACATGGCAGGTACTAAATCTTTGCTCCGTTTCACAAGGAAAACGAAAGGGTTGCAAGCACACTTAATCCTCCTCATACGATTCCAACGAGTGGCACATCACATTGTGGAGCTCGCTGACAAATGGGATAATGTCGTTCAGGCTGCGAGCAGGCACTTGCCGCTTTATTTTTTTTTTGTCGGCCGGCCGGCGCACAGTGGCCCGTATTGACTTTTTTGGTTGCAAAAATCATAACTCTGAAACGAATAAAGATATCGACACAATTTTTTTTTATCTTCAAGGAAATTTCCAAGGCTATAATAATGGTGAGTTTAAAAAAAAAATTGTAGAGGGTGTTTCAGAATTTGCTGTTGAAATAAGAAGTTTTAGTTAAGGTGGTTAACATAATTAGTAGTTAATTCTAAAAAGGTTGAAAATCAATTCATGAAGTAATTTTAGTGTAGTTTAAGTGAAACAGTGGAGAAAAAAGAATTTCGCAAGCACTTTTGCCTAAACGGGCCACTGTGCGGCGGCTCAGCAAACATAAGCAACATAATTCAGTACCAGCTTATTAAGTATGTATGAAGGTACATTCATAACATGGGAATATTGGCAATAATGAAAATTATTTAGATTAATATGATGATTGATTGAGGTAGACAGCAATGAAACGTCTATTCTTATTAAAAGGGATGAATTAGAAATTATATCTTTCGTCTTGATGTTGATTTATTTGGGACTTGAGAATATTTTTTTATCAAAAAATATGTAACCAAATATTTTTGGATAAATGAAGTTGGCATTTAAAGTCTCAAAAAAATAGGAGGAAAGAAAACTGGTAAGAATTAATTCTGTAACAAGCAATTGACTGGGCCAAAACAAACACATACCTAATCTTATACCTATATAAATGGTTAATCTTATTTGTAAGCTTTCACTCTAACACATTTTAAAATTTGAAAAGCATGATGAGTTCCACGTCATCTCGTTTCAAGAGCAAGGAGTGACACATTTAATAATCCCAATTTATATTCAATATAGCTTTTAATGATCTTTAGTCATACAAATTGGCGTTTCGTCCCGGCGTTCTCACTTGGACTCTTCCGTTTTCAGTGAGGGCCTTGTCAAGACGCAATTTTTATTAAGTTCAGTCCAGATTACATCAATTTTACAGCGAAAATCAATTGTGAACTATATCCAACCCAATTAGAATTTCGCTATAAGTTATATAGTTTGTCCAATTGGCCAATACATCCAACTCACGTGCAACTTAGAGGTGGCTGCAAGTGCCCTTGAGTGGTTTTTGAGAACCGAAAAACCCAGGTCGTCTTTAACAAACCTAAGTGAACACAGGGTTAAGTTCAATGAACGAATCTAATACTGCATACCACTGTTTTACCCAAAAATCCGAATAATGGAAATAAAATTATGGGTTCTGTTTTATACTTGTATAGATAAGTATAATCCCTCATAATTCGTCAGTATCAATATTTTGTGATTCGGTTCTTCTAAGCTAGTCTAAAGTATTGCAAAATTTTTAAAATTTGTATGAATAATTTTTTATAACGAAAAAATGAAATCAAAGAAAAAAATATTTTTAACTTTTTTCCCATTTTGGTTGCATTAAATTAAAAAAAATCAAAATTGCTATTTCAACACGTTTTTATTTATTGTTCGTTAACGATATGAAAATATAAGCAAACCATTATTATAGCCCCCGGATTTTTTTGCCACCCGGCACTTTTTTTGTAACCCCGTCATATTTTTGCCACCTTGTCCATAACTGTCCTGCTTAAAACTACTCTTTTGGCTGAAAACTAATTTTCTGGAAACAATAATTTCAATACCCATATTGGACCAGTGTATTTTTACTCATTTAAGTAAAACACTTTGTAGTAGCCCGTAGCGTAATGGTTAGTGCGATGGATTGTCACGCTGGAGCTCTGGGTTCACTTCCCAGCCTCGTCCACCTGAAAAATAAAAAGTTTTTTCAGGGCTACTGACACTTGCGAGGAATTGACAAATCCTTTAAGAGTATTACTTGTCATGAATAAGTGCTTCTCGTCTAGCCGTTCGGATTTGGCATACAATTGTAGTTCGCTTCCATTCCTGTCGACACACGCACACAAGAATGGTTGCAAGTTGTTAGTCACTAGGCCCTGGTTCTTCACGAGCCGCGTTGCGTCACCCAATTTCCAATTTATTTATTTTATTTTTTAGTATCACCCTTATATTTTTGTCCACAAGTTATAAAAATATTTATTTTTTTTTTTTTAACTAGAATAAGTTTTAAATAGAATTATTTATGTGTTAATAGCCAGTATGTTTTTTTTTGTAGTTTATTTACATTTTTGTGGGGCAATCATACTTTTTTTTCTTAAATCGCTACAAAAGTAACTACACAAATATCATCATATATCCACTAAAATAGGTATCACTGAATAGGAATTTATACATACTCATGACATTGCACAAGAACTTTATGTTATACCACACTATTTTCTGTAATTTTCGGAAATTTCAAATAATTCAATAAATGAAAAATTTGACATAAAGAATAGGTACTCCACGTTTAACCCACTTAATGAGTGAAAGAGAAAAATATGTATTACTTCTGTAATTTAGAATTCTCTTTTTTTTTCGCTGCACCTTGAGTGAGTGGTGACAAACATTCTTTAGTTACACCATGCATGAATGAAAGAAACATATTTATTAATTCCTTAATTTAAAATCTTAGATGAAGAAATAGAGGAACGGGCATTTCGAGGAAAAAGTGAGGCTTTTTTCAAAATAGTGTGAGTTACACAAACACAAATGCATTCACACAGGGTCGGAATGCAGTGAGATAGCTAAATGATGCGGACCCCAAAAGAATTTTTACCTGTGTTTTTGAGAGATGTATTTTTGAGATTTAAGTTTAATAGTAAAAAAGCTTATTAAACTAAATAAAAAAGTAAAAACAACATATGTATCTATTATATAAAAAGATTTTTTTTTATTTTGTTCAAACATTCTATTTGAAAATTTAAAGCCTTATTGAATGTGCATAATTTTCGCACGGGTCTCCTGGTTATAAAGATATTTTTTACAATAGTTACGGGTTCCAAGTATGTGTAAAAAATTAGCGCCCACTTAATTGTCTAACTTTTACCATAGCGTTGACACAAAAAAATCGCGGTACACTTACTTATTATTTTCTCTAGGGCTGGCCACGGGACGAGAAAAGTCGCTCTATAAATATGCGTTGTTGACGCTACCACAGCACAGCACGAGTTTTTGTAAACAATATTAATCAATATAACAAAGCATATTTACAGAGCGACACGACATGGTCTGATGCGCGTTTTCCGAAAATCGCGTGACACAGTGATCGATACACAGTTTTCTTGCGAGACCGGCACGTGTTTGTTTTTTTTTTCGTCAAAAATAAAATAATAAAATGTCGTTGGCTTTGAAAATTAAAAATTGTTTGCTTTTTAGACGTTGTTCACATTGGACTGACTATTCCGACTATTTTTGACTTCTCTGAAATTTATCTCACTCCCACTTCATAGTAAGAAAGGGAGAAAAAAGTAGTAAGTTTTTAAAAAATTTGTTTCTATTAATCGTGTCGCGCGACACTCGTCAGGTCACGTCGCACGCGTTGGACGCGTCTCAATATGCGCCTAGCCTTAGAGACTGTAAATTGAGACCGAAATTTACCGAGGATCTCGTTGGACTCAGTTGTCTCGGCAGAAAAAATGAGCTATTAAATTGAAAAATCCAATTTCAGTTAAATATTTATTTTCTTCTGCACATATTTAAACTATGGGGGACAAACTATATTTTGACTCATCGAGAATATTTTGTTCCAAGTCAACAGCTGGTCCTGAAATCGTATTTTTTGGGGACGAGACCGAGACGAGACTGGAAATTTAAATTTAATAGCGAAAATTATTGTATGTGGCCGACACGAGACCGAGACGAGACTAAAAATTTTCGATTTTAACGAGACTTACAAAAGACTCGCCGAGTCTCGTCTCGTAGCCATCCCTTCTCTCCTACTGGTCAATTGTTTGGTTTATACAACATTGACCAACTAAACGTGCAAAAGCGGAAAAATGTATTTAATTTTGTTAAAAATTCAATACAATAAAAAGTGCGTATACGCCCGAGTGTACCATGTTGTAAGAGAAAATAAAAATACGTCTCTTTTGATATAGGTATCGGACCTAACCTTCCGTCGTCACACCTATATATTTTAACATGTTCCGCACACTGGGGTGTATCATACCCCAATTATAAATAATATAAAAAAATGTTTCTATTAATTTAAAATTTTCATTAGTATTTCATATTTTAAGTTCATTTAAATAGTGTTCAATAATTCACTCACAAGCAAAAAATAAAATACTGATTAGAGAAAAAAGTTCTTTGAAAATTAAATAGATAAAAAAAGAGGTGTCAAATAAAATTTAATTTTCAAAAAATTGTAAGATAAATTAAAAAAAAAAATATCACATATCCTTTCCTTAATCACATAGAAACTTTTAAAATTAACTTTACGTACTTTTCGTTGCAAACCAGCGTCAGCGGAGTACTTGAATAAATGCAATGCGGTTGCATTTTATTTACTGCATTCCATTCAACTCAGCGGGTGATGCTATTCGCAGATAGTCTACGGACATGTCACATACATTTTTGTATGTTTTTCGTTTTTTTTCCTATCACATAAGTGGCATCGAAGATATTTTTTCGCTCAACAAATTTATTCACACTCTTTAAAAACCCCTAACATGAACTGGAAACTGGGGTGTATGATACCCCTATGGAATTTCAAAGCACTGTTATTTACGTATATAAAATTCAAATGGTTAAAAATGGACTCCTTCCGTTAAAGAAATTACGAATTTGAATTTACATTGGCATGGCATGTCTGACAAAAATATTGTAACGGTAACGGCAAGGTTTTCAACTTTGTCTGGGTTATCTCATACCCCAGGGTGAGGACGGAAGGTTAAGGGCTAGACGAATATTGAGGCGCTTTCGGCACTTCCATTTCGACACAAATTTTTGTAAACATAGTCCAATCATTCAAGGTATTTTTTTAAAAAAACATATGGCGAAGCAATTTTTGATTTGAGTTCGTTAGAGTACCATACAGAAAGCTTAACTCCAAGTTTTCGACCACCAACCCCATGCAGGGCTGCCACTATCTTGATTTAAAAAATGAATTTGTTTTTCATGAATTAAACCCGTATTTTTGAGTTTATCGAAAAACTGAAAATGTATTTTTGTAGAAAAACATACGTTCGACAAATTTGTCGATGTTAATTTTTTTTTATATTTTGTGTATTTAACGAGTTATAACAAGTTAAAAAAAAAATGGAGTTCACATTTTTTTTAAAGTCAAATACTTTTTTTTCGATTAGTGTTTCGCAAAAATTTTCTTCTAAAAGTTGTTGAAAGCACTATCACCTACAATTTTTGCCAGAACATGTTTTTTGCCCGAGCAATTGTTTAATGACCATAGCGCTTGAAAGCTTCATAATCGCATCTTCAAACGTAGAATCGAAATCATTTTTTCAGTAACAAAAGTGGGTGTGGGTATCAAACGGTGCAGTGTTTAAATGGTAAAATGTGTGTATCACGTGTGCATATGCACTGTAAATGGAATAGTTTCTTTTTCTGTGTGTGGCGGATCGTATTCCGGTAATTCGCATTCCCAGCGGGAAATATCGTCCCCAATGAATTTTATAGCTGAATTTTTCAATCAATTCACTAGCCAAATAATAAAAGGAAACGTCATGCAATGATTTAGTCAGTGAAGAGTCATGCGAGGTTTCCCCAGTTCATAGATTTGAACCCACTTTTCGCTTTGTGTGTATAAAACAACAAGACAACAGCAATCAATTCACTATCCAGATAATAAATGGAAACGACATGTAATGATTTAGTAAGTGCAGAGTCATGCAATGTTTCCTCAGTTCATAGATTTGAATCCGCTTTCTGCTTTGTGTGAAAACAACCATTTCTTTCGTTGAATTAAAAATTGCTTTTGATATGGAAAATTATAAGATGAAAAAACTGTTGAAAAGTCATGTAGAACTTCATCAGTTAATCGTCTATGTCCACTCATATGCTTTGTAAAGTGTGCACCGCCATTGTGTGTTTTGATAGAAGTTGATTTTTTTTGTATTCTCTTTGTTGACATTGTCTACTGACAGTAAATATTATAAGAGGATTTGTAAATTTCTATTAAGATGAGAAAATCTCAGATTGTCTCAAAGTATTTCAGGTCGTTGGTTAATCACCACTTCGCATATGAAGTGGTGATTAACCACCAACCACTGACCTAGTGATTTCACTTTAATTAAATTTAAAGTTTTAATTCTATATTTTATTTTAATTAACCAATCACAAATTCACAACACATACACAACAGAGTAATGAATTCACTATTTATTTAATTTTCTTCACATTTTTCATATTGAATTAACTATAATTGCTGAATAAACAACTACCACTAATCTTGTGATTTGATAATTGAATTTTTATTACCATTTTCATCGAAAACATTGAACTGATGAATAAACCACATACATTTATGTAGTGAATTCACAGATTATGCAACCATCATGTTTTTCATCATCTGGGTCGGTGAATAAACAACTTCCAACTAAGTAGTGATTTCGTTGGCGAATTTTCATCTGATTTTCAGCATGTGCTTCCCGCCTAGGACATGCCCATGTTAATTTCATCAAAGTAATCAGCTGAAAAGTGGACGGTGCAGCTGCCATTCCTCAAGGAAAAAGCTGATCTTTCCTCATTGAATTTTTCCCGCTGGGTTATTAGCTCTAGTTATCGTGTATGTATGTAATTGAACAATAACTTTATTTATGGTTTATAAGATAAGTACCGGTGCACGAAACCTTGGTTTCTTACATGAAGGACCTGGCAGACTATCTTCTTGGAAGGAAATTCAGAGGACAGTTCTTCCACCTTCGTCCTCTGAATCATCGTCCATGATTGGTTGTTTCTTGGGGGCATTGTTGAAAGTCTCCCTACAACAGTGTTTGCAAATTGCTATGCAATGAAGACCTGCTTTCACTCACAAGCTTTTTCGCAATTTTTGGTACCTTTGCAAGAAATAAGCTTGAGGATCGAGCTTGGTGCCGGATCTTCATCGCTTGTTTGAGGCATCCAACGCAACGTTTTTTTTTTTGTCAACCCCCAATCACTAGGGCTTTTTCCATCTATTTTGCTCTACCACTGTTGAACTTGAAAATATGTCCTAATATAAGTGATATTTTGCTGCTCGTTCTGTAAGGGGAAGATTCATCATACATCACTGAGCTCAACATTTTTTTCCAGAGCCGCAATAAATTTAATTTTTGCCATATCGAAAGTTGCTGACGTTGCGTCGTGCCGCATCCACTAAATGCATGTAAGAACAATATATTTTCCATGACTGATTGTACATGCTTCAAGCTGGAAGTCGAACATATTTGGTCTGGAGATTGACCATGTTTTGGTTGTCTGAAATAAACGTTGTTGGTTACACTTTCGGGGTACAATCCAGTGAGAAGAACATGATTTATTTGTAAACAAACGAATAAAGCGCTTTTAATTTAAACATGAGTATGTAAGTACATGTAGATACATATTAAGTAATAAATGTGTCAAAAAATTTCGCCAAATATACCGCGGGCTATTTCAGTGACGGCTATTGGGTCAAATTTCAGATGATACAGTAGGTAAACAAACAACTTCGCATAAGAAAACAGTTTTTAAATAAATTGTAATTTCTTCTTCTTATATATGTAAAAAAGCAAAAGTGCTAATTGGTTTGTCGTTCCAATACCCGTATTTAAGCTTTTTATATATGTACATAAGTAGTTTTTAAACATTGGTAAGCAAAAAACTCATGATCAACTAATTAAATAATACAAACTCCCCTAATAATGTGACTAACTATAGGAGTACGCTTACAGTTTTAATTAAATTTATGAAACTCGATACAGCATTATACTTACTTTTGATACATATACAAATGTTTGGTTTTTTTGCCGAGTTATTATATATATATATATCAATATTATTACTTGTAAGCACTTAACTCCTATAAGCTGAGTCCTAAAAATACTAAATTGTGAATTTTCTGCGGTCACAGTGGTGAACTGAAGTTTTTAGTCCAAAACTGAAGTTAGTAATCTCCAACATTCTTAAGAATTTCAGACGTTTAAAATATAAAATTCAAAAGCTTGACAAAATTGAACACTAAAAGTTGAGGTTTTCAAAACTTTTCTGCGACTAAAATCAACACATATTTAATAAAAATTCCTCAAACATGGGTAAAATAATTTTCAATTACCCTTCCAAAAATATAAAATTTACTATAATAAAATGTCATCCTGATTTACTGCAAATTATTTCTAAAATGTCTACTTTCCCGTTTTCGACTTTGAAACGATCATATCTCGATGCCCTTAATTTTTCGGATTTATTTTTTATGTGTAAGACTTTGTTATATTTTATAGTCTATCGATTACAAAAACAAAAACTTCTAAGCACACCTCCGTTTAAGAAATACCAAACATCATGTTGAGCCTTAAAATTTATATAGCGGCAGCCCTGCAAGAGATCCATGGTCGAAAACTTGAACTTAAGCTTTTTATAAAGTTATCGTAAGATGCCCACAAAAAAATTGCTTCCCCATATGTTTTTTAGATTCCCATAAGAGCCAAGTCTAAAATGACTGGACTAAACAATGAAAATCAAAAACAAAACATATTGGGACATATTCATAGTCGCAGATACGCCCAGGTTTAAAATAAACTACACTTTAAGACAATTATGGCTCAATGAATACAGACCGATTTTAAATACAAATTGTTGGTTTTATATTTTTATAAGATAACTAACTTGGTATACTACACAAATAGCTTCAAATATTTTGAAATTATAAACTTAAAAAAATAGAATCAACGTCCGAAAATTCAACCAAAGCTATGTTTAACTAAGACCCAGGTCTAAAGTGACTATGAATATGCCCCATTGACATCACGGCACGACATAACTTGATGCGCTTTTTACGATAAACAAAAAACGACACAATGATTGAAACACATTTTTTTGCGTTTTTGAAAAATAAGTTTCTCTGACAGAAGAAATATCTATTTGGTTGCTAAGACTCGGAATAAAAAAAAAATTAAACAAGGGTCTCAAAAATATTTTGACATACTGAACACGCGGATAACGTCATAACACGTTTATATAATTATGTCATGTGACACGCCCCAGGTCACGTCACACGCGTCGAACGCGTCTCAATATGCACCTAGCCAAACTGTAGAGGCCGTTGGTTTTTGTTCGTCGATCTCCATTTATTTATTTTGTTATTTGCAACGTTTGGCCCTTGGCCGCGTTTGCGGCAACGGAACTGTGCTAGGACAAAGGTTTGCTGAAGTGCAGTTGCGATTGGTCCGGTCTTACATATCGCGCCGTAAAGATGTGATCAAAAACAAAAACATTAATGCAGTATTGCGATACATTATTCCGCCTGCTATAACCTATTGCAAAGGAATCCATTTACTAAACAAACATTGTACATAAATACCTTCCTAAAATTATAATATTCGTACAAAAATCAAATTTAAACGCTTTTAAATTCACATGCATTTTAGAAACGACATTTTTTGTTCCTAAATGGGTGCGTGTGTCAATGATACGCTTCTAAATACATCGAATAACTACTTGAAGTGGGATAAATTGATGGCCCTCCCGATTCTTAAAGAGATTATTGCATGAATCCAGCTCCATTGAAAGAAAGATGTGTAGGTACTTACATGAGGATGTTTTAACAACAGCAATGTGTAGCGTGATTCGAGGCCCGGTTTCCCGATTTAAATCTTAACGAGGAATAATTTTTCTCTGTCCGCTCGTAAATTTGCGAGTCCACCCAGCTAGATCTCTGCCAAGTGCTTTGTGCACCAGATTCATGTCGCGTTCCATGACTGCAGGCCCAGCTATCTACAGGGAGACGAGGTGTTTGCCCACTCAAATGGAGACTTCGGAATTGTGGAATTTGTTGCTTGGGAGTGGAAGCGCATAAAGCAGGTGGCTAAATGAACCGAAAATCACCATGCATCCGTCTTTGATTTTTTTTTTGTTTGTGCAACATAAAGTCGTTAAAAGTTGAAAGAAAGAGGAGCTCAGGCAACTAACTGTTTACAATTTTTTCGCTGATATAGCTTTTTCTTCTGTGCGTAGGTCTTTATGGATCAGAAATGGTTTTTAAAAAAGAACAACAACCAGAACCATGCAAATAAAATGCACATTTCGCAGAGCACCCACCAAGGTGCCTATGAAAAACGTTGTCGTGCAGAGTCGAACTTGTAAATTGGCTAGAAAATCAGCATCCACATGAGTTGGTGTTATTTGTGCATAATAAAATTTATTAATGTACCACCACTGCGCCATAACTTGGGCTCAAGCCAGAAATGGAAAGACCAAAAAGGCACTACCACCTGACAAACTGATTAATGGGAGCTTTCTTTGAGTTAAGTGCGTTGTTTTGTGACATTAATGCTGCTAATATTTACCATGGAGGAGGTTTAAAGAGCTCCACCACGCACCACATGACATCTAGTCCGGATTCATTCTAGAGTTACCTATATGGCTTATTATTTGGACAGAATGATTCATGGGAATTTGTTCTTTGTGATTATTTGTTAATATTTTGAATACCTACCTATAATTTTTATGAAATTTACGGCCAATTTCTTCACAAAGTTCTAACCCTTAAAACTCGGTTTATCGACAAATTAAAACTCATTTGAGTTCTAACTCATTTCTTCACCAAGTACTTAGAACTCGGTTTAAAAATATTTTCATTTCTTCAAAACACTTGATATTGATAGAAATTTAAGAAAGGAATGCAGTTAGAATCAATTTGGGACAAATTGGCATGTACACAAGTACCATTAAGGTGCAATGTGTTATATATTAAATTCCAAAAAAATAAATCGCGTGAATTTAAGGAGAAAACATTTACACAGTTTGAAGTTGATTTAAAAGGTTATTTTGAAACATATCCAAAAGATTGCGCAGCAGTGTATGGTTTATGCAAAACTCATTGCAAAACCAGCACCTGTGCAATGCAATTACATATTGTGTTTATTTGTGCGAGCTCGCAGAATATCATTGCTGCTGTTATCCTACTGAAGGTGAGCATATTTGACATGGCATCTAGTTTAAGTTGCACACACAAAAAGTGCATCTACTAGGTATATTTTAAAAATTTAATTTTTGAGGGCAATCATCATACCATGTGTTGACAAACTTTTGTTTGTCAACGCTTGATAAGATCTTGCAAATGGTTGCATCTCGCGACACACCAAACTTGCACCTGAGACACGCACACATGATATGTTCAAGGACGCTACATCTAGCGAAACATTGTTTATTGATTTGAAATAAATAGATATCAAAGGAGAATGGGCAATTTGGTCTACCTATTGCCCACAAAAGAGATATATATCGTTGGAAAGTTTAGCCCTAGTACATCATTTTTTTGTATGGACACAAAGTTCTAAACCATGGGGTTTAGGCAGTATATGTCAACAAAGACTGCAATTAGAGCAAAAATTAATTGCAATAGTGTTCCATTGAAATGACAGTGTTGGTCACTTTCGATGAACTGAATAGACCCCAAAATAAAGGAAATTTTATACCAATGGCTAATAATAGCGAACAATGTCATGGTTGGCAAACAATTCACTTGACAGTATAAAAATTAATGAATGGGAATAATTGTCCGTCTAGTGCCCACAATTGAGATATACAACGTTGGAAAGCTTAGTTCAAGAGCATCACTTTTGAATATGGATAGAGAACTGTAAACCATGGGGTTTAGGCAGTATATCACAAAATATAAAACAATTCGTCTATGTTAATTCAAATTTGCAGTATTTTTCGAAGCTCATTTTGATCTTGGCGGGTATGTAAACAAGTTGTCGCATTTGGGGCACAGAAAACCCGCATGCATACATTGAAAAGCCGATACACCCAAAACGAGTCACTGTTTGATGCGGATTTTGGTCCAGAGGCATAATTGGGTCATTTTTCTTCAACTGAGCAAGGAGTGGCCGTTACAGTCAATGGCGATCGTTATCGGGCCATGTTGAATGAATTTTTGTTCACACAAATTGAAGAGGAGGATATTGGCAACATTTGATTTCAACAGGACGGCGCTACATGCCACACAGCCGAAGCTACACTCGATGTTGATGATGCATTTTCAAAAAAAAAAAAAGTTATTTGGCGGACCCTTTATTTATTTTCTTCACACGTATTCAAACTATAATCGAAAATATTTCGTTGAAATAATCAAGAGTTTGTCCGGAAATCGTATTTTTCGGAGACGAGACCGAGACGAGACTTAATTATACGAGACCGACACGACACCGAGACGAGACTGAACATTTTCGATTTTAACGAGACCAAGGCAGAGTCTCGTCTCGTGGCCAGCCCTAAGTTTGATGCACTTTGCACATTTTCATTTATTATATATCGAGTTCCCGGTCTTAATAACATTTTTGTATACCATATTCAAAAATCTATACACGAATATTAACGCAGAATCACACAAATCCAATTTTAAAATACCGAAAATAAAAAAAATAACACAAAATACAAAAATGCGACATTTATTTCAAATGAATAGCATAACAGAATAGAATATGTCAAAAAAGGTTACCGCCAAAGCAAAACTGATAGATATTTTTAAATTTGTCAATAGAATTTTAGAATTTTTTGTCAAAAAAATCTACCGGGTGCTACACAAAATGTAAATAAAACGTTAGAACTCAGTTTCATTTTGATTAAAATTGCTTAAAATATGGTATATCGTACTTTAATGATGAGAATGGAAATAAAACCACAAACTCGCAATCTGAAATTGGTTTGTACTTCATCTGAATCATAAATTTCGGTTTCTTAATTTAAAAATTTAATTTCCAAAATTTCGATTTTTTTTATAATAATTCTTTAAAAAATCGGATTTTTTGGGTGATTTTCAATCCATCATTATTATTATCATAGACATCCTTTAATGGAATTTGACAATTCATACCTTTACAGATATATTGTAGTAGCCCGTAGCGTAATGGTTAGTGCGTTCAACTGTCACGCTGGAGGTCTAAAACTGGAGGTCTAAACTAAAAAGTTTTTCTTACCCGGGGCTTAGATAAGCGAGTAGAACTAGTAGCATTTTTATCATAGTGTTAGTTTTATGGATGTATGTGTGACTAGTAGCTCTCTGCGCGTTTTGTCAACTAGTATGATTTTTTAAAAATATTTCACACAGAAAAATATACAAATTATGGAAACTATGGAAACAAAACAAATAAATGAAAAAAATACACTACACTAGTAGGATAACTGGCAGGCCACTCGCAGGCAAAAATATTATACTATTTGGGCTACTAGTTGGTTCTCTTGTCTTCTGATATACTTACACATATAAACGCTACTAGTTCTACTCGCTTGTCTAAGCTCCTTGTCAGGGCTACTGCCAATTGCGAGGAATTGACAAATCCTCCAAGAGAATCACTTGTCACGAATAAGTGCTTCTCGTCTAGCCGTTCGGATTCGGCATAAAATTGTAGGTCCTTTCCATTCCTGTCGATAGGCACACACAGGAATGGTTGCGAGTTGTTAGTCATTAGGCCCTGGTTCTTCATGAGCCGTTGTGCCACCCGATTTATTTGTTTACTTATTTTTACCTTAACAGATAGCTAAGAAACTAATTTATGTCGTATGATGACTATTTCGTTTCAAATGTCACCCAAAAGCGCTAAAATCGCCTTTTCCCGCGCAAAAAATGTAATCTCAAAAAATTCAGATTTCTTTAAGTTTTTTCAATGTATCATCTCAGTAGTAATCTTGCAGTTTAATTTGACAGCCTATGGCTTGACAAATCGGTAAGAGAATCTCATTTCTTCAAAGCAAAAAATATACAGTCACAAAATAAGGATCTTAAAGATTTTTTGTATAATTCATCATAAGCCATCCTTCAATCATATTTGACAGTTGTTGCCTATTTTTGAAATGTTTAAATTTCTTGGTCCCTCACCTCATTAGAAGTTGTGGCAGAAAGAATATTCAATTCCAAATATTTCACGAAAAGCTATCCAGGTATCGCAAGTCTGAACGAGTCCACTTGCCTTTCAACTTGCTCGTCAACTGGCTTGTCATTTTCGAAGCCAGTTGGGAAGCCTGTAGTCTGTAGAGAATACAGTGGCCTCGTTCAGACCTGTACAATTTACATAAAGCGATATGGATAGATGAAAAAATTGAAATTTTTGAATTAGATGAAAATCAATCCATGTTACTTTGACGCGATAGAAAAGTCTGTCAATGCATCCGTCAACGCATTGGCAATAAAAATGTGTATTTAGAATCCTAGATAGGCTATCCTAGTAAAAGCTGAACGTGACCGCAGATACTTGAAAGCAACTTGCTTACAAGTTGCGTGCCGCCTACGTCACAGAAAGTTCACGTATACGAACTTGACAGTCAATCTATGTAGCCAAATGGCTTGCGAGTACTGGCTCGTGTGGCCTCAGGGTAAGCTTCCTTAAAACATCAAATTCACCCATGAATATCTGAGTGACACAATATAAAACGTATTTATTTGATCAATAGGCGTTTTCATTTCTTAGCTCCGAGCAGAGCATTGAGCAGAGCTCCAGCTCCAGCGATCGGAGTTAGCTCTGATCAGAGCATAGTCGGAGCTTTCCGATACAATTTTAAACACATCTTTCACTGAACTGTCATACGATGTAATATGAAACGGTGTGTTCAACGCTCCAAAAATAAGTACTGACTTTTAATTTTCATCTGACAGCTGGCCAATCAAAAACTCTGAATTTTGGTGTTAACGTGTTAAAATGTATGTATTTAGAAAAAGAAAGAGAGTCATGTTGGCTGCGCTCAGCTCTTTGCTCCAATAACTCGGTCTTTTTATTCCGAGAAAGTGGAGCGTGCTCCAAATTAGCTCTGGCTTGTAAAAAGAAGCACACTGAGCTAAAAAGGAAACACAGATCTTTTATTGACAGTTCAGTGCGATGCTCTGAGCTTAAAAGATAAAACCTCAGAAAGTATTTTGACTTGAAAACAATTGAACGGCAATTTCGATGCACCACATACATAGGTAATGGTGGGTTTACATGCATCTTCTTTGAAATTTACATTTGTTTGAAGGAGAGAGAACACCAAAATGCAGAAGATTTTCGTGCATGTAGATTATAGGAAGTGCCATAATACAGATATGAAGACGAGCATGTTCATCTTCTTGATGGTTCTCTTTCGCACGCTCGGATTCTTGGCATACATCTGTATACCGCTCTTCTTTTCTTCTTATTTGCAAAGGAAGATACACATTGTATATGTACATGTAAATCCAGGATAAGAATTCAAAAAATGAAAATTATTGCAAAGACTACTACGATTGTTTCTTAATTTTTGGCAATGCGGGAAAACTTCATCCCGACAAAGTGTCGCTAGAATATTTTTACTAACAAAGGGGTCACGTATTAAACAGTTTGAAAAGCACTGTGATAGTTCATTGAACTGTAACAAAATTTGGCCCGAACCTCGCATATTTTAAAGTACAAGTTTTTTTGTGTAGGAAGGCTCAGTGTGCGTATGTTGGTGTAAGGTGTTGTGGAATCCATTTTTTGTGCGATATCTTGCGTACCATTAGTTTCGTGAGTTTCGGGTCTGAAATCCGCCCATTTGGCCGCCATCTTAAGAAAAGGTGATGTGGAATCCATTTTTCTGCGATATCTTGGTACCGTTAACGTCACAAAAAAATGTCTTAATCTTTTTTATAGGGAATTTAATTTCCTACAAATTTGCTTCAAGAACTTCAAGAAATCCGAGGTCAATGTAACATTTCAATGGGCAATGGAGGCTAAGCAAGTAAAGTAAAAACTTTCTTTTACTGAACTAGCTACCTGTTTGGTTGACTTAAAAACTAATTGCCTACGAATAACTATATTCTCTAGGTTATGGTGTAGGTAGTACCTACCCATATACGTAGGTTTAGGTATAGATATCTTTATTTGGAAGATCTAAGCTAGCATCAGTCATATTTTAACATATACCTACATAGATATACATAGGTAGGCAAGGCACAGGTGTTTGTAAGCATTACTGTGACAACGTTGCGCATTATTTATTAAATTAATCAGTCAGCTTCTTAACTCGACCTAGCATACATACCTGCGAGTAGTCATTGGCATTATCTCTGCCATCACCATTATCATCATTATCGTCATCATTGGTGTTGTTGAACGTAACACCATTTAATCTACGTAAAACAATCCGTTTGCCAAATGAGCTCAATTTCAAAATTGTCACCTTGTATGTACCTATATATGTTACTCTATTATCCTCTCGAACATACATAGATACAAACACACATATTTACATTTTGGTAGGTAGGTATACACAAGATTAGAATATGTTCTCCACTCATCCCATAGGAGGACAAGGACATCGTGAATGAAACTGAAACGGACACAATCATGAAGGTAGATAGATACCTAGGTATGGTTATATTTAGGGTTATACACTTCTGCTCCTGATCCTAATGTAACATCACCACCCAACGCCAACATCTCTGCTCTGCCGGCCGGCCCTCTGCAGTTACATATTTGATGGCGTTCAACTCAACTCATCGAGCCATATCAGCCATTGGCCACTTTAAACTGCATAGCCTAATCTCCAAACTGAAATTATTATAATTAGTCCCATGTATGTGCAGTCATGCACAACATCCTTTCTGCAGAATTAAATTAGAAATGTCCTGCCCTGCTGCAAAAAGAGGTTACGTTAACGCCACGTAATGAGTTACTTTCTGGGGGATGTGAACGTGTGTATACCTATATTATATGTGTTTATTAAACAACGACAACGACGCCGCCGACGATATGACGGTAACATCGGTGAACCTTATACTCTTCGATAGCCTCTAAATACCCAGGATAATACCCAGGCAATCGCTTTCTAAAAAGACAACCCCGCTTGCTTAATGCCCTTGATGTTAATACCTTTTAACCTAAAAGTTGTTGTTTTTTTCGCAAGTGATGGGCACATTGCCATCAACGAATTGCATAAGGAACACCGTTAATCAGTCATGATACTGTCAGGGATCCGAGAAGCGGATTAAACTACCGTGTGAACATTAGTCTATTATAACACCTGCGCATCTCGTTCTCAATTCTCGCTCGGTGTGTTGCATCCGTCCGTTATGTGTTAGATGGGTGTTAGGTAGGTATATATATGTATGTAGGTCCGCTAGCCAAAAGGATGCGAAGGACGGTAAAACCACTCAAAAAATTATCCACATCAGTTGGTTAAGTTTTCCATTGGCGGTTTACATCAAAAGTGAGTTGCGAATGTGTGAGGCAGCGAAGGCGAACCATGGAACCAGAACTATAATATACACCATGCCAAGTGTCTACGTCCGGAGGGAATTTATCCCTGAATTGGGTGCAAAAATTCCTGCTTTTCGCTTGAGTTGTGATTCATTCAGTTTTTGCCTTGGTACGCTTGTACCTTCGAGCTATAATACGCTACGACTATTCCAGCATGATGGTGGGTGAATGAATGGAGGAATGGGAGTGCATTGAATCGTACATAGGTAAATGCGTATGGAAAAATAAAAAGAAACAAAATATAGTAAGGATCAATCATTCATGATGGCAGGACCTTAATCGAGCTTTTGACGAGCGTTTGTACAGGTGGCTGTGGCTTCGATTAGCGATATAAATGAAAATACCATTGTGAATATAATGCATAGGTTAGGTAGGTACCTCATACCTACATACATTAGGTTTGAAAGTTTTCACCCAACCTACCCTACCCTACGCAAATGTCTGTTATTTGTTTTCCGTTTGCATATCAAATAATTTACCACAAATTAAACTAAGGTAAAAACGTTCTACACAGGAGGTAGGTGTTCTATTAATACCATAATCCAAATGAGTAATAGTTAGGCATGGAACATGTTCCAGTGATGGCATTACAGTTCCTTCACTTCTTGAATTACCTAGATTGACGGTAGATCAAGTGGGAGGCATAGAGCTCTGTCCCTTCTCCCTGGAAACCCATGTTTTTTTCTATATGAATTATGTGTAATAAGGTATAAGAGCTAGAGCACTAATGGACAAGGTCATGACCCCCCTTGAGGTTTTTCAAACTATTTTTTTTTAGATTTTCAGATGCTTAGAAATAATTGGCATCATTATACAACAACTAGTAGACCGGCACCGCTATCCAAGAAGTGCGATAGGATGGACCATGGACAATGGCCGGGCATACGGAAGATGAAAAATTTCGATATTTAGTACGGCGGTGACTGCTACCACGAACAAAAGCAGCATTTATTTGCATGTGGATTCGCCGTTGGACAACGGAATCAGGCTGATCGACTTCTCTGCGGGACGAAATATTGTGGTAGCTAATACGCAGTTCACTCACCTCAATATCCACAAGGGGGCCTGGAAATCTTTTGATCAATCAATCGTCAATCAGATAGATCCAATATCAGGGCTGTCTTAACGTTCCGAGGAACCGACGCGACGTTGACTTAGAGCATAAGCTTGTGTAGCCGAAGTACGACTTCGGAAATACAAAGAGTCGCTGCACGGAAGGACCAGAGCTGCTCGCGAGCTCTACGAGCAGAAGAGGAGAGAGGAACACCGGCTTCTCAGAAAGATAAAGAGGGAGCATGAAAAGCGCGAGATCGAGAAGATTGAGGGATGTCATAACAGGAATGAGGTTCGGAGCTTTTACCAAAAGGTAAAAAGAAGCTCTCAGGTCTACAAGACCCCAACCGAACGAGCAAGGGAACATCGTAGTGCATTCGAAGACGATGCTGAGAATATGGAAAGATCAATTTTGGTAGACTGTATAACGGCGATGATGAATCTAATTTCGCTGTCAGGCAGCTTTCACTATTCAACTAAGACCTCGACCTCAACAAAGTAAAGATAGCAATATCTAAGCCTAAGTCAAACAAAGCCGCTGATGACGATGCACGGCCTCGCTGCCGAGCTATTCAAGGCAGCAGAAGATGACTTGGTTATACTCTAGGAGTATGCACCGCACCAGCTTATCTGTAAAATATGGACGGATGAAGCCGAGTTTGGCCGATCCACCAGAAAGGAGATCCTCTAAACTGCGCTTACTACAGAGGAATCAGTCTCCTTAAAATCGCCTACAAGATTGGTTCTGCCGCATGTTATGCAAACACCAGAAGCGGTTCGTCAACAACTTAGGTCCATGTCAGTGTCCACCATCAAACACATTTTCAAACTACGGCAGATCTTGGAAAAAACCCAGGAACTTCGAATCGACACTCAGGGTCGGTAATGACTTCACCGACACCTTTGATGTCAAAAAAGGATTAAGGCAAGGCGACGACGCGCTGTCATGCGACTTCTTTAACATTATAAAAAAACTCTCACGTCAACACTAAGCACAATCTTTCAAAAGTCCATCAAATTTCTTCAGTACGGCGGCGGCGGCGCGTGGCAATATTGAAACAATTGGAAGAACAAAGCGAGATGTCACTGGAGCTTTTCCAAGCATTGAGAAGGAAGCGGCGAAGATGGGTTTAGCGGTGAATAAGGGCAAAACAATGTATATGCTGTCATCAAGAAAGGACGTTCAATACCGACGTCTTGGACAGAACGTCACCATATACATATATAACTTTAAGGTAGTTAAGGGATTTGTCTACCTGGGCTTTGCTATCAACTCAGACAACGATACCAGCGCAGCACTGAGCTCAAACGAAGGAAAACGTTTGCCAATCGCTGTTTCTTTGGGCTAAGAAGACAATTGAGAAGTAAAACCCTCTCCCGAATAACTTAAATGTCCCTGTAGAAGACACTCATCATATTCCGGTCCTGCTATATGGTGCAGATGCATGGACCCTGTTAGCGGCAGATCAGTACGGTTTAGGAATATTTTTAGAAGAAAATTTTCGGATGATCTTCGGTCCCGTATGCATAGACGGGGAATAGAGTAGAAGAAACAACAAAAGAACTGTATGGGATGACATCGACCTAGTCACAAAATTTAAAAGCCAAGGCCTGAGGTGGCTGGGTCGGCGCAGGGTCAAAAGTCCACAGATCAAAAGATGACCCATACAAGTGGGCCAAAAGTCCATAAATCAATTGTGGACTTTTGCCCCACCCCGATGGGCCAAAAGTCCACACAAAAATCTTGTCAATTGATTGTGGATTTCTAACCCACTTAAGTGGGTCATTTCATAGAAACTTAGTTTTCTTTAACAAGAGTGGTTTGGGTGGCCTGCTTCACGAGTTCAAGGATTTTAACTCCGTTTTTGTCCCGCTCACACGACTCCGTCGCTCCGCTAAGGGTATGCTCAGTCGCCAGGCAAGCGCCTATGTTTTCAGTTAGAATGCTTTAAGTTTATGTGTAAATTAGAGTATTCAAATAAATTCTTAATTGTTCTGATTTTTCCAATATTTGAATATGAAATTATTAAAAATATTTTTGGACTTATGACCAATTTCCTTCTTAAATTAGGGAATATTGAGCCAGTTTTTTTTAAAACTTTTGCCACTTGGGTTTGTCAAATCTCAACAATAGATTTGTAGACTTCTGACCCATCCAAGTGGGTCAAAAGTCCATTATGGGCTCTTGACCTGTGGACTTTTGACCCTGCGCGCGCCGGCTGGGTCATGTAGAGCGGATGGATAGCAATGTTCCGGCCCGAAAAATCTTTGAACCCCCGAGGGACGATGCGGCTCAGTAAAGGAAGAACGTGAAACCGATGGTGGCGAAGAGAAGGTTTGTTGGTTGAGACCTGGTCCACCTGGACTGGACATGGACTGTAGCGCCACCGTCAGTTAGTAAGTTATTTCATCAATATGACAATTTTCAGTTAATAACTAGCGATTGTCAATATGAAAACCGATATTTTTTCTGTGTTGGTACCTCTAAAAAATCATCCATAAACTAGCTACTGTCTGATCCCTGATAGCGAAATTAAATACAAATAATAAAGCATGTATTGACTGAAGATTCCAAACGAAACTAAAATTCAAATGACATACCAGTTTGCTATGTTTTGTAGCATAGATGCCGTTATACATTTCTGAATTACATTAATACAAAGCAAATACTCATTTATTGCGCAACAGTTTTGCACTCAAAACAACAACTGTCGTAATTAATACAAGTTGCCATCATTCAGCTAGCAGAGATGAAAGAAAACATCATGCTGGCTTTTAAATGCGAGGCGGTCTCCATCTCTAAATGCCATCCGCATCCTCTCCTCCTGGATGGCTCGACAGTCGACACATCAAGTGTTAGCGCGGCGCAGTACGGTATCTACGGCAAAACAGCATGTTGTATATTTATATGAAATTCGCGTTAATTGACGCGGCTATTAAACACAATGCACAACATATCCAGACTCCAGAGGGGATGCACATAATGATAGTGTATTCGTATTGTATACGAAACTGAACAACAGCATTATTTACAAAAGGTTGCAATGCAAGTGTAATTCAATTAATCGTCATGAAGATGGATGATTGCATTTAAAGTTTGCACACATTGACAATTTAATTGTTTTAACATTGAATGACTATTTGGTATGAATGGTAATAAAAGATGACGTTGTATTTAGCCTATAAAACAAGGTACATCACTTTTAGGTATATAATTTCCTATCGAACTGAAATTTTACTATATTAATTTTATTTGAAGTAAAATGATTGCATTTATAGGACATTCGTAGAACAAAATTTAATCAAATCAGTTAAGTTTGCATATCTACAATGTGGTTATTTTACAGTGGAAAAAAGAAAATAGAGACATTTTAAATCAATATTATCTTGCGATGCAAAATTCTGCAATAAAAACCACTATACCAATGGCAAAAACGAGGGAAGTGGGGGTTTCACAGGGTCATGCTAATTTTTAATACATACCTACATTGAATGAAAACAAAAATTTTGTTTGCTTTATAGTATTTTGACAGAATCTTGAAAAAATGTTTGAAAATACTGTTTTAATCCAGTGGTTTGTTATTTTGGCTTATCGGTAGCACTTAAAATTCAAAAATAAACGGTTACATTTGCACCGAGACGAGAAAAGTCTCGGTCTCGCATGACGAGACTAGATTGCCTTTTAAGTGTCCGAGACGACCAAGACGAGACTGTATATTTGGGCCGACATTTACCGAGAGTCTCGTCGATCTCCATTATTTCGGAAAAAAAATAAGGCATTTTAAAAAATGCTAATAAATTGAAAAATCCAATTTCATTTAAATATTTATTTTCTTCCGCATAAATTCAAACTGCAGACGGTGTTCGGGAAACCGACTAATCTTTGCAAACAACATCCTTGCACGACCCATCTTCGCAAGCAACATCTTCACCAAACAACATACCCGCAACAACAAATCCTCGCAACGACACATCTTCGAAAAGTAGCATCACCGCAAGGACACATCCTTACAACGACACATCTTCGCAAATCAACAACCCCGCAGCCACACGTTCTCGAAAAAAAAATCTTCGATGTCACTAATCTATGCAAGCCACTGACTGTGGTATTTCTTCGCTGGGCCGGCGTTTGAGTTCGCAACAATCAGGACAAATGATGTTGTATAAGAATGGGTTGGGTTGTTTGTGATTGTCCAAACGGGTTTTAAAGTAGAACGCGAGTGGAATAGCGAATACAACGACGTATACATATTTTTGAACCACCTTAACTTAAACAAATCTTTTTCTTCCACAATTCTATGTCGGCTCTAACATATTTCAAATTCATCGAAATCGGTCCAAGAATAAAGCAGTTGAAACTTTGTATAAGGCGGCCCTCACTTGTATAAATACCACCCCTATTGCGACCCCATCTTTCCATCATGATGTATGATCTGTTATAGATTCCTCATGGATATGTACCTGACTATGTTTGTAATTTACCATCACATAACCCCCATGACCCCCATTTTCATATTCGCTATTCCACTCGCGTCCTGATTGCTGCAACCGAGCGAAGAAATACCACGGTCAATGGCTTGCGTAGATTAGTGATTTTGTGAAGATTTTGTTTGCGAGGATGTATCGTTTCGACGATGTGTCATTGTGGGGATGTTGGTTTGCAAAGATGTGTCGTTGCGAGGATGTGTTGTTGCGGGGATGTCGTTTTGTGAAGATGATGCTTGCGAAGATTGGTCGTACGACGATGTTGTTTGGGAAGATAAGTTACGGACCCACGGTGTTCATATTCAACCGACTCTTAAAACAAGTTTTAACAAAATTTAAAATTTTCGTGGATTTTGTTTTAGGTTTTTTTTTGTAAAGTAAAAATAGTGAACATCGTCATAATGGGAGACAAAATATATTTTGACCTATCGAGAATATTTCATTCCAATAGTCAACAGGTTGACCTGAAATCGTATTTTTCCGGAACAAAAATTAAAAACAAACAAATGTAGGATTTTTTAATAACACTGAAATCGTAACCATCTTTCTATTGAGTTTGACACTTATACACTTATTGACTTCACAGATATGGGATGAAACGATATGTTGACGTTATTATTTCAAGAATTCCAACAATATTGCATTTAAGAAATTAAATAAGAATTTTTTGAATTCATAGACTAAAACGGTATCGAGAAGAGACGAGACTAAAACGAGACCGAGACGAGACTGGTAGACATGTGTAACGCAGCGCTGCGTTGGCGCAATGAGTTGAAGCAGCAGCTGATACAGTGAAGTGCGCTTGAGTTAGTGTATCAACGCACGAATTTTTACTGCGTTACCCATGTCTAGAGACTGGGTCCAGACTGCTAACATAATTTTTTTCACTTAAAAGGCAACACTAAGACCGAGACGAAACTTAATCATACGAGGCCGAGACAAAACTGGAAATTTTCGATTTTAACGCGACAGAGACGAGACTTACATGGAAAGCCATTCAAATGCATATCAGAAATATTATTTGGAGAAATGAAACTTATTTTGAACCATGCATCGCAGTGAAATAAGTGTTACTTTATATTGAAGTTTTATTTCCACTTGAGCTGAGTACAAGGCCTTACGAGCAGATTCTTGCATTCTTATACATTATACGGCTATATTGTCCTAAATTATTGGCAATTTCCAGAGAATTCATAAGATCTTATTGTATAATGATTATTATTATTGCAGATAACCAACGGAACTAATGGGAACCTTCAAAATATTTGATTGAAAATGGTCTGAGGTCAAAATGACACCATGTTTCATTAATTTATGTAAGTGTTGAAAATTTTAGCATCGCAACAATTCTCAGGAAAATATTATTTTAACTTGTTTTTGTTGTTCAAGGGTGGACACTATGGAGAAATAAAAAGATCCGGTTCTTAGTGAAAAACTTCAACTTCTTCACATTTAAACGAGAATGGGAGTGTGAAATGAATTTCGACCGAGGCGCATTGATTCAAGATTTTGGATGAATTGATGCAAGTAGTAACGGAAATGGTGGCATTTTCTTCATGGATGTGTCCGGTGGGATAATAAAAATGGCATTCCTTTTTCTACTGATTTTGGCTACGATTCGAACGACAGATCAAAAAAAATGACGCCCGGGCGTCAAAAATAAAATGATGCCTGGGCGTCAAAAAAAAAATGACGCCTGGGCGTCAAAAATAAAAAAGTGACGCCCGGGCGTCAAAAAAAAATTGACGCCCGGGCGTCAAAATAAAATGACGCCCGGGCGTCAAAAAAAAAATGACGCCCGGGCGTCAAAAACAAAATGACGCCCGGGCGTTAAAAATAAAATGACGCCCGGGCGCCAAAAAAATGACAAAATAAAATGACGCCTGGGCGTCAAAAATAAATTGACGCCCGGGCGTCAAAAAAAAATGACGCCCGGGCGTCAAAAAAAAATGACGCGCGGGCGCCATAAATAAAATGACGCCCGGGCGTCAAAAAAAATTACGCCTGGGCGTCAAAAATAAATTGACGCGCGGGCTTCAAAAATAAATTGACGCCCGGGCGTCAAAAAAAAATGACGCCCGGGCGTTGAAAATAAAATGACGCCCGGGCGTCAAAAAATGACGCCTGGGTGTCAAAAATAAATTGACGCCTGGGCGTCAAAAAAAATGACGCCCGGGCGTCAAAAAAAATTGACGCGTGGGCGCCATAAATAAATTGACGCCCGGGCGTCAAAAAAAATTACGCCTGGGCGTCAAAAATAAAATGACGTCCGGGCGTTCAAAAATAAAATGACTCCCGGGCGTTAAAAATAAAATGACGCCCGGGCTTCAAAAAAAATTGACGCGTGGGCGTCAAAAAAAATTGACGCGCGGGCGTCAAAAAAAAATGACGCCCGGGCGTTGAAAATAAAATGACGCCCGGGCGTCAAAAATAAAATGACGCCCGGGCGTCAAAAAAAATGACGCCTGGGCATCAAAAATAAAATGACGTCCGGGCGTTCAAAAATAAAATGACGTCCGGGCATTCAAAAATAAATTGACGCCCGGGCGTCAAAAAAATGGCAAAATAAAATGACGCCTGGGCGTCAAAAATAAATTGACGCCTGGGCGTCAAAAAAAATTGACGCGCGGGCTTCAAAAATAAATTGACGCGCGGGCTTCAAAAATAAATTGGGCGTTGAAAATAAAATGACGCCCGGGCGTCAAAAAAAATTGACGCGCGGGCCTCAAAAATAAATTGACGCCTGGGCGTGAAAAATAAAATGACGACCGGGTGTCAAAAATAAATAGACGCCTGGGCGTGAAAAAAAAATTGACGCGCGGACTTCAAAAATAAATTGACGCCCGGGCGTCAAAAAAAAAATGACGCCTGGGCGTCAAAAAAAAATGACGCCTGGGCGTCAAAAATAAAATGACGCCCGGGCGTTAAAAATAAAATGACGCCCGGGCGTCAAAAAAAAATGACGACCGGGCGTTGAAAATAAAATGACGCCCGGGCGTCAAAAATAAAATGACGCCCGGGCGTCAAAAAAAATTGACGCGTGGGCGTCAAAAATAAATTGACGCCCGGGCGTCAAAAAAAATGACGCCCGGGCGTTGAAAATAAAATGACGCCCGGGTGTCAAAAATAAAATGACGCCCGGGCGTCAAAAATAAAATGACGCCCGGGCGTTAAAAAAAATGACGCCTGGGCGTCAAAAAAAATGACGCCCGGGCGTCAAAAATAAAATGACGCCCGGGCTTAAAAAAATGACGCCCGGGCGTCAAAAAAAAAATGACGACCGGGCGTTGAAAATAAAATGACGCCCGGGCGTCAAAAATAAAATGACGCCCGGGCGTCAAAAAAAATGACGCCCGGGCGTCAAAAAAAATTGACGCGCGGGCGTCAAAAAAAAAATGACGCCCGGGCGTTGAAAATAAAATGACGCCCGGGCGTCAAAAATAAAATGACGCCCGGGCATTAAAAATAAAATGACGCCCGGGCATTAAAAATAAAATGACGCCCGGGCGTCAAAAAAAAATGACGCCCGGGCGTCAAAAAAAATTGACGCGCGGGCGTCAAAAATAAATTGACGCCCGGGCGTCAAAAAAAAATGACGCCCGGGCGTTGAAAATAAAATGACGCCCGGGCGTCAAAAAAAAATGACGCCTGGGCGTCAAAAAAAATGACGCCCGGGCGTCAAAAAAAATTGACGCGTGGGCGCCATAAATAAATTGACGCCCGGGCGTCAAAAAAAATTACGCCTGGGCGTCAAAAATAAAATGACGTCCGGGCGTTCAAAAATAAAATGACGCCCGGGCGTTAAAAATAAAATGACGCCCGGGCGTCAAAAAAAATTGACGCGCGGGCGTCAAAAAAAAATGACGCCCGGGCGTTGAAAATAAAATGACGCCCGGGCGTCAAAAATAAAATGACGCCCGGGCGTCAAAAAAAATGACGCCTGGGCATCAAAAATAAAATGACGTCCGGGCGTTCAAAAATAAAATGACGTCCGGGCATTCAAAAATAAATTGACGCCCGGGCGTCAAAAAAATGGCAAAATAAAATGACGCCTGGGCGTCAAAAATAAATTGACGCCTTTCCAATACCTGGACTGTATACCTGTTACCGAAATAATGACCCATCCCTACCAAAAAGTCCTTTTCCTCCATCTTCACAACAACGTAGTGCAGATCTACCTGGGGTCAGCTGTAGCAACTACCTTTATACTCACATTTTGGCTTTCCAGTTCCAAAGGATTGGATGCATCTCTCAAACTCCTTCGCATTCTCGCCATTTCAATGAGTTCAGAATCATTTGAATCCTCATCTTCATCAAAAAATAATTCAGTCGAAGTAATTTTTTATTTTGTTTTTAATTTTATTATTTGCTTTCAAAACTTCTGTCAGTTGCAAGAATAATAAAATAATTTTGAAGGCATTCACAATAGCACAATATTGTGTCAATTCATTTTCACAATACCGATTTTGATTTGAATTGATATATTCTATCAACCGTCAATCGGTTGATAGTTGATCTTTGCAATAAGGCTGAGTATCTACTGTGGAGAAACTAAGTGTGGTAAAGTTTACTGTAATAAGTTTACTGGGGGGAATGTGGAGCACATTTTTATATAACAATATGCTTCCTATATACAACTATGTAGTACAATTTTTATACACTGTTGATTGGCGGTATAAAGACTGAGAACTTTTGAACAAAAGAGGATCTACGTGAAACCCAGTCGTCTATAATTTTATTTATTTGTGGTTAAATTTGTATCGTTTTTTTTTTTATTATTTTTAAGTTTCGGGATACACAATGTGTTGGCAGTATAGCAATTTTGTAATAAATATGTGAAGTGTTTTTTACAAGTAAATTCATTTGAATTTATTCTTAACGTTTCCCTTTTAAATTGTCCACCAAACACCAACCAATTGCTTTAATTTAAAAAGCACAATTTTATTTTAATACACACGACTGTTATCCTTTTTTTTGTCATTTTCAGATCTAAATCTTCAAGATCCGACGATTAGAAGTCAATTTATACGCTTTTTACTCGAATCACTTTTTTTTTCAGCGTTATATGAACAAACTTAAAATACTGATGGTACACGCAGGATGCAGCAGATAGTTTAAGGGTTTAAGTGAAATAAAACATTTTTTTACGATTGTCAATATTAACCATAACACTAACTTTAATAACACTAATTCTAATAGTTCTCTTTTTAAACAGAAAATACAAACAAATTAATTTTATTATTTTCTTTGTTTTATGTAAATGTTAAGATATTATTTTTTTTAAATAAAAAAAAAAATTGTTTTAATTAATTATAGTAGTTAACAATTTTTAAATATTGCTAGGCCTTATAGATTTAAGTTTGAATGTAATACCTGGGCCCAGTAGCGGATCTAGGATTTGGCTGTGGGGGGGGGGCTTGGAGTTTGGAAATCCAGTTTGTAAATTTGATGTTATATAACAGAAAACGAATTTTGACATCACTTTTCCTTTATTAATGGCCGTACTTTTTGTGCCTTTATATGCGCTCCTATCGGGCTTTATAATTTTTTCAAAACGAAGCACAATAAGAAGAATTTGGGTTTGATGTGTTAAGCATGGGAATTTTATTTAAAAGCCACTATTAAGGCTCAGCAAAACATGGTAGTATAACTAATCTTATAACTTTAAGTTCTAGCCACGTTACCACACAAACAAATTCGTTTATTTATAGGTTGCTTAATAATTGATTAGGTATCAAGTGCCCACCTTTGTAATTTATGTAAGTGTTTGTTTAAATTAGCTGAAGGTATGCTTTGAACTTCACCTTTTTAACAAAATTTCAAAACTGTTTGTAATGCGAGAAAAATGATATTTAAGTGGTCTTTCTGGCAAAAGCTCATATGTGTTTTGACAGTGTCAGTCCTCTGAGATCTCATTTTCTTTAATTATTCAAAGCAACGAACTGTTTTCTTCAAATTGTCACTGGAAAGCACGAAAATAAGATTTTGTGGATCGAAAAATAAAATATTAAAATTTCAAGACTTTTAGTCGGCCATAAGAAACAGCTGCTCTCTAAGAAATAAGCTGCACGGCTCAATTCGGCAAGTGTCAATGAATTTTGGTTTACACTGCACCTACATACACTTTCTATTCGTGCTCAAAAAATGTGTCGATACATTTTTAAGCCACTCAAGAGTCTATAGAGATTGTAAATATTCATGTCCACCTGCAAGATTATTCTGAGTTCACAGAGTTTCTCACGCTTTTGGAATTTGGCTCCTCGACTAGAGAATTTGTACTGAATTGCTAAGTCCAAAAATGTTTTGTATGTATTGCATTGGACCTTTGAAATTTTTAAAACTAAGCCCCAAAATGATCTAAACCCAGCCAAGGCCGTAAGAAACAATTCCTGTTGTACTAAACAATTACACTAAGCTTTACACCCCGGTGTTCTCAATTAGCCTCAATTGCGTTTCTTTCGGTAAATTAGCTAAGTTTTTAGTGTAGGTAAATAGTTGTTGCTTTCGACATAAATGTTAAGCTTCGACCACGTTTTTTCTAAATTATATCTTCCAACTTCGGACTTTGAAAATCCTTAGACCTGTGCCCCAAAAGCTCTCTGCAATAAGGTTAGTTTTTAGGGAGTTAGTTGTTTAACCTGGGGTTTAGACAAGCGAGTAGAACTAGTAGCGTATATTTGTGTTAGTGTATCTGAACACGAGAGAGTCGACTAGCAGGGCAAATAGTATAATATTTTTGCCTGCGAGTAGCCTGCCAGTTATCCTGCTAGTGTAGTGTATTGTTTTCATTTATTTGCTTTGTTTCCATAGTTTCCATAATTTGTATATTCTTCTGTATGAAATATTTAACAACAATCATACTAGTTGACAAAACGCGCAGAGAGCTACTAGTCACACATACATCCATAAAACTAACACTATGATACAAATGCTACTAGTTCTACTCGTTTGTCTAAACCCCGGGTAACCCTGACTACGTTTTTTGTTCAATATTCTCAGACCTTATTAGTCCCAAGTTGTTTTTTTTTTTTTTTTTTTTTCAATTTTCTGGGTTTTGTTTTAAGGGGCAATTGTCGTTGCATGTAACATGTCCATTTTTCATAGCCCCCAATCGTTTTTTTCCAATTCACTTCATAGGCTTTAGCCCCAACCTTAGGGCTTAGAAAAGAAGTTGCAGAACATGTAAATTGTTCAGCCCCAACCATGTTATTTTGTCCATCAAAATTCTCATCTTAACAATATTTTAGACGAATATATATTTCAAATTATTTTAGCAATCGGCTGTGGGGGGGCTTTAACCCCTATAGCCACCCCCTGGCTCTGCCACTGCCTGGGCCCTCATCACGTAAAACAAAAACGATAGAATCATATCGTCTTGTAGATAGCTGTCTTTATTTGTTTCTACAGAAGTGATAGAGATAGCAATATTGAAAACGATATCGTCTTATCGTTTTTGATTTACGTGATGAGGCCCCTGATGTGTAAAGATGATCGTTGGTCTCATCACCTCATAGATAACAGCAAGAGAGTTGTTATTTTGTGATGTTGTTTATAACTATGGCTGATGTATTTCCAAATTATTGTTTTGTCATAGTAAAAATCGCGCTGTTTTAAGGCGCCTGGTCAAATGGTTTTGCTCCGCTTATCGATTTGTTATTAAAAGGTTTGGTTTTTTGTCACTTATTTTGTCCAGCTTCTCTTTGATATTCTGATTTTTGTCCTCTGTTCTTGTTTTGTGCCCAGCTTGTTTCTAATTTGTTTCTTATTATGGTGTTCTTTTTTTTCAGGATTCACAATCAACAAATTTCCAAAATATTCGTTTCGAACTTAAGGATTTTTTTTTTAAGCAGATACAATAAAACTCAAAACAATTCATTCTGATCGGTTAACCCGTACTGCCATCAGTATTACGATTTGGAATCACACTCATTTGGTATTTTTTAATTTTCTGTTTCTTTTTTGAAGGATGTGGCATTGCATAAGTCAATTTATCCCAAAACCATGGGTCATTCCATCGAATATACGTGTACATTTTGATGTACTTTCTCAAATCAGAGTCCAGATTTTCAAGTTTGATATTATCGTCAAGCATGATAACAATAACTCGAGGGCGTTTTTCATTCATAGACGCATTATGAGCTGTCCTGAATTCGAAACGCGCCCATTTTGAATTTATATAATTCTGCGACATCACAATTACTGTTCTTCTAGAACACTCAACTGATTGTTCAATTTGTTTGGGTATAAAACCACCGGCAAGCCAATCGCGATCATGTAGACAGAGCTTGTAGGGCTTTGACCCGCTTTCCAGTTTCGGAATCAAATTAATTCCAACGAAATCCATATCCCAACTGGAATAAGAGATAAAAGCGTCGAATCGTTTTTCTCTATCAAGTTCTTTTTCAGTTACCCAGCACAAGCAGATATTATGGGCATACATCCAAATCAGAACGCGATCCTTGTTTTTAAAATAGAAAATTGTAAGAAGTAAGAGTGCACCCATTATTAATATAATTACGCCAAACACTTTGTCTGTATTGCTGCTTGGTTCTCTATTTGTATTGCTTGGTTCACTTAAACACATCGAAGCATAGGACAATTTTTTGAATTGTTGATCTTCCAAACACTGATAGATATCGGGGTTAAGAGTTTTATTCATAAAAATAATCCGATTTAAATTTCCCGACGGGCAATCACATTTAAATGCATTGTGCTTTAGGTGGACGAATGATAAAATCTGACTTTCGTTTATCACTTTCATAACTTCCTCGTGTAATCCGTCTATTTGATTATAGGAAACATTGAATACAATTAAGTTCTCTGGGATATCTTCGATGGAAATATTTGTTATGTTATTGTGAGCTGCAAATATTTTAACAACACCCTTCAAACCTGAGCTGGAATTAGGCTTTAAGCTTCTTAGCTTATTATGTTCAATGTATAATTCGATTCCATCTTGAAAAATCGTCTCTAATTCAGGCAATGAAGGAACCTCAGTTAATTGAGCGTTCGAACAGTTAACAATTAAAGTTGATTTGGCTGGGCGAATCCAACAATGACAATTTTCCGGACAAATTGAATCAATTGATATTGGACACAAAAATTCCTCCTGAGATTCACTGACACGGCGCGGGGGGACTTCTTGAAGACTGTATGGGAAACATATCAGACTTTCAAAAATTTTCCTTTCACTCTGTTTGTTATCTATTACGAGGGAATTGGTCATGCCATTGCAATTCAAATAAATATCCTTATAAGAAACTGTAATCGTTTGAATATCATTATCTGTAAAATTCCAAATAGCTTTGTTGAGATTGAAGGAATCAGTTCCTGATAATGCCATGGAACTAATCTTGTTTAAGCTCAAATCAACATAAGCGGATTGTAAATCCTGATGTAGAAGGATTTCGGCATTTACAAATAAGTTGTTTCTTAATATAAGCGTTTGAAGGGATTTTAAAGAAGAAACATCAATATCCGTTATTTCATTATTTTCCATGTTTAAAAATGTAAGCCTTGGTGCATCCGAATTAAATTCTATTTGTACACATTTTAAACGATTATTATCCAGGAATAGTGTCTTCAACGTGGTAAGTTCGTAAAATACCCTCCTAAAATGATTGAAATGTTTAAGGTACTAGTATTGAGTAAGTGAGTTTCAAAATAACTTACCTAGGCAATTCTTCCAAAAAATTGTGGGAAAGACATATTGTTTCCAATTTTATATTTAATTTAAATTGATTATCATTTATTGTTTTTAATTTGTTTCTGGATAAGTCCAAGATAGTAACTTTTGACTGATTGGCAAATATTAATTCTGGAAAGCTTTCCATATTTGTTCCGGAAATGTTCAATATTTCAATGGCAATTGAATTTAAAAAAATATCATTTGGGATTTCAGTCAGTGGAAGAACCAAGGAAACTGTTTTCAATTTTGTCATACCTGAAAGAAATCCTTTCGGTAAATAAGTAATGCGGCTGTCGAAAATCTTAAACACAATAACATTTGGGTTGTCCTTGAGTATTTTATTTGAAAGCTCGGTGAGCGGATTTTTATCCATATGCAGTTCTATACCTTTCGAAAATGATTGTTCGAGAATCGGGAACATTGGGATATCGTTTAAACTTGCATTAGAACAATTCATAACAAGCACTGAATCAGATATTCGTATCTTATAAGTACATCTCTTTGAAAAGTTGGCCTCCGTGATATCAGGAAAGGAGAGTAGATCACTTAGCTCGAGATCATATAGAAGCCGGCCTTTAAAAGCAACTGGAGACTCACATCGAATTTGTCTGAACCCGAAGTCCTTCACCATTGGGTTTTGGATTATATGTTGGTGAAGACATACAATATTTCTTTCTCCGCAATCTATCGGATTTCCGGATATATTAATTATTGAATCAAAGAATGTCACGAAATTGCAATTTATAGAATTTATTTTGTTGGAGCTCAAGTCTAAAGTGGTTAGTAGCGGGATTTTTTTAATTATATTATAAGGAATTTCGGTAATTGAATTGTTTTTTAAGCGAAGTTCTCTAAGATATAGATGATGATCAAACATAGATCCAAATTGTGGTTGATTGGAATCCGGTCTTATTGTAAGCAAGTTGTTGTTGTCCAAGAAAAGCTGCCGCAATTCAACAAAAGGTTTGAAAATATTACTAAAATGGAAAATAAAATAAAATAATTAAGCTATGTTTGTTATTAAATTTGTAAGCAATTTTTTAAGCATGTCGCGACTCTATCTCTCTACTTTTAAAACAATAATTTGTATCATATTCATTTTCTATTTAATTATTACTTTCTACTTTGCAATTTTCTACTTGTCATTTTAATATCAAAATAATCATAGCAATATTTGTTCTCAAGAAAATTAAATTAATTTTATATTTATTCATTCTGTTCATCAGTAAATTGTTTTCCTCTTATAATTTAATCTTATAATAATAATTAGCCTTTTTTACGGGATTTTTTGGCTGCTGATTATAGGTAAGCACAAAATCCACAAGCACTTTTTTTAAGTTCCGAACATTTTTCACTGTACCTTTTAATAAAAAATGATTTCGTGCAGCATTTTTGTGAAAATTTAAAGTCGCTACCAAAATTACTAAAAAAAGATGTAAATATTTAAACGATATTTTATGATATGTAGTACCAACTTAAATATCCTTCTTTGATCACAGCAATGACGCAAACTTGGAGCGTTGCACTAAGTTAACATCGTGTTTCTTGCCAAAACTATTAAACCGATTTGGATCAAATTGTAGAATATCGTTTTGTTATACTTTAGACTATTTGATTCCAGAATTAGTTGAATGACAATTTTTTACCTGTTTTTTGAATGCTTCAAAAAAAAAGTACTTAGTTTTTCAGATTTTTTTTTAATTTATCGTTAAATAGCAACACAAATATAACATGCATGAATTTAAAACTAATGTTGGGTTTTACAAAATTTTATAACAAACAAATTCGTAGTTGATGGTATTTCCGAAACTGCAAATTTCCAATGTTATAAATTAAAATGTCAGACAAAATGGTTTTATTTTAGCGTTTTTTTCACTGTTGTCCGATAATTGTGTTTTTTCCAATGGTGATCTTTTAAGATTCCAAACAAAAATATTTTTTTTTTTTTAAATTAAAGAAAAAAAAAAAACGTTTCTAGGGGTGGTAATAATGTTAAAGACCTACAAACATGTAGCTCATTATTTCTGGCATCGTTTATTTTTCATTCTTTCTTTCATTCTCTTCTATGGTAGCACAAGCAAATTGCACAAGCACGAAACATCACACAACCAACAATTCGAAACGCTGCTGTGTTCATCCCTTACAACAATTATGTTAATTTTAATTTTGTAGGTAGCTTCTGTGTTAACACCAACCAAATTTTTCGCAAAATGCCCCTACTACGCTTAAGTTCGTTTTCATTTGTATTCATTTGCATTTTATTCATTTTGGTAACACCATAATTTGTGCAAAACGAGCCTATAAACATTTTCAATGTTAAAAGTAGTTTTAGTAATTTTCAATTTTCTCAAAAATTAGAAGACAAAACAATTCGGTTTTTTATATTCGATTCAGAAATATAATATGCATTGACCACAAAAAGCCAATTTGGCTCTTCATTTCACAATTCACAATTTAAAAAAAGAAATTGTCTTATCGTCTTTTCCTTTTTTTTTATATCAAAATTTTGAGTTTGCATGCGAATTTTTAAAAAACTTTTGACTTAAATAATTAAATTTAAATTTAGGATTAAGGAACAGATTTCTGTATTTTAAAACCGGTATAGTAATTTATTGTAAGTGTTGCCACGGTTTTTTTTATAATTTTTTTTCCATTTTAATTAATTTTTTTTTCTAAAATTACCCCAATCTCCTAAATGGGGTGAGATAGACCCTCATCTCCCAAAGGAAAAAATCATTGTTTTTAAACCCTACAAAAAACTGTTGTCAAACTTTGGCGCCAAAGTTATCGTACTAGTGCCGTTCAAAGCCTTTTACAGTAAACCCGCTTACATACACATACATATAATTTGTTCATATTTAATTCAAAGTAATTAATAATCCCTACCTACTAACAATAAGGGTGTCGTATAAATTTTGTTGTCAGATATTTAAAATATGTATGGTGAATTTTGAACAAATATACAAACTAGTAACTCTTGTTTTTAGATTTTAAACTATTATACTCGCGATTGTTATACATTTTATTTAAAATTTATTTAACGGACTTACCGCGTACGACAGTTGACCCGTGACCACGACAAATGGAACTTTGTCGAAACGTCGGGTGAAATAACTCAATTAATTTGATTAATTTAATTCGTACGCGGTCAGTCCATTAAATAAATATTAAATAAAAAGTAACTCTTGTCTTAGGACATTTTTAAAAAAAAATTATATTTTTAGAACCTGCGGTCGTTTTTAGCCAAACGAACTTATTTATCTCTAAAATCAAATAAATATGGTCAAGTTATTTACTTCAGTAAGTGGTTACAACACCTGTTTAAAATTAATTGTTTCTTCTATGGATGCTTATAATAAAACAGCGCAAGTAACTGACACTTCAAATGGCATAAGCGCAGCTTAACTCGAAAAATTACTGAAAATCATAGAAAAATCGATCAATTTTTAAGCTGTTTTCGATTACACAACCCTAAAAGGATTTTGAAACGAGAAACCCTTGTAGAGCTGTCTAAACGAAAACAACTTAAAAATCCATAGATTTTTCTGGGATTTTCAGTAATTTTTCGAGTAAAGCTACGCTTGTGCGCATTATTAATTAAATAAAACGAACAAAGACCAAACACCGGCATTTAACAACTTATAACAATTCACAATTAGTTTAAATATACTATGAACTTATCAGTTAGATCAGGCAAATATAAAATACTTACATTGAAAGATTTGTTAATTGATTTCCTGCTAAATTCAAGCCCCATAAATTCTTGTTGAAATTAAATATTCCTTCGGGAAGTGTTTTTATCATATTTCTAGATATATCCAAATATCTAAGAAATTTCTGATCCGCGAAAAGTGTCAATGGCAGCTGATGTAAATTATTTCTCATAAGGTAAATTTCTGTTAAATTTTTTGACCCGGAAAATATATCAGCATCAATGGTTTCCAAACCATATCCTAGAATTTCAACTCTTCGTAGAAATGGCAAATTACGGCACAAGCCTTCTGGTAAATGTTTCAACGCAACTCTATTTTCGGCCAGAGACACATCTTCAAGATTCTTATTATTTTGGAAAAGGTCCTTTGGTAACGATCGGAAATAAGTTCTAAACAAATAAATATGTTTCAAATTGCTTAGATATGAAAGGAAACACGGCGGAAGTATTGAAATGTTATACAGACCCATATCAAGTAAATTTCTATTATGAAGGAAGTTACTTTCGGAAATTTCTTGTAGATTGTTTGTTTCTATAACCAATGCGTTAAGATTTTCCAATGGAGCAAGGAGGCCAGATAGATGTGTTGAGTTAATGTAATTCGTAAAGATCAATAGTTCATTCAGAGTCTTAAGATCTTCGAACAAATCCATAGGGAGTGTTGAAAGATTCTTAATTTTAAATCCTAATCCTCTTACCAATCCATTAAGCGGCTTTATGTTTGCACTTGTTAGAGAAATATCAAATAATTCGTTATTGAACGAAATTTTCAATAATCCAGATAACCGGAGATAAACTGTAAGGATTTTAAAAATATCATCTTTCTCCGAAAATTGACAAGAATCAAAGTGCACTACTTCCACATCCTTCGTAAACTTCATATTGAGCGGTAAGCTCATTCTTAAGGGAGTTGCACTATAACATTTAACTCTTATATATGAACGGTGGAAATACTCAGTATAATCGAAAGCTTCGAATACGACCAGAATTGTTGAATTTATACCACACTCATAAAAATAAATATTATCTTTTAACTTTGAACTGTTGCACTGCAGCTCTTGAAGTGTTTGCTCAGGACCATGACAATTTGCTAGAAGTACTAATGTACCAACCAGCAAAATAAAGTAACTGAGGCAGCTTTGTGTCATTTTTAATGCAGTCAACCTAAAAATATATAAGAACATCGTATTAATAATATTAGAACATCAAGAAATATTATCATTTGATTGCAAGGATGTCATTATTATTTGAACACGACGTGCATATACAAAAATCATAATATAAATCAAGAAATACAACAAACAAAAATTATTTTAGCATAACCAGAAGTTTAAAAAAAAAATAAGGAGAGTTCGATAACTTTGGCGCCAAAAATTGATAATTGATTTTTGTAGAAGGGTCAAAACCAAGCATTTTTTACTATGGGTGGGGGGTCTATCTCGCCCCGTTTAGGAGGTAGAGGCATTTTAGAAAAAAAAAATGCCTTTAAATAGAAAACAAAATATTACAAAACAACGGCAACACTTACAATGAAGTACTTTACCGTAGAAATATGCACTTTTATCTTGAATTTAAATTAAATTATTCATGTCAACAGTTTTCAAAAAATTGGCATTCAAACTAAAAATTTTGATAAAAAAAAAAATGAAAAAAGAGTTTAGACCACTTTTTTTTTTAAATTGTGAAATGAAGAGCTAAATTGACTTCAAGTGGTCAATACTTATATCAATTTTGAATCAAACACAAAAAAATATACGGTTTTATGTCTTCTTGTTCTTGAGAAAATAGAAAATTATTGTAACTAATTTTTTTTATGATTTTTTGGTATTAACAGTGATCTCACTTTGAGGATTAATGTTAAGGAGTACGATCACTACGGCACAGCAAAATAATAACGGAGTTTTATAGAGGAGCTTAATAGAATCATTTTTTATTACTGGCCGTGGGTCTATCTCACTATCCCTTTAGGCGGGAGTGGCAATTTTCTACAAAATGTCTTTAAATGAAAAAAAAAATAAAAACAAAGGCAACACTAACAATGCTAAAATTAAAGGTTTTCTGAAAGCCTGAAACTTGTTTTTTTTTATTTGTTTCAACCAAGTTATTTGCGTAAATAGTTTTTTGAAAAACAAAAAAATACTTTAAAACTCAAAATTTAGTGGGACAGGGGCCCTAAAAAGAAGGTTAAAAAACGGGCAGCCCAAGGTACTGTTTATTACAAATAAACTGAAAGCACACCAACTGAGAATATAGGTGCCTGACTGGCAGCTGGGCATACCCTAAGCGGAGCGACATTGACAAGGCATTGATCCCTAGAAGCAAATTTAGCACTTTAATTCAAAAATTTGGAAAAAATTGGTCTAAACTTTTTTTTTTAATTTTTTTATCAAACTTTTGAGTTTGCATGCAAATTTTTTGAAAACTGTTGGCCTGTATAATTCAATTTAACTTAAGGATTTTTTTTTTTTTTTAAGTGTTGCCGCTGTTTTTAAATATTTTGTTTTCCATTTTCAGTAATTTTTGTCTAAATTGCCCCTACCTCCTAAACGAGGTGAGATAGACCCCCCCTCCTGTAGTTTTTGACCCTTCTACAAAAAAACCGTTATCAATTTTCGGCGCCAAAGTTACCGTACTCGTGCCAACAAAAAATCAATAAAAACAAATAACATTATTTTGAACAGTAGTTTCACAACTTAAAAAAAAAAAAATTGTGTTTTTTTAATGATCAGTACGTTGAGTCAAATAATTCATTCAAGAACTAGCAAATAGCCGAGGAAACAAAAACATGGTTCCATAAAAGTTTCTAAATTTAGATAATAGCTTTGATACTTACATATATTGTACCTAATACTATTATACAACTTTTCAGAAATATCCTTGACTGTAGCTGTTGAGCAAAAAAAAAAAATTATGGGATTTTAGTGTGATTTTTTTTTTAAGTTTTGGGAATTCTTTGTTTCATTAAAATGGCTATATCTTTGGACATAATCGGTTTAGAAACAAGATTGGTACGTCAAATGATTGATAATTGTCTTAAATAATAAAATATAATACGAAAAACATATACCTTAAATTTTTTTTTAAAAATACACTAAAAGTCAAATTTTTGGAAAAAAGTCGTAATGGAGGATGGTTTAGTTTTGTTTAATCGTAACTTAATAACTAAAAAAAAAAACAAAATTGTCCAGTCTTAAGCATTCAATTGTGCAGAAAACCTCATTTTTAGAATTACATACAAAATTTGTTTAACTGTGTTTGAGAAGATTTTAATCGCAAACTTTTTTCACAAAATTCCTATAGAGACATGCCTCCAAACAAAATTCTAAATTTCGGTAATAGGTTTGATACTTACTTATATTGAACCTAATAGCATTATATGACTTTTCAGACATAAACCCACCTGTGGGTGTTGAGGAAAAAATAATAATGGTATTTAATTGTGATTTTTTTTTATAATTTTTGGGAATTTTTCGATTAATTAAAATGGCTATATCTTTGGGTATTATTGATGTAGGAATAAGTTTGATACATGAAATGTTTAGAAATTGTTAGGTAATGGATTACAAAATATAAAACAAAATAGATTCATGCGTAAAACTTTTTAAAAATACACAAAATTTCAATTTTTTGTAAAAAAACGTCAACATCCAGGTTTAATTTGTTTTTTACGTAGACTTATACAAAAACAAAAAAAAAAACAATAACTGCACCCTTTTAAGGAACCGTGGACTGTACAATATTCCACGAAAGACACCACTTGATGAAGTACGGTTCCGTGGTTACAACAGGGTGATTGCTAATCAGCAGTAACATTCTAAATTTGATTTAGCTTGTCTTCCTCCAACTTAAACTGCTGCAGATCAGCATTCATATCGCGTATATCATCAAGTACGAGCTTGGCTGAGAACCAACCGATTGGGGGTGTAAATCCGTCAAAAGCGGATTAATTCCTGTTACAACAGATCTGCCACCAGCTCCAGAACATCTACTTAAATTAATATCTTGTAACTGTTGGACACAATGTACAACAAGATGCGAATGTAGGCGATCAGGAATGCTATGCTCAGTGATGTGTGGAACCTGCCAGGGAACATCCTGCAATAAAACCAGTGGCGAAGAAGACCATCTGACCGAAATAGATGCCAATGAGTTTTAATTGAAATTTTTGTAATACTTATAAATTTGTAGGTAAAATAACTTTATATATAAACTATAATATACCTAGAAACAAAAAACTAACATTTAAGCAAATAAAATATTGATAAAAATCTATGTATAACTTAAGTATGTACTTTTTCATTGTTTTTTCGATTTTTTTTTCAGTAATATCCGCAGAAGGAACCTGCAAAATATCATAGAAGACTTAAAATAAAATTATTAACAAAATAAAATATTTTTTTTAGTGCTATTCAGTACCGTTAGCTATTCAATTTCGATAGTAAATATTGTAAGAAAAATTAACATTTTCTTTTTTCAAAAAAAGTCAATTTTTCCAACTTTACGGTTCTTTATAAAAAGAAGTATTACATTTTCTCAAACTGAGTTAAATTGCTCATCATTTGAGATATTTTGAATCTTTGTGAAATGTGCCGTTGTATTCCGGTCAAATACTCTATTTTAACAAAAAACACTTAAAAAAATGAAAACAAAAATAATTTTCTTCAATTTGTATAGAAATTTGACAAATTTAGTGCTACTTTATAAATCAAGTTAACATAAAACCTTAGGAACCATTTATTGCTGCATAATTTAAAACAGTTTGAAAGTTCAAGAAATGTACCGTTATTTTTTTTTTTTTTTTTTTTTTTTTTTTTTTGAGGAAAAATCATTTTTTTTCATGGTTGTCTCTTGAATACATTCAAAATATTTTGAGAACGGTTAATATTTTATGTATAACCACATATTTTAAACAATGTGAAATCGAATAATAAACAAACTAAATTACTTTTTTTTATAAAAATCCTTTGACTGTTAAATTGGAACGATAAGAACTGTAAAAAAAAACTGCAAAATGTTTACAACGTTTAATAAAATTTTTACCAAGTTTAAGAGTGTCTTAAAAAAAAAAAACTTCTTTAATATTATGTTAAATATAATTTTGCGTAGTTTGATGTATTTTTCAAGTTTTTTGGATGCGCCGTTGTATTTTTTTTTTTTTTGTAAAAACTGCAAAAATTCAGTTTACATTTTCACTTTTTCAATGATTACTAAATTTTTTTTAAACTCAAGGTCGTAATATACAAAAAAAAAATGTACACAGTTTTATGCTTTAGTAAATTATGCATCATTTGCTTTCTGAAATGTACCGTTATATTTTTTTTTTTTATCATTTGAAACTTTTAAGTTTTTGTTCATGGTTCCTTATCCATTTTATTGAAATTATTCAAGATATATCTACAAAAAAAATCTCAAACAATGTTGAATTTAACAGTGAAAAAAAGTGTGTTTTTTGATTTTTTTTTATATTTTGTTTACATTTCCGTTTTATCAGTAAATATTGTAAAAAAATAATTAAAATGTTCACTTTTTCAAGTTTTTATACAAAATTGACAGTTTGAGGTATTTAAAAATTTTCTTAAATGTACCGTTATATTTTTTTTAATTTATACCTTAATTTTTTTTTCGTGATTTGTCTTTAAATAAAATGTTTTTTTTTTTTTTAAAGAAGGGTTCATAATACAAGCTTGTAAGATATATCAAACGACGCAGAATTAATTGGTTAACAAAAGTGTATTTTTAGTTTTTATTCATATTTGTTAAAAATTGCATTTTAACGGAAAAATCCCCAAAAAAAGTTTAAAAAATTTCAATTCTTTAACTTTGAATATAATTTTTACTAATTTTTTGGATTTTAGATATAAAAGAAAAAATAGTACCATGATAAAAAATTTAATTATGTATTTTTTGAGATATTTTAAAAGTTTATGGATTGTACCGTTACATTTTTTTGTTTTGTCATCACCATTTTTTTTTTTTTTCAAACGCTGATTACGTGGGTTGCTCAACAGCTAGAGGCCAGGATGATTCCTCAAATACTCCTGTTAAATAGCTCTACAACCCATCAAAATCCTAAACCTATTACCAACATTTAGGATTTTTGCACAAAATTCCTGAGCTAAAAAGTCTGTTCAAAAGAACTTGAATGTCACAAAAATAAAAAAAAAATGTTTTTCTTAGTGCATTTTTAATCAAAATGAAGTGTTTCATGCTTTTCTCCACTTTATTTTTTTATCACTTAAAAAACACAAAAATCAAAACAAATATTTTACTATAGTTTAGAAAATTTAATATGGATAGGTGGGAACAAATCATTTCATGAAATTTTATTGCTGGTTTTGACGCAAAATTTCCTCCTGTCTACAACATATCCAAAATGCTCTCATTGGCTTTTTGTATAGAAGCATTTAAAGAGGTGGAGAGGGGAGGAGGCGGGAGTTTATCCAGCTGCAAATTTTTTGTTATAATGCAAATTTCATAAGTGTCAAAATGTATTCATAGATGTTATGGTAATAATGAGGCATTAACATCACGCCCTCAAAAAACACCCTTTCACCACAGATATTTTTGGGAACTATTTTGATTCTTGGTAAACATGCCAAATGAAACATTTATACCAAATTTAATTAGTATTCCATTATTTTAAAATGGTTTTGGGTAATATTTTTCTTCTTGTACTTAAAAAAAAACCTTCATTCTGCAGGATACATATTGTATCTTTTCAGTTTTGGTCTGTTTAGAATCAGCGTTGAAAATCACTAAAAAAAATGTGTCATATGATAAGATTGTACACTTTTCAGCTTCAACTCTGCTGAGACGAGACGAGACGATACGAGAAGAGACGAGACGAGACGAGACGAGACGAGACGAGACGAGACGAGACGAGACGAGACGAGACGAGACGAGACGAGACGAGACGAGACGAGACGAGACGAGACGAGACGAGACGAGACGAGACGAGACGAGACGAGACAAGACGAGACTGGCCTTTTAAGCAACCGAGACGAGACCGAGACGAGACTGTATATTTGCACCGAAATTTACAGAGAGTCTAATAAAATAAGAAATCCAATTTCAGTTAAATATTTCTTTTCTTCTGCACATATTCAAACTATATAATCGAAAATATTTCGTTCCAACACTAAACAGGTTGTTCAAAAATCGTATTTTTCGGAGCCGAGACCGAGATGAGACTTAATTATACGAGACGAACACGGGACCAAGACGAGACTGACCATGTTAGATTTTAACGAGATAGAGACGAGACTTACAAAAGTCTCACAGAGTCTCGTCTCGTGGCTAGCCCTAATTACACCATTGCACCCCTGATCACTTTATTTCCGTGATATTCATTTTTTGGCAAAAGTTTTGTTAGAATTATTATTAAATCTAGTCGAGTCTAGAGATTACATGCACGAAGTTTAATCAAAATCGTAAGTGTCGTTTTCGAAATAAACTTGATAAAACTAAAATCATTGTATGGCAGCCATCTGTTTTAGGTGAGCTACAACAAATATTTGAATTTCTTCTTTACGTAATCACATAAAAATGCTTCCCACCAAATTTTAATTAAATTCGTCTCACCTTTTAGCCTCCAGATCGATGCTCGAGGTATGTACAGACATACATAGCACTGACAAACAGAGAGAGTCGTAAATCAAAAATTTGGATTCTCCATAATCGTTATGTTAGTTTTGACAACACGAAGCCAATACCTGCCATATTAGTTCAGTCATTTGGGCGAAAAAAAGTAGTTTGCCTGGAAAGTTTTGAAAACTTACCATTTTTTTTTTACCACTTTTGAAGTCGCAACATCTTGCAACTGATGTGTTATACGTAAAAAAGAGTCATAATATTTCTTCTAGAGAATATTAAAATCTACAAAATAGGTTCAAAATATTTTCCGTCAAATTCATTTCATTTAAGAGTAAAGGGCTGAAAACCATTATTTTCGACTTTTTGTGATTTCTTGAAATAATGATATTTTTTCGACATTTGACGCTATTTAAGTACCAATATCTTGCGACTTATGACTTGCCTGGAAAAAAGTTTCAACACTATTTTCTAGAGAACATTATGGTCTACAAGTTGAGCCTAAGTTTTTTTCGACAACTTCATCATTTAAGAGTAAGACACGAAACACCAAAAATTTAGAATTTTTGTCAAACTTTTAAAATAATATCTTTTAAACGGTTGTTTTTAAGAAAATAGTAATATTTTTTCCTCATAGGGGGTTACATAATGTAAGAACCTTGCACTCAGATGTTTTCAAAAATATGAGCCGCTTAGGAGTTGTACAAGAAAACGGGCATTTTCGACATTTTAGGTTTTTTGAAAAGTCACAACTTTTCTTCTTCAGGATCGCAAAATCTACAAGTTTTGTGCAAAACACTTTTCGATAACATTTACCGTTTCAGAGTAATATGCGAAAATCTGATATTTTCAACATTTATCCTTGAATGGCGACGCGCGTTAGCGGCAAAGGTGCGAGTTGGCAAAGTGAAAATTTCGAAAGAGCGCCCCAAAATCTATAAAAGTGAAAAGTTTTCAAAACTGCTACAAAACTTTTCAGGCAATACTACCAAATGACTGGACTATATGTACAGTGGTGTCAAAAACATTCCGGATTTTTTGGTCAACTGCATTGAGTGTTGGTTTGTGAGATAAAAATGAACAAATCAAATGTTTGTAGTTTTCCGCCATTTTTTATTAAGCAATTGTATCATTTTAAACAAAAAAATGGTAAATTATCCATTACAACAAAAAATAATAGTCAAAAATTAAAGTTGATCCAGAATTTTAATGTGACAAACTAACCGGATTTTATCTTGTACAATTAATTATTATTTTGTATTTAATATTTTGTTCAGTAACCCCTATTTTTTATCACAGCTCGACATCGACGAGGCATTGACTGAATTAAATTTTCGAAAATAGAAGCAGGAATATTCTCCCATTCATTTTTCAAGGCTGCAAAAAGAAAAGTTGTTGACTTGTGCTTTTTTGTACCAACCCGGCTTTTTTTAAAATGGCCCACAAGTTTTCAATTGGGTTTAGATCGGGTGATTGAGACGGCCATTCTAAAACACGAATATTTTTAGTCGCAAACCACTCTTTTTGCAGCTTTGAAGAATGTTTGGGGTCATTACCCTGCTGAAAAACCCAACGCAAAGGCATTTCTTCCTCTGCATATGAAAGCATTACTGACTCCAAAATGTCCTTATATTGAAAACGGTCCATAATTCCTGTGATTTGGTGTATTGGACCGCAGCCTGCGCCGAGGCTCCACCGTACTTAATTGTAGGGAGTACATTTGCAGGCTTTAATCGCGTACCTATTGAGCACCATCGGAGTAAAACAAGTTGAATTTGCTTTCATCACTGAGAAGCACGCTCCTCCATTTTTTTAAAGACCAGTTAAGACGATTTTTTGCAAATTCAACCCTGAGTTAAATATTTTGATTAGAAATTTAAAGTCATTTCCAAACACCTTTCATGGCTTACATTTTTCTACGATGTTTAGCAGTAAGGAGAGGTTTCTTCGCTGGTCGAAATGCAAAAAGACCGAAATCTCTTAAACGCTTCCTTACCGTACTTGGCCCTATAGGTAGATTTAGTTCATCACAAATTATCTTTGAAGTTGCAAAAGGGTCTTTAAGCACAAAATTCTTTATGCGCCTATCAGTTTGAACAGTTGTTTTGCGAGGGCGTCCACCAAAATGATCTGCTTTTACTGATTTCCCGCTTCTAAATTTTGTAATGATGTCACAAACCGTTGACGTTGGAATTTGCAATATTTCAGATATTAAATTTTGTTTTGTACCGACTTGGAACTTTTCTATTAGCTTGAATCGAATCGCGTTGATATAAGGTGTTTAAGCCATTTCTGCACTATATAATTTCAAGTAACACAGCTCTCAACTTGTAAAGTCTGTTTAATCTACGGCGTGAGTCAAAAGACTCGAAATAACCTCTACTTTAACACTGAGACACGCAATCTCCCTGCAATCCGGTTAGTTTTGCACAAGCATGTTATTGAATAACTTTATAAAATATTTTTTTTTTATTATTCTTGCCATCGTAGCATTATATTTTTAAGGTTATTATTAAATTGTCTCATACCCTTTACAAATAATTGAAAACCTATGGAAAGTTATTAGTTTTTTACTTGATATTAACAAAAACATTATACTGAGAAAAAATCCGGAATGTTTTTGGCAACACTGTATATAGAGCTAGTAAAAACACGAATTTCTTATCACACAGTGCATACGATCAAAAACGTTTAAAACCTTAAATTATAACAAATAAAATAAAATATGAAACTTACCGGATGTTGAAACAGGAATATTTTCAGTATTTATTTTCAAATTTTGTTGTTTTGTAAAGTTGAAATTCTGAATTTATTATCAATCAATTATCATGTTGGTTGCCTTCTTATAGATGGATTTAACTTTAAACCAAAAACCTTTCACCAGATGCAGGAATAATTAAGTCTTTTAGACAACACTTCAAAAGAAGTTTTAAGTATTCTACAAAATTATATGTATATGAGATGAACAAAAACAAATTTTTAATAACCAACTTACAGTATAACTGTTGAAATTTAAATGCTTGAGAAAAATCGTAGATGGTATAATCTTAGTCACTTTTTGTACCTACTTATACATATTATGTTTTTTTGGATTTGATAACATATTATGACACAATTAAAATCAGTGGCGTAGCGTTATTGTAGCCCAGTCAAATTGTACTTTTTCTGCCAAAAAATTAAAGTGAAGATTTTTAAACGCAATTCCCTTTATTTTGGCATAAGAAATACTGTCGCGAAAGTCTATAACCAAATCGTGTGCGCGTCAATAGTTATACAAGGTTAAATGTCAACAGTATCAGTTTTTGGCATAAAACTGAAAAACGGTAAGTGCTATCGAAAAATGTTTCACACAATACTTGTAGATTATGTCACTTGCCGAAAAACAAAGTTATGGCTATTTTTTTCCTACGACCCACCGTTAAGAAGATATCGACATTTCAAAAAAAGTAAAACGTCGAAAATGGTCGTTTTTCACGTATAACCCTTAAACGGTTCAAATTATTGAAAACATCCGACCACAAAGCTTATACATTATGTAAATCACTACAAGAAAAACTTTATATTTTTTTTTCTTAAAAACAACCGTTTTTAAGATATAATTTTTTTTTAAGTTTAACAAAAAGTTCAAATTTTGGGTTTTTTAATTTTAACTTAAAAGCACAAGTTTTCGAAAAAGAATCTTACGCTCAGTTTAATAAAATATTCTCTTCAAAACAATATGAAACTTTTCTCCATACTGTCAAAAAAAAGTCGAAAAATTATATTAGCAAAATTTGTACACTATGAAATATTATATAAGCATGTATTTACAGTTTTTTCTGTAAGCCATATAATATTTATGACATCATTATTTAAATAAAAACACAAAAGTCTAAAATACCGGTTTTTGGCTCTTTGCTCTTAAATGACGAATTTTTCGGAAAATATTTTATACCTATTTTGCAGATTTTAATACTCTCTAGAGCAAACATTATCACACTTTTTTGCATATAACCCATCAGTTGCAAGATATTGCAACTTCAAAAATAGACAACTTCGAATAAAGAGGATTTTGTAATAAAATGTATGTAATGTACACCTATATTATCGAAGTTTGATGATGTACTGTTCGGTAGAACAGATAAAATACTACCCGCTTTATCCAACCCTCAAAAAAACTCCTTCCCTACTAAAATTTGTATAGACTATTTTTATTTTAGATTTTTGCGCTACTCTTAACATTCCTACAAAGTTTCATGAGGGCAGTACTTTTTTATCACAGCTGTTATTGTCATTTTCACTTCCCCTGAAAAAAAAACGCTTTTAAAATAGATATTTTTATGGACTCTTCTTATATTTGTTTTCCATAAGAAATGGAATATTTATACCAAATTTCATCTACGTACCATTATTTTCAAGGGTGTTCGGCAACATTTACCTATCGTACTGAAATTTTAGTCACATTTACATAAAATGACTAAAACTTTTTCCGGTTCTCCATTGTCTTAGTTTAAATGTCATTAAATTCACCATTTAAATGTACCTTGAAATCATATGCAAAGATTGTGCAAAAGTCATTTTTTCCTTTTGATACACAGAAAACTCCCCCTTCTACCCCTCAAAAGAACACCCTTCCATATAAGATATTTTTAAAGACTCGTTTGATTCTTCTTTCTTATGGTAAAAATAATAAGGTTTGCACCAAATTTCATGAGGGAAGGAATTATTATTATTTTTCGAAGGATTTTGTGTACCTACTATTTTACGAGTGGAGCCTATGGATAGCAACGCACCTGCCCGACGAGTCTTCGGATCCAACCCCCATGGTGTTCGCAGCAGAAGCAGAGGAAGAACCCATAATAGGTGGTGCGCTCAAGTGGAGAAAGACCTCAACCAACTCGGTGTGCGTAACTGGAAGTGGCTAGCTAGGGGCAGAGCTGGCTGGAGGGGCTTGTTAGTTGAGGCCGAAGCGCACCCTGGGCTGTGAGCGCCATATAAAGAAGAAAGAAAGAATACTATTTTACCAGTACTATACCGTCAAAACACTGTGGAGCCATAGAAGAGATCCTTAAAACAGCTTTCAATACTTATATATAATAGCTTTGCAATACGCTTTTCGGACTGGTTTAGTTCATAGAGATAACTTTTGGACTCTGAAATGGTGACCAAACATTTCAGCGGTTTGACGAAGAAATAGAAATTTTCTCATCGAATACAACTTAACAGAGGAATATCTGGGACTGCTTTTCCGACGATTTCAAGATTATGAACTTACAATCAGTAGGTACTACTAAATGCACATTCAAGTTTCACATCTTACAGCTTTACATCTGTAAGTTTCTTGGATAATCTTGTCACAAAGGATCGAACCAAACCATTTCCATCCATATATTGAGATAAAATGCCATCACCTCCTACAGGAAAACGTCAACAATTCAGGATCTGCGAAGATAAAAAATAAAACAATTCGCGCGAATTTTTAAAAAATACTTATAAACGTTTTCAAAAATTTGTGTTGATAAGTTTTAATTTTGTTTTTAAAGATTGTTCCCAGAACATCTAAGAAAATACTTTACAAAAAATATAAAATTCGAAACAACCTTCTAAAAAACGTTTACAAGTTTTTTTTTTCAATTTGCGCTTACTTCTGGCAAGAGAATAATTTGAAAGTAACATATGGCCATAATAGCCGTATGACACTTTGTAAAAACGACAAATAGCCAAATGTTGGAATATGGACATTTGACGCTTTCACAATGTTTCACATGGCCATATTTCAAAATACGGCCATATGGCACATGGCCAAATGTCACGGCACCATAACATAGGTGCCTCCCAGATCGAGTTTAATTCCATTTTTTTGGAAACTAGCAAACGCGGGGATTAGTTCCCAAAAAAAAGGAATTAATCCCCCAACTGGCAGGCACCTATGTTTCAAAGTTTTTAAACTAAACAGTACCTTGAGTGGCCCGCTTTGTTGGTTCAAGGATTTTAACTTACTTTTTGGGTCCTCTGTTCCGCTCACGTGAGATGTGAATCCGTCGCTCCGCTTAGGGCCCAGTTATAGCTATCATTGGAAACGATCATTGAAAATATTAATTGTTAATTTTGAACGATTTAGAAGTTAAAACAATTGATTATTGTGATGCCAAAGTCAAGCTTATTGACTTAATAATTATTTCTAGTTAAAACGAAATTCAATTTGACACAACTTTTCTCATAAAATGACTTTTAATTTTTCAATGATGAACTACCTTACCAATGATCATTGAAATAATTAAAAGTTACTTTATGGGGAAGATATGGCTCAAAATGATTTTTTTTGGAGGAGAAATAATTTTGAAGTCGTAAGTTACCTTTCTGCAAATATTCAATGATTAAACTTTCGAAGCATCTCAAAATCAACAATTAACTTTTTCAATGATGGTTTTCAGTAATAACTATAACTAGCCCCTTAAGGGGAAAAAATTAATAGTTAAGTTATTGGGAAGATATGGGTCAAAATGATTTTTTTTTTTGAGGAGAAATAATTTTGAAGTTGAAAGCTATATTTCTGCATTAAAATATTCAACGATTAAACTTACCTAGGGTCTCAAAATAAACAGCTAACTGGGCCCTTAGGGTATGCTCAGTCGCCTGGTAAGTGCCTATGCTGTCAGTCGGTCTGCTTTCAAAGTTTTTGTACTAAACAGTGATTTGAGTAAAAGTCTTTATGAACTTACCCGCGCGGGTTCATTTTTGGGAAATTACATTCGCGGGGGTAGTTCCGTTGGCGTTAATGCACTAAACCGAATGAAAATAACAACGGCGATTTGTTTTGCAGTAAAAAAAAAAAAAAAACGTGAAAACGAAGTACACCCAAACTGGCCATGTTTCGTTTTCTAAACCGAAATAAAGCCAAAACTAAAATTTGGCGTTATTTCTATATTAACAACGAAATAAGGCCAAATTTTTGATATTTGGCTTTATTTCGTTGCGCCTTATTTCACGTCACCTACAAAAATATTGCCTTAAACTGGTGCTCCACTTGTATAAATATGTAGGCACACAAAGATGCTCGTTGATTGCTTGTGACAAAAGCGAATATGAAACCCAAGTTTGGTTAGTTAATTATTTAGCATGCTGTTAACTGGGGGGTTAAGTTAAAAAAGGTTGAATGCATTTATATGTACCTATAAATACAAATCTAACGCACACCAACTTCAATAGGTATAATGTATTTACTTTCATTCTTTTTTTTCAAATTTTTCGCACTTATTTAACTCTATCCAAGACATGTGCCCCTCAGGGTCCACCAAAAGCTACACCACTGATTCGAAATTTTGGGGTTCGTAGATAGTAATTCAAAAGCAATGCGAACAAATTTAATTGCGCTCATATCAGAACTGATAAAAATAATTCCTGATAAATAATACTTTAAAAAATCTAATAATACCTTTTTTTATTTTGTAAACGAAAGTTAAGAATGTATTTATAGAAACCAACAAAAACTGCCAAACAAAATTGTTTCACTTTGTAGCAGTGCTGGGGGATCGTGGGAAAAATCCCTTTTCGTGGGAATTCTGAACTCAAAAGGGACAACGGGAAAATTGGCTAGTTTTGTGGGAATTTCTTCTTAAATCCGAAAAATTTGCAAAAAATGTAATCAATTCCGATTCATTCGGAGTTCTTACATGTTACATCCCTGTTCCAAATCCAAGATATAGCAGCCTAACTCCAAGTGTTATCACGAGAAAGCACCTTTGGATAAAAAACTTAATAATGTTTCTAATGAACGAATTTGATTATATACTATTATTTTGTATTAAATCATGCTCATTTATGTATCTAAATGTGTACATAATGTAAATACAAGAACTTTATTTATTAAAGAAAAATTAAAAAACCTGCCCTGTACACAAATATTGTGATTTTTGCTGTTATTTTCTGAGGGAAAAAAGGGATATTGGTGACTGGTTAAAGGGAATTCTCTCAAAAAAGCCCCCCAGCACTGCTTTGTAGTGTTGTAGTGTGGGCACTTTGGGTAATTTTTAAATTAAGTTCTTGAAATTGCGCAGTTTAAGTCTCAGTGGCTGCTTCTTAATTTGCTGAGCAGAATCATTGCAGTCCCAACCAGCAATAAACGAAATCTCAAATGATTAGTATTTGGTATAATTGTTATTGAGAGCTGCACCTGCCAGTCTTAGAAAAAAAATTTGTTTATTTTTGGGACTAAATTTTAAAATGGAAGAGCAACTTATCGAGTTGGTAAAAGACAATAAATTCTTCTTATTCAAGTTTCTGAAGAATATTTTTCTGAGAGACAATTTGGTCTCCGGCAAGAAACGACGACGACGACTATAATCGGCTGCCCTGTTTTTTTATTTTTTTTTTATTTTGTGCGCACTAAAGGGGTTGTGACTACACTTACATGATTGAACACAGTACGAACTTTAGGAAAATAGGACAGGATTTAAGAAGAGGAACCGATGTATATTGGTTTTGAAGTTCTGAATATTAAAATGGGAGGGAAAGATAGAGTCGGGTAAAGCATTCCACATTCGCGTTGTGCGGGAAAAGTGTACTTGACAGTACGTCCGAAGCTGGGCTCAAGGGTTAACTGATGGGTATTCCTAGAAGCACGAGTATTACAGTTGAATTGTTTAGAGGAGGAATGGAACTAGATATTTCGCTAGAGCACTGTTTATGAAAATAACGATAAAATAATGCAATACAAGCAACATTGCGGCGGTGTTCTAGAGAAGCAAACGTTTCAGTTATACTTCTATCACCTATCATTTTCATAGCTCTTCTTTAAATTCTTTCCAATAGACTCAGATGGGTTATTGAAGCCCCTGCCTAAACATGAGAGTTGTACTAGAGTCTTGGACGAATAAAGGCTTTATATATTACAGCCAGATCAAAAAGGGAGACAAATTTCTTGCATCGCTTAAGAAAACCTAAGCACTGAGCAGCATTTTAGGCAACTTCGAATATGTGATCATTCCACTGAAGGTGGTCTGTGATACTCATAGCGATGACTTATAGCTTTTCGGTTTCCTCAATGGAAGTGCGACTCATGGACACTGACATCGGGAGTGGGTTTCGTTTAGACGACAGTAGACAATACTGTCGAGATCAGAATTTAATGATTTTCAACGCTGCCGTAGAAGTTTCACATCTGAAGGACATGGATGTGAATCTAGAAACGAATATGAGAAACTGAGGGTACTGTCGTCAGCAAAACAGCTTAATGGATTAGAAGTTTCAGATAAAAGATCGTTGATGAATATAAGAAAGAGGGTCGGGGACAAAACGGAGCCCTGGGGCACACCAGCATTTATTTTATGGATTTCAGACTTGAAACCGTCCAATACAACTTGAATTGATCAGTCCGAACGAAGAAGAAATTCATCGATACCAAATGCATGCATTTTCGATAAAAGGGCTTGATGCCAAACTCTATCAAATTCTTTTGAAATATAAAGCGCAATAATCTTACTTTCTCCAAAATGATGTAAAGATTTGTGCCACTGTTCGGTGAGATAAAACATTAGATCATCTGAGGACTTATTGCTCGAAACCCGTTCTGCCGGTCATTAAGAAGCTTTCGTTCTTCGAGATATTTCTTAAGCTGGAAATTAATCAGCATTTCCATAACCTTGGAAAGAAGGGACATAAATGCAATTGGTGGATAGTTTCAGGGTGAAGAAGATACGCCTTTTTTAGACACAGGCTGGACAAATGCTGTTTTCCATCCACTCGGAAAGATACCAGTAGAGTAGGATAGATGGAAAAGCTTACGCAGTGGTTTTGCCAGCGTTGAAGAACACCTCTTCAGAACAATGGTAGAGATACTATCCGGGCCAGCGGATTTGTGTATATCAAGTACTTTCAGAACTCCGGCAACTGCAGGAGTGCGAAAGAAGATTCCTCCCGTGAAATCGCTTACGCTCTCAAATACAGGAGAAGTCATAACACTTTCTGTCAGCTTCGAATTAACAGCAAACTGTACTATTGGCTTTATCTGTCGAAGTAGCATTTCGTATGTTCTTGGCAAATGACCAAAAATGTTTACTACCTGTGTGGGACATTATTGTATTTTTAGCCCTAATTTCTGGTCGTTTAAAAATTTGGTTCGTCGAATATGAACATTACAGATCTTTCTAGCTTGTTTGAACTTATTCCGGTTTCCCTCATTTTTTAGGAAATAATAACAAATAAACTTATTGCAACCAACAAAATATTTGATGGTTTTGTTAAAGCCCAATTGAAGAGGTATAACTCAAAACAACCTCGAAAATTCAACCGTTTTTTGCACTTTGTTGACAGTTTTAGTAATGTTGCATTCGGCAATAGAAAATAAAAGCTTGGATTTATCATAAGGACACCATCATAAAAACAGGCAATCAAATAAAAATTTACCATGTTCAACGCATGGCATTATTTTCACGTCTACTGTGCTAATTTTGAAAACTTTTGTTATTGTTAAATTGACTCTAGTATTGCAGATTTGTACCAATAACTTGCTATTGACTCTAGACACAATAACAAGTTATACCAATTTGAAATCCGCATTTAACGCGTATATTTTCTAAATAGTTGGCCACTTAGGTATTCATGTATTTTCTTATGCCAGACATGATTTTACTTTTTCAAAAATTATTTTCTTTCACATTTTGCATTGAAAATCAAAGTTAAATATTTTTTTTTCTCTAAGAAGTCCAACAGTTATTATAATTTTCTTCTACTAATGTTTTGGCACAAATAATGTAAAATATTGCTACGGAAAGAAAACGGTGGAATTCATTCACTTGTTGTCGTGGTATTCAAAAATGTAAAGTAAGGCAAAAAATAATGCACTGAACAAAACAATGCATGTATCTTTTCTTGTGGTTTGGATAGAACTTTTTTGTATCAGTTTTCAGGACGGCCATAAAGTCTACTATAAGGCTTTTCAGGGTTATCCATTCCTTACGGGACACCCTGTTTAGCAAAGAAATTCTAACTAATCCCACGAATGTTTGCTAAAGTCGGCCCTAAATTCGTCCATCATTTCAAGAAAAACAAAAACTAACCAAAACCAAATCATACAATTAACTAAGAAACAACCATCCCAATCCTTCCATAAAATCTACATGAAAGCTTTCTCAGGAGTTCTATTTCAAAACTAGCAACACCACCTGAATTGGTTTCGTGAATAAAGCTAGTCTGATTTTTTAAAGTATTTTTTTCCGTTGGGGTTAATTTAGGACAGGGGTCGGCAATTAGCGGCTCGCCAGGCCGAATTCGGACCGCAAAGTGTATTAATATGGGCCGTGCATTTTCCTTTTCTTAATTTGAATTTTTTTTTAAAGATCGGCCTGATTCTGAAAACAACAATAATCCTGCAAACTAGGTTATAATCATATTGTAGGTTTTATTTGGTAATATTATTTGTTGCATGTTTTGTAAAATATACAACTACCCACTATGTCATAAAATTTTGTAACGCGATTTTCTTATATCAAAACCATCTTAAGCACGTCACTTAAGGCTTTGGTTAACGTATACACATTAAATCCATAGCATAATGAATCAAAAGTGTAAGTGAAAGCAATTACTTCCTACATAAATATCATAACACCCTCTTTAGGTTATCGTAAACTATACGAAAATTAAATTTGACAAATGCTTTAGGAGCAAAACGAAATTGTTATTATGATTAAATCTGATTGCACACGACTTGCGTGTGGAAATTAAGGCTTGGCCAAAAACTACACACTGACACCATCGTCATATCGGTGGTTTCTGGTTTTATCTTACGCGCTTTTACCTTATTTCTTTTTTTAATGGAAATTTGAGTAGGTAAGCTGGTAAATACTCTGTCTTATATGTATGTAAGTCCTTTCAAAATATAAAAAAAAAATAATTAAAACCAAAGCCAGGGCAAGTCCTTGTCAATCAACAAATAAAAAAAAGCCTCCGATACAAAGTGTTCGATTGTAATCAATTTGATGGCCTGCGAATTGCAATTCGTATATCCGACTATGGCAGCGGCATGTGAAGACATGATTGATTGTCAACCAATGAAGAGTGATGGATTCGGTCGAAATTGTCAGCCGGCCGGCAGCGTGTCGGCGTCGTCGTCGCCATAGTCGACCAGTGTCACACAGTCACATAGTGTTTGCTAGCGTTGTTGATGACAGCACGAAGCGCATATCTGTGAATTGATGATGAATTAGTTTGTTTAGAAAAAAATATTCCAAGTGCTTATTTGCATTTGATACAAAATAATTGAATTTGAAAGGCAAAATAGGAAAATGGGGATGATATAATTTCTTCAGTTTAATGTTTCGGCAAAAATCTGCTTTCTTCCCTAATTTACGAAAAAGAAATAACAAGTTTTTGTAATAATAGTCTCTAGAGGATTTTTCAATCAAAAAATCTATAAAAAAAAAAAGATAAGCCATTATTTTAACAGATGGTGCAAAATTAAAAAAAAAAAGATCCTAGGCGCGGCGCGCGGCGAAAGTGAATTGAGAAAAGATAATTCTAAAACTTATTCATAACAACAAAATCAATCGGGTGGTTAATCCTCCAGAGGGGGGTTTTGGATGCAGACATATCCCCCTTAGAGGGATTTTACACTAAGGGATAAATTTACGCACTCAACACCAAATCGTATCTACTTATTACATAGGTTTTTGTCCCCATAAACACAAAATTTAGGAAAACAAAATTGAACAATTATTAGTATTAGTATTTTTTGTCAATTGATTTTTTTTTACAAACTTAATGTATGTATGTACTTGTACATTGTAGATATAAATTATTTTTAATTCTCACGTTGTGTTGCGTGCAGAAAAAAAACTATCCCTGAAATCGACATTATTTTTTTTTTTCAAATTATTTGAGCCAAAATACATTTTTTTACAATTTTTTGTTTGATTTAAATAAAAAAGCTGTCAATTAATTTTTCTTAAATCTTATCAAATTGTTTATTATGCTATTACGAGTAGAATAAAATTACATATAATCTAAAGTCGATACCACATTTTTCTCGAAATATTTTTTAAATTAGGTTGCGTTTGTGAATAGTTGTTAAAAAATCAATTTTCAAACTCGAAATTTTGAAGAAAAAAATTAAAGAAAAAATTTCAAACCAATTTCTTTCAAAATTAAACGGTATTAAGTACTGCTTTTGTTTTTAAAACTCAATGCTCTTATTAATTTTTAATCAAACACTGAAAACCACATGGATCTAGCACCTTTACTTTTCAAGATATAAAAAAATAAATGAAGCAACTTTCTCATCAAACTAAAGAAGAATCCGGCTAAATATCATTTCAGATCATTTCAGCCAGCAACCAGTTGATTTTTCATCAACTTCGTTTTTTCGTGTTTTTAATAAAATGCTGGTTTCCTTATTTTTTAATATCTTGAAAAGTAAAAATCCCAGAACCATGCAATTTTCAATGTTTGACTAAAAATTGACCGGAGCATTAAGTTTTGAAAACAAAAATTATGCTTAATTACATAAAATTTTGAAAAAAATTAGTTGAAATTAAAAAAAAAAATTGTTTTGATAATTTCGAGTTTGAAAATTTATTTTTCAAAAACTATTCGCAAACCCAACTTATTTTAAAATGGAAATTAAAGAAAAGATTTCTGCATTTCCAAAAAGGCATAACAATTCATTGCAAGCTTTACCATTGTTTTTAAATAATTTTTTTTCCGTCTTAAGTTATTTTTTTAGAAAATTGCAACTCCCACCCAAACAGAGGGAAATATAACCCCCCTCCTTAACGATTATTTTTTTGACTTTACCCCACCTACACGTTACAGCTTTTTAGTGCACCTTATACCAATCACCTGTATAAAAATTTTCGAAAAAATAATTTTAGATTAAAAAAAAAAAATTAAAAATATTGAATTTTTGTTTTTGAAAATTCGATATCTTGAAAACGTGTCGGTGAATATTTTTTTAATTTTGTGTAAAATTTTCTTTTATTAAATACTAAAAGTTAACATAACACATTTTGTTTTGAAAAATGTGCAAAAAAAATACAGCGTACGTTCAATATAACGAATACCCGATATAGTGAATTTGGGATATTTTGAATGCTATATTAACATCTCTAAATAGCGAACGATGGTCACAATTTGCTATCCGATATAATGAACGCATTAACAAAATAGACTTTAAATGACTGTTCTTGTTGAAATTGATTTCGATGAGAAAGATAAAGTGTCGCTTTCATAATTGCGGCAAAATGAGGAAGTTTTGAGATTGCAAAATACTTTAAGTAGGATGAACTGTGTTTACAACAGCCATAACTCACACTTCATTAAAACGCATCAGTTTCGGAAATAACTTTTTTTACTCTACAGCGTCGTACTACCATCGGAGAAAAGAAGCTTGGAACAACACTGAAAATAATTTAGAAAAGCAAGCTTATACGGCTACACCGTTGAACTTAGTTGTCTGACACGCGTTTTCCGAAAATCGCGTGACACATAGTTCGAAAAACAGTTTTTTTGGCGGACCAGCGCGGCGTGCTTGATTTTTGTATTTTCTCTGTCGAACTGTCGTTCGTTTTTGAAATTAAAAATCGGTTCCTTTTTAGAAATTAATTGTTTTTTATAAGTTCATTTACACAATTATTGCCACACGATTATTGCTTTAATTAATATCTGCGGTATGGTATAAACATGATAATTCCATAAACGTATTTTTAAAATAAAGGCATTTAAAGTTATATTAAATGGTTGAAATATCTCTTTCAAAAATTAAGGAATCATTTATTTTCAATACAATGTATATTTTTGACAAATTTAAAGTAAATCGATCAACTATGTTGAAATAATCATTTGTGTTCCTACTGTAAAGTAATAATTAACTTCTCTCATTATTGTACTCTTTTTATACCAATTTTAACAGGTCTTACATGGCCTTTAATACATAATCTTGAATTATTGAATTTGTCACGTTGTAAACCATTTTCTTTCTCTTTTAATAAAAGTTCTTACAAACAACAGGTTATGGGCCCAGGGTTCTTTGTTTCATATACAGAAAATTTAATTTAATTTTTATATGTCCAAGAAAGATTTAGCTGCTGAGAGTTTTTCTGATTCTGCCATCGATGATCGTACACAATTAGAAGAAGATAATATAGAAGAGATTATTCAGAATCCTGTAATTCCGATTGAAACCCACGTGACTATGTCAGAACATAAGGTATATCACATTCATCGATTTAATGGGCAGGATTATAATCTATGGCGTAGGCAGATGGAGATTTACATGACTGAGAATAAACTTAAGCAATATATTTTGGGGACTCTAACTGGTCCTGCCGTCCTGCTACCAACTTTACTGCTTGGGATGAAAAGGACCAAGAGGCGCAGGCTTTTTTGATGCGTGGTCTGGAGTTAGCTCAGTTAAAATATTTATCTGACTGCACATCTGCTCAAATGTGGTCCAGATTAAGAACCGGCCACGCAGAAAAGAGTGACTAATCTGTTCAGGTGCTTCTGGATAGGTTCATCAACTGCAAGATAGACGAAGACGAAACCATGACCGATAATGTTGCTAGGGTCACGTCTCTAGCTCAGCACAGCGTTTAAAAGACATGGAAATTGAGCAGAAGGAGCAAGTTGTATTAGCTAAAATTTTAGGAAGCTTACCATCGAAATTTGTAAATGTAAGAACAGCATGGTATGCTGTGCCAAGGACAGATCAGATAATCGAAAAGCTCACTGACCACTTGGTTAACGAAGAGTCTCTTCTAAAGTCAACGTGCAAGCACATCTGAAGCTGCATACATGGCAGGCAGTAACTGGAAAAAGTCGAATAGTAACAAGTTCAGCTACAAAACAAGAGATAACAGATCTAAGCGTAGAGGTAAATGCAATTATTGTTCCAAAGAGGGTCACTGGGCTAGAGAGTGCCTCAAGAAGCAACGGGACCAGCAAGGAAAAAAGAATGCTCAGTCGTTTGTGGTTGAATCTGGTCCAAGGTCTAATTCTTCCTCGACATCTTTTACCGATAGGGCAGAGCTGTTTACGTTAGATACATTAAGTGCTTCTAACAAAACACAAGATGTTTGGTGTGCTGATTCAGAAACGACAGACCACATGTCTTCCAAAGGGAGTGGTTTAAAAATTTCGTCACATTTGACAATAAGAAATTTCACTTTGGCGTTGGTGATGGATTCTCTTTGAATGTAGAAGGTATAAGGGTGATGTCGATGTACAAGTTAATAGCCATGAAGGGTTTTTTCCAATACATACCATCAAGGATGTTCTTTATGTACCACAATTAGACAAGAATTTTATATCACACCAAAAACATAAATCTTATTTTTGTTTTAAATTTTGACTTTGAAATTTAATTTTTTAAAAACTGTTCATTCAAACAACTTAATTCTAAATTATTTTAAATAATAGACTTTTGGCTTTTCAAAATGCTATAGCACGACTCTGTAAATATCACCGTTGTTTTTAAATATTTTTTTTTTTCTATTTTAAGTGATTTTTTTTGAAAATTGCCCCTCCCGCCTAAACGGGGGGAAATAGACCCCCCTCCCATACGACTTGTTTCTTGTCTAAGTCCAACCTACACGCCCTAGCCTTTTGTGACACCTTATGCAAATCACCCTGTATAAAAAAAATTGTACGATAAGACGTTCTCGAGATATAAGCTAAATAGCGTTTTTCAAAATTGCGGCTGACGACCAACAATTAAAGCCATGCCGATATTTTTCTATACTCAGAGACAACCCATTTACCAATTTCAATCATAAAATTCGAACGGTATTTTTTTGCAAATTTAAAAACCTGCCGATTGGCCTTTTTGTTATTTTTTCGTTTTAATATACCTAATGCTGGGCAAAAATAAATGGCTTAAGAACATGAAAAAAAAAATTAAAAACATCGCCTCAAGAACTTGGAAAACTAAATTTTACTGTGTGTTTTTTTACGTAGCATTCGTTGATCCGAAGTTATAATGGCTTAAAGTTTTGTTGTTTTTTTATTATGTTTCATTGTTAAAAACGCTTAATAAAAAAAAAAAAACTAAGAAACATCGCCTCTAGAAAAAGGTCTGTTCTACACAGTGCCATTTCTTTTTTTTTTATTAGCCTTTAGTTTGGTCTATCTGCTTGTTTAAAATGTTAAAAACTAATTTAAAAAAATATAACGGGATGCAAATTTGAAAAAGTAACGGACATCGCCCCTGAGAAATTATTTGCACAACATTTTGGTATTTGAAATTTTCCAATATCATTGATACTTTTCGAGGTCTGCTACTTTAAAAGAAAAAAAAACCTCGAATGCAGCGATCTTCAGCTTCATATGATAGCTATAACTGGCCCCTTAGCTAGTACTTGCCTCAAATATTTGTCACAGGTAGAGGTTTTTGGTAGAAATAAGCTTTATTCGGGTCTACCAGCTTGAAAAGGTATTCCTGCCATCTATTTTAACCCAACATCATAGTTCGTAGTCATTACATTTAGTTTACAATGACAACAGCTTTAAAGACATAGGGCAGTATTCATAGACGTATTTTAAACTCTTATTAAGATATGTTTAAGCAAACCTCGCGTTTTAGTTATTCATAGTGATATTAAAACTATTACTTAGTTGAAAACCTGGGGTTTATTTTTAAACTGACGATGAGTTGTGTTTAAATAATTTTTCAATCTACTAAAAGTCAAAATAGTTTCAATTCTTTTAATTAATTTTGGAAGCCAAGGAACAAATTTTTGCGTTAAATATAGCAAAATGTCAATTGAAATTGATGAAGATTTTGATATTTTGGATGATATCGAAATGGTGTGTGAAACTCAAGTTAGAAAAATAAAAGTATACAAGAAGCGAGCCAATCCTTATGAGTTAAATGATAATGATTTTTATACAAGATATCGTTTTGACAAAGAAACAGCATCTTTCATAGAAAATTTGCTTGGCATTCAAGAACAGCCAAATAAAAGAGGATTGCCAGTTTCTGCAAGCTTACAAGTTCTAACAGCACTGAGATATTTCGGAAGAAATGTCCACCAAAGTGATATAGGTATGAACATATATACAAATGAGTTTAAAATATGCATTACTAACTTAATTCTTAATAGCTGACCTTCATGGAATTTCTCAAGCACCGGTCAGTAGAATTGTTACTCGAATTACAAGAAAATTGGCATTACAGCTACCTTATTTCATTAAATTTCCGTCTACGGTTCAAGAGCTTCAACAAACCAAAGCAGATTTTTTTCAAATAGCAGAATTTCCAGCTGTTATTGGTACCATAGATTGTACACATGTGCGCATTAAGTGTCCAACTAAGGTTTTGGGAGAGGCTTTGGCTGGCCATTTTCTCAACAGAAAAGGATTTTATTCCCTTAACGTTCAAGTTTGATTATTTCATTGCATTCCAACAAAACTACTAGATTGTTAAACTTGCAGATTGTCTGTGATGCACAGTGTAAAATAACAAACATTGTTGCACGTTCTAGAGGGTCCATGCATGATGCTCGCATATGGAGTAAGTGTAATCTAAAGGAAAGTTTAGAAACTACACGAAATTTTCACAAAGGAGTTTTACTTGGAGATGCAGGCTATCCCTTATCTTATATTCTCTTCACTCCTGTCAGAAATCCACAATCCCCACAGGAAGAAAAATATAATAAGTCGCATATTGCGACAAGAAACAGAATTGAGCGCTTGATCTATTTTTGAAAGGCTAAGGTCGATTTGGACACTGCAAAAAATGTTGTAGTGGCAGTTGCAGTTTTGCATAATATTTCTAAAGACAGAAATCAATCATGTAAGTAGGTACTCTAAGGAATCAACCTACACACAAAGATCTTGAAATTTAAAATATAAAAAAATGCATAAAGGACATACATATCTACATAAACATATATTATTTTCAGTTTTTGACGAGGAAATTGAGGCAGAATCGATCTCAACTACCGTAACGATCACAGAAAAAAATAATCTCGAAAGAAGACCAATGCCCACGAAAACATTTCGGCAAAATCTTATCAATCAGCATTTCACTTAAAAATAACCTTACTTATAATATTCACTTAATTCATTTTTATTAAATAATAATATTTAATGGTATTAAAACAAAGAATAATTGAAACGAAACAAAAAAAAAGAACCAAAACTGTTAAGTAATTTCATTGATTTTTCGAAAATTTCTTAGCCTTTTCATTCTCCAATATAGCCTTTTTAATTTCCATTTCGATATCAAACAACTGCTTTTCATATTTTATTTGGTTTTTTATCTGTTCTACTTTAAGTTTATGCAGTTCTTGAATGTTTCGGTTTTGACTCGAAATTTGTTTTCTGCGCTGTTGAAGAATGTCAACTCCTCGATTTTTACCGCATGGTTTTGGTAATTGCCGAAGTTGCAGAATTGGAGAGTCTTTAACGAGCTCTGGCACGGATTCCTCGGATTTATCATCTGGATAATTCATTGATTCATTTACCTCCATCGGTATAATTTCATTAAAGACATCTTGTAAGTCCGTGTTGCTGTCAATCAGAATTTTGTCTTCTATCAAATCTTGTCTTATCATGTCTCTTACGATAAGGTCATCTTCTGGAGGTTGCTTCACCTCCAACAAATTTCCCGTTGCCTTTAGTGCCCTCTGTAGAATTGCTGTACTTTTTCTTGCAGCAATTTTCATACGGTGCCACTGATCCTTTAGTTTTTGTAATGGTCTATTATAGCCAGCAGCCTTCATGTTGTCATCAACATACTTCCAAGCGTCTTTTTTTTCTTAATCATGTTGAGATCATTTTTCTTGTCATCAATAACATTTAGGTGGATACGTATGAGCTCGCGTTTGGTCCGTTTGTGACCAGTTTTCCTGCCTTTCTCGCTTGATATTGATTTCCTTATTCTTAAGAAATTATGAAAGGAAGAATATTCATTGCTTATTTTCGTACTCATGTACACATTTTTTTTTAATTTCTTACCATTTTTCAACAGACACCTTAACAAAACAGCAAAAAACTATTGATTTAAAATAATTTTTTTGTTTTGAAGTTTAAAATGTAAAAATTTGAAAGAAAATTGTAGCAGAATCATTTCATAAACTATAGTTTTTCTAAAGACAGGTAGAAAAATGTCTTTGAATAAGATCTATGTTTATTTAAAGAATATGAGTAAAACTGTGGGTTAGTAAATCAAGTGTTTAACGGACAACTATGAACATGCCCCATACTGTTTTTTCAAAGGACTACATTTTTTTTTGAAATTGTACTAACTACCAACACCTATGTACTTATGTAGTATACGTATACGTACCTACTTGTATATTTTAGGCCGTTTTTTTATTATGAATGACTTTCAGTGTTATAACTGAGTTTCTTGGGTAGACAATTTCTGCCATTTGGTTGTTACAAATCCTTTGGCAAATTTATTCATGCAATATGAACAAATGCCTTGCACATTGTACGCCCTCTCTTTTATGCTGTGTAAGTAGGCGTGGTGGGTGGTAATCGTGCGGGTATAAATGGTGGCAAAGTATGGCAATGCGGAAGGATATCTGACTATCTAATGTCTATCTGCCTACATTCCTGCAGTAAATATGTATGTATGTATGATATCTATTTTATTTTATGTGCGTTTGCAATTTTTACACTCAACCGAGCACCCTTTTTACATATTATATCTACACCTACTATACGTTTGGCCCATCCGGCAAAATTATAATAGACCCGGCTCAGTGTCCTCGCATACACCCGCATATTGTGCAGCATAGTAGATACCTACATAAGTACATACATACATATAATATTATACAATAAGTTCCACTTCCACATTGCATATTGATGTGATGTTTCTTGGCGTTGAGCTTGCAGTTGGCACTCTGTTGCTATAAGCGATATTCATCCGCTTGCTCTATTATAAGTATCTTTGCCAGTCTCTGTTATAATATCCTGATATGTGTATGTGCATGTGTTTGCATTCACGTCGACTATTATATCCTTTATATGGCACAATCTAAAACTCATATGTGCGGAACATTTAAATTAAATTTGCATTTTCATTTCATAAACGGATTAACTGAACAAAGTCAATTATATTTAAACATGACACGAATACATGGGAGCATTTAGAGCGCATACATTACATATACATACACTATAAAAGCTATAGAACTCACACCAGGCTAGGAACTAGGAAACTATTGTACATATTATATCCTTCCTTCTTGCCTGAAGTCAATGCACTTTTATTTTATATTTTTTTTATTTTATACCAGACGATTAGATACCTATAGGTTTTTGTTTTGATGTTATTATCTAGAAGACTATGTTAGTTGCCAGGTGTCATTCTTATTAAAAAGAGAGGTTCCTAATCCCTTGTAATGCAATTGTCTGAAACGGTATTAGGTAGTTTAACACTTCAAAGTACCTACTTAAGAACGATATTTGAAAATGTTTGTGTGTTTAACTTTTTTTTTTTTTTTAATTCGGGAACTATTTTCTAACTAAAAATTAGAATTAGAAGGTACATCTTTTAATCAAAATTCTTGGAGTCGTTTCTAGAAATATAATATTATTCTTAACGGGTTGTCCGTACAGGAAAGACCGGTTATTTTGGAATTTAGATACATTATTTTGTTCTCAAATAGTCTAGAAGAAAATAAAAAACTACTTTGATTTAAAAAAAATTGAGTTTTTGTTTTAAGTTTGAAAAAATTACAAGTTTTGCTACTAGCCCAGTCAATAATTACCAAAAAAAAGGGCTAAAATCGCAAAGCGCGATGTAGTGCTGCATTTTCGATATCTTGTTGGGACATGTTAGCGTAGTCTGTACTCTAGAGTTGGCCAGTTTAGTTCATTTAAGTGAGCGATCAATTTAGTTCAATTCACGCTACTGAACTAGTTCATTTTAGTTCAATAGTCCATTTAACAGAAGATAAAACAACAAAAATTATGCACACCATAGGATTCGAACCCATGCATATCAGATTTGCTCAGTCTTAGCAGTCGTGTGCACTACGCACTCCACCGCTTTAGACCACTGACGAGATCTACCATTCTACAAAATTTTATTATTCTGCAACAATCCGAAGTGATCCATATAATTCAAACCTAACAATTCAAAGAAAATGGGTGGATGCCACGCCCCCTGAATGTAAAATATCAAAATTTAAAATTAAGCCTTTAGTTTGCAGTTCAAGTCCTGCCGCTCTACCAAATTTCATCATACCACGACTATCACAAGTGAAATAATTTATATTAATTCTATGAAAATGGGCGGGATCCACGTCCCCTGTATTGGAAATCTTTAATTTTGTTTCCTATGTATACACTACAAGGTCTTCTGTTGTGTGAAATTACAAGATTCTACGATGCCGGGAAGTGCTCCATAATTTTGATGATCTGTCAGTGAGTGAGTGAGTGAGTCAGTCAGTCAGTTACGGTTTTTGCAATTTTTGCAGTCTTATATCTCGGGAACCACTTTTGAATTGAATTTTGGTCAGTTGTCTAAGCCTGGTGAGATTATTAAATGCTGTGAGTTTGAAGTTTCTGACTTTATTGGTTCTGAAATTAGAGGGATCGGAAATAGCCTGAGTTTGATCCTGTAAAAAGGGTGTAGTGCTAGAACTTGGCTGGGCACAACCGTGCCTTTTGATTATGTATGTTAAGTACACCTACATATCAAGAGACAATATTTGAACTTAAAAGGCTAAAAGAGGAGATTCTCCTTCGCAGAAAATGTTTACGGTATCGGTATAATTTAGTTACTAGTAGTATTATAATAAATAAGTATAGTCTAAGAGCCTACGACATAATAAGTCAAGTCATTTGCGTAATGTTGTAATTCATAACAATACATAGCCTTTGAAGAGTTAAACCAGGATTACCTTGTCTGCCTACCTGAACACGCGACGAAGAGGTGTTAAATTGGACTTAAAGGTGTGACAAAAATGACGGAAGTCAAGTCATTTGCGTAACATTTGTTCGAATGCTATCCGTTTCAGGACACTCTCACAAGAGTCAGTTCAAAAAGGCAGACAAAAATTCCGTGACGAACACTGCGGCAGACAAACTTTTAATGTTGAAGAAAAATTCCTAAAAACATCAGTTAAAACTCTACTGTTTTTTGGATAGCACAAAAATGCAATATTTCTTGGAAGGAAATGTCTGCCTCTTTGATAAATTCAAATTTATAGATTATTTTATGAATTTTTTTTTGTTTACAGACACATGTGCAGTTCCTAGCTTTCATACGGAGGCTTGAAGAAACACCACGAAAACCCCCATATTAATTCGACTATTTTTGTCAAAGAAAATTTGTTATTTGTCTTACAGAAATGAGTCAGCCCCTTTAATATTTTAAGCCTTATGGTTATCTTTGTTGATTACATTAATTGGCAGAAACCTGGTATGGTGCACAATTTTTTTAACGGAACTTTAACGCAGATCAGAAAAATCTCTATACCAGTTACACTGTTTTTCAATCTTATCCAAGCTGACCCCAATCAGGTGATTTGGGTAGAATTTTTTAGAAAGCTGATCGTTACACATCACTACTAAAAGTATCCTCGCAAAAAGGCAGACTGAAATCCCGTCACCAACACCCTAGAATACTTCTTTAAAATGTTGACAATTCGAAATTTTTTAATCAAAACTAGTTCTTGGTCCAACATTTTCGTTTCAAATCCTAACCGAAAGTGATTTGCGTAATATTTTTTGAATGCCATGCGTTTTATCATACTTCAACAAGGCTCAGTGCAAAAAGGCGGACTGAAATTCTTTGACGAACACCCCTCAGAGAACTTTAAAAGTTGACGATTCAAAATTTTTGAGTCAAGTTCAGTTCTTGGTGCAACATTTTTGTTTCAAAACCTAACCGGAAGTGATTTGCGTAATATTTATTTGAATGCTATTCGATTTATCATACTCCAACAAGTCTCAGTGCAAAAAGGCAGACTGAAATTCCTTGACGAAGACCCCCGCAGACTACTTTACAAGTTGATGATTCTGAGTTTTTGAGTCAATTTCAGTTCTTGGTGCAACATTTTTGTTTCAAAACCTAGCCGAAAGTGATTTGCGTAGTATTTATTTGAATGCTATTCGTTTTATCATACTCCAACAAGTCTCAGTGCAAAAAGGCAGACTGAAATTCCTTGACGAACACCCCGGCAGACTACTTAACAAGTTGACGATTCTAAATTTTTGAGTCAAGTTCAGTTCTTGGTGCAACATTTTTGTTTCAAAACCTAACCAGAAGTGATTTCCGTATTATTTTTGTTTTGAAACAAAAATGTTGCACCAAGAACTGAAATTGACTCAAAAATTCAGAATCGTCAACTTGTAAAGTAGTCTGCCGGGGTGTTCGTCAAGGAATTTCAGTCTGCCTTTTTGCACTGAGACTTGTTTGAGTATATTGAAACGAATGGCATTCAAAAAAATATTATTCAAATCAATTCCGGTTAGGTTTTGAAACAAAAATGTTGCACCATGAACTGAACTTGACTCAAAAATTTTGAATCAACTTTTAAAGTTCTCTGAGGGGTGTTCGTCAAAGAATTTCAGTCCGCCTTTTTGCACTGAGCCTTGTTAAAGTATGGTGAAACGCATGGCATTCAAAAAATATTACGCAAATCACTTTCGGTTAGGATTTGAAACAAAAATGTTGCACCAAGAACTATTTTTGATTAAAAAATTTCGAATTGTCAACATTTTAAAGAAGTATTCTAGGGTGTTGGTGACGGTATTTTAGTCTGCCTTTTTGCGAGGACACTTGTAGTAGTGATGTGTAAGGATCAGCTTTCGAAAAAATTCTACCCAAACCACTTGATTGGGGTCAGCTTGGAAAATATTAAAAAACAGTGTAACTGGCTTAGAGATTTTTCTGGTCTGCGTTAAAGTTCCGTTAGCAAAATTGTGCACCATACCAGGTTTCTGCCAATTAATGTGATCAATAAAAGATTAGGCTTAAAATATTAAAGGGGCTGACTCATTTCTGTAAGATAAATAACAAATTTCCTTTGACAAAAATAGTCGAATTTATATGGGGGTTTTCGTGCTGTTTTTTTCAAACCTCCGTATTAAAACTAGGAACTGCACCATGTGTCTGTAAATAATAAAAAAAATCATAAAATAACCTATAAATTTGAATTTATCAAAGAGGCAGACATTTCCTACCAAGAAATATTGCATTTTTATGTTTTAAGGAACTTTTCTTCAACATTAAAGGTTTGTCTGCCGTGGTGTTCGTCACGGAATTTTTGTCTGCCTTTTTGAACTGATTGTTGTGAGAGTGTCCTGAAGCGAATAGCATTCGAACAAATGTAACGCAAATTGACTTGACTTCCGTCATTTTTGTCACACTTTTGAACGTGTCTGCCACCACTTTGGTAACGTCCAAAGAGGCTACCTTTCTGATTTTGGTTTTTAGTGGACTAAGACCTATTTGGGTTTAAAGCACCAACATTACGCAAATGACTTGACTTCCGTCATTTTGGTCACACCTTTAATTCCAATTGAACACCTCTTCGTCACGTGGTCAGATTGGCAGACAAGGGAATCCTGGTTTAACCCTTCAAAAGCTATGTATTGTTATGTAGACAACATTACGCAAGTGACTTGACTTATTATGTCGTTGGATCTCAGTCTAGTACTATTTTGAACTTTCTATCGATTTAATAATTTTCTTGAATTCATTTGAATTGGTATGTGACCCTTCTTTCTGTGTTACAGAAGAAGTGCTTCTAAAGAACAAATAAACTGCATCTTCTGAAATATTAATATATACGTAATCAGATTTAGGGCTGGTCACGAGACAAGAAAAGTCTCGATCTCGGTCTCGCATGACGAGACCGAGACGTGACGAGACGAGACTTCCTTTTAAGCAACTGAGACGAGACTGTATATTTGGACCGAAATTTACAGAGAGCCTAAGAAATTAAAAAATACAACTTGAGTTAAATATTTATAATCTTCTGCACATATTCAAACGATAATCGAAAATATTTCGTTCCAATAATCAACAGTTTGTCCGAAAATCGTATTTTTCGGAGACGAGACTGAGACGAGACTTAAGTATACGAGTACGATACGAAACCGAGACGAGACTTAAATGTTCCGATTTTAACTAGACCGAGTCTTATTAGGATTTCACCTACCAATTTTCAGTGTTTTGCCAAGCCATTAACAAGATATGTTAATTAGCGTAAAAGTCCACTTGTTTGACTTGTGTCCCACCTCCTACATTTTGAAAATGATTTTATATACACGTGGAACACAAATTGAAGCAGTTTTACTGCTTTGTTGACTGCTTTGTTTACTTGTTTTTGACGTTCTTGGGATTTTGCTGTCACAACTTATGTCAGCTGAATAATTAAGATCAGCTGTTGAATTATCACCTTTCCGAAAAATAACAGTTAGCAAAGAATGTGTTACCTTGAAATAACTGAGTAAGTTTTAATTACTTGAAAAATATCCCGACGACGAAAAGGAAAAAATAAGATCCCTGGGCAATAATTCGTCATCAAACATGCCTTATTTGAAAAAAAAAATATATATTTTATATCCTGCATTTATTTTAATAAATTGGAAAAATACTTAACTTACTTAAGGATACCGCTGGCCACAGAACGAGGTTCAGATGAAACAGTGTCCTTTACAAATAAAAACTCAAAAACACCCGCGATCGCACGTCCTTTCACCTTGGTAGTCAACTACAAGCCACAACTAGCTGATTTCATACAACCTACTCCCGATATCTACACAACTGTAATGGAGGTGGCTCAAGCCAATACTTAAATTTTGTTTGTGATCATTGTCCCACATACATAGCATTTCTTTAACAAAAGTGCACGTAGAACAAACCAATTCTCAACTTTCTTAGTATTTTCTCTACCTCTTGTCGACGTGTTATGCACGTGGAACAAAACAATCCTCACAAAAAAACTGCGAAAAATTGTATGGAAAAGTTGTCCCAAACGCCAGAAAATGGTTTTTGGCACAAAACAATTCTAAGAACTGATGATTTTGGTGGATATGGAACAAAATCGATGTTCGATATTTCGGGATTGGAAAGCCATAGCGCGAGTCGGATCAAATATTTAGAAAGAGCATATAAAATTACCATAGAATCCATTCCTAACTCAAAAGACAAAGAGTCTCGTCTCGTGGCCAGCCCTAATCAGATTAGGATTATCGAGAACTTTTATGCAGGTAAATACAATATAATAATACATATACATGAAAACAAGAAATTGGAAATTCTTAATTTCAAAGAACTAAAACCACGAACACGAATTACAAAAAGAAGAGCCAAAGAGAATATGAAGAGGAGACAGTAGTGTGGCGCTACCTATACTACTTAATGAAGGACAGGTAACTATGTATATATTTAGAACAATCCTTGGAAGGAACTTTACTGTTTGTGAGGTTAATTAGAGACTGATGGTATACAATAAAGTTGCATTGGTATGTTCGAGATGTTAAGGGTATTTGAATGTTGATACCAACAAAGCATCTTGGTCTTGGAAATGATTGGTGAGTCTATGATATTCCTATAAGAAATAGAAATTCCACAAATTCCAGAAAACATCTCCTTAAATTGCAATAATTGTTTTTACTACTTACTTAAGTCGGTATTTTTAATCATTTATACCCTCATCCTTGAAACACATCTTTGTCGTAGTTAGACCCTAATGGAGTTTGAATGACTAATCAAAGTGAGTGGGGGTGATATGTAACGTAAAATCGAACAACACACCACTATTCTTTATTATATACCTATATGCCTTTTGGAACGTTAAAGTAAGTGGACATAAAAAGTCTGTATATTGCAGACAATTTACGACTTCAGGCTACGAAATGGCTCTTACCATATATTTTATACAACATATTCGTATCTGATATACAAAAAAAAATGAAATAAAAGCAAGTTTTCGCGATAAGCTACAGTGATAAAATTTATTTAAGTAGATATTCGAATCAGTATAAATACACGATAATGACGGTGGTTTATAAAATTGAATTAAAATTCAAACAGCTTAATGTTTGTCCAAGACCGAGACGTATGAAAACTGTGAGATCAAAAGTGAAGCATTATGTCAAAAGGCTATAAATAATTTTATGGATATTTATATTATAATGTTGTGCGCTGTCGGTCTTCTTAACTAAATGGCAAAAAATCAATTAAACGCAAAATTATATTGATGAATGTTAGTAGGTACATTAGAGTGCACTACGATTTCCTTTTTGTTAGTGTTTGCCATAGACCATCTATTGGAATTAAGTTTATTTGTATTCCAAATTTTTTGGAGTTATTAATTTAAAAAAAAAATTAATACAGGGTGAATCACCATAGGTTTGACAAAGAGCTAGAGAGAGCCATAGGCGTCCGGAGGGGGGGGGGCAAGGAGGGTCACTTGCCCTGGCTCTGGCCGAACAATCACACTAGTTCTATTTTTATTATTAACTAGGAAATTTTTCATAAAAATGACTGTTTTAATGTACTTTTTTTGTCAGAGTCCATGGTTTGCCCCCCCCCTCCCTGACTCTGAGTAAAGCCGTGTATAGCCGCTTTCATTTTACTCTTTGTTGTGTTCGGAAATGTGATTATTTTCTGGGCAGCTTTGTTTACAGGTCCATGGTTTGAAAACAATTTTTTGAAAACGTTACAAGTATTTTCAAAAAAATGTATCATTATCAGGGATGGAATCAATTGTGTTGATTGTCGATTTGAAGATACCTGTCTTTATCACATCTATAGGCAAAGATAGAGGGAGCAATCATCAAAACGACAATCAACACATATGATAATCAAGTATCACCTTAGCCGATTCCACCCACCACAGATTTTTAAAGCAACCAACAAACATGCCATCTTTGATTCAATAATAGAAATTCGATACAAAATCAAAAATAAACCCAGACATAAGTGGGTATATTAAATTTTGGTTCTGTTAACAGAAAAAGATCAGGTCAATGTATTGAATAAATTATTGTTTTAACAAAATCGAGATGACGCTGACAATTGCTTTAAATCTCTATGGGAGGTAATGGAAAAATGCTTGAGTGAATCAGGCATAGTTTAAAGGGGGCCGTGATATTTTGCCATGCGTCATATGGCCATATTTCAAAATATGGCCATACGACACATTTTGCAAGTGTCAAATGGCCATATTCGAAAACATGGCCATTTGACGCTTTTTTAAAGTGTAATATGGCCATATTTCTTTGTGACTTTTGGGCATATGGTTTAATGCTCGAATATCAGAACTCAATAAACAAATTGTGGACCTTTGACTCAACCTGATGTGCCAAATGGAAATTTTATGTAAATTATTTTTTAAAATGTTCTTTAAAAAAAAATAAAAATTTTTCAAAACAACTTTTTGAAAACGTATACAAGTATTTTTAAAAAATTCGCGCGAACTTTTTAAAAATACTTGTGAACGTTTTCAAAAAATTGTTTTGAAAAAATACTATCTTTAAAAACAATATTAAAATTTTCCAAAATAACTTTTTAAATTCAAAAAGCTATTTCGGAAAATTTTAATTTTGTTTTTAAGGATAGGTCCCAGAACATTTTAAAAATTACTTTACATACATAAAATTTCAAAAATAAAATAAAAATTTTGCAAAGAACTTTTTGATAACGTAAACTTGTATACGGGCGAAGTTCAAGAGAAGAATACTTGTTTGTATACGTTTTCAAAAACTGGTTTTCGAAAATTTTAATTTTGTTTTTGAAATTTTATGTAAAGTAATTTTTGAAAATGTTCTGGGAACTATATTTAAAAACAAAATTAAAATTTTTCAAAACAACAAACGTTCATAAGTTTTTTGTTTAAATTCGCGCGTACTTCTGGCAAAAGAATAATTTGAAAGTGACGTATGGCCATAATGGCCATATGACACTTTGTAAAAGCCAAATGTTGCAATATGACCATTTGACGTTTTCACAATGTGTCATATGGCCATATTTCAAAATATGGCCATATGACACATGGCTAAATGTCACGGCACCATTTTAAGCTGTCCAAGGATAATTCAAAAACAAATCCATCAATCAAATGTTCCCGCTTCTTCCCCCCCAAAGTTATTTTTGAAAAGCTATTTATATTCCGTACATCGATTCCCTGATAATGTCGCACAAAATGCTTTTCAGAAGAAAATGAAGCTGCATTTTCACTATTTCAGTTATCACCAAAAAATAGGCAAATTATAGATGGATAGATAGATTTTATTTCGCAAAAAATAACTCAAAGGTAGTAAACCGCACATTTTACAATTCAGAGATTTGATTAAACTTATCTTACATCTGAAACATTATCTTATTTTATTTGTAAAATCATTTGGGCAATAGTTTGCTTTAAGGAAAATGCTTACAAAAAACATTCAATTTAAATTTATGAAAAACAAAAAAATGAAATGACTAGATTGCAATAAGTTAAGAAAATAACAAACAACATTTCAACAGTAGTTGATATAAATAAATGAAAGTAAATATGCAATAAATACATAAGTAATTAGAATTAATAATACATACAAACAAACAAATAACAAACAGGTAAATAATTTTACAAATAAGTTAATGAATTAAGAAATAAATTAATAAACGAATGTTTAAATAAATAAACAAATGAAAAATAAAAAATAAATAAATAAAAAAATTAATAAATAAATAAATAAATAAATATATATATAAATAAATAAATAAGTAAATAAATAAGAAAATAAATAAGTTAATTGGTACAAAAAGGTACAAAACAAGTAAATTAATAAATAAATAAGTATTTACTGGAACAATTAAATTTAATAACAAATCAGTTAATAAATTAACAAGTAAATAGATGGATGTGTAGGAGATATGACAAGAAGAACTAATATTTATCACAGTTTGTTAATGAGTATATGCAAATTATGGATTCTCCAGAATTCGATATTATTATACAGAAAATAATGGAGAAATATGGCTGCTTTCTGGATAGTTTCCTGGCTGAGATCAAGATGTGGTACAGTTTTAACAAAATGCAGACAAATGGAAATGATTGATTTGATTGATTTATTGAATAGTGTAGAGAAGTTTCATCCATCGATTTTTTCAGCTCTTTGTATAGGGCTCTCAATTCAAGCAACTACATGCACCGCTGAGCGACCTTACGCAAAGTAAAATCTTGGCTTAGATCCACAATGACCGAAAAACGACTTGATTCGTTGTGCATGATGTACATTCATCGAAATATTGTCAAGGAACAAACAAACTTTTACAACGAAATAATTGACCGTTTTGGGAAAGGGCCCAGGCGGGTGGTTGCAGTTGCTATTCATTAAGAAACCAATGTTGAAGAAAAATCATTTGCTTCCTTTAATAATTATTTAACGTCAACCCCAATAAAATGTCATATTTTCTAGTCCTAAAATAAAATCACTTACAACTGACCTATGCCTAAACAAAATGAATACACTTTTAATAAAAAATAAAACATCGAATTCAAAAATTGCATATTCATTTTTAATATCCCCCCCCTGGCAAAAATCCTACGGGCGCCTATGGCTAGAGCGTGTATTTTGGTTCCAGATAGTATTAGAGGAGGGGTCTATCCCTCCCTCCGTTTAGATGGAAAGAGCAATTTTCTATAATAATTTATAATCTAAGCATATTTTTGAACAAAATAATATTTACAATTTGACTTATAACTTGTTAGATGCGATGATATAATACATTTAATGACACATAGGGGGCCTAATCTACGTTATTTTAAAGGCTCCCGTTCACTGAAGGGTCGCTGCCTTAGACACGGTGGCTTTCCATTTCCATACTCTACGATCCCGGGCACGCAGCTTCCATTCATCCAAACCAAGCGCTCTGGCGTACGCGACGATGCGATGGCTTGGTCTTTAAACCGTAGAACCGGTCTTCCTTGTCGTCTCGCACCTGAGGGCTGGAATTTAAAGACTCTCTTGCCTGAAGCCAAGGAGTTAAAGGATTGTACAAAAATAAAATATCTATTAGGTACGGTACATGTCAACAAAAATTAAATCTTAAAGTTGGTTGACTTTATTGCCTTCTGGGTGTTCCGTCGGGCGATAGTCTTCGCCTCTTTATAAAGACGCTTGTTATTGCAGTGGTGTTTCATTCGCTGCCAGTCGTAATGTAGGGTGGTTCAGATCCTTAGTAACTTTCTTTCGAACATTTGAAGTTGCTTCATGGCTGTCTTCGAGATGGAGAACCATAGACTGGGAAGTAATAGCTGATGACAGACCGCAGGAGCTGCTGGTACATAAGTATCTTCGTCTTCAGGCTTAGTCGATTTTTACGTCAGTGGTGGAGTCGATGGAAGGCCCATCAGTTGGATTTTCTGAGAACGTTTCTTGACTGATGGGTTGAACCTTTTAACAACTCTTTGAAGTGGATGCCTATAGGTACCTACTTTACGTTCTTTTTGCTGTTAGCTGTTAGGAAGTTTCAAAACATGGCTTTTGCAGTTGGCTGCGTTGCGACTACCTCTACTGAGTCTCCTGAACCTGAAGCCCACAAGCCCCGATTTGGAGGTGATTATCCGGATTCCCTATTTCTTGTTGAAAGGAGTCTCAGTCTCTTAATATGGTACCTAATCAACTTTGGCAAAATCTAGTCAGATGTCAGTAAGCTGTAGACACAGTGTCCAACCTTCGAACCTTGTGCAACTCCGGCTTTGATATTCTTTACTTGCGATTTGGATTTTTGCAGTTGTACGTAAAATTTTCTGGAAAAAAGATAAGAAAAACGAATTTTGGTAATGACGGGGTCAAAGTAGTAGCTATTTTAGACTGAAACATCAACAAGTTTAGGACTGAATACAAACTTAAAAATTTCATGGATATAATGTTCTTATCTCTGTTTTCAATTTTATATCATTGAGGATATTCCCCTTCCACCCCGCAAAATCGAATGCTCCTGTCCGAACTGAACGTACTTATTTCCTTAAAAATGCTTGAGGCATCAGAACGAAGCTCTCCGCCAAAATTCAGCTCTTTCGAAGTTATTTTTGAAGTGGAAGTCTAAGAGAATTTTTTTGTTCCATACGGCACTTTTGTCGATTTTGAGTTAGAAAACGATTATTTGGTAACTTTTTATGCTCTTTCTAAATCTGTGATCCGATTTGCTCTATGTTCTTCCAATCCCGAGATATTGATTTTTTCTCATATCCACCAAAAACAAGAGCTTGTAGAATTGTTTTTGCTATAAACCATTTTTTTGGCGTTTGGGACAATTTTGCCATATAATTTTACACAATTTTTTTGTGAGAATTCTTTTGTTTCACGTGCATCACGGCGCGGCGAAAGAGGAAATACTAACAAAGTTAAGAATTACCTTATCTACATAGGCCTACTTTTTGAAAAAAAGTACAAAAGTGAGAATTTGTAACTTTCCCTAAAGAAACCCGCTTCCAAAAGAACATATGAAAATTGTTCTGACAGATAAATTAAGGCACCATACACATTTTTCTATTGTTTTAGCTAGCAGGTGTCTTCAGCAAAGATATTTATTTCTCACTTTTGTACTTTTTGGCAAAAGTAGGTTTATGTATCTATAGGATATTATAATTGTCCTAAGCAACAGGGCAATAAAGAACTAGGACATTACCGGTTTTTTATTGTAAAAATCATTGTATGGGTTATTGAAGATGAGAAAACCGCGGAGTGCTATTAAATAAGAGGGTGTAATTTGAAGGGGAGGGGGTAAATTCAACCATTTTCGGTTTTTGAATATAATTCGATAACCAAGCTAGATTTCGTAAAAATGCCATTAATTATTTACTATTTACTACCTATCGAAAAAGCCTACTCAATAAATTTTAAACCAATTTTTAATGTGCTTAAATAAAAACAAAAAGATTGCAAAAAATTGCAGAAAAATCTTTTTTTTTTTGTTTTATTTTACTTATTTGCCTTAAACTTTTTTTTTTGTAGAGATAGGTGTAGAAATGATTCCAAATAAAAGAATGACTGGAAAATTTCATTTAAAATGGAATATTCAAATATTTTTTCTTAGACAAAATTAACAAAGATAAAGTCGCTCAAAGTAAGCCATTTTTCGATTTTGATTGCGTTTACTTTGACATTAATTTAATTCTTATTTTTTGCAACAAAACTTAATTTTATTTAATAAAACAAGAATAATAAGTTTATTTATCAACTATAATTGATTATTATAACAGCCTGGTTGCTTTGCATAGGTAGAGATGGCGGTCACAAGCATCCTTGCTCGATGACCCAATTAACGCTGTAATGCGCCGTTTTGATAAAATGGGAAAATGAAAATCATACAAAAATAAAATAAAAATGTTCACTTCTAGATTTGATTAAATCTCTTGAATATGGCCATCCATGTTTTCAAGAATATCATCTTCTTCTATGTGCAAGCCATCTCATGCTGAATTTGAAGATTATTTCAGTTATGAACTATCACCGTATCAAACAGCAATTTTTGAATGGTTAAACATGAGAAAAAATAAGAAGTCACACATATGAGTATTTCACACCTTTCTTTTGTAGGAAGCAATTCCTATGCCTAGCTCTACTGGAAAAAAAGTTAAAGGCAAATACCTAAGTAAAATAAACCAAAAAAAAATAATTTTTTTTCAATTTTTTTTTATATTTTAGCAAATTTAAAATTTGTTTAAAATTTTTTGAACAGGTTTATTTTATAGAAAATTTTATTCGCTACAATAAACGACATTTTTTTCGAAATTTAGCTTGGTTTTCGAGTTGCTTGAAAAAAACGAAAATGGTTGCATTTATACCCCCTCAAAATTGCACCCTATTATTTAATAGCACTCTGCGTTTTTCTCATCTTCAATAACCCATACAATGATTCTTACAATAAACACCAGGTAACGTCTTAGTTCCTTTCTATCGGGTGTTTTTTAGACGTGTGGCCAAGAATTTAGCTTTATTATAAAGATAAGGGTTTTCCATTATGTTTTAAAATCGATTTCGGGCAAGTGAATGCCGCGGCTGTCTCGAAGCGGTGTGAAATCGCACGATCTTGAAAGCCACGCCACAGGCCACGACGCGATATAATGCGCTCACCAAAAGCTTCCTTCAATAAATTGATTGTTTCGTTGGCTGTATGGAGTCGACACACGACTCCACAACACATGACCAGATGTGGATCAGGCTTTAGTTCTTCATCTTCATTTTCGAAAGTTGGTGATTCAAGAGCTGATCCAAACTATTCAGCTGACAATAGTTGTGACAGAAACACCCCAATAATATCAAAAAGAAGTAAACAAAGCAGTCAACAAAACTAACTCCATGAAACTTTTTTTTGTTTTGTTAATTTTTAAGCATGTTTAATGTTCACTGTAATTTTCGAATAAAAATTGTATTGAAAAAATAGATGAATTCGATTTCTCTTTTCAAATTTCATCATCCACGTCCATGTTTTCTTGGCTTTCAAATATTTTTGAATGAGAATTGCTTTGTGCCATATCCATTTTTTTTGTGTTCCGCGTGTACAGAAAAAAAATTCAGTTTCAAAATATTGGAGGTGGGACACAAGTCAAAACCTTTATGCAAACCTTTAAATGTGTTTCTCTGAAAAAAGTGCCAATGGCGTATGGAACAAACCAATTCTCGGTTGACGGCGACGTTTTATCAAAATATTTGAACGGAAAACGGAGAATTGAAACTTGAATAATAAAGCAAAACTTTGAATAATGAAGCAATTGGTAAGTACTTCATCAAAATATAAGAAGTATTATAAGCACCTACCTACCTAATTACTTGCATCAAAACATTACATGCATATTATATGCAATGCGTATATCTAACGCACTGCTTACTTCCGTTTCCCTGACAAGTTCAAGATTCATAGCAAAAATAATTTTGATTTTTTTCTTCAGCCACATAATAGAGGTGCCAGTACAGTGCAGATGCAGTGTATCGTTGTAAATCACAGCGGGTTCTTAAAGACGTCTACATTCGCGCAAGTCCATCGTAAATTCTGCTTTATTTCCAACTAAATGTTTATATTTCTCGGCTTAATTGCTGGCAATTTAATGATCCTCATGTTGTGCTGCACGCCATCGCCATCACATTTCCATCGCCTGCCATGCCCCAGCGGCAACTTCTTGCAAAAATACAATTTAAAAAAATAAAAAATATTAAACTCTATATTCTGTGTACAACAGCGGCGTGGACGTCATTCAGCCTCATTGCTATCACTGTGCTGGATCTTAATTGTCATAATCGTATGTGAGATGCTTCAGTGCGCGAGCCCAAAATAGATGGATTTCATATTTTGTATCTCATGGCTTTGTCAGATGTACAGTGGGTTGGAAACATCCAGAAAACTGCGTGGGTCTTATCCGAATCGTTTGTCCATCGATTGTCCACGTTTGTCCAACCAAAAAATCTTTTGTCCATCCTCAGAAAAAAAGTGATGATGTAAGCTTTTCTTTAAATTTAAAATTTGTATGGTGCTGCTATAAAAAAGAAATGTGCTGCTATAAAAAAGAAATGTTGAATAACTTTTCAACTAAGGGTGGAAAAACGATTATTTTTGAAGGATAATCTTAAAAAGCCGGTGGACAAACGAATGCACTTAGTCTCATCCTCCTAAGTCATCTATTGGGGGTAGTAGGTGAGTTTTTTTTTTTGATTTTGGGGAGTTGCTATAAAAAAAAAACTTAATAACTTTTTTCCTGAGGGTGGACATGGACCAACGATTTTTTTGGTTGGACAAACGATATGTACAAACGAGTCTGGTAAATTTTGACTACGGGGTTCCCACTTCACACAGCTACTACTTATCCAAGTAATATTAAATTCAACAAAAATCTTTTTATCCATTCCTAAATTCTCAAAAATTTAATGAAAAATATATGAAATTGCCCATTAGAAAAATATATTTTGTAATTAAATTAAATGTAATTATTCAATCGAAGCATAAATGTTCAATAATAATAAATAATCATCCTAGAACTCAATTTTGAGCTTAATTTATTTTGAAAATTTTATGAAAATGGAAAGTTTTAGTTTTTAAATAAACGGCCCCACTGTGTAAGAACGGACATTTCTTATATTCATATTGAAACCAACATCTGAGCTCTGACATGTAGATGTAGGCCCAGCGACAAAGTGCAAAACAAGGAACATTTTGCGTGCAGGCATCTCTCTGTCTTCTGTGTGTGTCGTAATCGTAATGGTCGGGTCGGGAGTTGGGACCATCAAAATGATCGGCACCGCAACTGCCATGCCATCATGATGTTTAACTGGTGGCTGATGGAGCCGCCACCACCATCGAGATGAGCCGCAAGGGGCAATGTTGACGTATGTTAAAAATAGAAATAGGATGTGAGTTGAATTTCGGTTTTTTTAATTTTATTTTTGTTATTTCATTGCGTTTTGACAATAATTTCTGTTTGTCTTTTGCCAAAGAAAACAGCAAAGAGCCGCTGAGGTGATCTTATATAGCAAAGATCAAAAGAAATAGTGATCGTAATTCGCTCAGGCTAACCAAACTCTGTTTGGATTCTGTGTCTTTTACGGTGAGTTTGTGATTGTTAAGAAATAAGTTAGGCGGTTGGGAGAGTGGTATTTCTAAATAAGCATTGCATTCGCATATTTTACAGTTTGCAGTTTGTTTATGATGTTTTGAATGAATTCATTCATTTTACCTTCACTATCGGAGATGCACATAACACGATACACGACAGTCTTGTTAATACAGGCAGAAGAATGTTTATACAAGTGGGTGAACTTTGGTCAATAATATTCACTATCATATAAGCTTTGAAAGTAGTTAACTGAAAGGTAGATAATAGTTCTACACTCTTCCCCTAAAAAAAAAACACCCGTTCACAAAAAATGCTTTTATGGAATCTCTTATTTCTTGTTTCATATAAAAAAAAACTAGCTGACCCAGCGAACTTCGTTCCGACTAATAAAGTATTGAAAATAATAATTCTGAGCATGCACATGCAAAAATGTAGTTCGGTCAATTAAAATTCTTTATTTAAATGTTATATTAAATATCATACAAATAAACAAATTGACAATGTCGATGATGTGTTTCAAATAAACCAAAAATGATTTGCATGTCGGCTAAGCTTCTTCTTTTCCATTGAAGTGCTTAATGGTAAACAACACTCTTCATTTTATTCTCGGGGGCGTAAACGTACAAAGCGGTAGGTTTCCCAAAACGTGAGCCACATGCAATATTGACAATTGATTGTGCAAGAAACATAGGGGAATTCATGATTGATGCCACAAACATCCAGCAATTGTCCTTGTGAGTTATTGAATGTCAGAGCAAAAGCGAGAACCATCACCGGAACTTGAAGACGCTTAACCCCTTACTGCATGGTTTTTTTTTTCTTCATGAAAAAAATGTATGTGGTAGTTACTTCTAAATTAAAGGACACGTGTTTCAGGAAATTTCATTTTATTTGATAAAAATTGGGAAAATCGAATTTTTCCGGTTTGGACCATATAGTCTAAGAGCCCACAGCAACTTTTGGGTGTGAACGATAGCAAAAATTCCTTTTGTTTTAAGATAGGTCCATACTATTCATGTGCAAATATAAAAGTCTGGCATTTGGGGGTTGGGGCGTTTGTATGCAATACTGCATTTAAAATGCAATGCATTGAAAAGGCAGTGTAGGAACTTCAAAAATCATATTTAATAAAAGGGCTGAGTGCCCAAGACATGGTTATGGAGTCCAAAATATTTTCTGAAGAGCCAAATGGCTGCAAGACGCACTCAAAGCTTCAATCTTTTAGTGCATCTTACAGACATTTGGACCCACAGAAAAGGTCTTGAACATCATATTCATATTTAGGGCGCTCAGCTCTTCAATTAAATTCAATTTTGAAGTTCCTACTCTTGGTACCTAGGCTTTAAAAAAAAATTGCATTTTAAATGCAGAATTACGTACAAAGGCCCCATAACCGACATGCCAGACTTTCATATTTCCATTTGAATAGTATGGACCTATCTTAAAACAAAAGGAATTTTTGCTATCGTTCACACCCAAAAATTGCTGTGGGCTCTCGGTCTAATACATGGAGCAGAAAAGGAACAAAACTTATCTTTCCAAAATAAATCAATTATTTATTGCAAATTTTATGTAGTGTGGAATAACATGAAACAATTTCTTTTTTCGTTGAGGCATAAGTTTACTGTGCATTTTCGGCACTTCACAAAAGATCTTCCACCGCATTCTGGGACCTAACAACGCTGTCTAGTAGTCCAAACAGGTAAGTGATCTAACTGATCCAAGCGTACGTCCTGGGATGGCATACTAGCAACGGGTCCTTTCAACTTCTTAGATTGAATAATATTTTCTATGACATTAGAATTTCTACCTCATTTATTGACGGTACTTGGCTTGCTGGGATAGCATAAACCAAAAATCTTCAGCTACCGCGACTTTGAAGTCTGCTTAAGGCATAGACGGCTCGGATCTGTCTAGCCTTTGTCTATTACAACAGCCACGCGTTGGTAGAATTTTTTGGATCTAATTTGTATCCTGTAGAATCCAAGAAGCGCATCCAACAGATCGGCTCCAGCCATATTGTACGTCATCACTGCCTTTGGACATGGTACATCTTGGTAACCCCTTTTTTTATTGTATGGTCGAACTTCAGTAGATGGTTTGCTGCCGACGTATGTATGAATGTCGAAGTTCACGATCCTGTTATCATACGACGTTACTACAGAGAAGTCAATTTCCTCTACAGTCGGTAGTTTTTCAACGCTTGCACCTCTTCCCATTTTCGTCAAGTCTTTTTCTGCTGGAATCTTATACCCCGGAATGCGATTAGCTTTTAGTGTGCCTAACCGTAAGATCGCCTTTTTAGCCAGGTAAGTCAACAGTGGCAAAGATGTGTACCAGTTATCGACGAATAATTTATAGTTGACGCCTTCAGGAATAGTTCTTGCAAGTAGAACAACATCGTCACTAGAAGTACTAATCGTTGGCAAATTGCTGACTGACTGTTCAGGTCCTTGGGCTCCAGTATAAATTTTAAAGTCATAGCTGAACCCAGAGCTTCCACTAAGCACGAAATTCTTATATCCCCATTTGTGTAATTAGGGGCTTTTTTTTAGCACTTCGTTTTTGTATGACACGAAAATATATAACAGATACGAGGGTAGGTCAAAAAAAAAATCCAAATTTTGTGCCCTTGTTGCAAAGTGTGCCATATATGATCCAACCAATTTTTCATCACAAAAGTAGGTACTATTACTTCACCAAACTAAAAAAAAAAAGTACTTCATCAATAAACTTACATTATTTTCTTTACGGGTGTATTTTTTTGCGAGCACAAATTTAAATTTTGTATTTTTTATAGAATTTTGAATTTCTCAAACACGCTCATACCCGACTGAAACCTGTTTGACAAGTTTGACGAAAGAATTAATTGCCACAACTCACTTATAGATGGCAATTATTAAGACAATTTCTGCATGAAAAAAAAAAACATAAAATTTATTAAACATTCAAAAATATTTAGTTTAATATAGTTTGGCTCATATACGAGCCACCATACGGTAAAGGGTTAAATACGAATGGCAAATCGTTCGGAAGAAATAAGCGGGATCCGCAGAATGAGAACATGTTCGCCTTTGAATTTCCTTCTAAAAATCATGACTTGATTTATTGATTTGATGTCCGTCAAACGCGTTCCGTTACAAAGTTTCGGTGAATTTGAAGTTGCGCAACAAAATTATAACAGCCGACTTTCAATTTTAAATTGATTAGCGGCAAACTCGGAATATCTAAACAATTCGAAAATTCCGTGGGATAGTTGGTGCCTTCTTTTTCATCCAACACGGAGTCCACGGATTTAATGTAACTCACCGTCGATTTGGCAAAAATTTGGTGAAAATTCAATCAGGCCGGTGACTAATAGTCCAATAAAATAAGCAAAAACGTCTAATTTTAAGAGTATACCTGTTGGGGATTCAAATACCACAAAATTCCAACAAAAAACTGTCTGCGTCGTCCGCCATTTTGAAAAAGACGCTTAAGAGCGTTAACTCGATTTTCTAAACCGCTATTAGTCGTACAGTGGATATTTTTATTTACTTTTGTAGGTTAAAATGTTCTCTACAATTTCTGCCATAAAAAAAATTAAAATTTCGATTTTAAAGATGGTTTTTCAAGTTTATCTCACCCAATGGCAATCCGAACCAAAAATCACTCTTGATACTTTTTATAGAACATTAAATTTCCTACATTAATGTGCTTTTAGATTCCATGTAAATCAAATACTTCTAAGATATAGCACGACAAAGTTTATAATATTATATAATAAAGTGTCGATTGGTTTTATTAAATTTTCCCTACTTGTTCCCCGTTAGATTTACAAACATAAAATTACCAACAATTTTGTAAATACATAGTTATACATTTCGATCAGCATTGCTTGACCTTGGAAAGAGGGGTCATAAGGGTAATTGGTCAATAATTGGAGGGTGAAAAAGATACGCCTTTTTCAGAGATAGGCAGGACGAGTGCTTTTCTCCATCCACTTGGAAAGAGACCAGTAGAGTAGGACAGATGGAAGAGCGTATGCGCATAGTGATTTTGCCAGTGTCGAAGAACATCTCTTCAGAAGAATGGGAGGGATACCATCTGGCCTAAGGGATTCATGTATATCAAGATCTTTCAAATCTCTAGCAACTACACAAAGAAGATCTGTCCCATAAAATCATTTACGCTCTTAAAGACAGGAGGAGTCTTAACACTTTCTGGCAGCGTCGAATTAACAGCAAACTGTGCTGCAAGCAAATTGGCTTTCTCTAACGAGCTGACAGTAGTAGCCCGTAGCGTAATGGTTAGTGCGTTCGACTGTCACGCTGAAGGGGGTGGGTTCACTTCCCAGCCTCGTCCACCTAAAAACTAAAAAGTTTTTTTTCAGGGCTACTGCCTCTTGCGATGAATTGACAAATCCTCCAAGAGTATCACTTGTCACGAATAAGTGCTTCTCGTCTAGCCGTTCGGATTCGGCATAAAATTGTAGGTCCCTTGCATTCCTGTCGACAGGCGCACACAGGAATGGTTGCGAGTTGTTAGTCACTAGGCCCTGGTTCTTCATGAGCCGTTGTGCCACCCAATTTATTTTTTATTTTTTAACGAGCTGACAAAAGGGGTGTCATTCAAGGCGAACGCTGGAACAGACGACGAATTCTAGCATTTCGTATAACGTTTTTTGCAAATGACCAAACATTCTTACTACCATTGGGACATTGTAGTTTTTCTTGCCTTAATTTTTGGCTATATGAAAAAATTTGGTTCAACGAATATGAACGTTACAGGTCTTTCTATCTTGTTTGAACTTATGCCGGTTTTCCTCAGTAGGGTTGGCTTTATAACATCGGAAACTAACTTCTCTGACCCTAATAACCTCTTTACATCTCGAATCTACAATAATAAAGTGGAGATGGATGTAACAGCCAGAGTCATCAGATTAAAAATAAACGAAAAATGAAGTAAATACACATTTCTGTCTCAGATTTTTAATCAAATCAAACACTCTGCTGTTTGTTCGGTAAAAAATGAATACGATAAAAAAAAAACCTACAGTGATGTAATCCTGTGTGTCCGGCCTAACAGTATCTACATTCTAAGTATAATAGTCAAGTAATTACATGAATTTAAGGATACCCACGTATGCGTCAAATTTGGTATTTTTTGCTGAGTTGTTTTGGCCTATTAAATAACATAAGTTTTCGACCTCGAGCGTGATTGTTGGTTTTAGTCCTAAAGAACTAAGTTCAAATAAAAAATATTGTTTTACGATTTAAAAATTACTTTATTTTTTTCAACTTGAGCCCGAAACCATCTCTGTAGAGCCAATGGTTTCCAAAGTACAGCATTTCAAAATTTAGCGATTGAAAATTAAATACAACAATTAGTATTATCAAATAGTCCTAATGTCAAATAAAGAATGGTTGACATAAATGCATCAAAGTATTGGAGCGTGTAGGTTAGACCAAAAGAAAAGAACAATCATACCGAAAGAAAGGTCTGTATGCCCTAGTTAAGGTGAGAGGGGAAATTTGTTAAAAAAATGACTTAAAGTAGAAACAACACTATTGAAAAACAATGGTTACACCTACAATATTCTCATATAGCTAATATTAGACTCAAAAAACCATTCTTGTATTTGTTTTTTTAAATAAAGTTACTTAAATCTATAGTTTTTGATAAATTAATTTCCAAACTCAAAAAATTGATTTCCAAACTCGAAAAAAATTGAAAGTTAAATTGAAGAATCCGAGATTGTTGTCGCTATTAGATTTGCTTAAGTTTATTTCACCTTGAAATCAACATAAAGAAGTGACATAAGAAGGTAAGTATGTAAGGTAGGAACTAGGTAGGTAGGGAGGTATGCATAATATTAAATAAGTTTTGTCAAAGCATTTAAGAGAAATAAAATCAGCAATGGTTTATATAGGTACAACAAACAATGTGTTACTAATGAGATCTATCAACTCGGCAAACATCAATATTCCGTTGAAATGTGCGAAGGAAAAACTTTAAGTAACCCCAACCCCAGCCCTAACTCAACCCAACCCAACTCAACCCAGCCCATCCAGTAACAAAAAGGAAATAAAAAAAAATATATATAAAAAGAAAAAACTATTTCTTGTAATTCTGGTGTTGGCTGTATGAGTATCATAACATAATATTGCAACGCTCTTGTATTTCTAACACGTTCTCAAAAGAAAACTTTTCCAATAACTTCTGGTGTCCTTCTTTTTGGCCTTCATCCCTGCACCCTGCCTGTTGCCTGTTCATCCCTTTCGTCCTAATATAGATCCTGAATCCATTTGGCACACATCATCGACGAAGACGTCGAAATATAACTATGCCGCCGCGCCTCGCCGCCCGCCGCCTGCCTTCGCCTTTCTTTGGCCTAGACAAATACCTAAGCAAAATACTCATGCGAATCCCGTATATCTATCTGTCTGTTTATCTGTTTATCCCGACCGCACAAGTTTCAAATATTTCATAATAAAAATTGAAACTTCTTCAAGGGAAAAGCAGGCATTAAGACCATATTCATTTCATATCGTTTGCTGAGTGGAACATGTCTGTACTAAATATTATATATGTATGTATTTGAAGGAATATATACGGAGTTTTGGCCAACAACCTTGCTATCCGCACCGCACCATCACTCCGCTACTGCTCCGATCCCATCAGAATGGCAGACATCAGGCAGTCAAACTCACACACATAGTGACTCACAATTTTGGGGCGGAGGGAGGCAAGTTAATATCGGATGATGGATTCATGTGCTAATACCTCGCACATGTGTGCTGCTGGAAATTTATCATTTTCTGAGAAGCAATTAAGAATTGTGAAAGGGAAACGGAGCGGCCCTGACTGTAGTATAGTCGGAATGGAATATGAAATTTCATTCCATTCATGGTTGGCAATCAGACGTTTAATTTGCAACACATCGGATTAGTTAGGTCCATTACGGATACGAAGAAGAAAAAGATGAGTCTTTGCAGGTTTTGAAATAGTGAGAAAATAATATAAGTATACTATGTAGGTACCTACATATCCAACAATATACACCATCACACAAAAGATCCAAGATAAAATCACATAAATATGTTTGTCTACCTACCTACATACATTTATACATATTTAGAAGTTCCTTTGGGAAATTGCTAAATTGAGTGGTAATTTAAAGGGATTTCAAATGCTCGAACTAAAGGATATGAAAGTTTTGCAGTCCTTCATCCTCTTGCTTCTGATATTTGTTGGGTTTTGAGGCAGAAGTAACAAACAAAAGTTCATAAGCTATTAAATGGTTGTATTTAAATATCGAAACGATATACCTAAGGTAACTGTTTTGTTAATGTCATCTTTTGTAAGATTGGTTGGTAGTCTAATGACAGGTATAAAAAGGGATTGAATCGCTTTCTAACTCGTATTTCTAATCATCAGTAAAAGTATTTCTAATCATCAGTAATAGGCTATTGAATAGACCTTTTAGTAAGGAACAATTGCGTTCACGGGTTTTTATTATTGATTATGTTTGTGTGGAACTTAAGCTTACTTAAAACACAAAATTCGCCTAAATTCATCCAAGCGTTTCTGAGAGAATGGCCACACTGATTATTTTTCAATATTGGCGGTATAACTCGAAAACTGAGCCGAATTTGTGAATTAAACTTAAGAAAATTTTTTGTAGGAAATTAGATTTTCTATCAAAATTGGTAGTTTAAAAAAATTTAAGCAGGGGAATTTGTCAAAAACTGACCTAAACAAATCGAAAAATCACTGATTTTAATTTTGTTTCCTAAATTGCTCATAACTTTTTTTTAAGCAAAGGTTTTCACGAGATACATCAGAATGAAACAAAGAAGATGCTCAAGCCTTTTAATATGACGGATCAACAAAATGTTTTGGATGCAAATTGGCGAAAATATATCCTATTAAAAATAACCTTTTTTTATATTTGTTTGCAGTTTTTGTTCGTAAGCATCTTTTTGACTTGCAATTCATTGGTACTGTATGGCAAGTTTCCCATTCTGGAAATATTTTTACGTAGAGATTATGATCAAATTTGTCATTACGATAATTGAGAATGTGTCCCGCAGTTTTAACTGTCCATCTGTCAATTTGCATAACCTAGGCCTACAGATTGAACCGATGGATCGATTTCTATAAAACTTAGTGCTTTCTGTTTTTAAGGTATATTTTATATGTTTGATTGAAATTTTTGTTTTTGGACCAAAAATAGTGTTAGCTTGCATAGAACCATTTTTTGCATTTCCATCTTTCGAGTTAGCCACGTTATCGAACTGAATGAATTTTTATTTGCAAGTAAGTTTTTAATCAACCTTATAGTAATATTGATATTGCATACAAAGTTTTCGATTAAAAAAAAATGTTAAGTTAAAAAAAAAATGAATTTATTTTATTTTGTTTAATATTTTAAGAAGGAATCCATGATTTATTTTCAAAATTGGATTTTAAGTATCAAAAAAATTATAAGTAAAACAAATATATATATCACGGGCAACCCTTTGCTTCAAAAAAAGTTATAAGCAATTTAGTAAAAAAAAAAATAAAAATCAGTTCCCTGCTTAAATTTTTTTGTAAATTTTTTTAAACTACCAATTTCGATAGAAAATCTAAATTCCTACAAAAGTTGCTTAATTTTAATTCACAAATTCGACAAAGTTTTCGAGTGCATGGATGAATTTAAGCGAATTTTGTGTTCAAAGTAAGCTTAAGTTCCACACAAACATAGGTACAATAATAAAAACCCGTGAACGCAATTGTGCCTCTCTTCCCTTAAAATTCCGGTCTATTCAATAGCCTATAAAGCTAAATGCTATAGCGACAGAAACTAATTTTTGCTTTATCTGAAGAATAAATATTATTTGAAGGATCGCAACAAAAAACGATCAAACAAAAAAAAATCAAAAAACTATTTTTACTAAAAATGTAGGTAATCATGACTTTTTTTTAGAAAAACAAAAGCTCAAGACGGATTTTAACATTAAGTACAGTTTAAATAGGACACATAAAACAAAAAAATTCCTACCCTCTTGAAAGTTGGTATACAAGGTTAAGAGTGAATTTCGTAGTGAAGGGTATTTTTTTTTTTTTGTTTTATTAAAGAAAATGTGAGATTTTTAACTGACTATTGTATACGATACATGATTGGTAAAGTCCAATCGAATTATCCAAAAAAATCGAAAATATCTACAAAAATTCGGGGAAAATTTTATTGTTTTATCTTAAATAGTACCCCTAGGAGATTCTAAAACCACATTTTTCCAATAAAAAAAACCCTCTGCGTGTCGTCGCCATTGTGAAATAGGTGTTTAAAAGCATTTACTCAATTTTCTCAACCGCAATTAGTCGTAGAGTAGTTATTTTTTTGTAGGTTGACCATGTTCTCTACAATTTGTGTTTTAAAATTTTTTTGATAGCTCCTTTCTATAAAAAGTTATTGTTGAAAAACCAGCAAATTTTCGATTTTAAAAATGGTTTCTCAAGTTTATCTCATCCAATTTTCATCCTTACCAAAAACCACTTTAGATCCTTTTTATAGACCCGGGGCTTAGACAAGCGAGTAGAACTAGTAGCATTTTTATCATAATGTTAGTTTTATGAATGTTTGTGTGACTAGTAGCTCTCTGCGCGTTTTATCAACTGGTATGATATTTTAAAAATATCTCATAGAGAGAAATAAAAAAAATATCGAAACTATGGAAACAAAACAAAAACTAAAAATAAATACACTACACTAGCAGGCTACTCGCAGGCAAAAATATTATACTATTTGGGCTATCTAGTTGGGTCTCTCGTGTTCAGATAAACTAACACACATAAACGCTACTATAGTGCTACTCGCTTGTCTTAACCCCGGGAGAACATTAAATTTCCCACATTTCTGTTTATTAAGATTTCATGTAAGTCAAAAAATTTTCAAGATATAGCACGACAAAATATATGTATAATCTTATAATAAAGCGTCGATTGACTTTATTAAATTGCCCCTAATTTTTTTATTTTTTATAAGTACGCGAACTCAAGGGGTTTTTGATACCCTTAAAATGTTAAATTAAACACAGTGTGAGCGTTAGGAAAAGATTTTGTTGCGAGCTAGAGGAGGGGGAAGAGTTGGAAAATGGTAGGGCAGGACAAAAGGTAGGGATAGGAAAATAGGATAGGAAGTGTTTGGGCGAGGAGTTGAATGCTAAGTTCCGGGGGACGCAGCCTGCTTGCGATGATCAGCTTGAACTCGTCGGATGGGGGGGATCTTGCCCCCTAAACTTAACCTCACCAACAACAAAAACATAAATCAGGCCTAGAGAATGGAACTAGAAAATAAAATGTTGCGGACTAGTTTACAAAAAAAACAGCGGCCGGACAATCATCAAACCAAGGGCACTGCTGATGTTAGCGCAGTGTGGCCTTAACCCACCCAACCATGAAAATCTGCGGCCATGTTTAGATTTCCCTACTTGTTCCCCGTTAGATTCACAAATGTAGAATTTCTAACATATTTGCAGAGAAAGGTTTTACCTATAATTGTGTTTAATTTGTTTCTTGAAAATTTAAAATTGTTCATCATATTTCATTATTCAACAAGTAGGGGGCAGTTTAATAAAATCAATCGACACTTTATTGTATAATATTAGATATTTTGTCGTGCTTTATGTTGAAAGGTTTTTGAATTACAGAATAAACAGAAATGTAGGAAATTTAATGTTATATAAAAAGGATCAAAAGTGATTTTTGGTTCGGATGGATATTGGATGAAATAAACTTGAAAAACCTTTTTTTAAAATCGAAAATTTGCTGGTTTTTCAACTATAACTTTTTATAGGAAGGAGCTATCAAAAAATATTTTAAGACAAAAATTGTAGAGAACATGTCAACCTACAAAAATAATTAAAAATAACTACTCTACGTCTAATAGCGGTTGAGAAAATTGAGTAAAGGCTTTTAAACACCTTTTTCAAAATGGCGGACGACGCAGAGGGTTTTTTATTGGAATAATGTTGTTTAAGAATCTCCGAGTAGGGCTGGCCACAAGACAAGGAAAGTCTCGGTCTCGATCTCGGTCTCGCATGACGAGACGGGACAAGACGAGACTGGCTTTTAAGCAACCAAGACGAGACCTAGACGAGACTGTATATTTGGACCGAAATTTACAGGGAGTCTAATAAATTCAAAAATCCAATTTCAGTTAAATATTTAATTTCTTCTGCGCGTATTCAAACTATAATCGAAAATATTTCGTTCCAATAATCAACAAGTTGGCCGGAGATCGTATTTTACGGAGACGAGACCGAGACGAGACTTAATTATACGAGACCGACTCGCGACCGGGACGAGACTGAAAATTTGCGATTTTAACGAGACCAAGACGAGACTTACAAAAATCTCGCAGGGTCTCGTCCCATGGCCATCCGTATCTCCGAGAGGTACCTACTTTTTAAAATAAAATAATAAAATTGTCCTCCCGACTTTTTGTAGATATTTTTGCTAATTTGATTGGACTAGTAAGAATATAATTAAAATAGAATTGTAATGATATGACAACATCAAAAAAGTTGTATTCCTTTTAATGTGAAGATGACTTTATTTACCTTTATTTCTTACTCTATAAGAAATACCCTTTCCTACTAAATATTCTTATACACTTTTTTACTTCTTGATTTTCGTGACACTCTTAATATTTTTACCAAGTTTCATGAATGCAGTATTATTTTCAAAGGTTAAAATAAAATTGGTGAAACATTTTTTGTGAGTCAAGCAAACATTATTTTGAGAATTGCGCAGTCAGTTTTACGAAACGATTGCCGTCCAAATGGTAACTTTCATCAAGCTTCAAACAAAAATCTAACAAATCTGTATTTTTTGGTTAAAAAACCTTATCAACTATTTAATAATAGACGTTTTTTTTTGGGCATTATTATATAGGCAGTGCATCAAATTTTATATGGAAAAGAATAGTGTGGATAAAGAAGGCAGTCAAAATGGTGCCGATTATAGTGTGTATAAGGTTTTGGAATGATTTGAATGGAACGACACTCGTTCGGGTTGCAGAGATGTTAAATAAGAATGTATTTAAATTGTGCATATATTTTTTATTCACTTTTCATTACTATACGCTAGCTATAGGTTACCTATAACAAACGCCTACTATTTATCAATTTATCACAGCAGTCTGTATTTTTCAACGACCAAAACTTTTATCAATTCGATTTGTTTACTACTGAATTTCAATATTAATCAACTATCAAATGATAATTGACAATTGTTAATAATTATTAACAGTCATCAAATGGGTAAATATTTTGAATGCATAAACAATTTTAATAAGTAACATATAAAATTAACATAGATTTAAAAAAAAAAATGGTACTCATACGCCACACAGTACCCCAAGAACAAGTAGTTTGTTATCATGTTTTTTCCCAACAATTAAATTTTCTTTTTAAATAAAGTTATTTTAACCGATAGTTTCTGAGAAATTAATTTCGAAACTCAACATTTTGAAAAAGAATATTTTTCTATTTACTTAGTAGAGACAGGATGTTTGGAGCAAATTTCTATTTGAATATTTTAAGTTTGAAAATTATTTCTTCAAAAACTATATCGACTTTAATAACTTTATTTAAAAAGGAAATTCAAGAATGGATTTCTGGGCTTAGGATAAGCTATAGAAGAATATTGTAGGTGTTACCATTGTTTTTCAATAGTGTTGTTTCTACTTTAAGTCATTTGTTTAGCAAATTGCCCCTCCCGAGGTCGAAAACGTAGGTTATTTATTAGGCAAGCACCCTTAACAACTCAGCAAAAAATCAGAGCTACCAAATTTGATGCAAACGTGGGTTACTGAACTATAACCTGATTTAAAAATAAAATAAAAGTATACTTTTGGCAATAATACTATCCATGACTAAACCGAGAAGAAAAGTGGCCCGTAGTGTAATGGTTAGTGCGTTGGACTGTCATGCTGAAGGTCTGGGTTCGCTTCTGAAAAGATTTTTTCAGGGCTTCTGCCTCTTGCGAGTAATTGACAAATCCTCCAAGAGTATCACTTGTCATGAAAAAGTGCTTCTCGTCTAGGTCATGAAAAAGTGCTTCTCGTCTAGCCGTTCGGATTCGGCATAAAATTGTAGGTCCCTTCCATTCCTGTCGACACGCGCACACAAGGAATGGTTGCGAGTTGTTAGTCACTAAGCCCTGGTTCTTCACAAGCCGTTGCGCCACCCAATTTATTTAAATTTTTAACCGGAAGAAAAATACCTCTTCTCCCGTATGATTTGTTGCTATTTTGTCGCGTCTTATACGAAGTACCCTGTAGAGGTCCATATATACGCTCTCAAGTATCAATGCCAATGTAGGTAGAGGTCCATATCTAAGCTCTCAAGTATACCAATTACCAGTCCTTTGTTAAACTGTATAACTATTTTCCAAGGAGATTAAAATCAAAGGTTAGAATTAAACATCAAAACTCCATGCACGAATTGCTACAAAACATTTGTCAATCAACTGCTAATTACAAATTATTATTACTTGAACCACAAATTATATCCGCTTCACGTTGCATATATGTATTTATATACAAATAGACACATAAATGTGCTGGACGACAGGGCATGGTTGATTGCAAATCAACATGATGATAAGGTCATAGACATACATAGATATAACATCACACACATTATTACCAAATTAATTACATGAACGAAAAGGTACGAGTACTCATACTCTCATATACATACTATTCCAATGGGTGGCTCCTGAATGAAAACAAATCAATATTGAATTGAAAAGTGAAGCCTCTACAGGAGTGTTTGTGTTAGTAGCTACTAATGATATTATCGTCTAATGTTACATTTAAGTCCATTGAGTCGGTTCACTCCTTTGTCAATTTTCATAAATAATTTTGGCGCCTTAGACTCACAGAATTTGGTCAAGTTTTTACCTCGATGGGTGCGGCTTAGGTATTTCTTAATAACATTTTTAGGAAGGATATTATGTATGTTTGCTTACAACCCCGGCCATTTATTGGTTTCATTGAAACACATCATTCAATTACTACAAACATGTGAATGTGTCTATAATAAATTAAAAAACTTACTTATGTACCTACTTATTTTGGGCTGAATAAAAAATGTTCAAAACTATGTCCCTAACAGTAAAAATCAAATAATCTTAGTTATATACGACATGAGTATTCAAAAAATCGGTGCGGCTGTAAGTCATGTGCTTCAGACGCCCTTTACAAAAAAAAAATTAAGCATACAAAAATAACAAACAAATTAATGGATTTTAAATTTTGTTTACTAAACTGGTCATAACATTTTTTGTGAACGATAAATGCATCACATATTTAAATGAAAAGGAGAAATGGCTCAAGCCTTTAATATAATGGATCAAAAAAGATGTTTTGAAAAAAATTGGCGTAAATATAGCCATCCAAAAATTACCATATTTTTTTATTTTTTTTTGAGGTTTTTGGACGTAAGCCTAAATATTTAAAGAATGAGTTGATGATTTTTTTAACTATCCACTGGAAGTTATTGTAATTTGTGCGATTTGTCGAATTGAAAATTTTGACATATCTTCACGTTTTGAGGTCTCTAGAATCAGAATTCATCGTTTTTAGCAAGATATCTGTATGTGTGAATGTACGTACGTTCGGGGTACTTTTTTCGTCCACCATATCTCGAGAAAGAATAAAGATATCGACCTCGGATGAATTTTATTTTATAGATAACATTGTCATAACGTGCTGAAAAGGTTTTCTAACAAATTCAATTAACCTTTTTTTTACTACAGCAATTTAAATAGGAGCTATAAAATGTCATTTATCTGGAATATCTCGAGAACGGAATAAGATATTCACTTCAGACTAATTTTAATTTACACATAATTACACAATACCAAAACAGACACTTTTTTTTCTAAACTAAGAAAAACTGTTAAAAATACACATATACATGATTTTGATCATATAATGATTTAGTCAACAACTGGTATTTTTTTTTTATAAATTCAATAAAAAGTTTTTTTAGAGCAAAAAAACTGGACAAAAAAGTATTTAAAATTCTTGACAAATGTTTTTTAACTCAAATATTTAAGAAAAAAAAAATAAACAATGATATCGATTTCAAAATTCTTACCCAAAGTGTATACCTATACCATCTAAATGTTGTGTTATTTTGAGATTTTTAAAACCACCCTTTAGATTAGGTTAGGTTAAAAGGGGTGATGAAGCGGCAAGCCGAATCATCTCACTCGGATCTCAGTGGATCCATTGTGCTCCCCGGGAGTTGACTTGGGTAGGAGAAAGGATGGGTGAGGAGAGGACATGGTGGGTAACCACCCTTTAAAAAGCTAAAAATAAAAATGTTGCAAGAAAAAACTTTTCAAAAATGTTTTAATTCGAAAAATTCTTACACTCAAAATCGCTACAAAATCGAAATTTTGCATATCACACTTTTTTTTTGGCTTAAATTATTAATACCTCTATACCGAGAAGAGTTAGGAAAAAAAGTATAAATTATAGGTAATTTCACATTTTGCCCTGAATCTCTATATCTATAGGTTTATACCTACCTAACCTATATACTAATTATCCAAAAACCCAAAGTTATTAAACTATAAAATACATAATTATGTAATATATACTCTACCACCCACCCTTAAGGTAAATATGTATATGGTCTTCAAGTGCACCAATGGGAAGTAACAAGTGTGGGTCGACCCCAGACTCTTTTTTTTTATATATTGATCATTGATATATAAAAATAAATAGAATAATTCTATTGGGAATAACTGCAATAATTCAAGATAGCAAAAATAAATGGTTAACAAATAAGGCTTTAGAAACACTGGATAATGACACTGGACAAACAATTTTTTGATACAGAAACTATTTTTAAGGCCTACATTTTGTATTTGGGAGGTACCATATGACATATGGTTAAATTAATTTTGATATTTTTCCAGGATTCGTACAGCTAACCCAAAGCTAAAGGCGCAGGAATTGCCACTGCTGTGCGAATTTACCCCACACTTCCTCCTCTATGTGACAGTCTTAAGCCCCAAAAACCCTACTACTATTTAAAAAAAATAAGCTTCTGTCGTTAGTTTTAAACTAGTGCTTTAAGTATCCGGATATTTCGGATACCGACACTGGATCCGGATATGGATCCGAGGCAGCGTTACCATAACGTGCCCAATCGGGCCATTTGGCCCTCTGTTTTTTATTTTGGCCCTTGGCCCGGGGCCAACTAGAAATGTCCCGCATATCTTATTTTTTGTATTCCTTAAATAAAATATTCTATAAAACACACCCTTATTATTTCATCACAAAAATTAGCAATGTGTTTCCTCCATAAACAAGTTCCCATATTGTAGGCGAGACTTAATTCATTCTGACCGACGTTTCATTATCGTTTGTTCCCGTCATAATAAGGGGTCAGTTATAGCAATCAGGAAAACGAATCAGGAAAAATGTTCAAACGGATTTTTTGCACTATTTTCATTCGATTTGAAAAACAAATGCTACACCAGTCCATGACAAATAACTCATAGAATTGTTTGATTAAATAAAATTTTAAATTAAATAATAATTATCCTTTGTTAAAAATTAATGTATTTATTTTCCTGATGCAAATTCATTTTCCGTGCCAGCTGATCATAATTTCTCACAAAATGGAACAAAAAGTTCCAATGATTTGAGTTCCAATTTCACTGACAGAATTGCGGATCGTGCATTTCAATCAGGAAAACTTGGTGGTAGGCTGCCCAACTGACATATTTTTTTCCTGTTCGCTATAAACGACCATCAGGAAAAAATATTCAATTTCATACTGTTTCCACTTTTCCTGATGCGTTTTCCTGATCGCTATAACTGCCTAATTGGACTTCGTATTTTTTTTCTTGTACCTGTCACTTCTGTTTGTCATTTCTTTTATTGTTTGTCTGGAAGTTGCTAGTGCGAAGTTAGTGTTTGTAACTATACTATCCGCCAATAAAATATTTTATATTATTTTTATAGATTCTACATTTCCACTTAAAATATTAAATAACTGCAGATCAGACAAGGAAAAAGATATGGAAAAGTTATTATTGTTCCGAGACATTTGGCTCCGATATAGCGTTGGTTCGGGAGGTTCTTCAATTTTAAAAATAACTTCGAAATCTAAACACGTCTAATCTGTCAGACACCAAATCTATCAAATAAACGAACAGCTGATTCACACAGCATTTAACTAAATTATTAAAAAGGTCGTTCATGCAAACTATTGTGTAAACTTATCATTATACACAATTTGTAAACTTACGTTGCATGAATACCCTTATTATATTAAGAAATGCAAAAGATCTTAAATATAATAAGTATATTCAGAAAACAAATTGTTATGAAGTGTGAAGTGCTAGTAACAATATGTACGTATATGAATAAATATTTATGTTGCACTATACCTTTTTTAATATTTTTTTGAAAAATTTTCTCTATAGTGTATTGGCCCGCACTTTTTGCAATGGCCCTCAGAAAGGCTCTCAATATTTTTTTCTTTGTGGCAACGCTGATCCGAGGATCCGACACTATCCGGATATTTCGGATATCGGATCCTGGATCCGGATCTGATTCGGCTTTTCGGATCCGATCCGGATATCAGGATAGTTGGAGGATCCGGAACTGATTTTAAGCTCTATTTTGAACCCATTTTTAAATTTCATATTTGTATCAGTGGTGGTTGGGATGTAAATTAAAGAAGTGGTTACCCTCACTAATTCTATTTTTTGAAATGTTCAGGAAAAAAATAAACTCATTTACAAATGTTAACTTCTTCTCACAATCTTTTGTTTCTTAGGTATTATTACTAAGGGCGATTGTTATTAAGTCAAAGCTGAAAAGGAAATTATATGCATTTTGGAAATTCTTAACACCCCTATACCTATATCCATATTATATAGCTGGTATAGAAGCATTAGTGTTAAACAAATGAAACACATCTTGAATGACAATTTTTACTTGGACTGAAAAGGCTAAAATATCTTGCAAGACTATTATAATGCATCACCTATTTATTCCCTTCAAACATTGAAGGACGATTAAAATCTTAAAACAATAAATTAAGTGACTGAGCAATTTAATGACATCAGGTTATAACATTATCCTTCAGTTGCTTTGTTTAAATATACCTATGTACCTACTTTCTTCCCCATATCACCCATAAATTAATTCACCATAAAAGGTAGAGGTATGGAGATAAAAAATTTATATTGATGATGCCTTGACCATTTTGTTGTTTATTTTTTTTTTTTATAAAGAAGAAAACAGCCTTCATAAATAATATTTCAGTGCGCCATAAATTATACACACTCCTTTGAAAACGACATAAAATGTATGCAAAGTGAAAAATCGACACAATTCATAAGGCCATTTGCACAAAGCCTTTCCTTCTACTCACTTCCCCTTCCCAACAAAGATTTCTCTGAGCTCTGGCTCTGGATCTGGGATTGGTTATGTTTATCTATTTGTGCTGTCGTTCCTTTATCCGACTCCCCCAGCCGCCACACGGCCACATTGTGGCACACATTTTACGCAAATCCAAATACCGACGATAACATTCATACACGCATTTACGCTAACAATACAACACAATTGTGCCCCCTCTCACCGTCCTCTTTTGAGCAGTCCATCTTCATCCCAGGAACAGAACCCCCACTCCTAACCCCTATCCAGTTTTTTTGATAATCAAGCATCATATTGAATAGCACAAGAGCAACGAAGGAATGGAGCTGGAGCAGAGCACCAGCAAAAGAAAAAGTGCGAGAGAAATTTATCACCCTGTGGAACGCCATTAATGTCGTCAATGGAAGATATATGACGAAGGTGAATCGAATATAATGTGACATCATTATTTCGTTGACATTCGATATTATGTTCGGGTTTAGGCGGAGAAGCAGCGGATGGAGACATTTTTCCTTGTCTTTATGTATGGTTCCTTTACCGCTCCAGATGACGACGATGATGATGACGAAGACGACGACGACGACGCACGGGATCGGGATGTTTATGGATACATTATGTTGTGGATCCAGGAAGCCAAATACTTAACGCCATCGATTTGGGGTTGGTAATGTGTTACTCGCACTTTATTTTCCAAGATTCCTACAAAACTCTTTTTTTTTTTTTCTTAAAGGACTGTGCCACGTGTGTGCATGAACATTTTTTTGTTCTGCGTTATTCCACGTATTTTAGTTATTTTATATATAAACTCACTTTCAATATTTTCCAATGACTTTTCTGTTGAAAAAAAAAAACTAAATTTGAAGTAGCTCCTCGTATTTACATTTCGACTATAAAATCGCCCGAGTTAAATTAGCTCAATTAACCAAGCTTGGTAATTAAATTAAATGCAATACTCGGCTCCACCTAGGGCTGGCTACGAGACAAGACTCGGCGAGACTTTTGTAAGTCTCGTCGGGAAACGGACACAATCCCAAAATTCTGAATCCAGAAAACCCAGAATCCCGAAAGCACAGAATCCCGAAAATTCAAAATCCCGTTAACCCAGAATCCCGAAAACCCAAAATCCTGAAAACCCAAAATCCAGAAAGTCCAAAATCCCAAAAATAAAATAGCAAAAGTTAAAAACTTTTTCGGGATTCTGATTTCGGGATTTCTGGTTTTCAGGATTTTGGGGGATTTCGGGTTTTCGGGATTTTGGGTTTTCGGGATTTTGGTTTTACGAATTCTGACCCCAACCCGTCTCGGTCTCGTTAAAATAAAAAAAAGTCTCGCCTTTTTTGGGAGAAAATTAAAATTTGCAGTCTCGTCTCGGTCTACGATTTCAGGACATCCTGTTGAATATTGGAACGAAATATTCTCGATACGTCAAAATATAGTTTGTCCCCCATACAGCTTGAATATGTGCAGAACAAAATAAATATTTAACTGAAATTGGATTTTTCAATTGAATGGTCTTTTTTTCTGCCGAGACAACCGAGGCTAACGAGACTATCGGTTAATGTCGATCCAAATATACAGTCTCGTCTCCGTGTTGTCTCGGTCTCGTCTCGTTTGCTTACAAGGCAGTCTCGTCTCGTGGCCAGCCCCATAGCCCCACCTCGTGTTTACTGGCTCTTATACTGTAACAAAATGGCCAACTGGATCGTAGAACTTACTCTTGTAATTAACAGCTAGAATGTAGCAAAAAGAATTGTATGTAATGGTTCAATAAAAACGAGAAAATTTTGAAAACAAGTTAAAATAAAGTTTTGAAATTTAAACAAGTAATATCTTAAAACATGGATATAAAAAAAATGTTCAAAAACACGTTACTACTTTTTTTTTAGTTGATTTAATTCGTTAGCTATAATATGTGTCAGCTAAACAAAAAAGATGCCAATTGATTTCTTCAATTACTTTGAATATATGAAATAAAACTCGTTGGAGCGGTTTTTTTTTTAAATTAACTGTTTGTGTGTATAAAATTTTGAAAATATGTACATACAAATAAAATTTCAAGAAATTTAATTTATAGACCGAGAGCTGGCAGCAGATTTTGGTCGTGAAAGGAAACCAAAAGATTTTAATACTACAGGTAGTCCTGGTGAAGGTGATTACGAATACGTTCGTCTGCCAGCATGTAGCGGCCCCGTTATGTACCACGTAAAAGTGAATCAAAAGTAAAACTTTTCTGAAAATTGAAATCGGGTGGAAAATCATTTCAAATGTAATACAACTTGATGCCATGAACTCCCTAATTACAAAACTGGTTTCGACAGACGTGTAGGTGGCCTGAAACCCAGACAGACGTCCCTAAAAACGCGTTTTTTCGCGTTTTTAGGCTTTTGGGAAACCACCTGAAATTGATCACAACTTTTGGCCATGGACTCCCTGAGTGTGAATATGTACGTGACAGACGTCTAAGTGGCCCCGAAACCACCAACAGACGTCCCTGAAAACGCGTTTTTTGGCGTTTTTTGTCAAAAAGGAAGCCACTTGAAATTTATCACAAACGAAAGATCTTGACCTCCTGATTGCGAATATGTACATGAAAGACGTCTAAGTGGCCCTTAAACCCTTACCCTTAAAATCGCGGGTTTTTTATTGACATTTTTAAATAATTGATGTATGCTACCAAAATGTATCGCAGTCGGAAGGTCTTGACTACCAGAGTATTAATGTATAAAAAAAGGAGTTTATAGTGTAACCCAACAGCTAGCAAGTCGCGAAATAAATCGCGGATTTTTTCTTTTATGTTTTTAGTAAGAGGATTTTGAAGAAAACCACTTGGAATGTATCCCAACCAATAGGTCTTGACCCAAAAAAAATTAAAATGTAAGTGACAAACGTTTGAGTGGCTCCAAACAACTGACAGCCGCGATATAAATCGCGGACGTTATTATTTATTTTTTAATTGTATATTAGTGGTAGCTTCTCCAAATGTTTACCAATTAAAAGGTTCTGACTCAAGAAAGTGATTTTATAAGTGACAGGCGTTTGAGTTTCGCCAAACTGCTAAAAAGCGCGATAAAATTCGCCGATGTAATTACTAGTTTATCAAAAAGATTAAAAATACAAATATCTTGAAATGCATCTCAATTTAAAGGGCTTGACGCCCTGAGTTGCAAATTGTAACTGACAGACGTTTTGAGTTACGCCATACTGCTGAAAAGCTCGATAAAAGTCGCAGATGTTATTACTAGTTTATCAATTAGATTATCAATACAAATCTCTTGAAATTCGTCTCAATTTATAGGCCTTGACTCCCTGAGTCGGAAAATTTAACTGGCAGACCTTTTGAGTTACGCCAAACTATTGAAATCCACGAAATAACTCGCCTTCAAATATTGTTATTGTTTTTTCTTTCAATTTACTTAATTAAAAGGTTTTGACTAGCTGAAAAAGACATTTTGAAGGAAACACGTTTTTAACATACCAAACCATTCAAATAAGCGATATAAGTGGCTTATACATATTCTTTTCTGTATGAAATGTGAAATTGCACTCACACACAGTTCATAATTGTAGTAAGCTCGCTACGACATAGCTTCCTTTTATCGCTTATTTGAATGGTTTGGTGTGCTTAAAACGTGTGATTTTCTAGATGTTGGGTGATACTATAAACTCCTTTTTTTATACATTAATACTCTGGTAGTCAAGACCTTCCGTTTGCGATACATTTCGGTAGCATACATCAATTATCTAAAAATTTCAATAAAAAATCCGCGACTTTAATCGCGTCTGTCGGGGGTTCTGGGGCCACTTAGACGTCTGTCATGTACATATTCGCATTCAGGAGGCCAAGATCTTTCGTTTGTGATAAATTTCAAGTGGTTTTCTTTTTGACAAAAAACGCCAAAAAACGCGTTTTCATGGACGTCTGTCGGTGGTTTCGGGGCCACTTAGACGTCTGTCACGTACATATTCACACTCAGGGAGTCCATGGCTAAAAGTTGTGATCAATTTCAGGTGGTTTCCCAGAAGCCTAAAAACGCGAAAAAAAACGCGTTTTCGGGGACGTCTGTCTGGGTTTTGGGGCCGCCTACACGTCTGTCGAAACCAGTTTTGTAATCAGGGAGTTCATGGCGTCAAGTTGTATTGCATTTGAAATGGTTTCCCACAAAATTTCAATTTTCAGAAAAGTTGTACTTTTGATGCACTTTTACGTGGTACATAACGGGGCCGCTACATGCTGGCAGACGAACGTATTCGTTATCACCTTCACCAGGACTACGTATACTATTCAGATCTTTTGGTTTCCTTTCACGACCAAAATCTGCTGCTGGCTCTTAGGCTGCGCGTACAGTAGTGCGACAAAGCGATGCGATGTGAGAAGCGATGCGAGAAGGTATTTGAGATTTGAGTAAAAGTGGTCAAAAGAGTTTGTGAACGAAAAGTATGTGATAAAATCGCAACACTCGCAGCAAATATCGCTTCACTGTGCACACGCTTATAAGAATAAATGTAAATATTTTTCTCGCATGGAAACATTTCTCGCATCGCATCGCTTTGTCGCACTACTAGTACGCGTTTTTGAAAAATAGAATTTAAAAAAAAATCAAGAAAACATTTTTTTGAAAATATTGACATATATTTTGATATATGTATTTTGATCTTAGGAATATCTGCAAGGGAAAAATAACTTTAGTTGGTTTATTCAGGAGAAAGTTAAAAATATGACAAGTGGTTTTATGGGAAGTACGTACATGCAGCTTCACACTGTTAATGGCAGTAAAAAATAAAATATTTTTGTATTTGATTATAGACTTATTTTATATTACAAACATCTTTTCAAATTTCTTTTCGAGAAAAGTAGAATATTTCTTAGCGGTTTTTCAACATTTGTATGGAAGCTACGATTTTTCTGAATTTTGAAAAATGATTTTTACAATTATTCTAGAAAATTTTGAATTTTGAAAAATGATTTTTAAAAATAATTCTAGAAGATAATTCATAAAATAAAAAATAAATCGGGTGGCACAACGGCTCATGAAGAACCAGGGCCTAGTGACTAACAACTCGCAACCATTCATGTGTGCGCCTTTCGACAGGAATGGAAAGGACCTACAATTTTATGCCGAATCCAAACGGCTAGACGAGAAGCACTTATTCGTGACAAGTGATACTCTTGGAGGATTTGTCAATTCCTCGCAAGAGGCAGTAGCTCTGAAAAAAACTTTTTAGTTTTTTGGTGAACGAGGCTGGGAAGCGATCCCAGACCTCCAGCGTGACAGTCGAATGCACTAACCATTACGCTACGGATAATTCAAAACAACCTTAAACCAAGTTTAAAGAAAATTCAAAATAATGAGTTTTCAAACAATTTTGTTTTTTTAATTAAAAAAAAAATGGTTTTTTAAAAATGTTGTTGTCCCTTGTTTAGGCGGACACTTTGTGTTGAAATCAAAAAACTTTTTTTCTGCCTTTGTAACTAATTAAATATTAATTTGTTGCGAAGACCAAAAATTTGTAGCTCGGCTGGAGTTACAAGGTGATTCTCATAAGGTTTTACAAAAACCTAGAGCGTGTCGGTGATCTGTTCTACCCTATTTAGGTTTGAGGGGCAACAAATAAGGGTAATACTTAAAAAGTCATACGAAACATTTTTTGTAAAGCCAGAAATTCATTTCTTAACTTCTTCATTTAAATAAAGTTCTTTAGTAAACATTTTTGGCAAAATTAATTTTAAAAAAATTCTAGAACTACACGGTTTCTAGTGTTTGACAAAGAATTGATAATAGTATTTAATTCTGAAAACAAAAATAGTGCAGAATTAATTACGTAAAATGTCAAATATGTGTTATATATATTTTTGTTTTTAATTGATTAATTTTTCAAAAACCGTTCACTAAGAAATAAAGAAAACAAAAGATGGAATTTCTGGCCTTTCAAAACAAAACTGTATTAACATGTCGTTTTAAGTGTTACCGTTGATTTAAAAATATTTTGTTTTATGTTTTAAGTGATTTTTTTTTAGAAAATTGCCTCTCTCGCCTAAATGCGGCGGAACAGTGTCCCTCCTGAACATTTTTTGGATTATCTCAACCCAATCAACACGTTCTATGTCACCCTGTATATTTAATTTTACTAAGTAACTGGGCTTTAATTTATAAAAAATAAATAAAAATAATTATTGACTAAAAACTCGCAACCATTCCTGTGTGCGCGTGTCAACAGAAATGGAAAGGACCTGAAATTGTATGCCGAATCTGAACGGCTAGACGAGAAGCTCGTATTCATGACAAGTGATACTTTTGGAGAATTTGTCAATTCCTTGCAAGAGGCAGTAGCCCTGAAAAAAACATTTAAGATTTTAGTTGGACGAGGCTAGGAAGTGGAAGGAAGGAAGGCTTAAATTTGCCGTATTAAATAATCTTCTCGTTTGATTTAATCTCAATGGTCATGTTCAAAACAACACAAATATTTTCTTAAATTAACTATTATAATTCATTTTTTTGTTAAAACAGTTCATCTATTTGGTTAAAACAATCAATCAGATTTATTGAATCTTTTACTAAGTAATATTAAATAATTTTATCGCTCTATTTAACCGATGACTTCAACCCATCGTTCTTCTGCGTGTATAAACATGATAGTAATTTTCAAAATACAAGTCCTTTACTTATTTAGATACCGACTCCTTCATTAAATAGTTTCATACATCCTCTTTTCCTTCAGTTTGGTAGGGCTTGAATTAACTACAACTCTTTTCCGAATGTCATAGGCTCAAACATACCTAAAAGCAGCTACAAAATTTGTATCCACTAGACAACACACATCATTACAATTGTATAAAATAAAATTGACGTTAGTACTTAATTTACCAGCCCAAGCTCAACCACAAAGCGATGCCAAGTCATGGCTTCTTGTTATGTCGGCTTCCAAATTTGATTTCGGCAGCACAATATATGTAGATATAATGCCTTCAAACTTTGCCTCCCACTAAATCCAATCGTAAAAGTAGTTTTGTGGCGAACCCAAAGTCAAGAGGGAATGCGCAAGGGGCATCCCTCTTCTGCCATATCATTGTGTACTAACGATATCGTCTTTATCGCATAGGCCACATACAACCGACTATACAATGTACCATCACACAACCACGCCAAGGCCTTTGCAAGATTACAAAAAACAAAAAATAAATGCTCCCCCTAAAAAAAAAAACAGAAAAAGAGAGCGGAACGAAATAAAAGCTGCAGAATTTATCCCTCGAAAATCGGCTTACTATAGGAAAGTGTAAAACCTTGTTATTTGCTAAACTTCTTAAATTGGATTAAAATGGCCAACTGCCAAATGAAATTCGCATTTTAACCCGCCCGGCGAACTATTCATGTAATTACGAAATCCGTTTTCATTATTGTGCATCCTGCACCGTCCTCTCCTATATCCTTTTTGAGTGTCCTTTGCCTTTTCCCTATAGCGCGGGTGCTCGATCCTATTGACTGTTGGTTTGGTATACAAGAATGAGTGCAGATCCTTGTACTTATTCAATACATACATACGCTCGATTGTCCTTTATTTATGGCTACTTTTATCCTGCACACACCCACAAGCTGATGAGTGTGGAGACAAAGAGGTTTGCCCTCGTGCCACATCTCATCATATAGGACGAGGCGACGAGGGTAGGAACAAATCGCTTTGTTCCCAAAAGATATACGAGATTTGTTTTGTTCTTGCTGCTTCAGATTCAGACTGAGACACAAAACTAAACCCAACCCAATCCTACTGAGTTTCAAACCACAAAGCCGGAAACTGAATTAGCGTCAGTTTCGATTTAATTTATCCGCAGTTGCTATAGTGTATAGCCAGTAGCCAGTTCACTCATTGGCCCCAAGGAGAAGAAACAAACAGTAGCCAAAAAATAAAGTAGTCGTTCCCAACATCAGATACATTGCACCCCGACAAATTCCCAAGTAGCAGGAGTAGGACTAACAATCTCAGGCCCACATCATGAGAAGGATGTTCGTTCTTATAATCAACATAGATAACGAGCATATACTGAAAGGATAGGTTTTTGGATTGAATTATTTCCCATGAGGATTCAATTGCTTAGCCCGATGCCGGTATTGAACACTCATTACAGACTCATAAATATTTATTGAAAAGTGATGTGGGATTTCAAGGATGACGTTGACGTGTCGCCTAGTCCAAGGATAACCGTGTATAATATCTACTCTGGTGCGGTTGTTGTGGGAATGATGAGCGTAGGTTGGTGAGGTGGGTTTGTATACAAGGATATGATGCTATGGGAAACTGTGTTGCTGCTGGACGTCATGTGAGATTTATGAGACATTTGCTCATACATACATACCACACACATTGAAGTTGACTTGGTTTATCACATGGGTTTACTTTACACTATCTGAGCAATAAGAACATTACGAATTATGATTGAATTTAGAGCCCTTTGCAGCAAGAGCAAGAGCACCCATCAGCATCAAAACCATCTAGGTTAAACTCATGTACCTACCTCCCTATAGCAGATGTCATTGATACTCCCACTGAAGTTAATGTTGCAGTTGGTGTGTTGGACAGAGGCATAGGTGATGTCGGTGGAGTTGGAGGTGAGGGATCATAAAAAGCGGAATAAAATATTCATGAATTTTCTATAAAGTTACATCAAATGCAATTTTCTTATAGCCTTTGATAGGACGCTTTATATTTATATAACTATAACATTTTGATACAATTTACTTTGTTACTATGTATAAAGGATATCAATGTTTTCTTAATAAAGATGATACTGATTTTGAATGCGCTTTAATTGTGATTCTTGATTCGATCGTTTGAATTATAGCTTCCTGATTTGCACTTTCAGAACATATTATGACTAAAGTTACCTTACCTATGTGTATGTATAAATATACGTTTATATAGAATTATGTCTGTTCGTTTATTAAATTTATTTAAATAAAACTTGTTTTTGATTATTTGATCAGTTAGAAGGATAAACAAGATTGCTTTTGATTTCTCTATAAATATGTTCATAAATTAAACCTAGTGCTATTATATTAAATGGAACACTCAAAGTCAAAGCCTCTATTGAAACTCTTTGTACAGTGTCAGTGAAGGCTTCTCACCTTTAGCACCTCATATATGGGATATTCGGAAAAAAAAGTATGCCACTCAAAGGTAAGTTATTGGTCAAAAAAGGTCAACTAGTTTCAGAAATTATTCAGCCATAGGAAATTTTTAATCAATAGTTAAGGTTTTTCAAGATCACCAACTATTTTTGGCACCTCATTTATGGGATATTCTCAAAAAAGTGTAGGTACCATTCGAAAGGCCACCGATTTGTGAGAAAAGGTCAGCTGGTTTCAGTAATTGGTCAGTCATAATTTTTGTTTAATTGAATTTTTAAAATTTATTTACGTCATATATAAGACTTTTAGCACCTCATTTACCGAATTTTCCAAAAAAAAAAAAAAAGATACCATTGGAAAGGTTATTAAATCCTCATAAAAGGTCAACATGTTTCAGAAATTGGTCAGCCATAGGTTTTTTTTTATGAATATTTAAAGATTGTTTCAAGGTTACAGTATAAGAAAGAGTCTTCATTAAAAAAAAAACCTATGGCTGACAAATTACTGAAACCAGCTGACCTTTTATCACGAGTCAGTGGCCTTTCAATTGGTGTACTTTATTTGCGAATATCCCATAAATGAGGTGCCAAAAATAGTTGGTGACCTTGAAAAACTTTAACCATTGATTATAAATGTCCTATGACTGACCGATTTCTGAAACTGGTTGACCTTTTTTGACCAATTACTGACCTTTTAGATGATATACTTTTTTTCCGAATATCCCATATACGAGGTGCCGCCAGTGGATTTAAATACATATAATAATCAAAAGAATCGATTCGAGATATGGATAGTTATTCACTTGACACGGTGATTCACCTAAGGTGTGACAAAAAGCTTGAACGTGTAGGGTTAGTTGCACCAAGTAAGAGATCGCATGGTAGGGGGTTCATTCCCCTTCATTTAAGTGAGAGGGGCAGTTTTCTAAAACAAATTTTACTTAAAACAGAACACAAATTATTAAAAAACATTGGAAACACTGAAAATGCCCTGATAAACCTTTTTGCAAAGCCAGAAATCCTCTTTTTTTATTATCTTTTTAAAAAAAAAAAAATTAATGTGCAAACTCACTTATTTAGACACACTCAAAGAGGATTGCAAACGAGTAGACGAAACACGATCAGTAACGGCTCGAGCCGTTCGAAAGCCATAACGTAGGGGGCCTACCTCATCTTGGTATTTATGATTTGACAAATTAATGGCTAATTTCATAAACATAAACATTAACTAAAATCGTTTTTATGTAAACTCCTTTTAAATTATAACAGACCATTAAATTTTGTTAGTTTCACTGGTGTAGAAAAGAGAAATTTTCGGGATATTTTAGTTAGGATTGAGTTTTCTCACATCCCTGTACAGAGTCGTAGATAGATCTTCTGGGCCCCGGGGCGAAACTAAATATGGGCCCCAATTTTACAATTACTACCTAAATATTGATTAAATGAATAAAAATGTGTTTACTACATGCATACCATATTAAATTGTATGAATATAAAAATGTATGCATAAGCTCCTTCCCAATAAAAAGGGTATATTATAACACATTTCACAGCACTGTTTTGATCTGGAGTTACGCTGGTGACATATATGTTAATTTGGTAGCTTTTGGGAGTGCATGATCTTTTCTAAAATATTTAACTGAATATTAAGTTAAAGGTGTTCCTACTTCATAGTACAAATTTTTAGATAATGTAGATTTGCGAGCCTTTCGAACTCATAAATCGCCTTTAAAGAATGTACCTGTTGTTTGGCTAATGTTGTTGAATCTTTGAGCATAAGAAGGAGCAGATGAAATTATAGTGGGAACCACTTCTTCTTTCTTATTGTATAAGCCTTATTGTATAAGCCAAATCTTGTCTAAAATGTATTGAAAATTAGGTTTTGAGTAATGTCAACATATTATGTTGCTCTTAGCCGTAGTTCTAGGCTTTTATAACAATAGGTACCTATTATAAAAAATGCATTTATTTTTCAATATAACGGGAAATATCAGTTTTTAAACGGGCCAAAATCTAATAGTGAAATACCTGTCAAATTTAATAAATTTCAAAATAAACCGGAAGCTCACTTGGACATAGTCATTAAACCGTATGTAACACTAATACTTTCGAAGATCACTTATTTATCTTCAGATATATACTCTAATAATAATTGTTTCTTTGTTGACATGACCTATCAAATTATCGACCTATAAGCATTCTACCTTTTCTCCCGAAGGGCTTAGAAAAGCTGATGTTCAACCAGCTTTCTTTGAATCTCAAAATCTCTTGATTCCTTTGCAATCTGGCTTTTGGAAGAAGCACAGTTGTGTTTCTTCTGATTTGAAAGTGCAGGATGACTTAGGGATTGCACTGAATGCAGACAAAGTATCGGTCTTAGGTTTACTCGATTTTCGAATGCTTTCGGGTTGGTAAACTCCTCGGTCTTCATAAATTGACACCCCTATTTCATTTTTCTTGTTCCGCCATCAATTTGATTCAAAGTTATCTGACAACACGAAAGCAAGCAGTTTGCATTGGAAATTTGGTTTCTGACTTTGCGGACCTTAAATTGGATATCCCTCAAGCGTCATTGTTGGACCCCCTGCTTTTTAGTATGTTTATAAATAATGTCGTTTGTGATATTGCATATTGCTCGTACCAACTGTATGCTGATGATTTGCAAATCTATTTGTCGCTTCCTCTTGGCCTTTTGGAAGACGCAATCACTAATATAAATTAATATTTAAAAAGCATTCATGAGTGGGCAGTTAGAAAAGATTTAATTTTGTACCCAGCTAAATCGCAAAACATAATTATTTACAAAAGTAGTTTGGATGACTCATATTTTCCGCAATTAATTTTAAATGGACATGCGATTTGTTATAGATCTAGTGTAAGAAAATGTAGGTTTCATATTTAACAAGACTCTTACCCGGAACGACCATGTTAAAAATGTAATAAGAACTATTTATGGCGGACTTAGGCAATTGCGTTTTATATTAATCAAATATTCTTTGTAAAAATTCTATTAATTTTGTTAATTTATTAAATTTTATTTTACATTTTTCTTTTTTTTAATACTTTTTTTTAATACTTTTAGTACTTGTACATACCTTTGTATATAAATATGTTTTCTTATAGGATTAAAGTGTATATATTTTAAAACCACAAATGAGACCCAGTCGCAAGGTTTTTGTAAATAAATAAAATGAAAACTAGATACATTTCTTAAAGTAAAATAAAAATAATATACCTATACCATTGATCAATTTCTAAAACAATTCTCATGGATATATGTACTCCCACCCCTATTGAATTTGTTGACATAATTTTAACTGAGCGGAATCTTGAGTTAAGAAGCATTTTCCATAGAAATTTTTACTTAGAATAGTTTCCAAATCCTTTGTGAATACTGAAAAAATGCATGCATTAGCCCACTGTACTATAAAAAGTACATCTAACTTTGGTGCTCATTATCCCAGTCTATAAATAAATAATTAATTTGGTATTTTTTTTTTCTTCCTCAACTTTATCCTTATTTTGAATGCATTCTGCAGAAATAAATAAAATAACTCATTATATTGATTTGTTTTTATTCACAAACTTACTTGACGAACTCTATCGCACAAAAGACCAGTTTAACAGACGCCTACGCGTGACTTAAACAAAAAGAATATTTGGAAAAATTTAATATTGCTTAATAAAGTCAAAAATTCATTAATGTTGGTACACCAGAAATCTCTCCTTATATTTTAATTTTAAATTCAGTTGCGCTTGTGAATAGTTTTTAAAAAATTAATTTTCAAACTCGAAATTTAAAAAAAAAAAAAAATTTTAAATTCAAACTAAATTTTTTTCAAATTTGTACGTTATTAAATTATTTTCAAAACTCAATGCTCTTATTGATTTTTAGTCAAACACTGAAAACTACATGGATTTAGTACTTTTACTTTTCAAGATATGAACAAATAAATGAAGCAACTTTTTTATAAAACTGAGAAGAATCCTGCTAAATGATAATTTCAGAAACTAGTGGATTGTCATCAACCTCGTGTTTTCTTGTTTTGACTAAGATGCTGGTTTCTTTATTTTGTATATATTATCTTGAAAAGTCAAAGTCCTACAACCATGCTGTTTTCAGTGTTTGACTAAAAATTGACAAGAGCATTAAGTTTTGAAAGCAAAAATTATGCTTAATTACATAAAATTTTGAAAAAAAATTAATGTGAACATTTATTTCTTAATTTTTTTCTTCAAAATTTCGAGTTTGAAAATTTTAAAAACTATTCACAAACGCAACTTAATTTAAAGTGGAAATTAAATAAAAGGTTTCTAGCTTTCCAAAAAAGTAAAGCCAGGCATAGCAAGTTTTACCGTTGTTTTTAATTTTTTTTCTGTTTTAAGTCAAGTTTATAGAAAATTGCCCCTCCCGCCTAAACGGAGGGAAATAGACCCCCCCTCCGATACGATTTTTTTCTTGTCTTAACCCAACCTACACGTTACAGCTTTTTGATGCAGTTTGTCTATGAATATGCCCCACTGATTCAGGCAGGATCTAAAGTTAGAGTTGATTAGTTGATTTTATTCGTCAATTGCATTTTAGTTGCAATGACTCAAAAAGTTGATCAGAACAAATCTGAAAAAATTAATACCGATTGGAACGATACATTAGGAGAACTCCGTTGGGTGCCCCCCTGGCTGGGGGCCCTGGGGCATTGCCCCGGTTGCCCCAATGGACGCTATGGCCCTGCGTATACTAGTACCTATTTAATGCTTTAAGCTAAGTATACAGATCCATATTTAAAGAGGCTAACTTCATTTATGTAAATAAAAAAAATGTTCTTTTTATATTTGATTTATAGTTTATATATTTTTAGAACAGGCGTACAGAGAATCATTAAAAAAGGCGTAAGTATTCGATAGACGATTTTTTTTTGAAAGGTAGGTAAAATAATACGAAAATTGCCCCTCCCCCCTACTGATCGTAATCCTGGATTCGCGCCTGCACTTAATAACTGGATAAATCATGTACATTTACATTTAATTTCATAGGAATAGGAGAATATCTAACAAAGCAACTCTATTCAAAAGAGAGCGACCGACCATTGACGACTACTTTCGTGTAAATAGGCCTTTAGAGCTGCATTTGGCTTTTATATAACTTTGAGTAGAGGCCGTCCCTAGCTAATAACTGCTGATTGTTCCCCTGTTCAATTATTTTTCCATTTTGTAAAACACAAATCAAATCTGCATTATGGATAGTAGTTAACCGATGCGCAACTAGTTATAATGCATGTTCCTTTACAAGCTGTATCCAGAGCGGACTGTACCATCTGTAAATATATGGAATACTTGAATTTTATTTTATGTTATTTTTAAAAACATTCGAATATTTTAACTTTGTGAAAATTGTTTGTGTGTGAAAACTATAAGGGAATATACCTATACACCCTTTTGCCATGTTTGAGAACGAGTACCTAAATCGAGTTGGTTTTGTTCAAAAATGAAAATAGCTGTGTTTTTTAACTTTAATGTCCGCTTCTATATGCGCTTAAACCAATTCCTATGTAAAACAAAACAACAGTTGAATTTTCAAAATTGTTGTTGTACTTTACATGGAAATTATTTTTAAGCAGATATGAAAACGAGGCACAAAAAAAAAACAGTGCTAATGACACTTTACAGCTTATCAAAGTGAGTTCATACATATATACAAAAAAGAAAGAGGGTATAATAGATTTATTTGTCTCAAATAAACAACTGAGACTGACCCTTTCACTTTGCGAGTCCAATGCAAAAGTAGCCTCATCAAGCAATAAAATATCTGGGTTCCTAACCAAAGCTCTATCTATTGCAATTCTTTGTTTCTAACCTCCTGACAGCTGTATACCTTTCGCTCCTAGTTTTGTTTCAAATCCGTTTGGTAATGCAGTAATAAATGAATGTGCGTTGGCGAGTTTTGTAGCTTCAATAATCTCACTCATTGAGACTTCTCTGTAACTGTCTCCATATGCTATGTTTTTGGCTACAGTCTTCTCAAATAACACTGACTCCTGAGAAACAATTCCCAATCGACGACGAAGTGTTGTCAACGCAAATTCTTCCTCAATATCCTGGTTATCTATGTACTAAAGCTAAGTATTTAAATTAAATTCTTGTTAGTTATTTACAATTTAGGTATACGTCTTACGATACGTTTTAATGACGCGGACTTATCATCAATTTTATAGTTGTTGTCACATTTGCGTGATGATTTTACTCTCGGCTTTCTTTCTAATATCCGAAGTAACCTGTGGCCAGAGATGAGGGCTGAAGTAAACGTTGGACCTAATGCTAGGGAAATGGCTAGAATAAATAAACCAAAAAGAAGAGATTCGAAAACCATAAATTTAAATTATAATATTATATGAACTGCAGAAAAACTTTATAAATTATATTAATACTTGATAATATTCTTGTACTCGATCTTTCCCTCCGAACAAATAATTCCTCCATAAGTCAATGCTACGGCATATCCAAGATACATTATCGAAAAACCACTGGAATTAACAAGTCCTTTAAAACGAAGCCGCTTTTTAAGAAGACCTATATATTTATCAACATCTTTGTTGTATTCTTCTATTATCTCAGGCTCACGACGGAGTCCAGCTACGGTGCGTATGTTGCAAATAGCTTCTGTTGCAATTCTACTTGTTTCTTCGAGAGTGCGTTTCTCATGAGCTGCTGATCTTGCCATATATCTAAACATAGTTTCCGAAATGCATACAAAAATCAAAAATTGGTTTATACAGGTTCCGGTTCAAACATAAGACCATAAAATGATTATCCGGAAAAATTGATATCTACTCACATTTGCGAGTGATTCGACTTGAGCTATAAACAATTATAATGAATGTCTGTTTATTACCTTGCTGCAAATACAATCGATCCCACCATGAAGGGTGCTGTGCACAGACACGCCAACGCCATCTGCCAAGAAAAATTAAATGCTAGGCATGTACAACAAACTAAATTTGCTGCTGCCTGAATCATTCCACTCATCGGCTGTCCTATTGATCCTTGACCACTGGCAGCGTCTCCGGATAATCGTGCAGAAAGTATACCAACACTGATTTCTTCGTCATCAAACCATGCGATCTCTTGAGCGAGAATCGCCTTGAGAGTTAATGATCTTAAAAGTATTAACTTTTATGAGTAAGTTCTTAAAAAAAAATAAACTTTATTAACCTAGATTCGTTGTAAGTCCAATACCAGCCAAACTGAAGATGTATGTTTGAAGAAAACAAACCACTGGCTACGAAAAACCCAACGCACACACAAATAAAAGCAAATACCGATAGGGGACAAGACTTCATTACGATCAGTTTGTTCCAATGCTGCAAAAAAATTCACCAAATAAGAAAATGCTGGTTGAATACAACCACATAGCATGGCACAAAATGTTCCAAAAACTAAATAACACGATTCACTCCTTGCAATTTTCAACAGTCTTTGAAATGTCCTCGAAAATTGAGTTTCTTCTTGCAAATCCTTGTTCCTGTTGGTACTCTTTGGAATAGATGATGCATTTGAGGAACGCTGCTGTTTGTTTGTTGCTTTCTTTTGCATTTGATGGCAGTCTGATCGAAGCTGAAGTCGAATAATTTTTCTAACCATAGATGAAAGAAGTTGTGATAACAAACAACACGCTGATACTTAGGCTCGCAAAATATCCAACGTTTTCGGATAATCCGTCACGAATTTTTTCCAAATTGCAAAAAGATGTGTTGAAACTGATATCTTAATCTTTTTACCAACTCGGACTTTTTGCTTACTCTGTTATTCCAACAGCAAAGTTTTGATGAGAAGAAACATCATGCCATCCAATGTCGTTTCTTACTGTAGCTTCAAAATATTTCCGCCTTATTTGTGATGTAATTCTTAAGTCAACAGTAATTAAAACATCGACGGACACAACTCCAGATAAAAACATAACAATAGCTAGTGTTGTAAAAATATATCCAAATGTCCGTGCATCATTTCGTAATTCGGTCAAATTTTCTTCTCTTGTTGCATTTGCCCTGAAAATATATTTTAATGCAGTGTTGGAATTGTTATGAAGAATTAAAAAAATTACATCAAACTTACTATATTTTCCCACCGCCAAATTAAGCCAACGAAACGGTTTTTGATGAAGTTCCAATTCCAATATGACGATCCACAAACATTGCAACCAATTCGCTGTGGACAATTATGCAAGCAGCAGAAACTAACGCTTTAATGATGCAGGAAATTAATGCAATGATTAATAGTAAGAAGTCCAATGAAGTTGCATAGCGAAATAGCTTCCAGAAACATTTGGATTTGACGTTAGTGTCATTTGAAGTGTTTTTGGAGTTCCTATAATATATATGTAGGTATGTCTGTATTGTTATAATTTTTTGTTAACTTATACAAATAGGTTTTAAATATGAAAACGCGACAAAAAGTACACCACGTAGAAATTTTAGAAAATACAAACTATCCAAACAAATGTTCAAAAGGGTAGATATGTGCATTCAAGAGGACACAAGCGTCCACAGGTTGTTCTCAAAACCCACCTCTGTCTACCAACTCCTACTCTCACCTTCTTGTGGTGAACATCGGGTATCAAGTACCTCAGCTGGAGATGGGGTTTCAAACCCTATGGAAAGTTGTTGGGGACAGTCCACGTGAGAGGGCGGGGGGAGTGTTACTACTAAGGCACTTCTCCTTTCATAGAGGTGGCAGCGGACGAATTCTCCAGAAATGTCGAAATGTCATTATCTCAAGCACCTGTTTCCCACACCTCAATATACACAAGGGAACTTGGCGGTCGCGTGATCAACGAACCGTCAACCAAATCGACCATGTTGTGATGGACGCGAGACATGCTTCCAGTTCCGAGGGGCCAATATTGACTCGGATCACTACCTGGTGGTAGCTAGACTACGCCTACGTATGCGGATATCCATGACGCCACAATGCAGAGCAGATGCTGTGAAAAGGTACGATGTTAATAAGCTTAAATCGCAAGAGACTGCCAGAACTTTTGCAGACCACGTTACTATTAATCTCTAAGGAAGTCCGCCACCAGCATCAAGTGCAGAGGACCAGTAGAAACACTGTCAACAAGCCATCAGAATTGCCGCCTCTGAGGTGCTGGGAACGCTCCATTCAACATGGACGATGATGGCCAACAGCTCCGTCCACCCGACCTAACCGAAGTGCGGCTGGCGGTATCCAAACTTAAGTCGTACAGGGCTGCTGCTGCGGATGGCTTACCATCAGCCGAACTATTTAAATCAGCGGGAGATGAATTGCTTAGGAGCATACACCAGCTCATCTGCAAAATTTGGTTGGATGAAATTATGCCCGATGAATGGAATCTCGGTATAGTGTGCCCCATCCATAAAAAGGGAGATGCTCTGAAATGCACCAACTACAGAGGAATTAGTCTCCTAAACGTGTCGCTTATAAAATCTTGTGTGACCGCTTAAAACATTTTGTCAACGATCTGATCGGCCCCTATCAGTGTGGTTCTAGGCCAGGCCAGGCAAGTCAACCGTCGATCAACTGTTCACACTCCGACAGATTTTAGAAAAAACCGGGAATTCGAGATCGATACATACCACCTCTTTATCGAGTCGGCATCGGTAGTCGGCAGAACGAAGCGAGCGAATCGGAGGCGGCTAAAAGGGGATTGGCGGTTCATGAGGACAAGACGAAGTATATCCTGTCTGTATATATATTTGTTAAAAATTGCATTTTAACGAAAAAAAAAACCAAAAAATTAAAAAAAATTTTAATTTTTCAACTTTGAATAAATAAAATTGACTAATTTTTGAGTTTTATACATACACTCCTCGTCAACTGAATACGCACAAACATTTTTGAATATATTTTATCCATTTTTTCCAAACAGTGATGGTTATTATGCCATCTGTTGATGGTTAAAATTTTCGTAACATATAAATAACAGAATTTCAAAGTTTTATCCAAAAACAACCGTGAGTTTTTCCTTCAACCACTTCCAAAGTGTAACTTATGCAAAGTAGAAGTTTTTTTTTGAGTCAACTGAATAGCTACAAAAATTAAAATTGGTATTGGAATGGAATGAAACAAGTTTTTGTTTAAGTTTAGTAGTGGGTACTTCCACCTTTATTTTTAATTACTTCGTAAATTCGATCCGGCATGGAATCGTATAGCTTTTTAATGTAATTTAACGAAATTTCGCTCCACGCTAATTTGATTGCAGAAATTAAGGTTTCTTTGCCTTCGAACTGACGACCACCCTCATAAACTTTGCGTACTAACCACCCCCAGACATTTTCTATGATGTTTAGATCAGGTGAGTACGGCGGCCATTGAAGCAACTGCACTTGTTGCACCTCTATCCATGTTTTTATTATGCGCGCTGAGTGAATAGGCGCATTATCATGTTGGTAGGTCCAGTTTATGGGTCCAAAGATGTTAGAAAATTTAGGAAAATTTCTTTCCAAAATTACTTTATACCCAGCTGCTGTCATTCTTGATGTTACAACCTCGAGCTCAACTGTTCCATAATAACTGACTGCTCCCCATATCATGACACCTCCTTCACGACTATGATGGCGCTTTAAAAATCTTTTTTCTTTTCTTAAGTCGTGAAAATAGGAGTTGAACCCATCAGGGCCATCGAAATTAATTTTTTTTTCATCTGAAAAAACCACGTGATACCATTCTTTTTTCCAACTCATGTGAAGTCTTGAAAAATCTAATCGCAACATTTTCCGTCTCTCGTCAAGTGGTGGTTTTTTCTTAAGTTTCATTCGTTTAAGATGGCTTGAGTTGTTGATTACTCTTAATACTGTTGAGCAACTTGCGTTTACGCCGACTTTTTGTTTTATTTTTGCCACAGAATCAGAAGAATTTAATGCACATCTTAAAATTCTTCGTCTCTCAGCTGCTGTTGTTGCTGTTTTCTTACCTCCCTTCATGTTTTTGCCGTATGCATCTTTATTTTTCAAGTAAGAATAAACTACATTAAAACTTCGGCCAACTTTATCAGCTTTTGCACGTCCAGTTAGGCCTTGGTCTCTAAGTAAATCGATTTTAGCTTTTTCAACACTGTTAAGACACGTAGATCTACCCATTTTTCTTAAAACTTGAAATCAAGAATTAAATTTTACTGAAAACACTAAAAACGTTAATTTAAACTGTCAAGCACTCCAAAAAACTTATAAACAGCGAAGAAAATGGCGTTGTACCTATTCAGTTGACTAAAAAAAAACTCCTACTTTGCATATAAAACACTTTGCAAGTGGTTGAAGAAAAACTCACGGTTGTTTTTGGATAATTCTTTCGGAATTATCTGCTTAACATCTTAAGGGAATAGTTAGCATCAACAGATGGCATAATAACCATCACTGTTTGGAAAAAATGGATAAAGTATATTAAAAAATGTTTGTGCGTATTCAGTTGACGAGGAGTGTATATAAAAAAAATGTATCATGGTAAAAAATTGAATTTTGTATGTTTTAAGATATTTTAGAAGTTTGTGGAATGCACCGTTATATTTTTTTTTTTGTCATCACCATTTTTTTTTTTCAAACGCTGATTACTTGGATTGCTTAACAGCTTGAGGCGCGGATAATTCCTCAAATACTTCTATTAACTAGGTCTTCAACCCTACAAAAAACAAACCTATTACCAAAATTTAGGAGTTTCGCACAAAGTTCCTGGGCTATACATTATAATATGTAAAATAAAATTCATCCGAAGTCGAAATTTTATATTATATTCGTCCTCGAGATATGATGGACGGAAAAAGTACCCCGAACGTACATATGTACGTAGTATATACAAATAATTATATATACAGACATCTTTCTCAAATCGAAGTATTCTGATTCTAGAGACCTCAAAACGTGAAGATAAGTCAAAATGTTTAACTCGGCAAATCGCACCAATTACAATAACATCCAATCAGAAGTTAAAAAGACAGCGAGTACCTATATCTCAGAAACCACAGAGCATATGTTGTTACCACAAAAAAAAATATATATATCAGAGGCGTGGTCCTTCCCCCCCCCCCTTCTACCTAGGTGGTAGGGAAAATTTTCTAAAAAGAACTTTAAAAAAAAAAGCACGACTGGATCGTATGAACTTTTTCTCGTAGCTAACAATTTGAACGTAGGTAGGAAACGTTTTTTTTTAGCTTAATTAATTTCCCTTTTAGGAATCCTTTTAAAGCTTTAAGTCCAAAGATTGAAGAAAATCGCTTCAGTAGTTTCGGGTGCAGTTCCGTATCTGCCTTAATCCTAAAACAAAAATTTGACAGACATTTCGAGTTAATTTGTTAACGCATCAATACCTACTTGGAATTTTTGATGGCAACACTGATATTTTAAAAACCTTTCAGCCAATCAATCTGTTTTTTTTATATCTGTGAATCCGGTCGATACCTGGATGTCAAAACAAAATTTTAAATAGGTTGGTATCTGATACACTTTCATTAATCAAACAATTCTTCAAAGTGCCTAATGGCAAGATTAACAAGTATAATCGTCCGAAACCGAACTATACTCGCCTCTCGTCCACCGAACTCGGCCGATAAAATCAAACTTATGTAAAAGGAAGACAACTACAACCGACATCGTCCGATGTCACCCGATAACCGATCAACCGACAAATTCGAACTAGTTTGGCGGTTGTTTGTTCAATATGGTCTCTGACAATATACTTCAATACACATTCGGAAGTAACTTAGGTTGATCATCTTATATCGATACCAACCTATAGATTTATTCTTTTAAAATTAAACACATTCAAGTTTTAAATTAACTTTAGATAGAACAATACAAACAAAACAAAAAAAATACTCCAACAGTAGGTACTCGTAAATTCGTGAGAAATGATGTTAGTGTGTTTCTAGGAAAATATCCTTTACTTCATCCCTGTCGTTTCATTCCCAATAACAAAACACTAAAAGGACACAAATTGGATTAGCGAAAAGTTGTTTGATGGAAAGTTGCGAGGAACTCAATTTCCGAATACCAAATGTAGCGCTACACTCCTGTGTGTTGGTCTATCTATGTATGTCTGTATTGTATATATGCTTGTATTCGTGTTATGCAGGATATTCTCGAAAACTCTATCACATAGCTATATAGCCAAAGGGTGTCTGTTAAAATGCTTTTAGTGTGTCAAAAATTGAGTTAAAAGTTTATGGTAGTCCCGTGCCGTACCATCAGCCCCCCTCAGGTTTTTGAAGAACGATACGAATTGACTGATGAAAATAGTTTTAAACACACCACACAGCCACACATAGCAAGTGTAGTGTAAGTATAGGTATACCTTCTAACTATATATAAATTTAACTGTTGAAAATAAGACAATAATTGTGATTTAGTTTTAAATCAGTTTTAAAGTTAAGTTGTGATAGCTATTATGGATAAAGTTGGTATGATGATGGGGTTAAGGGTTCTTGTTGTTTTACATAAATCCTGTGTAAAGTTTAAGTCAAACAAGATAATTTTTTGTATTACATATTATTTTGATTTTGTAATTAGTTTTCGAGTCATTTGTTTATTGCCTATCTTTCTACAGATTACTATTGAAAATGCACAACTGGATCACATGAATTGGTGCTTTTGTATCAAAAATCAAAGATATGGTGTAGCTTAGCATTGAAGATATATTTTCTGAAGAACTGTTTATCTGGTAAAAATGGTATCTTCGAGGAGAAACAAAAAAGTTTTAAGTTTGTTGTTTTGAAACCTAAGCAGAATTGTTTAAAAGACTAGTAGTTATTTTATACAAAAAAAATGTAAAAGGGATTTACTACGGCGACTGCTGCCAGGTGCCACAAACAAAAGCAGCGATTATTTTGATGTGGATTTGTTGTTGAAATCAGACTAAGGCAAAAAGTCTTGAGTTTCAACTATTTGAACGAGAGCCTGGTGACAATCCGCATCAAGGCTAAATTCGCCAACATAAGCCTCATATGCGTGCATGCCCCGCATGAGAAGAAAGACGAAGACGAATTCTATGAGCTCCTGGAGAAGACTAACGAGCAGTGCCCTAGCTATGACATTGAAATTGTCCTAGACGATTTTAAGTCGCAGCTAGGAAGAGAGGACGTTTTTAGTCAAATTGTCGGAAAGCATTAGGACCTATATCATTTTAAAGATCTCGATGAGTGCTATCTTTTATTGTAGAGGCAAAAGTTTGTATCAAGTGCAGGGAAGGTGTTATGGACGTTAATGTAATCGTTAATGCATCTTTTATTTATCGTGTAACTTCGAAACGACACGTGACCAATTGAAGTCATATTCACACAATATGTTAAATGTGCTTGCATGTAGTTGGCCCACCAACTATTGAGTTGAGCAAAACTGTTAATTGCAATCGTTTGTACATCGTTTGTCTACGTTTGTATAAGTTTTAGATTCGTTTGTACACTCACCGTTTTTTTTATATAGCCACTTCAAAAAAATTTACGGAGTTTGGCCCACCAACTATAACGCTCGAAAAATCTGGAAATGCAGTTCGATAGATAATCGTTTGTCTATGTTTGTCTTTTTTTTTTTCGTTTGTATACGTCCCAAATTTTTTTGACAAAAAAATTTTTTTTAACCAAATTTTATTAATATTTTAAAACATATGCATTCGTTTGTCTCTTTCTTATAATGATTTTTCATCGTGTTATTTTTTTTAATTTGTATTTATTTCTATTTTTAAATAATTATTACTTTTTTGGGACATGTAGTTGGCCCACCAACTATAACGCTCGAAAAATCTAAAAACGCAGTTCGATAGAAAATCGTTTGTCTATGTTTGTCTTTTTTTTTTTTTCGTTTGTATACGTCCCAAATTTTTTTGACAAAAAAATTTTTTTTAACCAAATTTTATTAAAATTTTTAAACATATGCATTCGTTTGTCTCTTTTTTATAATGATTTTTCATCGTGTTATTTTTTTTAATTTGTATTTATTTCTATTTTTAAATAATTATTACTTTTTTGGGACATGTAGTTGGCCCACCAACTATAACGCTCGAAAAATCTAAAAACGCAGTTCGATAGAAAATCGTTTGTCTATGTTTGTCTTTTTTTTTTTTCGTTTGTATACGTCCCAAATTTTTTTGACAACAAAATTTTTTTTAACCAAATTTTATTAAAATTTTAAAACATATGCATTCGTTTGTCTATTTTTTATAATGATTTTTTATCGTAGTAATTTTTTTAATTTGTATTTATTTCTATTTTTAATTAATTATATATTAATTTTATGGAGCATGTAGTTGGCCCACCAACTATAACGCTCGAAAAATCTAAAAACGCAGTTCGATAGAAAATCGTTTGTCTATGTTTGTCTTTTTTTTTTTTCGTTTGTATACGTCCCAAATTTTTTTTAACCAAATTTTATTAAAATTTTTAAACATATGCATTCGTTTGTCTCTTTTTTATAATGTTTTTTGACCGTTTTAATTTTTTTAATTTGTATTTATTTCTATTTTTATTTAATTATATAATCTTTTTGGAGCATATTAGTTGGCCCACTAACTGTAACGCTCGAAAAATCTAAAAACGCAGTTCGATAGAAAATCGTTTGTCTATGTTTGTCTTCTTTTTTTTTTCGTTTGTATACGTCCCAAATTTTTTTGACAAAAAACATTTTTTTAACCAAATTTTATTACAATTTTGAAACATATGCATTCGTTTGTATCTTTTTTATAATGATTTTCCATCGTGTTAATTTTTTAAATTGTATTTATTTCTATTTTTAATTAATCATTACTTTTTTTGGGACATGTAGTTGGCCCACAAACTGCATTCTCTTTTATTTGGGTGTCCACAGTTTCAACTTGTATTCGAAATTGCGATAATTAAGACTTTATCCTTTTTTTCTATTCTTTTTAAGGAATGCCCTGCATTTAGGCTGCATACTTACATACATGGTTTGAAATTGGTTTGAATACGCAACGTGATTGAAATCCTTTCAGATCTTATATTTACATACATATGCTTTGTTAAATTACTCAGTTGTGTATTTGTATTGTGTTAAAGGCCTTCTACACTAGCCCACTGTGTATTAATACATGTGAAAAAAGTGGGACGTAGAATAGTGTGGAAACAAAATATGAAAGCCCAGCCTACACAACCCGACATTTTATCCCACACGATTTGACATGTGTTAATACATGAATAATTTTATTACAAGTTAATTTTTGTAATGTAATGCCAGATCCACATGCATTTCAAAGCTGCCAATATTTCTGCCAAAAAAATGGTAAAATAATGGCAGAAATAATTTTTTTTGCCAGTATTTAGAGCGTTTACACAATGCAAAGAAAAATGGCTATAATTTGACAGATAAAATAGCATTTTGCCATTCGTGTAAATGCAGCATAAATCCCTACCAGAGTAAAGAGATAAAAAAGAAGTAGATTTGACTTTTTTTTTTAAGGTTGAAGTAGGATGAAGCAACGATTTTAAAAAAAAAGTGGATTTCAATTGGCGATGGTGCAAAGTAGGAAGTATTTTTAAAAATAAATTGAAAAAAAAGAAGTAGATCTACTTCAATTGAAGTAAAGTGGCAACACTGCCTCTGGCTAGTGCGATCTGCGATGAGATGAGGATGACGATGAGTGAAGTTTAGTTTTCTAAAACTAGGTACCTATAAACTCTTTCTGAAATGAGCTGGGTAGCTATTTATTATGCGGTTGAGGTATTTTTTTTAAAAGGCGTATAGGTTTTTTCTTTGTAAAAGTAGGTTTTTGAGGCAAAAATGTATTTGCTTCTGACACGAGTAAAACACATGCAGGTATTTTTTTTATTCAGGCATGCTGAATTTTTATTAAAAATGGGTTTTTGGAACTACAAGAAATACACATTTCATGATTATGTTCGAGTTAAAATAATTTTGATTTATTTTAAGTAAACCCCCCCTTATCCATTCGCTGAAAAAACAGCCAAAACTCGTACGTAGTTAGGTAGGTACTCAAAAATTTGGTTACTACCTATCAATATCTATAATAGGCATGCATAGGTATTTGTACCCATAATTACTTTCTATTTCATAAAAAAAAGAAACTCATTAAAAGCCTTAAGCCGACGGCAAAGTTCAAGTTAATGAACAAGTACCTATAGAATTAGAATTATTTTTGTCTGGGTTTTTTTAATTATTTTAACTGAATAAATAATATACTCAAGGTGTAACTTAAGTCTTTTTAAATGCAGCCTAAATGCAGGGCACTCCTTAAAAAGAAAAGAAAAAAGGATAAAGTCTTAATTATCGCAATTTCGAATACAAGTTGAAACTGTGGACACCCAAATAAAAGAGAATGCAGTTGGTGGGCCAACTACATGTCCCAAAAAAAGTAATGATTAATTAAAAATAGAAATAAATACAATTTAAAAAATTAACACGATGGAAAATCATTATAAAAAAGAGACAAACGAATGCATATGTTTCAAAATTGTAATAAAATTTGGTTAAAAAAATGTTTTTTGTCAAAAAAATTTGGGACGTATACAAACGAAAAAAAAAGAAGACAAACATAGACAAACGATTTTCTATCGAACTGCGTTTTTAGATTTTTCGAGCGTTACAGTTAGTGGGCCAACTAATATGCTCCAAAAAGATTATATAATTAAATAAAAATAGAAATAAATACAAATTTAAAAAATTAATACGGTCAAAAAACATTATAAAAAAGAGACAAACGAATGCATATGTTTAAAAATTTTAATAAAATTTGGTTAAAAAAAATTTTTTTGTCAAAAAAATTTGGGACGTATACAAACGAAAAAAAAAAAAGACAAACATAGACAAACGATTTTCTATCGAACTGCGTTTTTAGATTTTTCGAGCATTATAGTTGGTGGGCCAACTACATGCTCCATATAATTAATATATAATTAATTAAAAATAGAAATAAATACAAATTAAAAAAATTACTACGATAAAAAATCATTATAAAAAATAGACAAACGAATGCATATGTTTTAAAATTTTAATAAAATTTGGTTAAAAAAAATTTTGTTGTCAAAAAAATTTGGGACGTATACAAACGAAAAAAAAAAAGACAAACATAGACAAACGATTTTCTATCGAACTGCGTTTTTAGATTTTTCGAGCGTTATAGTTGGTGGGCCAACTACATGTCCCAAAAAAGTAATAATTATTTAAAAATAGAAATAAATACAAATTAAAAAAAATAACACGATGAAAAATCATTATAAAAAAGAGACAAACGAATGCATATGTTTAAAAATTTTAATAAAATTTGGTTAAAAAAATTTTTTTGTCAAAAAAATTTGGGACGTATACAAACGAAAAAAAAAAAGACAAACATAGACAAACGATTTTCTATCGAACTGCGTTTTTAGATTTTTCGAGCGTTATAGTTGGTGGGCCAACTACATGTCCCAAAAAAGTAATAATTATTTAAAAATAGAAATAAATACAAATTAAAAAAAATAACACGATGAAAAATCATTATAAGAAAGAGACAAACGAATGCATATGTTTTAAAATATTAATAAAATTTGGTTAAAAAAAATTTTTTTGTCAAAAAAATTTGGGACGTATACAAACGAAAAAAAAAAAGACAAACATAGACAAACGATTATCTATCGAACTGCATTTCCAGATTTTTCGAGCGTTATAGTTGGTGGGCCAAACTCCGTAAATTTTTTTGAAGTGGCTATAAAAAAAAAACGGTGAGTGTACAAACGAATCTAAAACTTATACAAACGTAGACAAACGATGTACAAACGATTGCAATTAACAGTTTTGCTCAACTCAATAGTTGGTGGGCCAACTACATGCAAGCGTTAAATGTTGTTAGATAAAAGTTTATAATTATGAATGGATCCGGTTGGTGGATCCGGTAGGTGGCGCTCTTGTCAAGTTATTGAAAAAAATTCTATATTTATTAAGCATAATCGCTAGGGTGTTTCATTTTGTAAGGAAAAAAATTAAATGTAGACTATTTACAGAAGTCGCTCACGCCCTGAGTCTTAGTGATGAAAAAGATTTTTCAGTCGAATTTCAAGAACATTGGTTGATGTTTAGAGGTTGCACACTTCGATTACTTTTGTAAAAGAGGCAAAAAAACGATTTTACAAAGTTAATTACTTTTATTGGGGAACTGAATTAATAAAATTGAAAAATATTGTAACCTTACACTATGAAAATAAGTAGTATGACAAGGATAAACATTTGGTTTATATTAATAAAACAATTTGAACTAGGAAATCCCATTTTTGTGTTTGTGACGACTTTCTTGTGATACTTTACTTCCATCAATAATATTTTTTGTTTTTCGTCCCTGGCTAATTTGCTAAGCTTTGTATGCAATTTCTATTTTTGTGGAATGATTGACCACTTTTAAAGCGCCAAATAACTCCTTAAAGAATCACTTCCATATTATTTAAATTAATGGACCCAAAACAATCCAAAGATCGCCTTTGTTTTATTGGTTTGTAATGAAATTTCTCATGTATTTTCCATTTAAAACTAGGTTTAACCCTTTAATAGCTTAATTTCCTTTTTCCATGCAGGTTTGTTTTCTCAAATTTAAACCATATTGCCCTTATCATTAGATAAAAAATTATCCAACCTTTTATTCTGATAGATATCAAACGGAAAGCAAACAATAAAAACAGTTTTCCGCCCTCTTAAGATAAGTCTTATATAAAAGATGATGTAGTAACAAAAGGCATACCCATGACGTTGTCATGTACCCCAGGTCAGTTCATATTACTACTTCTACCTCACACCATCAGTGCATTTAATACAACAAGAAGTATGCCAAGCTTATAATGCTCGAAATCTTAGAGTCACTATAGAACTGTAACTTTATTAAACAAAATTCTGACACCCCCTTTCCCATGGGCCACTGAGGGCACCAATTTACTATCCCAAAGGAAGGCCAAATAAGAAGGATTTTAAAATAGTGAGACTTCGTTTTTCATTGCCATTTTCCTTCTTTTGATCATGAAAAACGAATTAGTACAAAAAACTTCAGTATTTTATTTTCCACTAGTTTGAAAAAAGTGATCAAAATGTGCAACCTTTAAACATAATCCAATCGTCATGAAATTTGGTATATATTTCTTTTACATCGCTAAGACTCAGGGCGTGAGCGACTTCATATGAAAATCACATCTTTGGAAAAATGAAACACCCTAATAATCGCTCATATTCAAATGTAACATTGGTTTATTGCAAGAAAATAAAATCACAAAATATAGATCTGATATGTGGCGTAGTAGTGAAGTTATTAGCAAATGCTTTATTATAGCGCAAAGTTGCTCATTCTCACTTACTTATATCATATATTGGTTTAACTATTGCAAAACAAAATCACAAAATATGGACCTGGTAGGTGGATTTTACTTAAGATAGATGCCGTGCTTCATCTAATGGTCGCTGTCATTCGATATTTTTAATACCTATTATTATTTTCTTAAATGGTCGCTTCTTCGACTGGAAAAACACTTGATCAGTTAAAATGTTTGTCTCTGCATTTGAAAAACAAAATACATTGTTCCTTATGAATCAACACACATCGAATAAGCAATTAAAGCGTTTTGACAAATTCCGCGGTTTTTAAGCAATTTTGATTTTTTTTCCTTAATCTGTGTGAAATATGGAACATTTGTGTCTGACCTGTGCTCGCTCTTTAAATAAACAGGGAGTTCGACATGTAGTTTCTAGAGCCACCTTAGAAGCACGACCACATTTTAGTTTACATTTTAGAGCATATGAGAATAGAACAGGTACGTTTAATGTGATAAATAATTGTATATAAAATATAATCAATCCCGAAATAAGGAGAGGTAGTGTGAACGTATGGTTGATGTTTTAATGGAACTCATGGAATAATGTCCGTTATTCTTTAAACAATACTACAGTTTTCAGGCACATTGCAACAATCTCCAAATAATTTGTCATCGCTGCTGGGTAGCTGATACTCGTTATGAAGCTAGACATGTTGAAAATGAACAACAACAAGAACAAGAACATATAAAAATAAAGGAACATCCATTCTCTTTTATAACTCCAATTCAGCACAACCTACCGGGTCCATGTTTTGTGATTTTTTTTCTTGCGATAAACCAATATAACATTGGAATATGAGCGATTTTGCTTAATAAATAGAGAATTTTTGTCAATAACTTGACAACAGCACCACCTACCGGATCCGTTCATAATTATAAACTATTATCAAACAACACTTAACATATTGTATAAATATGACTTCAATTGGTTACGTCGTTCCGAAGTTACACGATAAATAAAAGATGCATAAACGATTACATTAACGTCAATAACACCTTCCCTGCACGCGATACAAACTTTTGCCCCTCCAATAAAAGATAGTACTTATCGAGATCTTTAAAATGATATAGGTCACAATGTGTTATATCCATAGGACGCACTCCATACAAAAGTGCGCATTGTCCTTTCAGTTAAATATGTATTTATTTTCTTCTGCACGTATTTAAACTATATAATCGAAAATATTTCGTTCCAATAATCAACAGGTGGTCCAGATATCGTATTTTTCGGAGACGCGACCGAGACGAGACTTAATTATGTGAGACCGATACGAGACCCAGACGAGACTGAAAATGTTCGATTTTAACGAGACCGAGACGAGACTTACAAAAGTCTCGCAGAGTCTCGTCTCGTGGCCAGCCCTACGATGGACGCGTTTAGTAAAAAACAATCTCACAACTGGTAGCACAAAAAGGTGCTGCCACCACGGTAGCTCAGTGATGGGGGTGGGTTCAGCAAAGTGGGTTTTTATTAATTATTGAATAATTTATTCGATTAATAAAAGGATGACTAATAAAAAAAATATACAAAGTAGTGGTACAGGGTGTACCTACACTTAATGTGGGCGCCAGGAATTGTATTGGTTATACAATTTAGGAAAATTTCAAATCTAAATTGTAGTAAATGATGAATTAAAGAATAAAACCGATTTAATATACCCAAATGGGGATTTTAAAATGTTTATTCAAATAAGAATCTGGGAAACCTTTATAGGTAGAAAACCCAGAATTTTTTCGTACACAAGTAAAATTAACAATTGATTTTGGAGATTGGCAGAGGGTCAATTTTCCAAAGATAAACAAAGGTTTTAGATAGAAGTTATCAAATCAAAATGAACAAACAAAAAAAAAAAACAGCATAATATGTCACAAAGGACACAAAGAAAAATCACTTTGGGAAAGTTCCCGAATACACAAAAGATTTTAAGCCGGTCGCAAGTCCCGTAACTTTCGGAATATTAGTTGAACGAAACGAACGCCTAAACGGAGTAAAAATTTTGCCAATTTTATGGCCACACAAAACAAAAATTAAACGCAATAAAAGAATCGGTCCAAGCCAACCGATAACAAGAATACTTATCTTTTCCCTCCTGTCTCCTTACGCTGAACACAAAAATAGTTCTCGTCGCCTCTGGGTAACCTGTCTTCCTCCTCAAATAATTCTTTAATCAATTTTCCCCCTCTGGGATTTTAAAGAATTCTCAACTTTTCCTCTAAGTATTTCTCCGAAAATTTTCGAAATATTTTTTCGTGTTTTTTTTTCCTTGGCCACACTCTTTAATCGACTTTCAAAAAAAGTGCCCGTCACCGTCATGGCGGACTAGTCTCGTCCATTCGCCACTAACTCTCTTGCCATCTCTTTGAGATCGTCGATGCATGTGGTATTCCGTCACAGTCTCACTGCAGCACCTTGCCCATTGGGTAAGATGCGCGCTGTTGTTGAATCGAGCCATGCACGCGATCTCGTTCCAAAAGTGGCTCAATGGACGAGTTTAGTCCCCCTACCGTCAATTTCCTATTGGTCTAAAAAGGGTAAACGAAAAATTATCACTTTACACGTGCACCTAAAACTGTTGCACTTTTTCTTCTTACTGGGGTTGGCTAGGTATTTATATTAAGGGATTTAATAAAACTAATCGATTTAATAACGCGAATAATATTTAATTATTAAATAAACAAAAGCACTCGATGTGCAACGAAACCGAATGAAATGTAAAAAATTAGATTAGCTTTTGACAGCTAAAACGTACCGAACGAGACACTTAAGAAGATACTAAAAGAGACGAGAGAAAGAAAGTGCAAGCTGTAGCACGATGAAAAGCTACCACCACGACTGCTCAGCTAGGCTGGGTTCTGTTGTGGAAGAATTTATTAACAAAAAAAATGTGTTCGTTTTGATCAAATGGATAAAACGATCGAATTGTTTTATAACAAGTACAGTGGGATACTTGTAATAAAAAGTGGGCGCCAGGAATTTTAATTGGGCTATATTAGCAAAATTCCAAATCTAATAGGTACTTTAAAATAAATGAAAGTTAAATAAAACACAAAATTTTGTTATGTGCCCAGAAGGGGTCTTTAAATTACTTTATTTGGGAAACCTTGGACGGACCAGGATAAAAATCCAAAATTTTTTCGAATATTAAAAAGAGTTACAATTAGATAAATGTTCAAATGGCTTACGGTTAGCCGTTAAATCAAAAATGACAATTAAACATGGGCCGCTTACGCGCAGTTAATAAAACTCCCGTGTCAAACAATTTAACTGGGATTAAAAGAATTTTACCGGTCACGAATTATAAATCAAAAAAAAAAACAGAACTATCCGAATTTTAATGACACAACAAATATAATTAACATACTTGGACAAAATGTCCGCTCTACTTATCTTTTATATTATTTTGACTTCCTGTTTTTCCTCTAGCTATTCCTCTTATTCCCCGAAATCTACTTCCTGGTTTCTCTTGCTCCTCACATCATCTTTTCTTTTTTTTTTTTTTAATTTTCTCGCAAATTTCTTCCTCGAAACTATTTCTAAAACTTTTCTCGATTTTTATTTTTCTTTTAAATTTTCCACGTCTCACAATTTAATTCGACTAATCGCTGGGTTAGCTCTCTCAAGAGTCGCTTTCCCAGCTAAAACAAAACCTATTCTTCTCTCGACCATTCCAGTTACCCACACATTCACGCATTCAGCCATTCGTTTTCGTTATCAACGGCCACGGGACACCGGTCTTCCTGGAAAAGTTTTCGCTCCGCAGGAAGCCACCGTTGTTGAATCTCAACGAAACTTTACTCTCACGCTCACAGACAAGGATTCAGCAAGTTGTTGGATGTCTTTCCAAAAACTTGCCGAATCTTAATCGCCGAGTTCAGACCTATCACCAAAACTAAATTTTTCGAGAAAATTCAAAAGAATTAAAATCGAGAAAGAGCCTCATCTGAGCATTTCCTCAGTAACAAAAAAAAAAAAAAAAAACTATTCGCGTGTGACTCGAAGCGCGATTGAAACCATTATACATTTTGTTCGAGCTAAAATAGGGGAAGGCATATTTTCAAAATTAGGACCCTACTCTATAAAGTCAATTGCGATAGTTCTCCTATAGCCAATTTACTATTTAAGAATTAGAATTGAAAATTAAGGACGTAAAGGATTAATGACCCATATTGAAATACATGATTAAGTTTAGTTTAATTTAGTTAAGTTAAGATAAGTTACTTTAAGTTAACCCATTACCGCCCCGGGCTGCCATATGGCATCGCTGGAGAAGCAGTAACATTTCCGTTATTTTTGCCAAAAGTTTTGATTCTGTTGTTTTTATTCCGTTATTTTTTCATCGGATACATGTGTACGAAGTATTATTTCGTACAGTTTTGCTTTGAAAGTGATTAAGTGAAGTTGTAAAAGTTTTTAAAAATGGAACAATTTGTGGACCTCGAGACTTTGTGAAATTCACTGGCGTAAGTCACCAATGTTTTGATCTTTTGTAACTATTCTTATATTTTACTGTCAAAACATGTTGCTTTTCAATAAAAAAAAAGAACGGGTTTACTTACTTTTGTTCTATTGATGATGTGAGTGATGCCATACGGCATCGCTGGGCTGTTATGGGGATGTCTTTTATTACTATGCATGTTGTGCATAAATCTCCATATAAGGCAAATATTTCTTTTAAGACCTGGATTTTCCCTGCAGGATGCAATCGATATTCTTTTTTCCGACACACCTGAAGGTATTGCTCCTGTTGACATCTATATCAAGCCTCCTGAGGCTTGTATTTTTACTGACGAGGAGTCTGGCAACGAGGAAGATGAGGTTCAAGATATTCCACATTTACCCGGGAAACAATTACTGGCCACAACGGAAATACTTGTTGGGAATCAAAGATTTGGTGACAAGGATGAAAACGAAAATCTCATGCTGAGAATTAGCATCTCATGCTGAGCCATCAACATCAGTTCAGTGTGATCCCCCTGACCGGAATGCCTTGTGGTTGCAAACGCGATTGAAAAAAAGGAAATGAGACAGAATTCTTCTTGGAAAGGTGATTTTCAAATTACAGAAAACACAGACTTTCCGCAGCCAGATTATTCAAGCTCTAAGGATAAAACACCAACCGACCTTTTCGAGGAGTTTTTCGATGACGAAGTATGGCAGTATTTGCGAAAAGAAACACAAATATACATGGGCCAAAAAAATGTAACTGATGTTACTCCAATCACGGTGGAAGAACTTAAATGTTTTGTTGGGTTTCTTGTCTTAAGCGGGTATAATGTTCTACCTTCTTCTCGTCATTATTGGTATCAGAAGTCTGACATGTACAATGAAATGGTCAGCAATGCTATGCGCAGAAATAGATTTTTGTCAATCCTAAAATGTATACACTGTGCTGACAATGACACTACCGACAACCTGCTTGGGTTGCTTTTCCAGAATACTTTAAGAGCAGGTCTCTGGTTGATGGAAACCAGGTATCTACTGAACTCTTAGAGTATTATGGGAGACAACGAAGAAGAAATGACTATAATGGATTATGGATACTAAATAGGCCAGTGAAACTTGTTGTTTACCGCAACAGTTTTTCGTACTAATAAGTAGGTACTTAGGAGAAAATTGAATTTAACGTTTTTTTGAAAGGGATTATTTAGTTTGGTTTTATTTTCAATTTGCTTTTAGTTGTTGATTTGTTCTTAACTCGTATACTTTTAGTCGAGTTTAAGATCCACCTTTAATTTGGGTTAAAGATTTCGTTTGTTTTTTTTTTGTAATTAAATTTTTTTTCACTTTTAAATATTTTTGTTTTTTGTTAACTTTTTTTTTAAATGAAAACTAGTCAGGTTAATAGATTGTCGCTGGACAAAATAACTTATGAGGTAGAGTTTAGAGGATTACCGGTAGGGACGGTAGAGGAGATGCACAAAGCGCTAAGGGTTGCCTTAAAACTTGAACGTAGGAATTCTTTTGTTCCTCCCGCTTATCCGTTCACCTTTGAACTAAGCGAAGGATGAGTACGCTTTAGGAATATTCGGAAGACAAATTCTTCGGGTGATCTTCGGTCGCGTATGCATAGACGGGGAATGGAGAAGAAGATACAACGAACTGTACGGGCTGTAAAGCGACATCGATCTATTCACACAAGTGAAAAGCAACGTCTCGGTGGCTGCGTCCTGTAGAGCGGACGGACACCAATGCTCCGGCCCGAAAAGTCATTGAATCCATCAACCAACTTGGCGTGCGAAACTGGAAACAGCTAGCTAGGGACAGAGCTGGCTGGAGAAGGCTTGTTGGTTAAGGCCCTGGTTCACACCGGACTGTAGCGCCACCATAAGTAAGTAAGTAAGTTATATCAGTTAGCCTTTCAGCCGCCTTCATTCCTTTATAAATCTTCATATACTTAAAGCCGGAAGCACACCAGTATCATGTGTTGTGTTGTGTTGCGTTATCCTGTGTCGCTGTCATTCCATATATTTCATACGCTACACAGCAACACACGAGACAAATGTGTTCCTTAGGATATGAAATATATTTTAGCGATACCGACATTCAGCTTCACAACACAACACACGAGACAGTCACGGTTCAGGCTTAATGTAAACCTATCAGAAGTAATTCATTAAAATTCGTCATAAACTAAAATCTTTCCAGTATAATAATTATCTTCTTCAATAACAAATAAATTTAATCAATAACACAATGCTCCCCAAACCAATCCTTTAAGTGTAGAAAACAAATGCAATGCACATTTTTAAATATGTATACCTACGCATTATACAAATGGACACAGCTACATATATGTTTACCTTCTCCTGCCAATAAGGACACAACGGACAACAATCGAATTATTCGCTCTAAATGAGGTTTTTTGTTTTCGAATCAAACAACTGATGAAGGGGACGCAACCTGGACAACAATTGCTTTAATAATTCCTCTAATGAGATTAGAAGCAGAACGCATTCGATTCGTATTGAAAAAGTTTTCTTTGGCATACGTGACCGGAATATGCCTTAAGAAATATTAACACGTTTCAATATTTCTCGGCGATGAAGATGAAAAAGTTTTTTTTTTTGCTGTTGCCTGTTTCCATAGAAAAACAACCAATAAACGGACGGACGAATGGTAGGTACCTAGATATATTGTTTGTTATCCTCTATCGAATTGTGAGTTCTAACTTCTTATACTACTTGTGATGTTTTGTTTCAGTAACACACATCATGATGGAAAAATTGTAAAAGAAATGAGGAATAAGAAGACAAAGTTTTAGAATGATTATTGTTGATCCCTTGGTTTCGGTTAGACAGCTGGAATAGGTTCATAGTTAAGGCCCCATTAAAGCGAAGAATTCTTGAAGTTTAAATGATACTTTTGTGTGGGTAGGATGCGTTAGGTTCTTATGCTTACAAACTTTCAGATCATGACTTGACCTCTGATGTTTAATTAAAATAAAAATCAAACTGAATAAAATTTATTATAATTTTTGGACAAACAAATTAATATTCTCATTCAACCAAACGCCTCACCACACACACCCCAATTAAATTAAAAGTTATAGAAAGCTGGTTAAGATTGACGATATAAAATTATCACCGCTCTTTCAAAGTTTATATGAAATTATCGAATCCTTCCTTAGATGTTGAGTGGTAAGGCGGCATGTTTTTATGCAACATCTTCAACATAGTTTTTGAAACCAGGCGCAAACGCACAAAGGCTTACGCAGGATTTTGATTAGGGGGGGGGCATGCATACTCGTTCCATAAACAATTTAGATGATTTTTTTTAAGTACATATTTATTTTTTCGTTATTTTTTTTAGCATAAATAAGTAAATAAGAAATAATTTATATAATTTTAAATATATTAATTTCAATTCATTTTAAAATAAAATCTACTTTGAAGTACTCAAGGAACTTCTGTATGACTGTATGTGACTTTTTTGTACCTTTATGACACCTATTTTAATGAAAGGGGTTCATTGATGTACGTATGTATGTACGATATCTGTTTAATTAATGTAACGTTAAGCGTCTTTCAAGGAATTTATTTTAATAATTTCCATCTAATTTTCCTTTCCCGCTTTCCTAGAACACTCAGCATACATAACGCTGAAAAATCAAACATTCTATAATCTATGTTTTTTTAGTTTTTAGATGATTAAATTACCATTTAAACGATTTTCGACCATAGTGGAACGAAGCCAAGTTTTAAGTCTTCGAAACGTTCTAAACGTTCTTTCGATGGAGCTTGTGGTGCAAGGTAGCACCAGGACAGTGTGCAGATCAAGTTCTGTTGTGGGGTAAAAGTCGTCTGCTTCTTGGAGGACATCTAACATATCTATAGTTCATAGAGTTCTACATCTACTGTGGATATTATTTTGTTATTCCGAAGATAACCACAATTCGGTATCTCCAATAAACCTTTGGAAATTCTAGAACTCGGAAAAACTCTTTGATTTTTCTTTAAAATCATGCACATTTTTACCATATTCGCTGGATGTAACAGAAATAACGAATATGCTGGTAAGTTTTTGTCTGGAAATCTATGTTCAATTAAGGGATCAGAAGCGATCTCTTACAAAATTCATATGCATTTGACGAATGATGATTGGAGCGATGTGCCTTGCGGTTTACTTTCCGATGGTTTAGAAGTTCTACTTTAATTTCTTCTGAAATAGATTTCGAATCAGCAATAAGTCCATCTATTCCTGAGTCCAAATTTGCTCTATGATCTTTTGCAAGTGCTATAATTTGTTGCACATATTTCGTGCATGCGAGGAGGTTTACTTTTTTGACTGGAGAATATTTACAACTGGCTCGAGATAAGCTGAGTATTTTGCTACTATAAAAGTTGTTTGTGTAAAAGCAAAATGCAGCTGAAAAGTTGTTGTTATTGTTGTAGACTTTCCTTCAATAGAAAGCTACCTCAATACATTGACGATGCTGCCAAAATTGTCCTTAAAAATTGCAATGCTTTTAGTCAGACCAGCGAGTTTCACAAAATGCAGGAATGTTTGGGACCACTCAACGATAGTTTACTAAACTGTTCAGAACAGACTCAATGAACAGCAAATTAGAATAGTTTGGAAAAGAAAATTGTCATTGAACAGCAAAAACTTTTACTTTATTGTTTCAAACTGTTCGGAACAAGGTTGCTGAACAAAGCTAAAGTGAACGTAGCAAATAACAAACGTCATACATTATTAGTCTTCTCATATTAAATATAATACCTTAATAGTGTCTTGTTTTTAAAACATTAAACTTTACCTAGACAGTCTCCTTATATTTAAAGATTTTAGTTTATTCCAAAAAGCTTAAACTCCTTATATATATTTTTTTTTTTTGCATTACAATCATTTCATTTAACACACAAATTAATTTTTGTTTGACAGTATTTATTATGAAATCGATACCTTAGTGCTATGTCCATTTTTTGGTGTTTTGAGATAGTGGTACCAATTATAGAAAGGTGAGAATCAATACTTTTATATGCACACACGTCCTTTGTCCAACAGATGTCGTAAATTGCTTAAATTTGCAATAAAGGCGAATGTTCTATGTCCACTCTTGCATTATTGGGAAGAAAACAGTTGTTCTATGTCCAACATTTTGTGCTATCTCCATTTCATATTTCGCATTTTGTGCTATGTCCGGACATAGCAATTGTGTGCTCCACCTGGTTTTATATACCTACTGATACTTGTGGACGACAGAAGCGAAATCAAAATGTCCTTGCTTCCATGTTCTATGCTTTGAATAGGGCAAATAGTAGGAATCTGCAAGACGCTTGATTTAAAATACGTGGAAATTGGAACATTCATAGTTATCTCGAAGCGGACAGCATTCATGCAACAATCGAAAGAGCTCGCCACTCGCAAGTCAAAACAGTTATACTCCTCTAATGAGTACAACTCTTTAAATGAAATAAGCAGCAAAAAACCATTTCCCTACACATTTCATAACGGATTGGGTACGGTATGTCGACTTTCAAAACATCGGCTTCTTAAGATCGACTTTAAAAATCTCGACAGAAAAAATGTCGACTGGTTAAAAGACCGACTGAACAAAATATCGAAACAAAACTAGACCGAGTTTTTAAAATGCGATTTTCAAAATGTCGACTTTCAAGATATCGACTTTAATTGATATTTTGTTACACTTTTATTTCGCGAAAACCGAATTATAATTTATAAATTTATTTTTAAAAAGAAAACAAACGAGATGCGTCGACGACAACCGACACAAATAAATTTCGATGATTAGCCAAAAAAAAGAAACAGAAAGCCGAACTGTCAAAGTTGGCGAAGAAGAAAACTAAAACAAGGCGAATAAGAAAAGTGTAACAGGCAGCAATAAAACAAAATGCTACCACCACGGCTATGCTCAGCGATGGGGGGGTTCGCGATTCGCTTTTTACGGATCGTAAAAAGTGAATTAAAATTCCCGATTAAAATGATTGTTTTGTTTTTTTTTTTTTTTTTTGCTTTTTTTTATAGAACACCGCAGGGGTGTAGAACCTGAAAATTAAAAAAGGGCGCCAGCAATTTTTTTTTTATTAAGGAAATTACAAACCTTTGAAGCGGAAAGCGACGGTGAAAGAATTTTGTAAATAGAAAGACGAAATATGTATATGATTTCGAATTAAGATTTTAATGAAAGTTAATTTGCCTGGGAAACCTTGCAATTAAGTAGGTCTAAAACCCAAGATCTTTTAGACAAAGGAAACAAGTAAAAAAGAAAGATGGACCGTTAACGCTCGGTCCCGAAATAGTAAAACGGATTAATTAAAAGGTCGCGAGTTTCGCTTTACCGAAATTTCTGTCGGTAGCAAAAGCCAAACGAGAAAAAAAGGACGATTTAAATACGTCTTTGAAAATTACGATGGATATAACTATTGTAAAAGGACAAAATAAAAACCACTATACTTATCTTTTTTATAATTTTTTTTATAACAATACTGCCAATCCCTCCTTCCCACGTGAAAAACTAATTCTTATCTTCGAATGGATCTCGACTCCAAATTTTCCAGCCTGAACAAAATAAACCCACTTTTACACCAAAGCAAAATCAACTTTCTCCAATTTCCCAAAAATTGATTTCCTTTTTTTTTCTTTGCTTGAATCTCCTTGGCTTCCAAAATTATCCTCTGCGATTCTCAAAACCTCTTGGTTGTTCTAAAGACGGGTAAGAAGTGCCCTCCCAGGCTTTCACCTTGCCTGGGCGACCTCTTCCTTTTTCCAATGCCCAAATGCTTTCGGCCAATCAGTGACCCGGGATCTCGGTCGCGTCATCATTCAGCAACACTCAGCCTATTTGGATGAGTGCGCCAACGCAGTTGAAACCCAGCAGCCTTTCCTACTCGCACTTTACGCCCCAGCTTTGTGCACAGTCATCTTCGAATTCGCCGGACTCTGACAGAACTTCCAGTGGGCGGCAATTCGAAGTGTGCATTCAGCCACCTATTTTCCCCCAGATTACTTTTGGAAGAATATTTCTGAAAGCAAAAGAAATTCAAGGGTTTACACGTGCATTTTTCCCCTCCGACTTTAAAAAACAATATAATGTGGAAAATTAAGCCGAAAGCTAATCAAAACTGTTAACAAACTAGAAAGGTGGGATTGGCAAGAATTTACTAGGTCGCGAAATTTAACTGACTCGTTGGGCTTTTGTGCAGATTTGGGGAATTGGGGAAAAGCGTTAACGTTCCATCTTTTACATATTAATAAGTTTATATTTTACGTTGGGCATTCAGCCATTCTCATATAGAGTAACTTCAGCGTTAGGGACCAACTGTCGCCTGCGCTACTTTTTGTATTTTAACCAGACCATCCGTTTGTAAGTTCTGGTGTTTTGCATTGGGGTGTCAATAACATTGTTTAATAACATTATGACAGACCGTCCGTCTGCCATTTTGTATTGAGCAGTTTTACCATCCGCTTCCATTGTGAGTTTTGACATAATTGGTTTGTTTCTTCAATACACTGAGAGAGTGGACCTATGGCTGATGGACCATGGTTGCCCTTCACTTTCTCAGTGTATGGAACGAAACACCTGTAGGGAAAGGAAAAAAAAAAAAAAAAAAAGGCAAAGAAGGAAGAAGGATTTGGATAATTGAAAGAATGACTTTTGTCACGATAAATATTACCGCGACAATTTTAATAATCGAGATTTTAATATTCGACATTTTGTTAATCGAACTTTTTAATAGTCGACATTTTGATCAGATTATGATTTATGTAAACATCATTCCATGAAACATAAACTGATCAAAATGTCGACCATCAAAGTGTCGACAGTTAAAATCTCTCACTGGCTGGTTTCGCACCGTCCTCAATCACCCGTTATGTTGTTGTTTTAGGCTGAACACTTTACATGCGTGTCGACAAGTAATAAGTTAATGGTTTCGGAACTAAATTGGGTTCAATGTCCTATTTGAACAACTGGCATCGTACCCAATAGTGCTATGTCCATACTTTTTTTTATTATATCATAAATAAATTGTGAATCGGTTAAAGCATAATTTATTTTACGTTTTTATACTTTAACAGAGGTATCAGGCCGTAACTTACTAATATCAAAGCCAATTGAGCTGCACTAGTAGAGTTATGCACGTACCAAAACTTTACTTTGAGTGTCCCAAAAACAGCAAAAATGGACATAGCACATGTGTGCTTTAAGGTATCGAAATATAGGTACATAATGTGTAATGTAATAAAAGGATTTAAAAAAAAGATCGATATTTTTTTCAAACTAGTTTAAAAATTTAGGGGGTGGCAACTTTTTTTTCGATTTTTTTTAGTTCGGTTTTTATTTAATTTTCTTTCTTAAATATTTTTATAAAATTTTTCAAACCATCCATTTTCATGGAAAATCTATTTTGTAAAAAAAAGTTCTCAATTCTCAATTTCAGCTTAATTTTGAAGTTATACCAGTAATATTTAAAATTGATTAGTGTGACAATTCTCCTTTAACCTGGTGCCCCAAATTCACCGGCCTAGACATTGTGTCCCCCTGCAGGCCTTATCCATGAGTTGTAATTTATGTCAATATTTTTATAGTAAAGAGTTATTTTGTTCTTCTGAAGAACACGAAAGTACAGTATATTTTAAACGCGCACTACATTCTACCATCACCTCATACTTTTACCTAGCTCAGGAACTATTGACCTTACATAAAGATTGTGAGGGGCTTTCTTGTGTGCAGAGGCGGTGGAAGGGGTGTGCGGAGTGTGCCACCGCACATGGCCCCGCGCTTCGAGGGGCTCCTCGCGTGCCACATTTAAATGTCTCCGCGTCTTGAAATAATAAAATCAGGCATACCATTTTTCGAAATTAATATTATAACAATATTTAATGATAGTTAAAGGTTCCAAGTACGTGTAAAAAAATCAGTGCAAACTTAAGTGTACTACTTTAACCTGAGCATTGATGCAAACATTGCGCGTTGCACTTATTTAACATCATATTTCTTGCCAAAACTATAAGACCGATTTGGATCGAATTTCAGAAATGTGTCTTGTAATACTCTAGAGTCTATACCAGTGTTTCCTAACGTTAGGCCCACACCCCACAGGGGGGCAATTTGATATTATAGGGGGGGCACTCTGAAGTTATGCTGCATTACACTTTTTCGGGACGATAGTCTAGGCCTATAGGTGGAGTGATTATCGCTAAAGAGATTTAATGAGATTTTCAATGTGTTTTTAACTCTACATTATCTACAGCGCAAATGCCCTCCCAGGCCAGTGGCACCGCCACCGTCGTTTTGGTTTTTTGATAGTACTAGTACTATAGATATTTATATACAATGATGACACTTGACGAAAAATATGAAACAGTTTTCTCCATCTTGGTATTTAACTGAACGTGGATTTATTGCCATACTGAATTCGCTGATACCAAAAAAGAAATTGCCTCCATATAAAAGCTGAATTGAATGACGCATCAAGGACAAGGGATTTAAATAATAACAATTACATGAGATAAAAAGTTACAATTACATAATTATTAAATTATTTCTTATTTGAATTTCACATTACACTTACATACTACATTATACTTGTATGTTTTAAAAAAAACTTACGATTTAGGCGCCAGTTATAGCTTTCATTAAAAACAATCTTTGAAAATTTTGTCTTTCAATTTTGATGATCATAAACAAATAAATCATATGGCGTTTTGGTACCAAAATTAAATTCTTTACAACTTTCTTATAAAATCATTTTTAGTTTTTCAATGATGAAAATCGTTTTCAACGTACAGCTGATATTTTGTTCCCAAAAGTGAAGCACATTCGTTCCAATGCTATGTGTTCCTTTCTCTTCCTGTTCTCGTCTGTCAGTTTTTCGTTCAATGATCAACTCTAACCCCAAAGTTGTTTTTTGTATGGGGAATTGAATTTTCAATGAAAGAAAATTTCATGACAGCTATAACCGACTTTTCAGAAAATATTCCACCATTTCACTGATTTGTGTTTCAATGATGGATTACAATGAAAGCTATAACTGACGCCTACTTAATTTCTATGGAGGATCTTCCTTTTGTCAGCTATTCAATTTTTGCACTGGACATTTCAGATTTTTGATGTTCAAAATTATATAGGTATCTTCTTCTTCATATAATGTAAGGGAGACATGAAAATTGTGGAATAGGTTCTGTGGGGCATAGCACACAAAAGGTTGGGAAACACTGGTCTAGACTATTTGACTTCAAATTTTTAGCACAATTAGATAATTTGTTTCCTTTTTGTTGAGTGCTTCAAAATTACTAAATTTTTCTGATTTTTTTTTTAATTTATGGTTATATAGCAACACAAATATAACATGCATGAACTTAAAACAAATGTGGTCCTGTAGAAAACTGTATAGCAAACAAATTTATAGTGGATGGCTTTATTCTAAATTGCTTATTTCCAAAATTATAAAGGAGAATGTCAGAAAAAATGGGGTGGTTTTAACGTTTTTTCCTGCAGCGAGCACAGGTTTTTCGAAGCTGCAAAGTTAACTACAGTACAGACTACTCTAACATGCCCCAACAACATATCAACAATGGAGAACTACATGGCACTTTGCGATTTTATTGTCGAATTTGACTGGCCTATATACTATGGTGCCGGGGCGTATTCCTAGTCGTTTTAGAGCTGGGTCTAAGTTAAACATAGGTTTAGTTGAATTTTCGGACGTTGATTCTATTTTTTTAAGTTTATCATTTCAAAATTATTTGAAGCTATTTGTGTAGTATACCAAGTTAATTATCTTATCAAAATATAAAACCAACAATTTGTAAATAAAACCGGTCCGTACTTATTGAGCAAAAATTGTCTTAAACTGTAGTTAAGTTATACCTAATAAGTTGACGAACGAAAGCTTTTCTGAACTGTTTTCCAACTCATAAATGTTTTGTTATTAAACTGTTTTTAAATAGTCAGTAATTTTCTCAAAGCTTTTGTAACTTCAATAGAAGTTGCAAAAAGAAAACATATTTTTCAGGATGGTAGGCGACCGTAGGTTTACCTATCTCATCGCGGCTTCAGAAAAGAATTATGCCAATTCATAGCTTTAGTCTTAACATTAACAAAACCGCTGGTCGGACAAGGTTTTTCAGGTGCCAATGGGTAGAAAACGCACTTTTTCGGTTGCATTTCTGGCTTAGGATACCTAAACCATGATGAATTTTTATAAATGGGGTATCAAATAAAAGCTTAGACTGCCCTCTTTACAAAATTAGTGGTCGGACAAACTTCTGTTGGTTGTTGCGGCGAGTCCGACCACTTTTGTAAAAAGAGAGTGGTAAAAGTGTTTTTCTAGGCTATATGAAATAGTTTTGCATAGTTGTCCACTTGTTAAACGCAATGGATACAAATATACAAATATACAGGGTGTCCCGTAAGTAATGGATAACCCTGAAATGCCGCATAGTAGACTTTATGACCGTCCTGAAAACTGATAAAAAAAAGTTCTATCCCAACCACAAGAAAAGTTATATGCATATTTTTGTTCAGTGCATTATTTTTTTTCTTACTTTACATTTTTGAATACCACGACTACAAGTGAATGAGTTCCATCATTTTTTTTTTTGCAGTAATATCTTACATTACTTGTGCCAACACATAAGTAGAAGAAAATTATTATAACTGTTGGACTTCTTAGAGAAAAAAATTATTTAACATTGAATTTCAATGCAAAATGTGAATTTAAAAAACTTACGATTTTATGCGTTCTCACTTTCTCAGGATCTTACAATTTACTATTCAAAAAACACAATTAAAATTGAATCAGAAGACTTTTTGTTTGGAGAAAATAACAAATAAACTAATAGCAACCAACAAAATATTTGATGGGTTTGTTAAAGCCCAATAGAACAGGCAAAATTCAAAACAAGCTCGAAAATGTAACCGTTTTTTGCACTTTTTTGACATTTTTATCAATAATGCATTCGGCCCTAGAAGTTAAAAGCTTGGATTTATCATTAGGACAACATCGTAGAAACAGCCAATAAATAAAAAATCTGCTATGTTCAACGCTTGGTATTATTTTCACGTTTACTGTGATAATTTTGAAAACTTTTGTTTTTGCTAAATTTACTCTAGTATTGCAGATTTTTACCAATAACTTGCTATTGACTCTAGATATAATAATAAATAATACCATTTTGAAATTTGCATTTAACGCGCATATTTTTAAAATAGTTGGCCACTCAGGTATTCATGCATTTTTTGTATACCAGCTATGATTTAACTTTTTCAAAAATTATTTGTTTTCACATTTTGCATTGAAATTCAATGTTAAATAATTTTTTTCTCTAAGAAGTCCAACAGTTATAATAATTTTCTTCTGCTTATGTGTTGGCACAAGTAATGTAAGATATTACTGCAAAAAAAAAATGATGGAACTCATTCACTTGTAGTCGTGGTATTCAAAAATGTAAAGTAAGAAAAAAAATAATGCACTGAACAAAAAAATGCATATAACTTTTCTTGTGGTTGGGATAGAACTTTTTTTATCAGTTTTCAGGACGGTCATAAAGTCTACTATGCGGCATTTCAGGGTTATCCATTACTTACGGGACACCCTGTATATAATACATCTAACGTTTTTTTTTTTTCAACTAGTGCTTATTTCGTGAATGGTAACACTTAGTTCATGTCTGATTTAACAGATAATTAGATTTATCCTTCCGCTGAACGAATATGGTTGTGTATACGCTTGAACAACGCTGGGAAAAATTGCGACATTACTTTGAAAATCATGGTAATGTTGCAGAATGTGTGCGAAAATTGTGTACGGATTTTGGAAGAAGAGAAGCACCGTCAGCTCCGTATGTTCGTTATCTTGTGAACAAAGTGAAAGAAACCAAAGCGTGAAAAGCCAAAAACAGTGCGTACACCCGAGAATATTGCTGCTGTGGCAGAAAGCGTGCGTAAAGCGCCATCTACATCAATTCACCGTCGAACATTTCGGAGACATCATTGAGACGAATTTTGCATAAAGACCTTGGTATGACGCCATACAAAGTCCAATTGGTTCAGGAGTTGAAGCCAACTATTCGCTAAGTGGGCCTGCGATGCCGATTTTGCCAAAAAAAATCATCTTTTCAGATGAAGCTCATTTTGATCTTGGCGGGTATGTAAACAAGCAAAATTGTCGCATTTGGAGCACAGAAAACCCGCACGCATACATTGAAAAGCCGATACACCCAAAACGAGTCACTGTTTGGTGCGGATTTTGGTCCAGAGGCATTATTGGGCCATTTTTCTTCGAAACTGAGCAAGGAGTGGCCGTTACAGTCAATGGCGATCGTTATCGAGCCATGTTGAACGAATTTTTGTTTACAAAAATTGAAGAGGTGGATATTGGCAACATTTGGTTTCAACAGGACGGCGCTCCGTACGACACTGCCGAAGCTACACTCGATGTTTTGCGCCCTGTTTTTGTAGATCGCATTATCAGCCGCAGAGCTGATGTCGTTTGGCCACCTCGGAGCTGCGATTGGACACCGTTGGACTATTATTTGTGGGGTGCCGTAAAAGATAAGTGTTACGCCGACAAGCCAGAGACAATTGACGCTTTAAAGGACAATATTCGTGAAGCCATTGGTGAAATACAGCTGCACACAATCGATAATGTTCTTAAAAATTGGACCGATCGTGTAGGCTACTGCATGGCCAGCCGAGGCAGCCATTTGAATGAAGTTATTTTCCATTATTTACCGGAAGGTTTGTACTTTCAAATAAAAAAAAAATTTGAGAAAATATTCAGTTGTTTTTTGTATAGCATTTTAAAAAAAAAAAAGTTATTTGGCGGACCCTTTAGCATCCGAGACGAGACTGCATATTTGGTCCGAAATTTACAGAGAGTCTAATAAATTAAAAAATCCAGTTTCAGTTAAATGTTTATTTTTTTCTGCACATATTCAAACTATAATCGAAAATATTTCGTTCCAATAATCAACAGGTTTTCCGGAAACCGTATTTTTCGGAGACGAGACCGGGACGAGACTAAATTATACGAGACCGACACGAGACTGAAAATGTTAGATTTCAACGAGACCGAGACTTACAAAACTCTCGCCGAATCTCGTCTCGTCGCCAGCCCTAGCGAAACTGAAGTATTTTTTGTCTGAAATTCGTCTCTATATACAAGTAGTCGCTATAGACGACGATTTCACGGCATTATAAGAACCGAAGTAAAGCTAATACAAATTGTATGAAAACCAACCAAATGAAGGAAGAGTGGTCGCTAAAAGCGACTCGTCTTTATAAGACGCGTCGTTACAAGTGGCGTCGACTGTACATGCAAGTTTGTTATAGCAATTTTGAACTTAAATTATAATATTGACTTCGGAAGACTTGATGACAGGTGTGTGATATACTTTTTTCATAATGATGCAGCCTGAAATCTTTTTCCCAGGGGCCCCGCAAATTTAATCTCGCACACGCCTCATTTTGGTCTAGCGCCGCCTCTGCTTGTGTGCAACTATAATTCACGTTGCCTTTGTCATATTTATGTTTGTATGTATTCATAATCGTATAATATTCATAAAACGTCAAACAAGATGCAACTTTTTTGAAAGTTGTATTAAAAAAATCCTTTACTTTCGAAGTTTGACCATTTTTGAAGTTGCAATATCTTTGCAATTGATATCCTATAAGTAAAAAAAGTGTCATAATACTTTTTCTAAAGAATATTTAAATCTACAAAATAAAGTCAAAATACTTTCCGTTAAATTCGCCATTCAACTGTAAATAGCTAAAAAACGATATTTTTGACTTTTGGTAATTTTTTTTGAAATAATGAATAATCATAAAATGATTGATGCTTGAAAAAATTTTGTAATTGGTTAAAAATTATTAAGTTTTTTTAATACAGAAATAATGTATGAAAAAAACCTGTTTCTATGATCGACATTTGACGCTATTGGAAAAGGAATATCTTGTGACTAAGGACTTATATGGAAAAAATCGTCATTATCTTTTTATAGAGAATATTATAGTCTTCAAGTTAGGGCTGGCCACGAGACGAGACTCTGCAAGACTTTTGTAAGTCTCGTCTCGGTCTCATTAAAATCGAAAATTTTCAGTCTCGTCTCGGTCTCGTGTCGGTTTCGTATAATTAAATCTCGTCTCGGTCTCGTCTCCAAAAAATATGGTTTCCGGACAACCTGTTGATTATTGAAATCAAATATTTTGGATTATAGTTTGAATATGTGCCAGAAGAAAATAAATATTTAACTGAAATTACATTATTTAATTTATTAGACTCCCTGTAAATGTTAGTCCAAATGTACAGTCTCGTCTCGGTCTCGTCTGGGTTGCTTAAAAGGCAGTCTCGTCTCGTCGTATCTCGGTCTCGTCATGCGAGACCGATATCGAGACTTTTATCGTATCGTGGCCAGCCCTACTTTAAATTGAGCGAATGTTTTATTTTTCTACAACTTCGTCATTTAAAAGTAATTCGCAAAAAAAAAACACAAATTTAGAATTTTTGTCAAACTTTAAAAAGAACTATGTATATCTCTAAAAAAGTTGCTTTTAAGACGTAAATATGTTATTTTCTTTAGGTGGTCACTTAATGTACAAACTTAGGACTGTGACTCAGATATTTTCGAAAATATGAACCGTTTGCGTTTATGAGTTAGGGCTAAGAAACGAGCATTTCTGAGATTTAACGTGTATTTGGAAATATACATTATTTTCTTAACGATAAGACGAAGAAAAAAATTGTCACATTTTTTTCTTGTGGATAGCGTGATCTACCAGTTTTGTTTGAAATACTTTTCGATACCATTTCGTCGCCCTAATATTGGGTTGCCGTAAACGCCAAAATTCACTTTTTGAGTTTCGTATGCAGTTTTATGTTTTCGGGGTAGATCTTTCCAAATATTTTATCCGTTATGCTCTATATCTTTCCATTGCAAAGATATACAGAATGGTTTCGACGTACATCCATCAAATTCATTAAGTTCACGTATTGTTTTGACGTAAACGCCAAAATGTGGCATTTACGTCAAATTTTGCATACAAATTAAGCAGATTTGTTTTTAAGAATCGTTTTGACGTACGTCTTATTGTCCTACAATGTACGCCATCAAACTTATAATGCTTGTTCAGTATTGTTTTGACTTATGTATGTGCCTACAATATACAAGGTAACGCTGTTTAATCGTATGCACGTACGTCATTAGAAAGAAAATATTTTTTGTTTGGTTTTGCCGTACGTGCATACGATTTTACTGTGCCCGTAAAAAAGTAGGTATAAATAAGGTTCTCCTTGAAAAATATTTCATTTGTTTCTATCTTTTGTCGTGAGACGAGTGGATTGAAGAATCATAAAAATTAATTCTCCAGTACCCATAATGGATGAATCCCTTCTTTCGTAAGAACTTATAGTCTTATCTATAAGTTTTAATTTATTGGCGCAAAATTTTAAACAACCTATTGTTAAGGGCTGAGCGTTTTACTAGTTAGCAATTTCCTAAGTATTTACCAATTTACTAGCTATTCCAAAATTTTAAACCTTTTGCTAATACTAGTAAATTGCTAATTAAGCAGACAGTAGAACATTTGTAGGGTTTAAATTTGATGAACACAATTATTGTTAATTATTGATATACCATCAGATGCCATATGGGCTTAGCAAATTGCTAAAAGTTAAAGTAACCATTTTGTGGTTTTAACTTTAGTAAATTGTTAAGTGATAGTAAGATGTTAAAATCTTTTAAAACTATCAAAATCTTCTTTTTAACTTAGTAACTTAAATGGCTTTAACAATTAACTAAATCCAAAACCAATAGTGGTAGCCCACTCAAGTGGTTGTTGAAAATTCAAACATCCAATAATATAAATTACGGAGCGAAAGCTATGCAGCCTACCTGCGAGTGTGTTGTCATACACAAAAAAAAAAAAAAAAAAAAAAAAAAAAAAAACAACCCAATTTAATTAAATCAAATCTTGACCAGTGTCAAATCTTTCATACAATCTCCCACCTTATAATTGTCCAACGAATTGTTGGTTTGTAAACCGTGTACGGAGAATAGAGAAAGAACCCGCAATTTATAAAGACAAAACCTTACATTGGATGGGCATGATCAGGTGACCTCGGTGGCGCAATGCGTAGTGCATAAGCCTCAGAGGTCTGGGTCTGGTCTAGGTTCGATTCCAATTGACGGCACTAATTTATAAATTAAAATTGAACATAAAAGACTAAGCACCACTGAAAGGAATCTGATGGTGTGGCAGCCATGAAATTGCAATAATTCCAGCCTATGTAATACTCGCTGGTAGCCAACACAAGTAGTTGTTGTTCATTTAAAACCTTCAATGCAAATATGACGGAGCGAAAGCTATGCAGCCTAACTGCAAATGTTATCACGAGAAAACACCTTTGAATTAACTAAATCGTTTAAAATTTTGCGCCATTGTTTCTTATATTTGAAGTTTATTGGACGAGCTAGTCCCATATGAAGCAGAGTTCAGGGAAAAATAAATATTGCTTCGTCAAGTTCATCGGAACAAGACTTTGGTATAAATAAATAAATTAATGATATCAGAAGTTTGTATCCTTTTATATCATCAGAGGTTAGCGGCTCGCGTACACAAAACCCGTCATCGGCCGAATTATGCTCGGCCGTGTCGTCGGCAGAATTCGGCCGATTGAATCAAAGGTATGTACGCGCTACAGCGCTTCAACGGGCATCGTTTGGTGTTGCCCGATAATAACCGATCAATGGACATATCCGAACTTGTTTGGATTTTATGTCAGTTTGTCGGTTGTTTCTTGCCAGAATAAAATAAAATTAAATTAAAAATAAAAATAATATTAAATGTCTTTTTTTTGTGAAACATAAAAACGTGTACGAATAGTTAGTTAGTTAGTTAAGCTGATTTTATTTACAATTCGTTTAAAACATATAATATTTACAAAATCAATAATAGCATGGCTTTGCCGTCTGCCTGATTGACAAATTACATTTTTTTCCATAAAATCAATTATAAAGGAATTTAAAATTCAACAACAATAAAAGAAAAAAGCATCGCACGATTATTTAAAACTTTTGATTGATGATTCTTCTCTATACGCTAGGGCCACCTTACAGTAATTGTAGATTGTTATGACATCCATTTCATTTAAAAGTGATATTGTTTCATCTTCGGTTAGAGTGTTGTATCCAAAGAAAGATCTCCTAGTTTCCTTCAAAATCGGGCAATTTCCTATGAAGTGCCAGACATCCTCTCTTTCTTCCTGATTGCATAAACTTCATAAATTAGGCAGATCATCACGATGCGGCATATAATTCAGGTGTACGAGCTCACCCCTAAGTTTTACCATCATAGAAATTTGGTCCACGCTGATCGCGTCTCGGAAATAATTTGACTGCCCCAAATCGTAACTTAGTCGGCTGTATACTGCTCTATGCACTGAATTTTTAGCATCTTCCATAAACTTTTCTCTAAATTTTATATCCACCATTGAAATTAAATTATATAGAGTAGGTTTCCAATCACTTATGTTTTCAACATCCAAATTAAGTTGGATTCCACACCACTGCGTTAGCTCCATCCACTCAGCAAATCAACTACTTTTCAGATGAATAACTTGGAGGGTCGCTTTCTTTGGTAATCTCTCGTTTGGCATGTTTAGAACTTTTATAATGTAATCCACATTTAGCTTCAGTGTGCGTATGAAGATCGGGGAAAGTCCTGTTTCTAACATAACCATTAAGCTTGGAGTATTAGCAGGAAGACCAAATATTCTTTTTATATAAAACCTTAAAAGTTTTTCCACAGTATCATATTCCTTGTAGCCCCATACTTGAGCTGCGTAGAGCATAATTGACTCCGAAACAGCTTCAAAGACACGAAATTTGCTACTATGGGCTATAATTTTGTTGGCAAAACAGTTTTTCCAGGTAGCACCAATTCCATTCTTTGCCATCATAAGTTTTCCATTTAGGTGTTTTTCCATACAAAGATTCTTAGTGAAATAGACACCTAGATATTTGTACTCCTTTACCACTTCAATGTCTTCACCATTATAGATCCTCTTTTCATTATTACAGTTCCGTCCACCTCCCTTTCTAAAAATCATAACTTTTGATTTTCCCAAATTAACTGTTAGGTTGCACGTTTTACAGTACCTAGAAAGTTGGTTAATCATCAGTTGTACAGATTCTGGTGAGTATGAGAACAAAACTATGTCGTCTGCAAATAAAAGTGCCTTGATAATGTTTCCTGCATACTCTATACCACCAGATAAGCAGTCCGTGAGGTCTTTAATATAAAGTGCGAACAGCAGAGGCCTCAGCGCGCATCCCTGTCGTACTCCAGTTTTAGTTTGGAACCATTCAGACATCTCCTCCCCATTCCACACAGCTGATTTGGTTTTTCCATAGAGGTTCTGAAGGACTGTACCTAATTTGAATGACATTCCAGTTCAATATAGCTTATACATTAGAGCATTTCTATCTATTCCATCAAACTCTGACTTAAAATCCACAAAAAAGCAGTATAGTTTCTTTTCATTCAATAAAAGAGACTCTGCAATACTCCTCAGCACAAAAATACAAAAATGTGATCCGTTGTAGAGTATCCTGGCCTAAAACCAGCTTGGAATTCCTTTATTAGGCTATTAGCTTTAATCCAAGTACTGATACGACGTTGAAGAATGGAAGTGAAAATTTTGTATGAAGTGTTCAAAAAACTTATACCTCGATAGTTCTCCGGGTTTCTCGTACATCCTTTCTTGTGGATTGGAAATACCAGGGCTTTTTCAAAATGCTGTGGTATATCTCCGGTATCCATTACTTGGTTGTACAATACTTCCAGTTTGTTTTTCAACTCAATGGTACCGTATTTGAAAAATTCCACGGGAATTCCATCGGAACCTGCTGCTTTATCATGTTTTAAACCATCAAGAGCATAACCAATTTCTTCAGAAGTAACAGTAGCACCCAGTATCGTATTTTCGAAGTTTGGTGTCGCATATAATATAGTGTCAGTAATACAGTCCACATTCAGTTGTTCCCTAAAATGTGTATAAAGAACTAACGCTGTTAAGTCTTGGTTTATAGTAAACTTCTTGTCGTTCAACTTTTTCGCCAATTTCCAGAAATCTGTAGCATTAGTGCATTGTGCTAGTCGCCTAGATTTGGAGTTAAAAAAATCAGTTTTTTTCCGTTTACAGAGGGATTTGAATTCCTTGTTTGCTTCCAAATACTGATTTTTATAAAAAACGTCGGCATTATTTCGAAATGCTCGTAGCCACGCAAATGACGTTTGTCTCGCCTTTACACATTCCTCGTCAAACCATGGTTCTTTCGGAATCAGTCGATTTGTGTACGAATAGTTATACCTAACACGTGATTTTAAGTAAATACATTTTTTACTAATTTATTATTGGAATGCCGTGTGTGCACAATTTTTGACGTATGTGTATATGAGTAAAAGAAAATATTGATTTCAGTGGCGTATACGTCAAACTCATTTTGTAATAAATTTTAAATATTTTAAAAACTAAAAGTGTTTTGGAATAATTTCTTACATTTTTTGAAAGAGGATTTCCGTATGAATATCGTGACAAAAAATGAAAAAATCCCAGCGGTTGGTTTTCGAGAAATATAATGTCAAAACTACAAATGCGATATCCCAAAAATGGCGCTTACGGTAACCCAATATTAGGGCGACGATGTACCATTTTGGATTAATACTTGGAAAACTGATATTTTTGGCATTAAAACTTGAATAACTATTGACACCCACACGATCTGATAAATGAATCTTGCGATAGGACTGATAATAACCAAATAAAGATAATTGCGTTAGTTTAAATTAAATTTTTTTTGGCAGATTGACCATTTGTAGTGCCTAACACCTTTCTACTTTGGAACATTTTGTTCTTATGTCCCTTGCGTTGTCAGAGCAAGGTCAGCTGAATAAAAAAAAAATAATGGAATCACAAGGAGCTTACTTAATGCTAATTAAGTGCCCAACAATAAAATTTCTATAGAAAATTATTTTTGTTAAACTTGAATTGAGGCCGTGAGGCAATAGTGGCCTAACTGCATTTTTCATTATTTTCAGTAGAACAAAAATAAGAAACAAGTTATTTTAAAGCACTTGCTCCCGAATTTATAAAGAAAAAATAGTTGTTTCAGCTCCTGTGCCTAGGTGTTTGAGTCCGGAACGTTCCTATTCGATCTTGTATTATTCCTATGCACGGGCGCTGAAATGACTATTTTTTCTTTATAAATACGGATGTTGTAATTTTAAAACAAAGAACCATAACTTTGATTTTATTTTTGCAATATGCTCAAAAAACAGGGTTTTGATTTTGGATTCATAATCCTTCAAAATACCGTTAGAACTGATTCTAAAGTCAGAAAGGCCACTATAGCATAGAGGAAAAATGTAAAAAAAAATTGAAAAATTGAAAAGATAGGCCAAATATTTGTAAATAAAACCAGTTTTGTATGTATTTTGTATTTTTATTTTATTTATTAATTAAGGCTTTTGTTAATTAAATTGAAATTAAACATCTGTTTTCACTTGCAGAAATTGTTAGGATTCATAAAACCATTTGCGGTTTTTGAAATAGAATTATTATTTCTAAGATCAGTTTTAAAAATTGTGATGTACTGACGGTAAAAACTGTAGAAGTTCCAGCGAATCCTAATTCTTCTCCATGCTTATACGAGTAGGTCTTCCATCGGGGTATAAAGATTTTAGGTTGAGTTTTGCTTGGCTTACACTTAATGTTTTCGAAATTAAATATTTTGAAATGGAAAAATATCTTCAAGAGAATATTTAAAAAATATTAAGAAGAGGTCGGACTTTAAATATTGAAGCTCAAGAATATTGAGCTAGTTAACCTTAAGTCCCTCTGTAGAGATTTTTCTATTTGAAATGTTTTTTTTTTTTTCAGTTTCAAAGTGGAGTAAAAGTGGTCTTTGGTCATTTTTATGACATTGAATGTTTTTTTTCCCGCTGAGCTTATGACTTCTATCCAATTGTCGGGGATGTAAATATTTGGAAAATATTTTTCTCAAGCAACCCAAGATCTTAGTCAAGCAACCCAAGATCTGAATGTCCGCTGACAAGAAACTTATGGTTAATCTCATCAACTCTATAGTCCGGATTAGATTTAATATACCCGTTATGCACTCACTCACTTCATTATGGCAGCAACAGCTGCAGCATTAACTTGAGTATGAAACTCTTTAACTTCATGGCTGATCGAGGGAGATTATGAGGGTACCCAACCCACTCATGTTTAACACATTGCATTGATGTCCCCTGTGATGAAATAGTAAAATAATGGACCTAACTTAAAATTTCAAACAATAAAATCAAATTTGCGAGCCCAAAAGTGGCCTAAGTGGTAGATAGGCCACTCTTGCACTCAAGCTTTTAATTTTTTCGTGTTTGGCCTAAGTACAAAAGACCTGTACTATGGCATGAACCGAAAATTTAACAAATTTTAATGCAGAAATGTGGTTTAGTAGGTACATGGTACAGATTCAATTTTCAATTCGTAATAAACTCAATTTTGATAAAATTGCAGCTAGGCCACTATTGCACTCACGGCCTGAATTCATGTCAGAAGACCAATCCCCGAAAACTCTTTAAACGATAAGGTAGAAATAGAAAATTGGGGTGGGTCTACTACTTAAGCTACTTAAGTTCTCCACGAATCGAAACAAAATTCGAAAAAAAGTTATCATCTTAGGTACAAACAACCCAACCAAATAAAAACAAAAATGTATCCACAAGAAATCCTGTAATCAAAATGTAAAATCAGCAGTGAATGTTAAATGTGGACAGTGGAAGAAAAAAACAAGATATTAATATGAACTGTCCACCATTCACCACCCCATTTCATAAATGAATATACTCTCTTCGAAGGTGATTTCCCCTTCTCATTTGCCATAAAGTAAAATCCAAAATTTATTGGTTAAAACTCTCACAAAATCGTTTCTCTTTAATTTTAAAAAATAAATGATTTTCGAAATTCAATAAGAATTCACTTCCATCTAAACTCCAAACCATCCAAAATTCATTCTTTCTTGTGGATTGGTCGAAATCGAAACTCGCAACATGGTTGTAGTATTAGATAAGTAGAAAGAATGTTCAACATTTATTTGAAAAATAAACATTATTCTCTTAAATTATTTTGAACTCTTAACAAAGATATAGGTAAATATGGAATGTAAACATGATTCATCCTTAAAAAATCATGGAACTTGACGAAGAGATGATTGAGTAATTATTGAGTTCATCATTATCTCGACTGAAGAGAATTATTTATTTTTTCATAAAGAGAATATTTATTCATTTTATACCATTTTTATTAATCGATTTTTCCCCAAAAAAAAAAAATCACGTTTGAATACCACGTCCTCAAACTTAAAGTTCAGCAGACAAGAGCAGAGAAGAGGTTTTATCACCTGAAATCATTAATAAACTTATAATGAAAAGTTTTGTTGTTGTTTTAATTTACAGATATGTACCTATGTAGGTATGCGTTTTTATGGAAATTAAATGGCTTGCCTCCTGTTTTTCAAGTAAAAACTTGAAAATAATTGATTTTTACCAATGTACCCACTTTCCTTATGATTTTTACTTTTATGGCCCTCCTCCTTCGTATAAACAAAGACTTCCTAAGGACATTTTTGGTTTTGTTCTTTCCATTTTTGTTCTTTGTTTGTTCTCATTTGCTTCGTTTGTTTAGGTTTTTTTAAGTGCGTTGTTGCCCTTCGTGTCTTAGAAAACCGTTTTCTTACAGCCCTTCTATTTTCTTTCAACCCTCCCACGTCCCACTCCCACTAGTTTTCCGAAATATTTGCTTTTATCATTAAGGCAGTCGCCAAGTTTGGCCCTTGTTGGCGCTACATGGTATATGGCTGCAAGGCTGATGCAACAGAGGTGGCAGGCAGAGTTTGAAGAAAGTTCATTGCAACAGGAGATGAGTTAATAGCGCTGTATTGATAAGACGGTAGGTAGTAGATGCCGTAGTTGGCTGTGCGGTTATATTTGTTGTCATATAGGCGCACACTTTCCAATACTGGCGTCTGCCATCTTTCATGTTACATTCATCACCATCACACTACACAGGGAAACATTCCTTCTCATTTTGTAGTTTTAGGATGTTTCTAGTTTCTATTGCATCCACATCTCGCATCTCGTGCGTCAATATTCTGCATTTTGCCGATTTCACATCCACCTGTAGTTTATGTTGGTTTGTTGTTAGGGTGAGGAAATAGAGTCTGGGAGGGCTGATGGTGATGGTGGAGCATGCGAGTCAGGTAGTGAGCGAAGCGGAACAAGTGAAAAAGCAAATGGAGTTATGGGGTTGATAAAATGTACCTACATTATGCGCACAGAATGATTAAAAAAGGGGAAAAGGAAACTTGTTGAGCTTGAAAATAAAATATTTAAGTAGGTAGAGGTAGGTATAGATATTTACCTATGAGTAGTATGAATCTATATGTAGATATATTTGACAAGTATAGAACGATGAATTGGATGAAATTGATGTCTCGTGTCCCTAAGCATTCCATTGAATTCCTGCTTCAGGAAGGTACCTACCTTGGAATGGTTTATTTGTAAATTCTTATGAATTTTGCTTTAAACAAAACAATAATCCTGTCTAGAATGGCCGATTTCCAAAATTCAAAAGAATTTTGTGATTCCCCAGGAAATTAGGTAGGTACGTTGGTAGGGCTGGCCATACGAGACGAGACTTGGTGAGAATTTTGCAAAGTCTCGTCTCGGTCTCGTGAAAATGTTCAGTCTCGTCTCAGTCTCGTATAATTAAGGCCTCATTTATTCAGTCAAAGTTCAACATAACTTTGGGATTTTTACAGTCAACTTGAGAAATAGTTTTTATTCACTCTAAGTTGACGTTTTCAACTTTTGATTCTCTACTCTAGAGTTGTTCAACTTTGGATTTTTTCAACTCCCCGAAATTGTAGAAGTTAGCGAGTAAACTTCGGATTTTTCTTCATTTCTTTCTATTCATTCGTGCTATTCAGTTCTCGACCGATCACCGAAATCAAGCATCGTCCGGTGAGTTAGTACTAAGATGGAGGACTGCATGAGGTTTTTTTTGGTTACATTTTTTTTTTATAATTGAGATTTGTTTATAAATATGGTGCCTTTCCCCCACCCAAAAATAGAACAAGTGTACAATTTCCAAAACAGATCACTTCAGTATTCATTGTGTTCCATGTTATATATGGAGTGATTTGCTGTTCTTGTGATGTTTAAGTAGTGGGCGACGATTTCGCCGGAAAAGTGTAAAACATACCCATGAACATCGATCCATTCATGATTCCATTTCACAACAACAGATCTTACAGTTTCATGGAGTTGTTGATCTTTGTTTGGCTTTTCTTGTTTGACCCTACATTATTCTTCTCTGTGAAAATTTGTGTTTCTTCCTTTATAATTTCATTTTAGGAAAACAAAATAATTATATAGGAACAAATTATAGCATGTGAAAACTCACCTCTTAGGCTAGGCGCATATTGGGACGCGTCCGACGCGTGTGACGTGACCTGACGTGTGTCGCACGACACGATTATAGAAACGTTTCATGCCGTTCTCCGCGTGTATGAATGTCAAAATACATATTAATTGAAGCAAAAATCGTCTGGTATATTGATAATTGAAATAAACTTACAAAAAAAACAAGTAATTTCTAAAAAAGTAAACAATATTTTATTTTCAAAACTAACGACAGTTTATTTTTTGACGGAAAAAAAACAAACACGCACCGCGCCGGTCTCGCAAGGAAAACTGTGTTTCGTTCACTGTGTCATGCGATTTTCGGAAAACGCTCGTCAAGTCATGTCGTGCCGCTCTATCAACATGCGTCGCTCTATTGATTTATATTGTTAACAAAAAATCGTGCTGTGCTGTGTCGCGTCACTCGCGTCGAACGCGCTTTAATATGCGCGTAGCCTTATTGCTATGTATATAATTTGCTTTAAAAATAAAAGTTGTACCTAATCCCTTTTGTATAGCTTTCAATTTAGCTTGCTTTTTTTGATTTCGCGCTTCAGATGGAATGAAAAATCCATTGAAATTATTCGGAAAAATTATTTAAAATGCAAAATTAATTCTAATGCAAAACAAAAGTTGAAAATGACGTCTTGTGCGTCATGTGTCACAAATACCCCAAGGATATTTTAGAAACTGCAGGTTGGTCAACTTTTGAATTTCAACTCTGGAGTTCAGATTCGAAGTAGTGAATAAAAGCATTTATTAACTTTCAGTTCAACTACGGATTTGAAGTCAACTTGTAAGTTGGCCAACTTTGGAGTTTTCAGCAAGTTGAGCGATAGTGAATAAATTGGCTCTAAGTCTCGTCCCGGTCTCGTCTGCGAAAAATACGATTTTCGGACAAACTGTTTATTATTGGAACGAGTATTTTCGATTATCGTTTGAATTTGTGCAGAAGAAAATAAATATTTAACTGAAATTGGATTTTTTAATTTATTAGACTCTCTGTAAGGCTTGTTTCACACACATTCGGTTTCATTCGGTTCGGTCTCTATTCGGTTTGTATTCGGCTGTGCCTGATATGTGTGAAACGATAAAACGGCAAAAATAAAAACCTAATAGAAACCATAGAGTACCGTTTTATCGTTTCACACATATCAGGCACAGCCGAATACAAACCGAATAGAGACCGAACCGAATGAAACCGAATGTGTGTGAAACGAGCCTAAATTTCGGCCCAAATATACAGTCTCGTCTCGGTCTCGTCTCGGATGCTTAAAAGACAGTCTCGTCTTGTATCGTCTCGTCGCCAGTCCTACCTATACGTTGGCCTAATTTAATTCAAGGAATCATTTTAATTCAAGGAATCATTTTTCAGTGCGAGATCATCCTAGTTTCAGAGTTAAATTCGAGTTAACTCCTGAAACATGTTTTTCAGTCTATTATAATCTTGTAGTTAACTCTGAGTTAACCCTTCAAATTTGGGGAGTTAACTCTGGTTTAAATATACAGATGTTTTTGACAGATACTGAAATACATATAGGTACACATACAAATATACATTCTACTATATTTTTATATTTTTCCACCAGTGGCGTAGCTAGCCCTCGAGGGGCCCCGAATCAAGAATTTGTAATGGGCCCTTCTCCAAAATTACAAATGAAACAAAAAACAATGTTTACAAAACAAACAAAAACACTCACAATAACAAATTCAGTATATTTAATGGTACATACATGGTCTTTAAATTAGTACATACATAAATGTAGGTGCTATAAAACTTAAACTAATACTTAAAAAAACTCAAATAAAAACTTTTCTTGCCTTTGTTTCCGCAAATTTATTAATCATCAAAAAGATGAACTAAGAGTTTCCTCATTGTATTTAGCAACCAGTTTTTCTGCTTCCTTTTTAATTTCTTTCATTTGAAAAGGATAAAAGTTTTCTGGTTGTAAGACTATTTACTTCATTACTTAGATCATAGAGGCTATGAAATATTTATTCAGTTTGAGAAATCAATATATCTTAGCAGCAATAGTAAACATTGACTTTGAATTAAGATTCCGGGTCTGATATTCTCTCATCTTCTAATAATTCGTCAAAAAAGCGTTTCGTTATTTTCCTTCTTTTATTTTTGAAAACAGTAGTTACCCCCCACTTTTTTCCTAAATCTCTGGACTCGATAAGAAAACTTAAGAATAATTTTTGCTTTCTTAATTCTCTAAGTTTATTTAAGATTACTTATTAAAATATTTCTACTATTTGTTGACGATTCATTTATTATTATGGCGTCTTGATTGATGCTGGTACATGAAAGATGCCGCACCTGTCGCTGTCTACATCACATCCTGAAGATTCGCTGGCCACAAATTATTTCAAACCAGGAGTTGTGGCGCAGGACAAGCCAAGATCGGCTGCACGTCGACATAAGAAAGCGGAAATGGCAATGGATTGGTCACACACTGAGGAAACCAAACGACGATATTGCGAAGCATTCCTTTGAATGGAATCCTCAAGGTGCACGGCGGGTTGGAAGACCAAGAACAACATGGAAATCAACAGTCTTAGCAGAAGCAAATACCCAGAGAAAGACATGGCCCCAGTTTAAATATCTAGCTGCAGACCGTGAAGGATGGCGCCGATTTGTTGGCGCCCTATGCCCCCATAGGGGTTACAGGAATTGATGATGATGATGATTAAAATGTTTGCTTTTTGTAAATCTGTCTTTATGCTGTAAGGCCATGGACAGTAGCGGATCCAGGGGGGTGGCTATAGGGGCTAAAGCCCCCCCCACAGCCGAATCATAAAATAATTTGAAATATAGAAAGCAATACATTACAACGTGTAGAATTTAATATTCCGTCTAAAATATTGTTAAGATATTAAATTTGATGAACAAAATAACGTGGTTGGGGCTGAACTATTTGCATACATGTTATGTAATTTATTTTCTAAGCCCTAAGATTGGAGCTAAAGCCTGAAGCGAATTGGACAAAAACTAAGTTGGGGGCTATGAATATGGATATTTTTAATGCAACGACAATCTTTCCCTAAAAATTAAACACAAAGTCCGAAGTTGGGGCTAATTCTTGAAGAGATAAGTAAAAAGAGATAAAAATGGTCGGGGATTTACATTAACGTGTCAAATGCCCCAACTGTATATACTAAAAACAAAGCTAATTTACCGAAAGAAACGCATTTGAGGCTTAAACCATTGGGAAACAACAGGATGTCAAGTTTAGTGTATGTTTAATACAACAGGAATTGTTTCTTACGGCCTTGGCTGGGCTTAGAAATTTTCGGGGCTACGTTTTCAAAATTTGAAAGGTCCAAGGCAATTGTACATACAAAACATAGAAACTCGCTAGTCAAGGAGCCAAATTCCAAAAGCGTGAGTTTTCTCTGTGCGCGCTCAGAAAAGCATGCAAAAATAAATGAATATTTGTAATCCCTCTCTCTAGAGTGAGGTGCAAATTTGTGGACATATTTTTTTAGCATGAATACCTATAAAGCGTATACACGAAAACTCATTCACGCTGGCAGAATTGGGCCGCTGCTTATTTCTTAGAGCAGCGTTGTCTTATGTTGTTAAGTGTCAGTTTGAACAAAATAGTTTCTCTTTGATTTGGATAATTCAGGAAAGATGAGATTTAAGAGGATTAATACCGTGTCAAAGCACATATATAAGCTTTTGCCAGTACGAACACTTAAATATAATTTTTCTGAACTAGCCAATTAAAAACAGTTTTCAAATCTTGTCAAAAATGGGAAGTTCAAAACATAACCACAGCTAATTTAAAAATATAACTACATAATGTAGGTACCTAATTAATTTTTAAATAATATAAAAGCATATATGGCTAAAAATTATTGTGCGCCTTTGAATTTGCTCCTATCTCCGATACAGCAATTATGAATGAATGTTATTGTACTTTGTATTGAAAACATATTGAAGCGCAACAGGAGCGGATATAAAGGCACACAAAAAACGGATATCATTTCATTAAAGGAAACAAAAAATACTTGAGCCTTAAAGGTTAGACCGCACTCGCCGGAACTGCACTGCATCGGAAATACACTTCACACGAGTTCGTATGAATTTGTATGAAGTTCAGTTGCCGCTTAGTGCGATATAGCTCCTTAAATTTCACAAAAAATAATGTTTTGCTGCGTTGTCGTGAAGTTTAGTTCGACTGAAGTTGAGTACGGTCTTGCATCAAACCTAAACTGATCTTTATTATTTGTTATAAATTATAAAATTTATCTTGGGACAAGCAAATTTTATTACTTAAGGTCTCAATATGGATCTCCAAACTGCAAGCCCCCCCCACAGCCAAATCCTAGATCCGCTACTGGCTATGGACACAGGGTTAATGGTTTCGAATAAAAAAGAAAAAAACGAGACCAATACAATGAATTCGTAGCTCTCTAAAATGTTAATTATATTTTTACTTTCATCACGTTCATCTCTATTTTTGTTTAAACTAAATTAAGTTAGTACAATGCCAAAAATACCTGTCAATAAAAGAGATGTTTGTATTTATAAATTGTTTTCAAATGTATTTCAGTTTCTTACAAACTTATCTCGGTTCAGGGGCCCCGAATAATTGATACGGCTGATACCGCGGTAGCTAGGCCCCTGTTTTCCACACAATCAATCAAATTTTCTATTTCCTGAGTGGAAAAGTTTGAATTTCGTTTATACATTTGTAAAATTAAAAAAAAATACAGAAAAAGAGATTAAAAACAACGGCTGTGGCCGTGTGTGTGTGTGTCAAAATCTATTGATTTCGATAGTTTTTGACATCTGAATCGATAACTTTTCAGTGATACCAAATTATAATACCACTCATAAGATTTAAATTAAACCCTCACTGAAAAACTGGTTCATGAGTTAACTCTGATTCTGGATTAACTAGCTCTGAGTTTAACACGGAGTTAACTCAGCACTGAAAAACTGTGCCTAAAAATTTGAGTTGTTAATATTTTATTAATATTATATTTTTTTGTTAAAAAGTGACTCCCCAGTCTTCAATTAAACGAAATCGATTCTCGTTCTGTGAAAAAATGAAAACAAACGTCAAAAACTTCCATTATGAATATTTTCCTTTCACGAGCTCGATGGTTTGTGAATCTTGATTCGAAAAAGTGAAAATGGATGTTGAGGAAATATATTTAAAGAAAAATAAGGGAAAAAGGGTAACCAATGCTCGAAACGATTCTCTTATTAGCTTTTTAGAAATTAATCCCGAGATAGCATTGTGATAGATAAACAAATAAATTCGATTTAGGTATGTTTTTATTCAATTTGTTGATGATTTTTGTAGATTTGTATAAGTAGATTGAGTGGGACAACCGGTCAATGCGTGTAGATCCTTACACCCCGACTCCACAGACCATGAACGATGTCCATAATCCAATCCACAATCTGATTTGTATAAATGTGTCACTGCTTGGACATGGATTTTTGCGACTCCATTGGATTTTTTTTTAGACATGTTCCATAGTCAGGCCATCGTTCATGGCCTGTGGAGTCGGGTTGTTAGGCAATGATTTGAATGTATTAGGAGGAGCCCACAAAGCTGCGCAGCAGTGGAAGGAGACTTGGGCTCCGCATAATTGGAAAGCAGTACAATTGAATACAATTTTCCTTGGTGATCCATTCGAAAGGATTTTCATTGTCGCATAAGTTTCGCCTGATAACCCTCATTTTATTCCTAAAGATTGTAGGTAAATTAACACAATACATAATCACAAATAATGTAAATATCCAACCTCTGCACATTTCGACGATTTGTTCGAATAAGAAGTCTTTAATATATCGAAGGCAATAAATATAAATATTGTAATTAATTAATTTGTATAAATTGAATGCAAAATTGAAACAATTAACAACGATGGAAAAATGATTTTTTTTGGTTTAATTTCGACATACAGCATTCACAATAGCAAACAAAATTCACAAGAGACACAACAAAATTATTCACCACAGGGAATGATATTGAATTCACCACCAAGTTTTCATTTACTGAACGAGATCCGCTTTTTTGCACCAAGTGAATCGAAAAAATGAAAGCAAAGGATGAAAACGAATGTGAAAACGAATTTTTCTATTTACTTTTTCACAAAACCAGAATTGACTCCCATGAAGGTAATAATTTTTAAAGTGAAAAACAATAGCTTTGAAATTATACCCCCTCCCCTCATTTATTCGCTATATTTTATGATTTATATAAATTTCAAACAGAAATAATTTTCTTATTAAGTACGACGCTAAACAGATGAAGTAACCATTTGGGCACGAGTACGATAACTACGGTGGCGCCGAAAAATAATAACGGATTTTTATAGAATTTTTTACTATAGTAGGGAGGGTCTATCTCCCTACGTTTAGGCGGGAGGGGCAATTTTCTAAAAAATTACTTTAAATTAAAAAACTTAATTTAACAACAACGGCAGCTCTTACAATAAAGTATTATACCGAATTTGAATCTGTTCTTCAATCTTAAACTTAAAATAAATTATTCATGCCAACAGTTTTCGAAAAATTTGCATGCAAACTCGAAAGTTTGATAAAAAAATTGAAAAAAAAAAAGGTTGCATTTTTGGCTTAGGGTACCTAAACCATGATGAATTTTTATAAACGGGGTATCAAATGAAAGCTTAAACTGCGCCCTCTTTACAAAACCAGTGGTCGTCAGACTTTTGTTGGTTGTTGTGGCGAGTCCGACCACTTTTGTAAAAACAGCTATTTTTGTATCCATTGCGTTTAACAGGTGGACAATTATGCAAAACTATTTTATGTAGCCTAGAAAAACGCTTTTACCACTTAAATGCATTTTAAATACAAAGGTAAATAAAAATAGCTCTTTTTATAAAACTGGTCGGACTCGCCGCAAACAACCAACAAAAGTTTGTCCGACCACTGGTTTTGTAAAGAAGACAGTCTTAGCTTTCATTTGACACCCCATTTATAAAAATCCATCATGGTTTATGTACCCTAAGCCAAAAATGCAACCGAAAAAGTGCGTTTTCTACCCATTGGCAACTGAAAAACCTTGTCCGACCAGCGGTTTTGTTAATGTTTAGACTAAAGCTATGAATTGGGATCATTCTTTTCTGAAGCCGCGATGAGATAGGTAAACCTGCGGTCGCCTCCCGTCAACCTTTAAGCCTAGTATGCAGAACGCGCTAAATTTTAGGTCCTATACAAAATTCTCTCAAAAATTTAGCTTGAGTAAAGAATTTTGTATGGGAGCTAAAATTTACAGCGATCTGCGTACTAGGCATAAGGAAAAATAATTATCTTATTTAGAACACACCCATTTCACTTTGGAAAAAAAAGGCCTGAACACACTCATTTTCTTATTTCTTATTTTTCTGACATTTGACATATACAAGGACTTCGATTTCAAATTTCAAAAAAAACTAGGCCAAGAGATATGATATAAAACTTTAGTCTGTGCGCTGTGTATATGCATATCTGTTATTGTTTTTATATTTCGCAGTTCGTTTCTAAAAATTTCTATAAATTCTATTAAAAGTAAACAAAATATGACTTCAAGGCACCCAAATACCAAAAATGTCTTAAATTCAATTTCCTTGCTGCTGCTGCAACACTAACTATTTATTTTTTGTTATTGTTTATTTGCTACTAAATTATTTAACAAAAAAAGAATTTGAATAACTACAAACATTTATTTTTTTTTAAGCGATTTGCGGTTTTTGCGATATTTTTTTGTTCATTTCGCGGTTTTTTGCGATATTTTCTTTTTTTAAATCGCGATATTGGGTCATACAAATCTGACAAGCCTGAGCCAGAGTAGAAACAATTTTATGATCAGTGAGCTTGCTTTGGGCATGCAATGAGGACGGTTATGGTGGAGTGTACGATATTTTGCAGGGCATTACAACAAAATTCCTGTACGTTATTCAGTGGGTTAGAATATTTTTTATTGGCAGTTTGCTCAATTCGATGTCGTGAGAGTATACACAGGCGTCACTGTTTTGAAAAAGCTTGCCCATACGCCCTGTACTGACAATTTTGGTTGAACAGAGTATAGCACCTAGCATTCCGGCGTGGCGTATTAACAATGTGGTATGACGCCCAATTATTTTGAATGTAAATAGTTTTTGTAAAATTTGGGGGTTCTTTCCTCAATTTTGGGCGAATTTTTCAAACCAAACTTCAACGGAATTTATTGTCAACAATTTTCTTTAACAATAGTATCATGGGTGGCCCCCTTCGCTTGTTCAAGGATTTAAACTCCCTTTTTGGGTCCTCTGTCCCGCTCACGCGACTCCGTCGCTCCGCTTAGAGTATGCTCAGTCACCTCGCCAGGCAGGCGCCTATGTTGTCAGTTGGTAAGCTTTCAGTTTAGTTGTAATAAACAGTACCATGGGTGGCCCGGTTCAAGGATTTTAACTCCCTTTTTGGGGCCTCAGTCCTGCTAAGCTTTGAGTTTTAAAGTAATTTTGTTCAAAAACTACTTACACAAATAACTTGGTTGAATCAAAATTTGTAACCTAGTATCATGTACCAAACACGATTAAACATCGTAACAAATCGACTTAAATATTTGGCCAGAGAAGGGTATTTAACTTTATCGAGCAGCTATTCATAATTTATAGTTGCAATTTGCCATAAATGCAAAAAAAAAGAGAAAACAAATGCGATGTGAACATAAATGAGCTTTTAGTTTATGAGGCTGTTTAAAAGCCTGTTAAATTTAAAAGCAGTTGGTGAAACCAAAAATCCCCATTTTAAGACTTAATGACCTTTTAAATATTTAAAAGTGCTTCATGAAATCGCCCATCAGAAGTTTAGAGAAAAGTATATTTAAATCTATACATTTATAGTGGCGATTCTTCTCAGTTAGCAGGTTTATCGCCGCTTAACCAAGAATTTAAATGAATAAATTCTATTCTTTTTATTTCCAAAATGCAACAAATAGCGACATTAAAATTATCATAAAGATTAAATGCAATAATTAACACCATAAATAACAAAATTACCTATCTGTTTTTTCTGTTTTCGTAATGCAAAAACATACCGCTCAAATTTTATGATTGAAAAAATATATATTGAAAAAATTAAGTGAAAAAAATGATGATCCTTTAATTATATTTTTCTTGAAAATGTACATCTTATTTCAACTATATCTTTTGCACTTTGATTAAACGGTGAAAAGTTCGTAGCAAATTTAATTCTTTATAAAAAAGATTAAAACATTTTTTCTGTGAAGTGAAGTGTGAAGTTTCCATCCCTTTTTTTAAGATGGCGGCCCCCCATTTCAGCCCCGAAACTAGTATGGTATACGCACACTGACCCCTCCAACACAATCCAAAACAAAAAATTTTGTTCTACTAAAAATGTAAGTTTCGGTCAAAATTTTGTAACAATTCAATGGACTATATTTGTATTTGATCCATTTGCAAGAATCCGTTATTACTTTTCGCCAACTATTCGGGTCCCTAATTTATAGATAATAGGTAGCTGTATGGCTGTATCAATTTTTTGTTCAAAACGACCAATTTTCGATGGCTTCCCGATTTGTTTTTTTTTTTCAAGAGCGACTCAAAATAAATGATGAGGATGAGCTTGGAAAATCATTAAGCATAAACTGTGAGTTACATGCAGTGATTTTCCAAAAAATTCTGAAAAGGATCCAACCCTAATAAACATCCCAAAAGAATTTTTGAAAGAGTTGAAAGAAAATATAACGAGTTTTATCTATAATCAAGTCATCGAACGACGCACGAAGCGTATTCATGTAGGTACCTAGGTATCGATATATTTTTAAACCTATTATTTTATTATGCTGATTACAGAATTCGCAGAGTTTGACTCCCGGCGAGTTGGCAAGATTCGCGGTGAATTCGCGATCGCGTTTATTCCAATTAATGAATTCGTCGAATGAACTATATTACCGATTCTTTCACTTCCTTACCATTTTCCGAACTATATTATCGCAGCTGTCATTTTGTTGACATTTTAAACGTCACATCCATATTATTTGTAAACATTTTCAGTAATACCAAATTAGTTGAACAAAATGTCGGTGGTGCAGTTAATGTTACCGACATTCGTTCAGTTTTTTATCGGCGGATTCACTAGTAGGAATAAAATTGAAAATGAGCCGAATTGTCGCTCTAGCTCATTCGCCGAATTCTGTAATAGGGGTGTATATTTTTTATTAATGGAGTACAATTTTGTTTATCTTGCTTTGTCGTTATCAAAAGCATTAAACAAAAACAAATAAGATTTTTTTTTTAATTTTAAACATCCACAGACCACGTAGCTAAAACAATACTAAGGACCAGGAATCGCCACTTAATATGCATTCCTATACCGTTATTTAAAATTTAACTAAAATATCATAAAAAAAAAACAATACCATCCATAGATTCTTGAATTTGCAAAGTTCTTCATTAAATAGATGACTAATTCATCCTAGAACATGGTCCCAACTCATTAAAGATTTAAATAACCGCATCATTACAATACTTTGTCATTTAATATCGCAGCTCAGCCGCAACCAGCATCATCTGCCCACCGTAAAATTCAACCTCTTTTTAACCTCTATATGCAGGTCAATAACCATAAATCATTGCGGCAAGCCTTGCCTAGGATAGTCCTACACAAAAGCATACAGCGACCGAGACCGGGTAGTATAATCTCAGGGAATATAACGATAAAATCGATCATGATGCCCAATTTTTGGCGAATCCTATAATTTTTGCGTTAGCATAATTTAGGATTCGCGCGTCGTCCTTTTTGTCGAAACTTATGTCCTTGCTGCGCAATGAATCATTAATCGTATCTACAAAAAGAAGAGAGAGGGAGAGAGATTGAGAGAGAAAAATAAAAAAAAAATAGTTGGTTTTGTGTGTTGTAGTTTGCGTATAATTATATATATACGAAGTGCCTGGAGGATGGCGATTGCTATATGGAAGGGCTTGAACACTACACAAGAATAGATTGTTCAGGACTCTTTTTCATCTGGGCAATTATGACCAAATGTTGTCCTTCGAAAAACTGCCAAAATTGATAGCTGCGCTGTGACAATAGATTTCTCCGCTTCGCCGCGGCACCAACGGCACCACTATAATACGACAAATAAACGAGATACGCCGATGTTTGACTATTTTGTCTGTGCGGTTATTCGCACCATATGGCGACACACATTTAGTGGAATCTTTTATATTTACACGACAACGACGAATGACCCTTGTTTGTGTATATACCTATGTGTGCTTCGCCTTTCTGACTCCAGAGTCCTCCAGATCCTGACTCTTGTGCTGATGATGCTGCTGCTCTCCCTATTCGAGTAGATAGATACTTGGTGCGTTTATAGTTTTTGTCCTTACCGATTGAACATAATTGGACTGGCGAATTCATTAAGGGCATGGAGCGAGGTGACAAAGGGCATTATTGCGACGCGCCATGTTTGTCCTTTTCGTATCACAATCACAGCACAATAAATGGGTGTGAGTTTTTAAAGTAATTATTTAGCGACCATCGTTATATTGTTTGGCTATATAAAGTAGTATGGACATTGGGCACACTATATTCAGCTAATGGATTCTTTTTTCTCATTTCTCATTAATGTCCTTGCTTGTGTGGTTGGTGTGGCAGGATAAAGTTTATGTTTGCTAAAGATTGTGTCCACAAAGAAATTATTTCAAAAATTTGCGAGCATGTGTGTTGAATTATTGTATCGACCGACACGATACGATATAGGAACATATACCTACCTACGAAACAAAGTTCATGGATGTGTCTTTGAGGACCTTTGCCGAAAGGTCTACGGGTATGAATATTCTAAATATGTGCAGATAGGTATATGGATGTATGTATTTACAGACAAAAAGTATGTATGCAGAATGTCGCGAATATATCTAACGGTAATGTATGCTTAGAATATGCATGGAATTTCTTTGAAAAGAAAGGCATACCTATAAGAGGCGGAATGTGAATTTAGAGGGTTTGGTTATTATGATGATAGTAAGGAGAGAGTTGCATAAGATTATTTTAAGGAAAAAACTTTTTTAACTTACTTACCTAACAATGATATCTACCTATACATACCCACCTAAGTGAAAGAAACATGCATTTTTGAGCTTGTCTACAGGATTTAACGAAGAGAGGGTGAACAACAATTTGCTTAAAAAGTTAAACTTTAAGTACACTTATGTATAAACCAACTTTATATTCTATAGGCACCTACGTATAGCTTTATGTATGTAGTAAATATTTTTGCATTAAATTTAAATGCCAAAATTATTCGTGTTTTTATGAATTAGCCTTTACCTTGGAGTTCGTTTTACACAATCATAGGGCTTATAGGTATACAATCAACTTAAAAAAGTTGATCTACTTAGCTGTAATGGAAACATTGTATAAAAAAGAGAATTATTTTTACTTCAAAATTATTGCAAACAAAAAAAAATGGGCACGACTGGATCGCACAAAACTTGCTCTTGTAGCTAACAACTTTAACGTAGCTTGTAATAGTCAACGTACATATGTATTGGTTCCATAACATTCTGATATAATTAAAAAAAAAAGTTTTAAAAAACAATAAATAATTAATACGAATTATTATAAATTAGTTATTTTAATAGCTAAAACAGATAGAGCTAAAAAAAAGGATGCCATCTGATTTGTTTAATAAATATGAATTTATGAAAAAAAAAAAAATCAGTTAATAGAGCGGTTTTTTTTTAAATTAATTTTTTATATATAAAAAATCTTGAACATATTTTAAAATAAAATTTGGTATGCCACTTTTAAGTACTTAATAAAATACAATTTTTCACAAAACTAAAAAAATTATGTATAAGCCGGTTTTCAAGATATTGAATTTCCAAAAAAAAAAAAATTCAATATTTTTTTAAAAATCCAAACATTTTTTTTGAAAATTTTTTTATGCAAAATTGTTGAAATTATAAGCGACCTTTTGTATAAAAATTTTGGTTTAAATCGGTGTTGTAGTTAACGAGAAATTTGAAAACAAAAATCGGTTGTATGACAGGTACCGTTAATAACCGTTATAAAAATTTTTTTTCTGTCAAAATATTTACTTTAGTAATTTTAGTACCTAGTAATTTTTGTTTGAAAATCGTTAGAGCCGTTTTTGAAATAAATCAATTCTTGTATATTGGTTGTATGACAGGTACAGTTATTTTTGAGCTAAAAATAAATTTCAATTTCTCCTCTAGGGAATCACATAAAAACCTTAAGCCCAAAGTTTGATGAAAATCGCTTCAGCCGCTTAGGCTGCTTGGCGAGCTCTCGCATCAGCCAAGCAACACGGCTGGAGAGAATTCTGTTAGTCAATTGAAAATATAAAAGATTCCGCAAGGCTCGGTAAAATTCTATCTAAGGAACATTGCAATCCATCATTCTTGAAAAAGCCTGATGGTTCCTGGACAGTCTCTCCAGCTGAGTCCTTATGGAGCTATTAATGACGACGCACTTCCCGGGCTGCGAGAACAGTAGGTTAGCGACGCTGGAACCTTGAGACATGTCTTCATCACGAGTAGAGCATATCAATACCGTTATAACAAAAGAAAAAAATTGCCTGGGCAATTAATACATTCTCACCGTATAAGTCTCCAAACCTGGACGGCATACTGCCAATTATGCTCCAGAATCTGCAAGAGATAGCAGTTCCCTAGCTGGAAACAATTTTTAAAGGATATTTATCTCTTAACTATGTTCCCGAGTCCTGGAGACATGTAAGAGTGGTTTTTATCCCGAAAGTCGGTAGCCGGGGGCATGAATCTGCGAAGGATTTCCGTCCAATTAGTCTAACCTCTTTTGTGCTTAAAACCTTAGAGCGCATCCTCGGCATCCATATTAGAGACATCCTGGATAGATGTCCACTTGAAAACTCTCAACACGCATACCTTAAAGGCAAATCCACTGAAACAGCCCTGCATGAGGTAGTGCGCACTATTGAGAAAATTATAAACTATACAGAATATACTCTTGCCACTTTCTTAGATGTTGAAGGGGCTTTCAACAACGTGCTTACTGAATCCATTCTAGAGTATTTAGTTGATTTTGGTGTAGAAGACTACATAAGGGAATGGATAATATCCATGCTCAGAGACAGACGGATTCAAGCTACGTTAGGTAATACAAACTCGACCAAACATATAAGAAGAGGTACACCCCAGGGTGGGGTTCTGTCCCCTCTTCTATGGCTTTTAGTCATGAATAAAATTCTTGTTAAGTTGGAAAGATGTGGAGTAAAGGCGGTGGCATATGCTGATGATTTGGTGATATTAGTGTCAGGGAAGTTTACTCCTGTGTTAAGTGAGATCACGGAAATGGCTTCAAGGAAGGTCAACAACTGGGCCACGAGCTGTAGACTAGGAGTTAACCAAAGCAAAACTAAACTGATGCTATTTACTACCAAGACTAAGATACACCCCTTCACTCTACCCCGACTCAACGGCCAAACACTCTCACTCTCCTCTAAAGCTAAATATTTAGGTGTTATTCTCGACCCTAAATTAAATTGGAAGTTGAACATTAAGAAAGGGTCAAGAAGGCCTGTATAGCATTCTATACCTGTAGTAAAACTTTTGGTAAAAAGTGGGGGCTTCAGTCGAAGATGATCCTGTGGACGTTCACAGCCGTGGTACGACCGATCCTCACATACGGTTCGATTGTATGGTGGCCTGCACTTAATAAAAAATATAACATCGATATACTTAGGAAGGTTCAAAGAACTGCTAGCATTGGCACGACAGGGGCTATAAGATCCTGCCCGACTGATGCCTTAAGTGTTTTTCTGTACCTTCTACCACTTGATGTACACGGTTAATATCTAGTATCTTGCAGCGCTTTAAGACTTAAAGAATCAAACTCTTGGTTTGCCAAGCCCTATGGTCACAGCAATATCACAGGATTGATTCCAATGGGAATGTTTTCGACTCCCACTGACTACTGCACCCCTGCAATGAGTATCAGTAAGGATTTCAAAGTTGAATTTACATCCAGGAAGGATTGGAATGATAACGTCGTGACGAAAGATTTCGACACAACTATCTTTACTGATGGCTCAAAGATGGAGTGTGGCGTTGGTGCAGAAATCTTCTCTGAGTCTCTAAATGTATATAGGTCCTTTCGGCTACCTGACCTTGCTAGCGTCTTTAAAGCTGAATTGCTGGCAATCAGGGAAGCTTGCAAGTTACTAAAAGCAGATCCAAACCAAAACCGTAATGCAGCTATTATTACAGACAGTCGAGCGGCTGTTAAAGCCATTAATTCAGCTACAGCATCCTCCAAACTAGTCCAGCAATGCCGGAATGAGCTTGCGGGTCTGAACACTGACCTCAATGTCACTCTTATCTGGGTCCCGGGTCACAGTTGCATTGAGGGCAATGAACGGGCTGACGAGCTGGCCAGGCAAGGTTCAGCCCTTCGTGGCTCACTTGCGGAAAGAGTCAACATTCCGCTTGGAGTTATGAAGGGCAACATTCTCTCAATTTATCTTACTAAAGCAAACCGTAGGTGGAGCAGTTTATCAAACTGTATTATATCTAGGAAGATTTGGCCCACCTATGACAAGAACCGAATAATTGATCTAATACGCAGACCCAGGCAAGACATAGCCAGGGTAGTTGCAACCTGAAGCGGACACTAGCCAATAGGAGAGCATGCAGCGAAGCTGGGCATACCTCACAAAACTCACTGTCGGAGCTGTGAGGACTAGCAGGAAAAGGAAACAGTAGTTCATTTCCTCTGCAAATGCCCTGCTCTGGCCAAAGCTAGAAAACAGTCACTCGGAAGAGCATTCTTTGACGACATTAACGAACTTTCTGAAATGAAGATCAAAGACTTGATTTCTTTTCTCAACGCAACGAAATGGCTCTAGGACAAATTTCGGCTGCTTCTGCATTATACCTTCCGTCGATTCCCTATGATCACAAGATAGTGGACTAGGGTTCTGGTGGGGGTTTGTGGTGCACAGCGGCCGGATGATCATCCAATCAGATCAGTGGACGCTCCAGTGCCAGCCAACGAACTGCCTAGTGGGCTAACTGTGCATGGTGCGGGTGCGGGTGCTGATCTGGTTGAGTGAGTGATCCACTTTCTGATGATTGTGCTGAAAGCTACAACAAAATCCTATTCTAAACTAAATAAAAAGGGACGATATCCTGAGATATGCCCATATTTCCTCTCTTCAATCCCATCCACAGGTTCAAACGAGTTATGGTATCAATACGGCGCACTTCAGCGCTAATTGGGCTATGGGTTAGACTGCCCGTGGCCGCCATTTCTACCTACCTACCTACAATAAATTAAAAAATGTAAAAAAAACAAGTTACATCACATTGAGATCATTTTAAATTCACAGATGTTTCGAATAAAAAAATTAATCACTTTATGCTGCTTCCATAGACATATTTAATTCGTTTTGTAGCAAACAACAAAGCCTATTAAGGAGAAAAAAACATCAAAACTTAATCACTGTGTAATTAACACCGGTTTACAATGAAAGTGCATACAGTGAGACATGTCTCACTATTTGTTTTTTTGGAAATGTCTCAATGTTCGCTTTTTGTCATTTCATAAAAAAAAATAACAAAAATGAAAAAGAAAAAGAATTCTAAGATTTCGTTAATTTATGAATGGTTCCCGAGATATAAGACTGCAAAAATAGCAAAACCGTAACTGATTCACTGACTCACTGACAGATCATCAAAATTATGGAGTACTTCCCGACATCGTAGAATCTTGTAATTTCACACAACGGTAGGCCCTGTGGTGTATACAAATTAAAAAATCGAAAATTTAAGATTTTCCATTCAGGGGGCGTGGTACCTGCCCATTTTCATAGAATTGATATAAATTACTTAGAGCACTTCTGATTGCCGTAGATTTATGAAATTTAGTACAGCGGTAGGGCTTAAAGCGCAGGCAAAGGAAACATTTTAAAATTTGAAATTTTTCAATCAGGGGGCGTGGTATCCGCGAATTTTCATAGAATTGATATAAATTATTTGGAGCACTTCTGACTGTCGTGGAATAATGAAATTTGGTACAGCGGTAGGGCTTAAAGTGCAGGCAAAGGGAGAATTTTTAAATTTGAGATTTTACATTCAGGGGGGGTGGCATCCGCCCCCTTTTTTAATATCAATTATGAGGAGCACTTCTGACTGTCGTAGAATGATCAAATTTGATAAAATAATAGGGTTAGAAGAACAAGCAAATGAAAAATTTTAAAATTTGAGATTTCTCATTTAGAGGGCGTGGCATCCGCCCATTTTCGGTGAATTCATATCAATTATATGGAGTACTTCTGGTTGTTGTAGAATGATGAAGTTTGGTAGAGCGGTGAACTTGGACTGCAAACATAGGCTAAACTTTAAAATTTGATATTTAACATGCTTGGGGCGTGGCATACGCCCATTTTCTCAGAATTATTATTAATTATTTATTTATTATTTATTATTTATTATTTATCACTTCGGATTGTTGCAGAATAATAAAATTTGGTAGACTGGTAGATCATGTGGTCAATACAAAGGAGATATTGGAAAATTTTAAATCCATTCAGGGGCGTGGCACCCGCCCATATTCTCAGAATTGATATTAACTATGTAGAGAACTTCTGATTGTCGTAGTGTGATGAAATTTGGTAGAGGACTTCAAAATTATCAGAGAAATCTGTTATTTAATGATAACTGACTTAAATTGAGTTAGTTTACTTGGCAAGTTTTCTTTTAGTATCTACCTAATTTCTCAATCTTAAAATGAAAACTTGACGAGTAAACTAACTCAATTTAAGTCGGTAATCATTAAATAACAGACTTCTCTGATAATTTTGAAGTTCTTCCATATTACTCTACTTAAAATATTTGATATTTAACATTAATAAACTTAGAACTTGGCGTACTTTTACTTTTACTACTTTTTATGGCTGACTTGTTCGCTAAGGACTTTGTACATAGAAGAACTTGGCTCTTTTTTTAACATTTAAGCATGCTTTTGTTGTGATAATGTTCATCTGGTGGAGGTAAACGTGCAATTGAAATTCGTGCGCAACAGAATCAAAACATGTGGAGGGGGAAATAAACGATTTTACCAATACTAGAATGTCTGTACATGCTTTCACAAAAGAGAAAAATGAGTTGTCTCACTGTTGGCACTTTTCCCCTAAGTATGCCATCTGATTTGTTTGATAAATATGAATTTATGAAAAAAAATCGAAAATCGTTAGAGCGGTTTTCTTAAATATTAATTTTGTATAGGTATAGGTAATATATACAATTTTGTGCTAATTTTCAATTTCAAATATTCATAAGCCCGTTTTCAAGATACTGAATTTTCAAAAAAAAAAGTTCAATAATTTTTTTAAAAATCTATGAAAATATATGCAAAATTGATTGTGTTGTGAAGCAGCTCTTGTATACAAATTTTGGTTGAAATCGATGTTAACGAGAAATTTGAAAACCAAAAAATCGGTTTTATGACATGAACATAGGTATACCGTTAATAACCGTTATATTAGTACCTCGTATTTTTATTTTTTAAAATCGTTAGAGCCGATTTTGAAATAAATCAATTTTTGTATTTTGTTGTATGGCAGGTACCGTTATTTTTGAGGTTAAAAAAAAATTTCAATTTCGTTAAGTCTAAAGTTTAAAGAAAATCGCTTCAGTGGTTTAGGCTGCATGTCGCGGTACAGATAGACAGACAGACAGACTGATAGACAGATCTAAGTATTAGAAATAATTTATCGTAACGAAAATATTGAGAGAAAAGTTTGTTCTTATAGTATGAGAAACTTACTTATTCAAGTTTGTCACACATTTTTGTAATCCATGGCACGGTGAAATATTCTTTGCTGAGATCTTCCACAGTCTGTAACTAAGGAATTCCAAACGGTGGTATCAAGTTATAAAATTGGTAAATATTTTATATTGCGCAAAATATGATCACAAAGCTTAAAAACTTTGGAAATCTTCCCTGCAGTAGTAAACCTCCTTAAATCCTGTAAAAACATCATGTGGAATATGAGACACAATCAGCCCGTGAGATGCAAAAATTGTAAACTCCATATTATAGGTGTTTTTACACAATTTAAAGCTTTTTTTTTAAATAAAGTATTGCAAATAGTCAATATGTTAACTTTTATTTCACTTTTTTATTTAGTGTTTTCACTATTTTAACGTTTTGAAAACTCTAAACACTCTCCTCTAGCACTAGCTCAGCAAAATGACAGTTGTGCGTTCTTTTTCTATAAAATGTTAACTATTGTTGTTGTGTCAAACATTTTTTTTTAAATGTCATTGTTACAAGTGTTTCGTTTAGGAACGACCAATGTTAAAAATATTGTTGGTATGTCAATCGAAAGGGGTTGGGAAAAAAAATCGAAACACATTTAGAATGAAAATAAACAAAGAAAATTTTTTATTGCATCAAATTTTATTAGAAAAAATATTATGATCACTTTAATGCATATCTATAATATTTAAATTAAATTCTTCTATTATGTTCATATCAATTATAAATAGCATTTATTTATTTTGTTCAAACATTCTATCTAGGGCCAATTTTTCAATAGTCAGTTAAACCTCAGATGGTTTTTATTCTTCAGATAAAACAAAAATTTGTTCGTGTTGCTATAGTATTTATTCCTTTGATAGTTTAACTGATGATTGAAAAATCGGCTCTTAAAATTTAAAGCCTTATTGAATGTGCGAAATTTTCGCACGGGTCTTCTGGTAATTAAAATCAATGCACAACATCATGATATTTAAAAGTTCATTAAAACCACAATTATAGATTTTGCAAAAGAAGTTTAAACGAAATTATCAGAGTAAGGCTCCAGTTATAGCTTTCATTGAAAACTATCATTGAAACACGATCACGAATCAGTGAAACGGTGGTGTATTTTCTGACGAGTCGGTTATAGCCATCATGACATTTTCTTTCATTGAAAATTCCATTCCCCATACAAAAACCAACCAGACCGATTTCGATTAAACTTTACAGGAACAAGCTCTGACTTACACCAACGATATCCTGAAAATTTGGGTTCAGTTAGTTGGTCGGTTTCAGAGTCTATAACATATTTACAAAAATACAAACATCCATTTTTATATAAATAAGAAGATAGATAGCCGTTGACTGGAGATTCGAGATTAATACGATTATTTTGTTTGTAACTAAGAAATCCATTTTTAGAAAAAAAAAATAAAATTAAATACGTACACATCTAAATAAATTAATTAATTCAAAAACAACCATGGGTAGGATAGAAGGAGGAATGTTGTTAATACAAGTCTCAATTTTACAAAATTGTTTTAGACTTTTAATGATTTTTGTTTGTCTGTTCAATAAACCGGAAAGGACTTAATGGTAAAATCAAGGAAAAATAAGTACGTACCTACCTACAAGTATTGTTGTTTCGGAAAGCCACGTGCATTGCTGGTTTGTCCTTTAAGGGTTCAATGTAATTTGATGCAGTTTATTAGACTCGGTCCGTGCAGCTTTATCATGGTTGAATTTCAATATTTTCTATCCGAACAAACGTTGACTACGACGACAACAAGGACGACGCTCTTTTCCATTTTTTTTTGTTTGTGGTTGACATAGCAACACTTTGAAAGAGGATAAAAAGATCGTACCCCTGATGCACATTAAGGGATGCTTCAGTTAGCAGTTCATAAAGATTTCCTATCTAACAGTGATGTTGGTGTTGTTGCAGTGGTTTTTTCGCAATTTGGAAGAAAAAAAAATATAAATGAATTCGATTTCTGTTTTTTTTCAATTTGTTATACACGCAGGACAGACATTATTTTTTATTAGTTTCCCGGGACGTTTGTGTCTCCTAAAGGTCGTTTATGGGTTTCTTCAGATTTCAGTCTTGAAGCACATATATAATTATGCCATCCTTTTCTATAGCCTTGGCTTTATTAAGGATTATTGGCGGGCCGGGCGGGTGGTATTGGTATGGTCGGTTAAGGATTCCAAATCACCCCTCTTGTAATATAGTCAGACAATATAAAAATAAATAAAGACACAATTCTCGAAGGGGTTGGCTGTGGCTCGTTCAAGGCTCAGCAGGGACAACGACGATGTAGTGGGGAATTGCATTTATATTGCGAGGGATTTATAAAAGTCGTATCATCTAACGATACAAATTAATAATGTATTTATACAGAGCAAAGCATAGAGTAGGGCCAAAACAAAGCGCATACTTACTATAGAGTCAGAGTGTGCTCGTGCTCAGGATCGGGCTCGCCCAATGAGTATGAATAATGCATGAAGGCATTTTCTGTTTGCTGTTGCTGCTTATGTTTTTGTTTCTGGCCCAACAAAACTCGTCGATTCGATTGCCATGAAACAAATAATACCTATACGTCCTGCATATAATAATATTCTGATGAAAAATGCTGATTTGTTGTTTTATATGTTTGCCATTGCTGTTCGGTTTTTGTGAGTGATTGTGTTATTTTAATTTTTAATTTAATTTGTTTTCGTAATTATGGGAATTTTTATTTGTTGAATGTTTTGTTAGGTGTTCAAAAGCGATTAATAAAAATATCTACCATAAAAAGAAGGTTATTTTATATACCTTACTGAATGTTAGGTAGGAGATTCATATTTAAGTGTCCGCATCGCAAAAAAAAAACTGTTTTTCTGACACTAAATTATTTTCTACAGGTGATGAATAAAATAAATTCTGCCTTTAATATGATTTGTGTTCCTAACAGAAAAATGAAAACCCTTACACTTTTATTACCATATCCTTAAAGCATACTCTTCGATCATCAGTTAAACTATCAGAGGATTAAATACTACAGCAACACGCACAATTTTTTATTTTATTCGAAGAATAAGTATACCTTCTATCTAAGATTTAACTAACTATTGAACAACCCGGCTGGAAAAATACCAAGTTTCTGTCTAGTTTGCGCAAGGCCCTAGTAAGTTGTCAGTAGAGAAAATATAGACGAGGAAAGCTTGTCACATACATGGCAAGCCCTTGCTGTCTTTCAGTACTGAAAATTTATTTGATGGAAACCTTTCAAACACTCGTGAGGCCCTCTACACACTTTTTTGGACATGTTTCGGTTCCCCATTAGGAATGTCTCTTTCACACCAAAAACAAACATTTTATAAGCACCATGCAATTTCATTATCAAACGTCACTTTTTTCTTACTTTCCGCTGTCTTCTTTTTTATACCAACATTTTTAAAACATACAGATTTGTGAGAAACCAGAAACGTCAGACAAGTTGGAACCGAAAATCTATTCGAAGTTGTTCTACATAAAAAGCATAAATAAAAACCTGTTCTAGTATTTGTTTTGTTATGCAATATGATGTGAAACATTAGAGTATAAAACTTATTCATTTTCGACATCAAATTTTTGTATAGCGAGTTAGCTCAGTGGGTAGAGCATTGACTGACATCAGATGATCACGGGATCAAGTTGCCTCACGAAGCAAAAGGGTTCATTATCGCCAAGACCCTTCAGCTAGCCTTTGCTTACCCTTGTTAGCCCCTTGCCAGAATATGTGTAAAACTCTCTAGTGCCTTGTCAAAAACTGGATTGATTTTCTGCGCTGGAATTGTTCCCTTAACAATTTACTTGACAAACTGACGCAATTTTTTGTTTTTTCACTTAAGCGGGGTTCGTTTAAGTGAAAAACTCGCTTAAGTGGAAGAAAGACTGTGACATTTTCCCGTTTCTCTTAGGCGGGTTTTACTGTAGTACCTTTCTCTACAAATATGATCATAATTTTATATTTATTAATCTAACGGGGAACAAGTAGGGGCAATTTAATAAAATCAATCGACACTTTATTGTATAAATATTAGAAACTACTTGCTAAAACTTGAAAGGATTTTGACTTACATGAAATCTAGATCAACAGAAATGTAGGAAATTTAATGTTCTAAAGTATTAAAAGTGATTTTTGGTTCGGATGAACTCTATCCCCCATATTAATAAACGAAGCCAGCGGCGAGTTATCTTTAACTCCCGGATTAGGAGTAAGATTTCTGCCACTTACGAGCTAGCTAAACAACCAAGGAAGATATTTTATCGAAAGATTAACTATGACAAATAAATATACCTTCCTTGGTGGTTTAACTAGCTCGTAAGTGGCAGAAACGTTACTCCTAGTCCACGAGTTAAAGATAGCTTCGTTTATTAATATGGGGGTATGTGTATAAAGTTAGCAGGGCAACTCCAAAAATTCATAAAAAAAATATATAGTCCTGAGCTGCTAATTTATTGCTAATTTGTAACGGAAACAAAATGTATTGTGCTGTTGGATTTCGAGATACAGGGTGTCCTTCTAACTTGACTTTCTCAAAAATGTAGATTAACGACCTGAGAGTGGATAAATGTTTTAAAATAATTAATTGCTAATTTGTAACGAAGAAAAAATATTACTTTTTTGGTTCGTTTGCGAGATACAGGGTTACCTCTTGACGTCAAGTTAGCAGGACAACTTTCTCAAAAACGTAGATAAACGTCCTGAGAGTGGATAAATGTTTAAAAATAATTAATTGCTAATTTGTAACGAAGAAAAGAAAGGGTTACCTCTTGACGTCAAGTTAGCAGAACAACTTTCTCAAAGATGTAGATAAATGACCTGCGATTGGATAATTGTTTAAAAATAGCCGTGTTTTTTGCAAGAGTGACTAGCAATTCAGCAAAATGTTTACACGCCAAACTGTAACAAAACAAATTATTATAAAGAATTTTGTTTGTATTTTCCGTGTAAAACTTTTACTGAGTTGCTAGTCACTCTCTCAAAAAACACGGCTATTTTTAAACAATTTTCCAATCTCAGGTAATTTATCTACATTTTTGAGAAAGTTGTCCTGCTAACTTGACGTCAAGAGGTAACCCTTTCTTTTCTTCGTTACAAATTAGCAATTAATTATTTTTAAACATTTATCCACTCTCAGGTCGTTAGTCCACATTTTTGAGAAAATCAAGTTAGCAGGATACCCTGTATCTCAAAATCCAACAGCACAATACATTTTTTTTCCGTTACAAATTAGAGTTGAGTTCGGAGTTGCCCTGCTAACTTTATACACATATGTATGAACTTTGGGTGAGATAAACTTGAAAAACCATTTTTAACATCGAAAATTTGCTGGTTTTTCAGCAATAACTTTTTATAGGGAGGAGTTATTAACAAATTTTTGGAGACAAAAATTGTAGAGAACATATTAAGCTACAAAAATCAATAAAAATAAATACTCTGCGATTAATAGCGGTTGAGCAATGGTGGACGACGCAGACGGTTTTTTATTGGAAAATTGTAGTTTAAGATTACCCAAGAGGTACTCTTTAAAATAAAACAATAAAATTTGTAGATATTTTTGCTAATTTGATTGGACTTTTTGTCAATTCAACAAAAACACCATAAAATGTAGGTGTTTTAATATGAAACATCATCCTCAAATGTTTGATATGAAATTTCAATGGTCCCTTGTTAATGATTCAATCTTTTTTTAAGATCAAAAGTCTCGTCATAAATCTATCTTAATTCCTTTGCAATAACATTAGAAAGTTATATGTATAATTGTACATATGTACGTATGCGTACAACTTCACATATAATATTCAAATTAAAGCGTTTGATGATTGCTTAGAGGTAACCCTCATCACACAGTTCATCCATGTTAAACACAGATCTCATCCCAAAATACCTTTTCCCACATATCTACACTTACGGTACCAGCCTAATAGTATTTAATTCTATTAATTACTTAAAACAATTGTCATTACAAATCTAACCCATCCTATAAATGGAAGATTACCAAAAACCCCCAGGGAAAATTCTTTTTTTAAATAGCAAAAATTAGAAAGCAAAGTATTTTCTCCCCCAACAAACCAAAAACACAGATCTCGCCACTACCCCCATAAGTATATACCGCATATACTTTATATATATTTTGGAACTGAAAGGGGATTACCTATATAAAGGAGGGGTAATTTTAAACTCTGCCAAAGAAGCAAAGGAGCATTCAAACGCAACAGTGGATAATAATTCCTTTCCTTTTACCTGTGGCAATCACGTGGATATCCTGATTACATTCCAACTGAACTTTTTAATAATTTAAAGGCTCGGTGGTAGACAAATGGTAAACGGAAATAATCATGTTTCGCCTGAGGCTAAACCAAGACAAAGAATTTGGAAACACAAAAAAAAAAAAAAAATTGAAAGCAAAGGGACGAACATTTCAATGAATGTTTTCCGCTGCTGCCATATTAAACATAAAATGTAACATAGAATGTTTTACACATAAACACAAAAAAAAAAAAATAAAATATTTAAAAAAAGTATCAACAGGGGTTACTTCCGCACATTCATACCAACATACTCGAAAAGCCCATACTCGTCGAAAAATAAAATATCTAATAAACAGAAATTCCGCTTTAAAAGTTTAAAACTCCGAAAAACACGAAAATAATTTCTCAAAATGTTCTAAACGGAGGAGAAGTGGGGAATCAGCAATAACAAAGGAAACGGATGTGGAATTTGTACTTTCATGGCAGGACGTTAGGGCAAACAATTCAAAGGTGGGTCGGCTACGGCTTAGAACCTGTGCTTACCAATTTTTATATACCTACTTGGCAGAAGGCATCAGAGAGGTGAAACCTTGGAACATTTTGTTAAATTATTCCTAAACAATGTAGGTACATAGTAGGTAGGCAGAAAAGTTGCGATTTGTTCGTTATATTTGTTTTTTGTATTTTTTTACAAATGTTCGACCTCGACCTGTCCGAAAAATAAAATATTTAAACAAAATATTATGATGGGAAAATATGTTCTCCTGGAGGCGTTTTATGAATGTTTCATGTTATGGCAACATTTTTATTATATTTTGTTTGTTTGTGCTACTGAAACCAATATTTTCGTTGTTCAAAGTAAAAGTCACAAACACAACTTTGGATTGTTTTCTTTTTTATTTTAAGGAAAAATTATTTGCTTTCCACGAATTACTTGTATAAATACATACACAGAATTGTTTTAAATTTTTTAATAAAACTCGCGAAAGCATTGGATAGGGAGCTCAAGAACCCTAGAGCCTAAAGGTCGCTCAATTCTGTCTGTCTATTCTCGTGACTGTAACCTTGATTGACTTATTGTATTCTTCAAACCTTGTACCTGAATAATGGGTCTAAATTATAAAAGTAGTTGGTCATATACATGAGTCTACAATTGGTTTTTGGGGAAGGGTAAGATTTTGGCGGTATATTCGCTTGGCGACGCCAACTGTCAACAGTTTTCTTGGACAACAGTATCTTGGGTGCTCCGCTCAGCGGGTTCAAGGGATTTAAACACCCTCCAGCGTCCTCAGTCCCGCTCAAACAAACACACAGAAACAAATCACTTGATGGCAAATATTTTCATTTATTGTATTGAAAACCGTGCCTTCGTTCTGTAACTTGGTCGAGAAATTCTCGCAACGAGAAAGAGTGGAACAAAAAATCACAACGTTTCTCGACCTGGAAAAATAATCTGTTTCTATATCTCGATGTGAGAAACAAACATTTTCAACTCGCATTCCACATGGAATATTGGAAAATAAATGTCAAACTAATAAAAAAAAAACAGTCAACTCCGCTTAACTGCACTCCACTTAACTGAAAACTAGGGCTGGCCACGAGACAAGACTCTGTGAGACTTTTGTAAGTCTCGTCTCGGTCTCGTTAAAATCGAAAATTGTCAGTCTTGTCTCGGTCTCGTATAATTAACTCTCGTCTCGGTCTCGTCTCCGAAAAAATACGATTTCCGGACAACCTGTTGATTATTGAATTATTTTTCAAAATGTTCTAAACGGAGGAGAAGTGGGGAATCAGCAATAACAAAGGAAACGGATGTGGAATTTGTACTTTCATGGCAGGACGTTAGGGCAAACAATTCAAAGGTGGGTCGGCTACGGCTTAGAACCTGTGCTTACCAAATTTTATATACCTACTTGGCAGAAGGCATCAGAGAGGTGAAACCTTGGAACATTTTGTTAAATTATTCCTAAACAATGTAGGTACATAGTAGGTAGGCAGAAAAGTTGCGATTTGTTCGTTATATTTGTTTTTTGTATTTTTTTACAAATGTTCGACCTCGACCTGTCCGAAAAATAAAATATTTAAACAAAATATTATGATGGGAAAATATGTTCTCCTGGAGGCGTTTTATGAATGTTTCATGTTATGGCAACATTTTTATTATATTTTGTTTGTTTGTGCTACTGAAACCAATATTTTCGTTGTTCAAAGTAAAAGTCACAAACACAACTTTGGATTGTTTTCTTTTTTATTTTAAGGAAAAATTATTTGCTTTCCACGAATTACTTGTATAAATACATACACACAATTGTTTTAAATTTTTTAATAAAACTCGCGAAAGCATTGGATAGGGAGCTCAAGAACCCTAAAGGTCGCGCAATTCTGTCTGTCTATTCTCGTGACTGTAACCTTGATTGATTTATTGTATTCTTCAAACCTTGTACCTGAATAATGGGTCCAAATTATAAAAGAAGTTGGTCATATACATAAGACCACAATTGTTTTTTGGGGAAGGGTAAGATTATGGCGGTATATTCGCTTGGCGACGCCAACTGTCAACAGTTTTCTTGGACAACAGTATCTTGGGTGGTCCGCTCAGCGGGTTCAAGGGATTTAAACATCCTCCAGCGTCCTCAGTCCCGCTCAAACAAACACACAGAAACAAATCACTTGATGGCAAATATTTTCATTTATTGTATTGAAAACCGTGCCTTCGTTCTGTAACTTGGTCGAGAAATTCTCGCAACGAGAAAGAGTGGAACAAAAAATCACAACGTTTCTCGACCTGGAAAAATAATCTGTTTCTATATCTCGATGTGAGAAACAAACATTTTCAACTCGCATTCCACATGGAATATTGGAAAATAAATGTCAAACTAATAAAAAAAAAACAGTCAACTCCGCTTAACTGCACTCCACTTAACTGAAAACTAGGGCTGGCCACGAGACAAGACTCTGTGAGACTTTTGTAAGTCTCGTCTCGGTCTCGTTAAAATCGAAAATTGTCAGTCTTGTCTCGGTCTCGTATAATTAACTCTCGTCTCCGAAAAAATACGATTTCCGGACAACCTGTTGATTATTGAAACGAAATATTTTCGATTATAGTTTGAGTACGTGCAGAAGAAAATAAATATTTAACTGAAATTCGATTTTTTAATTTATTAGACTCTCTGAAAATTCCAGTCCAAATAAACAGTCTCGTCTCGGTCTCGCCTCGGTCTCGTCTCGGTTGCTTAAAAGCCAGTCCCGTCTCAGTCTCGTCATGCGAGCCCGAGGCTTTTCTCGTCTCGTGACCAGCCCTACTGAAAACATCAGTAATCTGAAACAAGAACTGAACTCCGCTTTAATGACTCTTGGAACCACGGCACCTAGCAGTCAAAGCGTGAAAAATAAATTGACGATCGGGCGTCAAAAATAAATTGACGCATCAAAAAAAGTTTACGCCGGGGGTTAAAAAAAAATTGACTCCCGGGCGTCAATTTTTTTTTTTTTAAATAAAAAAATATTGACGCACGTCAAAAAAAACGCACGACGTCAAAAAAAAAAACTGACGCCAGGGCGTCAAAAAAAAAATATTGACACCCGGGCTTCGAAAAAAAATTGACGCCTGGTAAGAAAAAGTGAAAATAAAAAACTGACGCCAGGGCGTCAAAAAAAAAATATTGACACCCGGGCGTCGAAAATAAATTGACGCCCGGGCGTAAGAAAAAGTGAAAATAAAATAGGTACTGGTTATCTGCCCAAGGCCCAACTTTTTGAGCTGTATTTAACCCCTAACCACCGACTGACCCGCGACGCGACGATTGATTTTCACTTATTCGCTGTCAAAATTCAAGGAACAATTTATTAATTTCGGCTCATAAAATATAGGCAAATCATAACAAAAGGACTTTTATTTATATTTTAGCTTGAAAACACTTTCATTCTTTGCAACACTTTCATTTCCTTTATGAGTATATTTACAAAACGTCAAGGGTTGATACCTACCTAGCATAAAGCCTTCAAAACTCTGGAGCGTGCTTAAAAAATAATCTTAAAAAAAACTAATAACAATAAGCTCTAAACAGAAGGGGTTGGTTGTATGGAATTCAAGTATATGTATAGTACCTATATGAAGGTATAACACTGTTGTCGCTTTGCTTTTTGATGGATTGTATCTCTCACGAACAGTTATTATTGATTGCCGATAAGGACAGATCCATTGTTGCCATTGGAATTGTGTTACTGGAAGCGTGTCACGTTTTGGTAAAGCAGATTAAGTGGTAATGTGTTCATCATTTCGGCAGCATTCATCTTCCGGCAATCCACGTGTCCTTGTGCAAACATCCACCCGGTCTTTAGCTTGAGAGTGGGACATCATAATGATAGGTATACGCCAAAGGGAGTTAAATCTATTTATATATGTGAGGATTTAGTCGCTTATACCTACACAGATGAATAAAATTCCATGGTAACTTTTGCTTGAGATATAAATAATGAATGATTGGTTGGTGTTGGTAGAGAATTACTGATGATGGAATAGCTGTTTACAGGAAAGTAAAAATAAAATCCATAATAATTGCCAAAGGGTATATAGGATGAAAGAGCTTGATGAAAGAAATGTTCACTTAATATGTAGACGAAAATTTCACCGGGATTAGAAAATCATGGTTTTTAATTATTTCTGGGGCTGTTTTTTTTTTTTGTTTGATAACAGCTATTAGGTTGGGGTGTATCAAAAATTTCATAGAAAAAAAATGTTTTTAGTTAAATTATGAAAAAAAAGTTTTTTAGTTAAATTATGTTTCAATTTGTATCTATTTTTATTTTTCATTCTACCTGACCCGGCGAACTTCGCACCGCCTAACAGTCAATGAATATCGTATTAACTTTAAGCTAAACTTAATAAAGGATTTTATTAATGCAATAAAATCAATACAAATAATTTATTGAGTTCAATAGTTTATTATCTACCTAGGATATAATAAATTATGAAAAAAATAAAAATGCAGTAGAAGTTCAAAAATTAATTATTTTAAACGCGTATCAGCAAAACATTTGATTTATTGAAGCTATGTATTTCGCTGTATGGGTTGAACTTGGGTTGATTCTCTTTAGTGAAGCACCTTGTTTTCAGACGCAAGAACAAATAATGCGGATTGTTTGCGACACGTGAACATACTACGTTTAATTGACAATGAGAAAAACATGCATTGTTTTTTGATTCAGACCACAAACACTCAAGGATTGGCCTTGCAATTTGTTATTCACCACGGCAAATGCTAGACAATTCCGAAATTGAACTTCTTAAAACTAAAAGGGCATATACCTATATCTAGTGGCCCTTATAGCTCTGTTGGAGGCCCTACAGCTTTGTTAGAGGCCCCTACAGCTCTATTATAGGCCCATTCAGTTCTTTTGGAGGTCCCTATAGCTAGGATGGGGCCGCTAAAGTTTTTTTTAAAACATCTTCAGCTCTGTTGGAGGCCAAACAGCTTTGTTAGAGGACTCTAGAAAACTGTTGGAAGCCCATATAGTACTTTGGACCCCTAACACCTCGGTTAAAGAACCTTAGCGCTAGGGTGGAGGAACCTACAGCTCTGTTGAAGGCCCCGTCAGTTCTTTAGGAGGACCCTGTTTGGTTGCAGGACCTTGTAGAAAGGAAGGAGGCCCTATAAATATTTTAGAGGCCTTAACACGTTTTACAGCTTTGTAAGAGGCCAATAGATCTTTATTAGATGCCCAAATATAGTACTTAAGAGGGCCCTACAGCACCATTGGTTGCCTCTTCAGTTCTTTTGGAGGTCCCTATAGCTTAGTTGCAGGACCTTTTAGCTTTTAGCCTCTTATGTTGGTTTGGAGGCCTCTTCAGCTTTGGAGGCCTTAGAGTTTGGTAGAAGCCCCTAAATCTCTGTTGGGGGCCCCTACAGTTTTTTTTTATTGAGACCCCTACGTTACCCCTACAGCTCGGTTCAAGAACCTTACCTCTACAGCTATTATGTTAGAGGCCCCTACACAAACACACACAATTACGAATGTAACTTTATACTCAACTAGCGGAACCACCCAGCGTTGCCCGGGTCCCTTTTGTTTAAGGATAGTTTGTTAACAAATCTTGAACAAAAAATTTCCCGCGGAAAATAGTTTTCCTTGAAAATATTTTTGCTATCGTGAATATCTCTGAAATAAATTCGATGAATTGACCGCCCGATTTCCCAGGAAAACTTATTCCCAACATCAATAAATTTTCAACATCATTCATGTTCTCAATTTTCAAAGGATAGAAATATTGTGCGAGTGTTAATTATTATTAATATAAAAGCTTAACTATATATTCACGTACTTCTAAATATCTATTCTAAAGACACCGACTTGTAAGAAAATATTTGAAAAATTTGTATGGTTTGCTATCTCGCCTCCAACTATCAACTGTCAAAGCAAAAGGTGTAATATTTCGGATCATCACTGTCAACTGTCAAGTGCGATTTTTTTGGTTTCCACTGGACTTAAGGTGCTGGCCGTGACAACAGGTAAAATCCTCCTCCTAAATCGATTGGTGCTCTCAGATCTTGACATTTCGACACCTGTCAAATTGAAAAGTGAAATTTTTTATTTTCTGTTGGTGCTAAAGTGCTGGCCGAGACATTAGGTAATAACACCCTCCTTAATCGATTGGTGCCCTTAGATTTTGATATTTCGACACACGACCTGCAACGCACAGAGGAGAGGAGTAAACCAAACATGATTGGTTAAGGTTTTACCTTCCACCACAATCCAATCAACAACCAGCGCATTTTTACTTACTTGAGAATTATACCATGCCATTCATTAGCCTTTCATCACTACTTATTATATTTTCCAATATTCTAACATTCACTTACACATTCAACAAAAACCGGGCAAAAAACTCATATGCACTTGAAACGTCAAATCTCATAGCTAAGCTTTGTACAACGCTCATGTCTTGTTCAAAAAGTTATATTTTTCGCCATGTCGGTCGCTCTAAAGTTGTCTAAATGTAGCTTTTGTTGTGATTTATTTATTAAATTACCCGTACTTTTTTTCCCGTTAGATTTAGAAATACAAAATTTTGACACATTTATAGAAGAAGGTTACACCTATAAACGTACATCATTAGCTTTTTGAAATAAAAAAAAAACCATCAATATAGGAGGTAGATTAAAAAGTGAGGTATCAAATTATTGGCTATTTTATTGAGATTAAATATAAGAAAAAACTAAATCAATCCATGCACACACCCACATGTTATTAAGTAATATGTGTGAACAACATTATATTGTGAATTTCTCAGCTCAACGGTACAATAGGAATATAATTTTTAGACAAGTTCCTAAGACATATAGCTATAATTCATTAGTACATTGCAAACCTCTACGACTGTTAATTACAAAAATATTAATAAAAAACCAAAACAACAAATTTCATATAGGCAACATTTTTTTATTATTGTTAAAGTTTTCTAAACAAATTTAAATTTATTTTTTTTTAGAAGCTATCTATCGGATAGCAGGGGGATAGACATTGTTGATGCCATAAAAAAAGTAAGTATTTTCATCGTTTTGTTGTTAGTTTGGACACCCGTACAGCCAAACTGACAAGAAAACGAAAAAAGACTTTTATATATTAGTTAAGATAAACATGTAATTAAGATAAATAATGTAATGTTAGTCGTAATATAGGTACTTATCATTAAAAAACGCTCTGCTTTTTGAAACTGTTGGTGTTAAGCGAATCAAATTCTTATTTTTTTTTAAGGGCCACAAATAGGTAAAAGTGTGCTAGACAAGGAAAAATACATATACGTATGTATGTTTAGCAATGAGGTATTTTATGCCTTAAACTTTTCCGAAACATAAGGTAAGATCTAGAATCTATCAGTGTCTTTTTGACGGAAAATGGCGGCTTCAATGTAGGTTTAACACCCAAGTTATTAAGTTTTCCTAATTTTCAACTCTCTCAAAAACAAAATACGTAAACCGTCAGGCTTTTTTGTTTTTTAGGGATTACTAACACTAGCACAAATATAAAAAAATTGTTATTGTCTATGCGGGTCAGTTTCTCAGTGCGGCGTTAAAATTGAGTAATTAGGTAATAAAAGAAAACTTGCTAAGTAAACCTAATCAATTTATGTCAGTAACTTTTAAATACTTTTCTCTGTTAATTTTGAGGTTCTCCCATATTACTCTACTTAAAATATTTGATATTTAACTTTGATAAGCAAAGAACTTGGCATACTTTTAGATCTCACTACTTTTTACGGCTGACTTGTTATACAAAGGTTCTTGTATGTAAAAGAAACTTTGATACTTTCTTAACAATTATGTTTTTGGTGTGAGATCACTACTTTTTGCAAAGATCAATTTCGGAAGACGACGGATTTCGAAACCTTATTCTTTAAAAAAAAAATAATTATTTTTAAGGGAGGCAAAAATGCAACAAATAAGAGATCTTTAAAATCGGGCCAGTCGTTCTGTTACGGTAAAATTTACCGCAACAAAAGTCATCATTCGATTCCTTCCTTTCCGTTATTTACTTTTCGTTACGGCTGCAAAATACTGGCAATGTTGAGGGCAACCATGGTATCATCAACCATTGGTGTACTTAACCAGTGTTCTGCAAAAGTAACAAAAGCAGTTGTACGAAATATTTGGATCTGACAATTAGAACAGGCGGTTCCCAATTCCATATGTTCGTGGTTATCATGTAGACAAGTGGTCGCATGCAACGAGGAAAATACCGGCGGATGAGCTGATGAGGTAACGAGTCAGGCGGACTCTTACCTACTCATAAATCAACAGCACAACATCCTAAATACATCTTTATTTAACTTAAATTAACTTATCCTAACTTAACTTAAATTGGCTTAACTTAACTTAAAGTAACTTATCATAACTTAACTAAATTTAACTTAACTTAATCATGTATTTTAATATGGGTCATTAACGCTTAATTCTTAATGTCCTTAAGTTTCAATTCTAGTTTTTAAATAGTAAATTGGTTGTAGAAGAACTATCGGAATTGACTTATAGAGTAGGGTTCTAATTATGAAAACATGCCTTCCTCTATTTTATTTCGAACAAAACGTATAATGGTTTCAATCGCGCTTCGAATCACGCGCGAATAGTTTTTGTTGTAACTGAGAAAATGCTCAGATAGGCTTTTTCTCGATTTTATTTCTTTTTGGTTTTTCTCGAAAAATTTAGTTTTTTGATAGGTCTGAACACGGCCAGTAAGATACGGCAAGTTTTGGAAAGCTATCCAACAACTTGCCTTGTCTGTGAGTTTCGTTGAGATTCAACTACGGTGGCTTCCTGCGGAGCGAAAAAGGTTTCCAGGAATCCGGTGTCCCGTGACCGATGATCACGAAAACGAATGGCTAAATGTGTGAATGTGTGGGTGACTGGAATGGTCGAGGGAAAAAAAGGTTTATTTTTAGCTGGGAAAGCCACTTTTGAGAGAGCTTACCCAGCGAGCAGTTGAGATTTTAGAAAATGAGAAAAATTGGAAAAAGAAAAGAAATATCGAGGAAAAGTGGTTTGAGTAAAAGGAAAAAGATCGGGAAAAATGTTTAAGAGGAAAAATAGAAAGGTGATTCGAGGTACGAGAAACTAGAAGAAAAACAAAGGTTCGAGGAAATAGAGGAGGAAGCTGAGGAAAAAAAGAAGATAAGTAGACCGGACATTTTATCCAAGTGTTTGTCTTTTTTTTGTGTGTAATATCAGAAATTCTGATAGTTCTTTTTTTGATTAATTCGTGACCGTTAAAATTCTTTTAATTGTGGGACACGGGAATTTTCCTAACAGCGCGTTAACGGCCCATTTTTAATAGCTTTTTTTTTTCTTTGTTTGCTTTTTTTTAGTTTTAACGGCTAAGTGTAAGCCATTCAAATATTTCATTACATATTTGTATTCTTTTTATATTCGAAAAAATTTTCGGTTTTTATCCTGGTTCGTCCAAGGTTTCCCAAATAAAAATAATTTTAAGACCCCTTCTGGACATATAATCAAACTTTGTGTTTTATTTCATATTTATTCACTTAAAATATTTATTTTAATAATTAGCCCAATTAAAATTCCTGGCGCCCACCTTTTATTACAGTACCCCACTGTACTTGTAATAAAACACTTCGATCGTTTTATCCATTTGATCAAAACGAATCAATTTTTTTTGTTACTAAATTCTTCCACAACAGAACCCAGCCCAGCTGAGCAGTCGTGGTGGTAGCTTTTCATAGTGCTACGGTCGCCTTTTTCTTTCGTGTTCGTTTATTCTCGTCTTTCGTTGTCTTTTCTTATCGGTTAGTTCGAGCTGTCAAAGTTAAGACATATTTATAAAAGTTTCGTTGCAAATCGTGTGCTTGTCTTTTATTTTTATAATAATTTATTTTGATTCGCGGAAATCCATCGAGTAACTTAATTAATAATATAGTAATAAAAACCCATTTCCATCGCGAAGAAAAAGTGCAACAGTTCTTGAGCTATAAACTAACTTTGTTTTAAATAAACATAATAGTTTGAAACCAGCTTTTCGTTTGGTTTGGTTTACTTTTTATTTTAGAAGAATCTGATATTTGGTTAAAGTACAATATGGCTGATATCTTCCTATGACGCTCGGAAAGCTAGAGTTTGCCTTGGTTTATTACATTATCTTCAATTGCCGTCCAACAAATGCCACAGCGTCTCCTTCAGTATTTAACCCTTTAACCCTACCCATCCTGGGAGCTTCACTAACCCTACCCTGGAGTCTTGGAGACCCCAAACAATTTTTGGCCTTCCACAAACAATCAAAGCCCAATTTAATAAAAATTATTATTTATTGAGATCATACGAAAGATAAAATGTTAAATATGTATTAAAGTTTCGAGTCCAGGCACGTTTGGCACACAGAGCGGCTATGTTCGCCACAAAGAGGATTTCGGCAACACCCACACCTTATTTTCGTCTTCCGGTGTTTTCCGCGTGGACAAATATCTGTTCCGTCTTAAAAATCTTCAAAAACTTGCACTAACCCTACTCTGGTGTCTATGGGACCCTGAAGTTTAAATTTCCGAGACTGTACCACTTGAAAATCAAAAAAAATTACCGATGATAAGGCGGCTTATAAGATTATATGAGAATACCTTGAGTGGTGCCGGCATGGGTTACTTAGTTTTTAAAATATTCAAATAAATATATTTTTCCAATTGCGCTGGACCCCAGGGAAGGGTTTAAGGGTTAAGAGAGTAGGTAAGGTAGAGCAATGAACGAGACATATTTAACCGCCTCAAATATTGCCTTTTTATAGCCACTCTGATAAGAAAGAACCTATTAGGTTCGTTGACGTTTTAACTGGCAATCCATTTTTTTTTTTTAATTTATTGGAAACAAGTATCTTTTGGAGCAGTTGAACTCGACGTACGCCGTCGCCAATTTGTCAAACTACTTAAAATTTTGTCAACACAGACCATTATTATATTTTAAGTTACAAAAATTAAATAAGTGTTCCTATTAAGTGTCACTTTTCGATTTCATAACTTAATGTGTCAGGTATAATAAGGCTTCAAAGATTTTCAATTTCATCGAATGGTTTTTGTTTACGTAGGATAGGGACATACCTACCTATAATTTAATCAAACCATTTTGGCCGAATGAATCAGAACATAAAATACACATTAATATTATCGCACATAATATGCACTCGAATTTTATTCTGCATGCCATTTATAATATTACCTATAACAAAACCATTAAAAATAAAATTCACACAGTACTAATTAGTAGTGACATCTTTTAAATGGCTTTAAACTCAATTACGATCACTTAGTGCGAAAACGTTTTGCCATTTCCATTTCCTCACCCTTCGCATTCAGCGTCAACTATAATATCGACCCAAGCAAATTGAAATAAAAAGTGGTCCCTTAAAAGTGCTTAATTTAATTTTCCATATATCTATACACTATACACGTATTTACCATCCATAAATAGGTACACTATATTTTGTTCGTGTAAATGATACACATACATATCTACTACATACACATATCCGGTTGTGCACAAAAACCGACCGAATAGATTATGCACTCTCGATTTATTTTTTTTATTTTTTTTTTTTAACCGAGTGAAGTCCTTTGTAGTCATTTCACAGACAACAACGCTTGCTATGCAAAATGAAGCGTATATTTCTATAGCATTATCGCACTAAAAGCCAGTCCAAAAGAGGATGAAGCGAGGAAACCTGTTTGAAAAATGCAAAAGCAAAAGAAAAGGTTCTCAATTCACACCATAAAATCTTGACTCTCCTTCGTGATGAAATTAGCCCATGGTGAATTTTAGCTGAAAGGACTCTCATCGGTAGGTGGTACATATCCTCCTTATACCTATTCCGTGTGTGCCATAAACAGTATGTAAAATGTGGGTTGGATTCTCCATGCAACCTTTTTTGGCAGATCCACTCACAACAACTCATACTTGTGATAAGGGCAATTTCCCTTTCTGTTCTTTTGGTTTGAAAGAAAGTCCTTTAGCAAGGATACAAAACCAAAAAGAACAAAGTATACCTACATCCTACACACTTGCACGAAAAAAATAAACGGAACAAAGGATGCGGATGAAAATTAAACGTTTTACAGCAGCATCGTTTGTTTTCTTATACTTTTTATACTCTTCCATCCCGATGTCAGCTTCGTCAACTTTCTACTTGTCCCCAACATGTAAAACCAATTTCACAAAAAAAAAACAACTACAACAAAAAACACACACCTTGTCATTCCTATATATTCTTATCCTTGTGCTTGTAGTTTACAGGGAAACACATCAAAAGATCACCTTAGTCAGAAGCTGACACTTGCCGTTTATTCATGTAGCAACAAAAAAGGGGCGAGCTTAATATTTTCAATATTTTACTTAAACAAAGGGACTTTAATTAAATTGTTAAATAAAAGGTATATCATCCGCACAAAGCTGCTTTTCTGACTGTAAATTAGTTGCATACAAAATTTCAGCTATTGTTATTCTTGGGGCTATCGGAAATTGTGTTTCCCATGAAATTTTTCCCATATTCGAAAAATAGGTATCGTGAAACTCTTTCGAAATAAGGGAAAAATTTCGAGAGAAAAAAATACCTATCGTGAACAATTTTTGTTTGGGAATTTTGTTACATTTTCTCTCGGAATATTCCCCTGTCATTTTACGTGGAAATTCAAAACAATTAACAACAATGCAAGTTATTCTCTAGAAAAAAAAATTAATAAAACTAAAAAATTGAGTCTTATAAGGTCAAATTCGAAGCAAAAAAAACCGCGATATCACCAATCAACCAAAATAAGATGTCCAAAAATTTGGGAAAAACGTTGAGAGATCTCAACTGCATTATTATTTATTTCAGTAAAATCAGTTGCTGCATGGAAAAAAGTAAGAGGTTTAATTATTTAAATGGTGTTTTCATAAAAAAAAATAATATAAGGTTTGGCTTGATGAAAAAAAATATATGAGGAAAATAATGTCAGGAAATTTAAGAAACAAAAAAGCGACTGGCGGAGGCCCTTGCAAAGAGTATATAAGTTCAGCTCATTGGAAGAAACCATTTTTAGGATTTGTGCAGTCAGTGCAAGGATTTCCAAATGCTTCTTCTTTTGGTTCATTTGGTTATTTGACACTTGATCCATATGGGGCAATTTGCCCGAAAGGACTTTTGAAAAGGAACATTGAGCCAGCCCGACCTCATGGTCTTTTCCAACTCCTGTCTGACACCCACCTTCTGCAAAGAAACGCAAGCACAAACTTTTCTTAATGAAAGAAGGAATAGCGATAGTTTTCTTTGATTGAGGCAAGAAATCAGACTGGGTATTAATCAAATGTTTCAACAATGGCTTGTTAACTCTATAACAACGAAGGAATATGTTGATCAAAGCCAATGAGATGTTTAAACTTACAGTGGTTCTGGTAGTTCTAAAGGATTTGCATGATCCCTTGAACTCGCCTAATTCTCTGCTCATTTCTTCCTTTTTGCTCTATCTCATCAATCCATAATAAAAACGATATTCTTTGCATTATCTATCATATTGTTTATAATTTAAACACTGCACAAAATATATAAACTTTTGTTTACTGCAAAATCAAATGTCAAACTCTTCGAAAACGATATTCGAATATTTTTTTTTCATTTTCATGTTGATAAAAGTTGTTCCCAGGGAAAAGCATTCCGTGGAGAATTCCCGATAGGAGGAATGCGTTCCCGGGAACTATAAAATTCCGTGGGAAAAATATTTCCCAAGGAATTCCCGATAGGCCCATCTAAGTTTTATTAAGACATTAAGGCCCAGTTTTTCATGATTTGAGAAGCGTTTCGAAGCACGATGAAATCGAATTTTGATTCCCATTTCTTATATGGTAGAGCTTCGGTAATCGCTTTAACTCATATAATACACAATTATTTTTATTTTTAGATATTGAATTTCATCATTAGATTTCTAAACGTCAGTCACATGGCCGCTTGAATCATTTATTTCAGCTTCTACTTCTTTTATGGATATCAAGTGGGATTCATTTTCAACGCATTTTAAACGCAAATAAATTGATGACTCTGTATGGCCTCATTAGGCAATACGAAGCAAATGGTTTTAGGTGGCGAAAATGAGATTTGGTATTACTGCTTTCGCTTTTGTCGCTGTCGTCTTACATTCGCCCTATTTTTGAAATCGAAAGCGAATTCGAAAAGACACTTCAATTTTTAAGGCGTGAATTTACGATAGGTTTTTTTCTGGCGGATTGGTGTATCGACACGGTCGAAAGTGGTATTTTGTTGTTTTCATTAAAATGAACAAAAATGTGAGTTTTACTATTTTTTTTTTTTTATAAAAACAAAGTAAAGAAATAAACAATAATATTTTTCTAGATAAACTTGCAGTAGCCAAAGTCACACAAACCAGCAACAATTTTCCACGGTCATTGAATACATCAGGGGAAAATGAATAGGGATAGCCAAAGGAGCACTCAATGCGCCCACACATCGCAACTTTGGGAAAATATCACTGCAGTTTTATATGGTCACGGGCCTCCTACACAAAATGAATGAAATGTTTTTTTTTTTTTTGTAAAATAAAAGAAAGCCCGAAGAACTTATATGAATGAATTGATCAACAAAAAAGACTAGGAAGTTCAAGGGGTGAAGAAGAACTTAGCAAAAAATTTCTTTTGACTCACAGATTCGAGGAGATCTATATTTCCTTAACTTAGCGTTTTATACAAAGAATTAAAATGCATTACTTCGAATTTAAGTTTGCATAAATATTTAATTTCAAAGCCAAAAATAACAAAACAAGTCGAAATCTCACAATCCATGGCTGCAATAAAAAAATATTTCCTGGAAACCAGTTGTCAATTATCTGGAAATCTTGGAAGTATAATTTACGATTCGCTTCGAATTCGATAATTTATCAATACGAAGCGAATCAAAAAGGAGATATCGAATTGAAAACGATTCGCTATGTATTCCCTAATCAGGCAACTGAACTGCAGTTTTGTCTAAGATCAGCAAAATATATAAGAAATACATATATGTGCGAAAAATGTAAATAAAAATTTAAACGAAATACAAAAAAAAAAATAATACATACTACATGTGGACAAAAAAGTCAAAAATTCCAAATGTTAAATGCAATATTTTTCGACTAATGAACAATTACCGGAATGTTAAACTATTTCAAAACAACCAAGACATTCACGAGATATTCGGGAATAAGATAACAAAAAAGACGATTTGCCCAAAAAACCTCAAAACATAATTTCCGTTATTAACTTCCCATTGGAAGTTATTGTAATTGGTGCGCCTCGGATGAATTTTATATTACAGATAATATTGTCATAACGTGCTGAAAAGGTTTTCTAACAAATTCAATAAACCGTTTTTTTACTACAGTAATTTAAAAAGGAGCTGTAAAATGTCATTTATCTGGAATATCTCGACAACGGAATAAGATATTCACTTCAGACTAATTTTAATTTACACATAATTACACAGTACCAAATTGGTAAATATTAAAACAAAATTCAACAGACACTTTTTTTAACTAAGGAAAACAGTTGAAAAATAATTTTTGTCTCAACTATTTCAAGAACAAAAAATGATTCCGAACCCAGTCTATTATTTTTTACATACAATGACGTAGTTAACAACTGATATTTTTTTTTTAAATTCAATAAACAGTTTTTTTTTAGAGCAACAAAACTGGAACAAAAACTATTAAAAATTCTTAAAAAAACTTTTTCAACTCAAATATTTTGAAAAACAAACAATGATAGTGATTTAAAATTTCTGCCAAAAATATACACATATACCACCTAAATGTTGTGGAATTTTGAGATTTTTAAAACCACCCTTTAAAAAGCTAAAAATAAAAATGTTGCAAGAAAAAACTTTTCAAAAATGCTTTAATTCGAAAAATTCTTACCATCAAAATCTCCTTCAAAATTGAAATTTTGCATTATGACACTTTTATATTCTTTGAAACCATGATTTTTTAAGTACATTCCCCTGATATTTGTTTTTTTTTTAGCCAATAGTCTGTTTTGAAATAATTGGCTTAAATAATTAATACCTCTATACCGAGAAAAGTTAGGAAAAAAAGTATAAAATATAAGTAATGTCACAGTTTGCCCTACCTACCTTTATACTGATTATCAAAAAACCCAAAGTTATTACACTATATAATATATAATTATGTAATATATACTCTACCCACCCACCACTAAGGTAAATATGTATATGGTCTTCAAGTGCACCAATGGGAAGTTTCAAGTGTGGGTCGACCCCAGACTCATTTTTCTAGTTTCTTTTTGGAAAAACCTGGTATCCAGATATTCTAAAGATTACATGAAAGCAGTTTAATCAAAATCATTAATGGCGTTTTCTAGCTGCTACACAAAAAAAAAATATTCTATTTTCCTCTGGGGAATCACAAAGAAATGCTTCACATCAAATTTGAAGAAGTTAATCCTGTCAACCGTAGAGGCACTTCTCCACCATCGTAATGATAGTTTTGATTAAAAACTCGAATTTTTGTATTTAATGGCATCAGTAAACAAGTGAATTGAGCAAAAAAAAAGTCCCGTTATTTTCCCTGGCGTTGTTTAGAAATTGAAAACAGATTTTTTCATATTGGTGAAGTATAAACGCACCAGGCAAGATGCAAATCTTGTTTAAGCTGCATTCAATTATGTGTTCCGAGATGAAAAAGAACGAAGCCGCGTGGTACACATTTAATAAGCTATACGGAAAAGGCCAAAATTCAATAATTTCGTCAAGTGGCCTAACGGCTCGCGCACACATAACCCGTCATCGGCCGAATTATGCTCGGACGTTGTCGGCTGAACTCGGCCGATTGAATTAAACGTATGTAAAAGGAAGATAGCGCGTACACCACTTCAACCGAGGTCGTCCGATATCGGCCGTTAATATCCGACCAACCGACAAATCCGAACTTGTTTGGATTTAACGTCAGTTTGCTGATTATTTCTTGCCAGAAATATATGTATACAAAATAAAATTAATATTGAAAAATTAATTAAATGTGTTTATAATAAAAAAAAGTTACAACAACTATGGGCAGAAGTTTCTTCAGTGATGGAATTGTGTGTTGCTGTTCCCTGACATAAAAAAAATTAGTAAAAGAAGAAATATAAAATTAGCATCGTTAAAAATTGAAATCGGTTGCGAACGTTATGAGTCTATGTAGGCAAACGTCCGACACATTCGTCCAAATTGATCCGAACCGAAATCGGCCGATTATTCGGTTTTATTGTACGCGAACCGTAAGACTTAGGGCTATTCGCAGGAAAATTTGGAGCTCGGGTCATTTTTCCATAATTTCATACAAGATCCAGAATCTTATGGAACGAAAATAAGACCCGGGGGTCCGCAGATGCTGACACTGACACGTCGCGACAAGAGCCGAACAATCAATGTTGCATCTAATTCGTTGCATTTTTTGCGGGAAATTCGTAACGAATTGGGGTTAAGTGTTTCTGAACGATGATTTTTCGTACCTCAAGAAGTAGTGGAGTGATTTTTTGGAGCGAAATAGCGCCACCCCCAAATCTAAAAACAGCCCATAAACAAAAAATTTAACGCTATTTTTTTAATGCCTTAACTCTTCTAATTTAAAAAATTTATTGATACCAAAATCTAAAGCATTTTTTTACAAAGATTATTTTCAGTTCAGTTCAGTGACAATAAGAAGTTTAGCCTTGATGGACCAGATTGTTTTAATGTTTATTGGCACACAAAATAAATTCGAGTGTGGTATTAATAAATTTTTAAAATTAGTAGTGTTAAAGCATTAAATAATAAAATGTTACTAACGGTTTTCCAATTGCGGATGTTACCTTCTTAAAACACTTTTAAGATGTTTTGATTGCTTATTACAATTTTTTTTGGTTTTGGAGATGTTTCCGAGAAACCAAAAAAATTATTAAAGCGGGCGTGGCAGTAGGCAGATATTATTCTAAGAATTTACAAATTTTTTTTGCTCATAAACAGAATCTGAAAATTTCTTCTAAATCGTTTGGGTCGTTTTTTTCTCGTTTACAAGAAAAAGCTGTACAAATTTGATCCAAACCGTATAATGTTTTTTGAACTTTCTTAGCCCAACCTAAAAGGTCAAGGTTCTGTCGTACCTTAGACGAATCACCGTACTTAATATAAAAATTGCGTATACGCCCGGGTGGACCACTATTTATCGTTGTTTATAGAGAGAATTATTTGTGACAATTTAGATTTCATCCTATAGTATTTATTAAAAAACTATCAACATTTGTTTGTTACTAAAATTATTTAAATTTAATATATTTTGGTTACCTTTTAAATGTAACCATCACCATGTGTGTCAGTTTAGTTACTTTCACACCCACACAGAAATAGTTACCCACAGAATCTAATAAAATGATGTTAAGTTCAAAATGTTGGTATATAATCACGTATACAAGAAAAATAAAAGAATAACCGTACGTATCCATCTGTATAATCATCCTTTATGTGGTCAAATATAGAGTGCGCATTGCTAAATCTCTTTTTGTTTTGTTTTTTTTTTTTTTTTTCATTTCCTAAATCAGACACAATTTCTAACCAGAAACTTATAACGTACTTTACATATACTCGTACTAATGCATTCATTCCAATACGAAAGGAACTTTTCTGCTGCAAGAGATCCTATATTATATTGCATACATAAATATGAAAAGACAAAGTCCATAGAGCTGACCATAGAAAAGGTTGTGGCCTTGTGGATTTTGATATAGCGAGCTGAAAGTGGTTGCATTATATTGTATGATGGAAAAAGTCACTGGGGTGCATGCCGGTTCATTGGAGCTTGCAGATTTTAATTCAAGAAGGGGCTTCTAGGGTTTGTTTCCTGTTGGATCACCATATCCTTCCCAATTTTTGAATTCACAATACTTGTTCCGAATGTATAAGAAAATCAGAATGCTGTTGAAAACTTCACGGAATTTATATCCACCAGAATTCACATGTTCTGTAATTATTTCGTCACCAACGTGCGTCGTCGTGTCGCTGCCCACCCGCCGCCATTGTAAAAATCATAACGAATGAAGATATTTTTGTATCTTGAAAGAAATTGCCAAAGCTATGAAAGTGGTGACTTTCAAAAAAAAAAATGCACAGGATGTTTCAGAATTTGCTTTTGAAATAAGAAGTTGTAGTTAAGGTGATTAACATAATTGGTTTTTGTTACCTTACAGAGGCCAAAAGTCAATTTTTGAATTAACTTGAGTGTAATTTAAGTGAAACAGTAGGAAAAAAGAAAACAAACGGATTTGAGTGAAATAGTGGGGAGAAAAGTATTATTTTTTTGTTTGTTAAGTTAATTTTTTTTTTTTTTACTTTTTGGTATACAAAAGTAGATTAATAAAATATTTCTGTGATATAACGAGTTAAACAGTGGAAAAAACATTAAACGTACCAAACATTCTCATATAAACCGTAGATTTCTTGGGAATTATCATCTTATAGTCTGCGGTAATGTGATGTCATTCCGAAAGTATTATGCTTTCAGATATTTTTGTTTTTTAAATGCATCAGCGAAGAAATAAGTGGATTGACTGAGGCATCAACCATCTAAAATAGGTCTTCACTTTGCCAATTCCAAAAAGTCTTCCACGTATTTTGATATCTTAATTTTTTGTAGTCTTAATTTTCGGATTCCTGGGCTTCTTCTGACAATTATCCAATTAGTAGTGATTGTAATTCGAAAATATTTTTGCTATGAACCATAATTGTATGAAGATTAAGTGTTCGTTTTTTTTCAGGAATCTATAAAGCATTTATCCATCCGAAACTTGAGTACAATTCTTATATTTGGGCAGATGCCCCAATAACCCACTTGAGTTTCTTAGATCGAATTCAGAAAAGAGCTTTGAAAATGATAGGTGAAATATAACAGATACATTTGCATTTCTCGAACACCGCCGCAATGTTTCATGTCTAACATTATTTTACCGTTACTTTTATAATATGTTCTTATATATACAGGGTGATTTGTATAAGGTGTCACAAAAGGCTAGGGCGTGTAGGTTGGACTTAGACAAGAAAAAAATCGTATGGGAGGGGGGTCTATTTCCACCCGTTTAGGCAGGAGGGGCAATTTTCAAAAAAAAATCACTTAAAACAGAAACAAAAAAAGTTTTTAAAATAAAGGTATTACTTACAGAGTCGTACTACAGAATTTTGAAAAGCCAAAAGTCTATTCTTTAATATTATTTTTAAATTAGGTTGTTCGAATGAATAGTTTTTGAAAAATTAATTTTCAAAGTCAAAATTTTGAAAAAAAAAAATAATTTCAAGCTAATTCTTTTCAAAATTTTAAAAAATAGGCCCTAGCCTATTGTGAAACCTTATGCAAACCACCCTGTTTATATGTTCTAGTGAAATAGCCAGCTGAATTCCTAACACAATTAAACCGTAATACTCGTACTTATATGCACATCAGTTTACCCTGGAGCCCAACTTCTGGCGCACTGTCAACTCAAGTATAGATGTTCTTTTTTTAGCCGCACTACCCGAATGTGGAATGCTTTATATGGCTCTATCTTTCCCGGCCATTTCAAAACCAATGTGCATCGGTATCTCCTCTTCAATCCTACCCTATTTGCCCAACGCTCGCACTGTGTTTAAACATTTTAAGGACAGCCAAAATCCCTTTATTGCGCGCTCATATTGAAAAATAAAATCTTTTGTTTTAATAGCTCCGTTGTCCCCTTGGTATACTCCCCAAATTTCTCTGCATCTCAAAACAAACAAAAGTATTATTTTGAGCCTTATTATAAACCTCACTATTGATCCAATTTATTCAAGCGGTTGTGCCTCTGAATGTTCAAAAAATCTCCCTGAAGTGTTTCCAGCATTGACATTTTCAAATATTTGCTTTAGTTTGTCCACATCAAGCTCATCGCGAAAACGGCTTTGGATCTCATGTTTTCTTCTTTAAATATATTTGCCGATTATGCGATATTGGATTACAAGGCTAGCTCTTGAAAATGGTCTTCTTAATTAATTCAATCTATAAACTTATTGCTTCGATTTGGGTGTTTTTGGAAAGCTGAGCTGACGGTGACTAGATAAATGTTTAACTTAAATAATTCTTGAAATAATCAGGTTCTTTAAAAGTTACTTGTATTTTTTTTTTAAATGCAAATTTTGCTACTCTTTGAAATACCTACATTTTTTTCGCGAAAAGCAGTTATCTTTTTTTATTGCGATTTAATACAAACAAAAAAATTCGACCACCAAACGTTATTAATTTAATTAGCTTTTACCACCATGCATTTATTAGGCGAGCTACAATTAACCTTTTGTTTCTCACGAACTAAAGTTGCTTTTTTAAAGTTGTTTTGTTTCGGTTAAAAAAAAACTGATTCCAATTTTTAAAATAAAGGGTGGTCCATCCATAATGCACGATGTTAATTGTGAGTCACATCTTAACGACAAGTTTTTTGCCCAACTTCATTTGACATATCTTTGTTTCAGTGTTGGACAAATTCAACCATGGAGTGGTACACAATTGAGCAGCGCATTAAGATTGTTGAAGCCTTTTACGAAAATGGCCGTTCCAATCAAAATGTATTTCATGCATTTCGTGATTTTTTTGGTCAGCATAATCAACCAAATGTGTCCACAATCGGTAGAATTTCAGCAATGAGAATCCACGAGTGATTGTTGAAAAGCCGATGCATCCACAAAGAGTGACTGTTTGGTGCGGTTTATGAAATGGCGACGTCATTGGACCGTACTTTTTCGAAAATGAGGTAGGCCAAGCATTTACCGTGATGATAACGGACTTCTTGTGGCCAGAAATTGGGGATATGGACCTGGACGATATGTGCTTCCAACAGGGTGGTGCCACTTGCCACACAGCCAACGAAACAATGGCTCTTTTGCACGAGAAACTCAGTGGCCGTGTTATCTAACGTCGCGTACGACATTGAACCTCAATTATGTCTCAGAGTCATTGAAAATATGGACCATCGGATAGAGGTATGCCAACGAAGCCGTGGCGAGCATTTGGCCAATATTTTAATTCATACAAAATTGTCATAGATCATTCTATCATAATAAAAAATACAAAGATAATTCTCAATTTACAATTAACATCGTGCGTTTTTGTTTTACCGCCCTTTATTTGGTTTAAGATACACAATATTGATTTTTAAACTTGCTACTTTTGTGTAGCTTTTTCAGGGTTAACATTTTTTAAAATCTTCTTTCATTATTTCAAAATCTTTATTTCAATTTTTGAATGAAATTTTCTAAAGGGATGAGCTCCCTGTATCTTAGGAGCCCTTTATGATTTATACAGGTGATATTGGGCGTTACCTACGCCCCTGCTACTGATGCAAAGATAAAAAACCAGCCAGGGAAATAACTCCTTCAAAATTCTCTTTCCCCTTATAAAAAACATTTACATAAACCTAAGTACGGATTGCGATGGGAAGCAAACTACCCACTTGTCTAATTCGGCAGGCGTCAATGGTAAGGATTATTGTTTTATTCGTTTCTTCTTCACCACACTGGGATACAAGAAATGTTTTGGATACAGTAATATTCTCTAACACCGTACCTTTATTTTTATTTGTATCCGATGTCATAACTACGTACAATATACATGATGATAAGTCCAAAGTTCAACCACTCTAGGGACCGCATTTTGAAACATACATACGTGTGAATGTTGCCCCTGTAGGTACTCACTCTTTTTTCTTGCAATTTTCTATTAAAAATCTAACATAGATGGGGGAACTATGACACCTTGATGACAGAAATTTCATCAAAAGTTGTCCTTAGGTTAACAAAACAAACAAAAAAAGCAAAAAATAAAACTAAAGTAGGTAGATTGGTTATATGCCGCATCATATCCCAAACTCATAGATTTGAATGCAGATAAACTAAAAAGTAAAAACAAACTTTTTTTGTCTCGTTAAAATGACAATGACAGCAATGACGTGTTTTTTAAACAAGATTCCTAAACTCTGTCCCATTAAAATCTGCATTGGAAGAACATACATGGTACACACAAAATGACACGTGTTATAGAACATTCGATCTATATTTTTTGTAGGTAGGTAGCGAATTTAAAAAAATATTTCAGGATAATTAAAACCGATATTTAAAATATATACATATATAAAAAGTGGGTGACGTGAAATAAGGCCAAACGAAATCAAGCCAGATCTCAAAAAATGTAAAAAAGCTAAGGGCTGCATTTTCTTCAAAATTTTTATTGAGTTAATCAAATTTATTCCTCAGATAAATTGTTTATTCAGCTTTAACTTCACCATTGTTCGTTGTCCTGCGATTTTGTTTTGCTACAAATGTTCGATTTCGCACGAAAAAAATACTGTTTTGTCTTTCATCACCAAAAACGTGACAAATAATAATGGACACATAAAATTTAAGGGCAGTTTCAGAAACTAGATCTGAATTGCGAAATCAAAGTTGAATAAACAATTTAGCTGACAAAAACATTTGATTAACTCAACAAAGTCTTTTGAAGAAAATGCAGCCTTTTACGAAAATGGCCGTTCCAATCAAAATGTATTTCATGCATTTCGTGATTTTTTTGGTCAGCATAATCAACCAAATGTGTCCACAATCGGTAGAATTTCAGCAATGAGAATCCACGAGTGATTGTTGAAAAGCCGATGCATCCACAAAGAGTGACTGTTTGGTGCGGTTTATGAAATGGCGACGTCATTGGACCGTACTTTTTCGAAAATGAGGTAGGCCAAGCATTTACCGTGATGATAACGGACTTCTTGTGGCCAGAAATTGGGGATATGGACCTGGACGATATGTGCTTCCAACAGGGTGGTGCCACTTGCCACACAGCCAACGAAACAATGGCTCTTTTGCACGAGAAACTCAGTGGCCGTGTTATCTAACGTCGCGTACGACATTGAACCTCAATTATGTCTCAGAGTCATTGAAAATATGGACCATCGGATAGAGGTATGCCAACGAAGCCGTGGCGAGCATTTGGCCAATATTTTAATTCATACAAAATTGTCATAGATCATTCTATCATAATAAAAAATACAAAGATAATTCTCAATTTACAATTAACATCGTGCGTTTTTGTTTTACCGCCCTTTATTTGGTTTAAGATACACAATATTGATTTTTAAACTTGCTACTTTTGTGTAGCTTTTTCAGGGTTAACATTTTTTAAAATCTTCTTTCATTATTTCAAAATCTTTATTTCAATTTTTGAATGAAATTTTCTAAAGGGATGAGCTCCCTGTATCTTAGGAGCCCTTTATGATTTATACAGGTGATATTGGGCGTTACCTACGCCCCTGCTACTGATGCAAAGATAAAAAACCAGCCAGGGAAATAACTCCTTCAAAATTCTCTTTCCCCTTATAAAAAACATTTACATAAACCTAAGTACGGATTGCGATGGGAAGCAAACTACCCACTTGTCTAATTCGGCAGGCGTCAATGGTAAGGATTATTGTTTTATTCGTTTCTTCTTCACCACACTGGGATACAAGAAATGTTTTGGATACAGTAATATTCTCTAACACCGTACCTTTATTTTTATTTGTATCCGATGTCATAACTACGTACAATATACATGATGATAAGTCCAAAGTTCAACCACTCTAGGGACCGCATTTTGAAACATACATACGTGTGAATGTTGCCCCTGTAGGTACTCACTCTTTTTTCTTGCAATTTTCTATTAAAAATCTAACATAGATGGGGGAACTATGACACCTTGATGACAGAAATTTCATCAAAAGTTGTCCTTAGGTTAACAAAACAAACAAAAAAAGCAAAAAATAAAACTAAAGTAGGTAGATTGGTTATATGCCGCATCATATCCCAAACTCATAGATTTGAATGCAGATAAACTAAAAAGTAAAAACAAACTTTTTTTGTCTCGTTAAAATGACAATGACAGCAATGACGTGTTTTTTAAACAAGATTCCTAAACTCTGTCCCATTAAAATCTGCATTGGAAGAACATACATGGTACACACAAAATGACACGTGTTATAGAACATTCGATCTATATTTTTTGTAGGTAGGTAGCGAATTTAAAAAAATATTTCAGGATAATTAAAACCGATATTTAAAATATATACATATATAAAAAGTGGGTGACGTGAAATAAGGCCAAACGAAATCAAGCCAGATCTCAAAAAATGTAAAAAAGCTAAGGGCTGCATTTTCTTCAAAATTTTTATTGAGTTAATCAAATTTATTCCTCAGATAAATTGTTTATTCAGCTTTAACTTCACCATTGTTCGTTGTCCTGCGATTTTGTTTTGCTACAAATGTTCGATTTCGCACGAAAAAAATACTGTTTTGTCTTTCATCACCAAAAACGTGACAAATAATAATGGACACATAAAATTTAAGGGCAGTTTCAGAAACTAGATCTGAATTGCGAAATCAAAGTTGAATAAACAATTTAGCTGACAAAAACATTTGATTAACTCAACAAAGTCTTTTGAAGAAAATGCAGCCCCATTGGTTTTTTTTTATTTTTTTGATAATTTTTGCCTCGTGATATTTTTGTGATTGCGTAGTAACGGTGCGGTGTATTAAAAACAACATTGAAAACTAGAAATATGAATCTTTAGAATGCTTTTTGATTTATCTCAATAGAACAATTTGTCATAGGGGCATTGAATTTTGAAAACAAAAAAAGAAATTTTACCAAAAAAATATTTTGAACCTTTTTTTTTTTGTTTTTTTTTTTTTTCAAATTTTGAGTTTAAAATTCAAACATTAATATTTCAAAAACTATTAATTGAAAGAACTTTATTTAAACAGTTAATGAAAGAAGGTATTTCTGGCCTTACATAAAAGTATAACAGGGCATTTTAAATGATACCATTTGTTTTTAATAATTTGTTTTCTGTTTTAAGCAGAGATCAGAAATAACTGTCAACCTTTATTTTCACTTAGAGAGTTACTAAATTCTATAAGAAAGATTTTGGTTTCGGTTTGAGATTTCTTAAAAAAAAAAAAAAAAAATTAATTTAGATTATCGATGGAGATTTATTTTTTATTTTCAAAAATAGGTATCGCTCAATGGTTGAGATTTCTACGAAAAAATTAATGCAAAATGTCGACCTTTAACCTTATTCGCTAAAAATAAAACAAAAATGGTTATTGTATATGTGAAACTTTTGTTAAAAAAAAACATAGATAGATTTGAAAACATATTTAACCACAAATTATTGTGGATACCAGCAATAAGAAGCTCTACTCATGGAAGAGCTAGCGGAGGATGTCATTATGGCATCAAAAAATTTTTAAAATTTGATTGTTGTTTTATAAAAGAATTTGAAAGAGACTTGATCGAGATAAAAATGGACACATTCAAGCTGTATGTTATTCCAGTTTACTTAAATTGCAATAAGTGGACACAAGATTTTGAAAATTTATACAATTTTCTTTTGGAATTTGGAAAAGATGTCATCATGGTTAATGGATGAAAAGGGGCTACACAAATCCTAAACGAGGAACCCGAACTCTTAATAGAATCAGTTAAAGAATTGAGAAACGCAACAGATGAAAAAATTGATGGAAATTGAAATTGATTAACGTTGTTGGATGGGCGATGAAAAAGGACATTTCACATTCACTCGGAGCACTGCGTGTTCGACAGTCGATTACTGCTTCGTAAAGGGAAAGTGGCTTAATCTGGTATCGGATTTCAAAGTGGACGAGATGTTGCATTCAGACCATTTTCCAATATCTGTGGAAGCGAATGTAAGGTTGAAACCTTCTTCTCAACAGTACTTATTGCTAAAACTACGGTGGAGAGAAACCAATTGTTTGAAGTATACAGAGAAACTAAACCTTGTTGCTAGCAATATCGTTGAAAACGAACTTCAATCTATAAGAGGTACTGATATTCTTACATCAGCTGTAATGGAAGCTGCTACCCCACTGCAGGCAAGGACTACAGGCAAGGGTAAACAACCCTGGTATGACTGGGAGTGTGAGTCAGCAAGGAAAAAATATTTTGCTTATCTCCGCCTGCTAAGAAGAATTAATTCGAACTACGCGAAAACTATGTATCACGAAGCAAAAGAAAAGTATAAAAGCTTATGCACAGCGAAGCAAAAGGCTTACACGCAAAATCTGTCCACAATGCTTGTGAACATCGGTGATAGTCGGTCGTTCTGGAAGACGGCCAAAATGATAAATGGAGTACAGTTCGAGAAAAGTATTAAAGTGGAAATATTCCTTTTAGCTGAGCATTTTGAAAAATTGCTAAATACACCTCCTAAACAAAACCCAATGCAATATGCACTACCATATTTGCAAGATCTGGAAATAGACCGCCCTATAGACATTCACGATGTCAGAAAAGTACTTAATCGATGTGGATCCAATAAGCCCCCGGGTTAAGACCGAATACCATATGAATTATTCGAAATGCTACAGACGACTTCCTCCAAAAACTAACGTTGTCATTTAACTTCATGTGGTCTACTGGAGAAGTGCCTGCAAGTTTTAAGAAAAGCGTTATACTGCCAATTTTTAAAAAAGGAAATCCTACTGACCCAAACAATTATAGAGGCATATCATTTTTAAATGCGGTTACAAAAATCTTCACAGGAATCATACTGGAACGTCTTACAGGCTGAGTAAGCCAAAATAATATACTAAGTGAATTCCAAGCTGGTTTTCGAAAAGAATACAGTACGGTCGATAATGTATTCTGCTTGACAAGCATCGCCCGGACCTATCTGGACAAAGGAAAAACACTCTATGCATTCTTTGTAGATTTCAAGTCAGCTTTTGATTGTATCGGCAGAAGAGCACTATTTTTCAAACTAGTCAACCTTGGAGTTTCAACAAAAATGTTAATGATATTGCAAACCCTGTATGAAGAAAACACATCCGCAGTATGGGACGGAAACATTCTTTCCAGCTGGTTCCAATCAACAACAGGTGTAAAACAAGGATGTCTCATGAGCCCATTACTCTTTTGAATTTATTTGGATGATTTATCTACTTTCCTGCCTGGAGGCATAATGTTTGATGGGCTTGCAATAAAACTTCTCCTTTATGCAGATGACATTGTCATATTTGCGGAAACACCAAACATGCTTCAAATTATGATAAATAAATTGCGTATTGAGTATTGTACATTATGGAACCTCCAATTAAATACGAATAAATCGAAAATCATGGGTTTCCCAAATGGAACAGGTCGCTACGCTAGAGACGAAAGGTGGACATGGCAAGATGAGGAACTTGAAACGGTCAAACTATATAAGTATCTTGGAGTTTTGATCACATCAAAGCTGTCCTTCAAGCAACATCTCGAAGAAAAACTCAAATAGTCCAAAAAAGCAATAAACTGTACTTGGAAAAACGTTTTAAGCAAAGGTATTATTGCTCCAAGTGTGAAATTCAAAATTGTGTCTGGGGTTTGGGGTGTTTCTGAATTTGAAGAAGTTGAAAAACTGTTAAGATACTTTATTAAGAGAATTTTCAAACTACCAGAAAATACACCAACATACATGTTGCATCTGGAAACGGGTCTTCCACCACTCTACATTCACACACTCCGACTGCACTTTACTTACATAGTAAAAATTATGGGACAACAAAGTCAACGTCAAACAAATAAGATTGTTTCATTTCTTAAAGAAAGAAACCTACAATTCTTCACCGATTTTTTTTTTTTTTTGTTTATATTCCACGCGCGCAAAAGGGGTTATGGCTACCCTTAAAATGTTTTTAACACAGCACGAGCGATTTGGTAAGTAGGAGAGGATTTAGAAGGAGATACCAATGCACATTGGTTTTGAACGTTTGCACATCGAAATGGGAGGGGAAAGTCGAGTCAGGTAAAGCATTCCACATTCGTGCGGTGCGACTGAAGAAAGAATCTCTGTACATTACAGTACGTCCGAAGTTGGGCTCGAGGGTGAACTGATGGGCATTCCTAGAAGCGCGAGTATTACGGTTGAATTTCTTAAGGGGGGGAATGCAACTGGCTATTTCACTAGAACACTGATTATAATAATAGCGATAAAATAGAGAAAGACACGAAACATTACGGCGGTGTTCGAGAGATGTAATTGTTTCTGTTATAGATCTTTCGCCTATCATTTTTAAAGCTCTCTTTTGAATTCTGTCCAACAAACTCAAGTGAGTTTTTGGAGCTCCTGCCCAAACATGAGAATTGTACTCAAGTTTTGAACGAATAAAGGCTTTGTAGATCACAGCCAGATCAGAAGGGAAAAAAACTTCTTGCATCTACGGAGAAAACCTAAACACTTAGAGCTGTTCGGTTTCCTCAATGCAAGTGCCGCCCATGGATAGCGGCATTGGGGGTGGGTTTCGCTTTAACGACAGGAGACAACATTGAGTTTTAGAAGCATTAAATTCTACGCGGTTTTTGATTCTCCATTGGACAATGCTGTCGAGATCAGAATTTAGTGAGCTTATCATACGCTGCCGTTCAAGTTCCACATCCGAAGGACATGGATGAGAATCTGTAAACGAATATGAGAAGCTGAGGGTACTATCGTCAGCAAAACAGTTTAATGGATGAGAAGTTTCAGACAAAAGATCATTTATAAAAATAAGGAAGAGAGTCGGAGACAAAACGGAGCCCTCGGGCACACCAGCATTAATTTTGTGGATTTCAGACTTGAAACCGTCTAATACGACTTGTATTGAACGGTCCGAAAGATAATTTCTAATGTAACGCAGAAGAGGTTTATCGAAACCAAATGCGCGCATTTTCGATATGAGAGCTTGGTGCCAAACTCTATTAAACGCTTTTGAAATATCAAGTGCAATAATCTTACTTTCTCCAAAACGATGTTTTACTGTTCGGTGAGATATACCATCAGATCACCAGTGGGCCTGAATGGAATGGACGAGATTGTCTGCTGAGCACGGAATTCCACTTTTTGAACAAAGTAATAGTTCGTTGGGCGTTACCCTTCAGGTTCTCTTAACGAAAATTGAAGAAACGACAAGAATTGCGTTTAAATCACGAAGTTACCAAAGCCAAACAAGAAACACTTATAAGCTACTGGAACACGATCTTTGTGAAAAAAAACTACTTCGATGACCAATATAGTCTGGATTTTGTATCAACGATATTTAAAGCCAGAAGTGAGCTAATCAAGCTGAACTACGTGCCTTATAGAAACGATGTAAACACTGAATCCACTTTGTGCAACCTGCGTAGCACAGAAGACACACTTCATTTTATTGGAATCTGTCCCGTCCTAAACTCAATTCGAAGAGCATCATGGGGTAAAATCACGCTGTCATCGGATGAAACTATTCGCGCCCTGAACGGAGAAAATTGGAAAGGTCTTTATCTGAAATCTGCCATTAAATATCGCCAACAAATCACCAACGAAGCATTTTAAAATTAACATCCAATATCGTTTTTGTATTTTTTCTTTTAAATTCATTAGAACTCATAAACTAAAAACTCTACGAAGCAATTGTTTATAAAGAACTCCTTTTTCGCCTGACGGCAATTCGCCAATGCTTTTTGTGAAACTTTGTATCAAATTACATATTTCTGTATCTAAATTTAATGTCAATAAAATCACTTTTACTACTACTACTACTACTGGTTATTGCCAAAAAAATCGAATTTGACGAAAACATGTTTATTTTTCAAAAATAAATACATATGTTTATATGAGCTTTTTTTTCTTATTTTAGGTATTAAGTCTTACTAATAATAAACTTTCGCGGTTTATATCTCTTTTCGCTTAAAAAAAATGCAAAGACAAAAATGCCTTTTCGAATGTGACTTGAGTTGGAAGCCAAGCACAACCAATTCCATTTCGAAAAAGCCCAATAACCTACATTTCCGCATGCATCAGTACTTACAAAATACTAACGCTCAAACTAACGGGTGCTCTGATTGATAAGATTGCAGATGAGATTATTTTTTTTCCCTCAGAGATAAATTTCACTGGTTAACATAACCTATAAAAATAAAAAAATGGGCACGACTGGACCGCGCAAACTTGATCTCGTAGCTAACAACTTGAACGTAGCTTAAAATTGACAGTATGCATATGGTTCTTTAACATTATGATATGATTAAAAAAGTTTTAAACAAAATTTAAAACATAAATTATTACTAAAAATTACTATCAATTAGTTTTTTAATAGCTAAAACAGATAGAGCTAAAAAAAAGTATGCCATCTGATTTGTTTGATAAAATATGAATTTATGAAAAAAAAATTCAAACATTATTTTTTTAATAACTGTTTATACATATTTACGGAAAAAAGTTCTTGAAAATTAAAAAAAAAAAATGTGGGTATGCCAACTTTTAGTAGGTATTTAATAAAATACAATTTTTCACAAAATTAAAAAAAAATCACTAACCTGTTTTCAAAATATTGAAAAAAAATCCATATTTTTTTAAAAATCCAAACATTATTTTATGAAAAATTGTATATGAAAGATTGTTAAAACTTCAGAGGATCTCTTGATTAAAAAAAGTTGGTTGAAGTCGATGCACCCGTTAATGAGAAATTTTAAAACCAAAAAATCGGTTCTACGACAGGTCCGTTAATAACTGTTATATATTTTTTTTCTACCAAAATATAAACTGTGGTAATTATAGTAGCTCGTAATTTTTTTGTCCAAAATCGTTAGAGCAGTTTTTGAAATAAATCAATTTTTGTATATTGGTTGTATGGCCGGTACCGTTATTTTTTTAGCTAAAAAAAAATTCAATTATCCCTCTAGGGAATCTCAATAAAACCTTAAGTCCAAAGTTTGAAGAAAATCGCTTCAGTCGTTTAGGCTGCAGGTCAAGGAACAGACAGACAGACGGACAAATGGACAGACAGAATTGCGAGACCCACTTTTTTCGCGTTCTCTATCATCGTAATGTTAGGGAAAATTATTATCTAGATTTTTTTCTTGCACGAATCCTAAACTTGCCCTACTTAGTACATACATAATCGCAAGTAAAAAAAAAACCAAAATAAAGGTTTCTCTCAGGTCTTGACCGATATTTTTGTTTTGTTAGAACGAAACCCACCCCCCATGCAACTATCCATGAGTGGCACTTTTTATGGAATGACCACATATTCGACATTGCCAAAAATGCTGCTAAGTGTTAAGGTTTTCTCCATCGATGCAAGAAATTTTTCTCCCCTTCTGATCTGGCTGTGATCTACAAAGACTTTATTCGTCCAAAACTTGAGTATAACTCCCACATTTGGGCAGGTGCTCCAATAACCCACTTGAGTTTATTGGATAGAATTGAAAAGAGAGCTCTTAAAATGATAGGTGAAAGAACTATAACGGAAATATTCTCATCTCTTGAGCATCGTCGAAATGTTTCATGTCTTTCGTTATTTTGCCGTTATTTCCATAAACAATGCTCTAGTGAAATAGCCAGTTGCATTACTTCCCTTAAACAATTCAAACGTAATACTCGCGCTACAGAGATTCTTTCTTTAGCCGCACTACTCGAATGTGGAATGCTCTACCCAGCTCAATTTTCCCCTCCCATTGTGATCTACAGACGTTCAAAACCAATGTGCATTGGTATTTCCTTTTAAATCCCCTCCAATCTACCTAATCGCTCGTGCTGTGTATATCATCTTAAGGGTAGTCATAACCCCGTTTGCACGCGCTAAATAATGTTTGTTGAGAACAAAGGTTATTGTGCGACCCTTATTGAAAATGACAGCAAATAACAGTAATTAAAGAACCTTCCAAAAGGTTGAGATTTATTTCTGATTTCTGGTTTTAAGTCGATTTTTGTTTAGAAAATTGCCACTCCCATCTAAAAGCCGCCACCAGGGACCGCAAGACTTGCATTTCTTTTATAAGCCTTAACACACCTTTCTGAATGTTTCCAAATATTTACCGAAATATTTACCGAAAAAAAAAATGATATCTGTCCGGCCAGAGTGTCGCAACAGTTTTTCAAAACAAACGCAGGAATTCTATAAGGCCACTTGAAGTTTAGTTATCTAATTACTTATCATGTTCTCTTACGTCCTTAATTGTAATTACAAATACAATACAATTCATTAAGCTTTATCATCACAAAACGAAAGAGTAAAAAAGGATGAAAACATATTATTGCAAATAAAAGGAGAGCTAAATGCTAGTCTCGTCCAAGTACTTCAAATTTCAAAAAAGATTCTTGTGATACAAGAAGCGAAGAACGCATTTTAACTCAATACCAATCATGGAGATTTTGACTTAATGATCCAAACTCTTCTGTATGAACGATGATGTATAATCACCCCATTCGTTAGACATTAAATACTTCTTCCTTAAAACACGCATACTACGAAGCTCGTGGGTGTACCAGGAGGGAATTGTTATACCTAGAAGAGTGTCTTGATTTTTTGACGATTAAACAAACAGAATTGACAATAATCTATTATTTTCTTTGTATGGTAAAATCCAAATCTAAAGCATCACAATGATACAATTTAATTAACTAGAAACTAATGAATTTATCTAATTCGATTTACTATAATGTCGGTCGTAATGAAAATAATAAGAGATAGTTATCATAAAGACACCTTAGTTATTATAGAACAATGAGTATTGTTGCCTTTGTCACCGCACTATTCATCAGAAATATTTATCAAATGGAAATATTTATCTAAAGGACACACAGTTAAATATTGTATCACCCATACTGTCAGACAGCATCACTGAGAAGGATACGTGTGTCTCATGAATTTCTGTAGGAATTGTCTTCCAAAAAAAAAAAAAAATACACCACACACACTAACGGCGTAAGGTTTAGAAAATTAAATTAAAGGTTAACTCCCTGCCTAGCCCATTTTATCCTAGAATAATATTTTAATTATTCTAATCAAATTATGTTTCCCAGTAGCATAAGCAAGTATTTCGTCACGCAAAGGTTCACCTCATCAAAGGTACACCGTACACCCACATACAAATACATCCCCATCATTATAACAATTATTATTATAATTTTAATTTGTCTCTTTAACATAACCTACACATGAGTATCTTATAAAGCTAAGCTCATATATGAAAAACCGTAGGTACTTTTGACACCAAAAAAAAAGAAGAAGAAAAAGGATGCTAATGTGTGCTTTATAAGGAAAGTGTTATTGTCTCACAACTCAACTCGACTGTCTTAGTCTTTCAAGGTAAAATAAGGAAAAGACTGCTAAGGGATGAGGAATAAGTGTGGTGGGTGGGTTTTTTGTAGAAAGTTTACAAGGTGGTTTGGGATTGTTCTCCAGTTTCCAATACTCTTGGGTTTCCACTTTGATCAAGGGAAATATGCGAAATTCAATTAAAATCTAAATTTGTCACAAAAGAGCCAAACCGCACAAAGGATTCGAAATTCTGTGGCATGCTCAGGGGTTTTGGTGGGTGATACTGACACAAGCAAAACATCAGACACTGGGGCTTTGGTTTCGGCTTGCCTGACTGGTTATGGGTCTGAAGACGAAGGGCGAACCATCCAAGCGGAAGGATTTCTGAATATCATCACAACACAAGCATTAACTAACAAATATAATGTTTGTTTAAGGGATGAGTACGCGATAATTTTGTTATTCGTATTTTTAGTGCAAAAGAAAAATCTTCTTCAAATATACCACACACAATGTGTGTAAATGTACATATATGTATTAAGTATGGAGAGGATATGGATATCTGTAATTCTATTCTAATTTTGTTTGTAGATACATATATGGAAGGATAATTAAAATTCCTATATAAGTAGGTAGGTATGTAAAACCTAAAACGTATCATCACGCACCACTTCGTATCATCCGAGTCTACAATAATCGAGATGATGGGAAAATTCTAAGCAATTTATGTTATTCCTTCGTATCATGTTATTCCATTAAAATTAAGGACAAAGAAATTGATCTGGAGAGTGATAATAGCAGAGGAGATATGTTAGGTAGTTATATTGTTTTGGTGTCGATATACCAAATACGAAAAAAGAAATTGTTAACATGTATAAGATGTAATACATATAGATTAAGGCAATAGACTCTTATCCTATACTATGCATACCTAATGTTAAAGTGTGCACATTAGCACTTCATGGCCACGTCATTTTTACTTACACGTATCTCACCAATTTATGTTTTTTTATATTCCACGCGCGCAAAAGGGGTTATGGCTACCCTTAAAATGTATTTAACACAGCACGAGCGATTAGGTAAATATGAGAGGATTTAGATGGAGATACCGATGCACATTTGTTTTGAACGTTTGCACATCGAAACCAGAGGGGAAAGTCGAGTCGGGTAAAGCATTCCACATTCGTGTGGTGCGACTGAAGAAAGAATCTCTGTACATTACAGTACGTCCGAAGTTGGGCTCAAGGTTAAACTGATGGGCATTCCTAGAAGCGCGAGTATTACGGTTGAATTTTTTAAGGGGAGGAATGCAACTGGCTATTTCACTAGAACACTGATTATAATAATAGCGATAAAAAAGAGAAAGACACGAAACATTACGGCGGTGTTCGAGGGATGTAATTGCTTCTGTTATAGATCTTTCACCTATCATTTTTAAAGCTTTCTTTTGTATTCTGTCCAACAAACTCAATTGAGTTTTTGGAGCTCCTGCCCAAACATGAGAATTGTTCTCAAGTTTTGGACGAATAGAGGCTTTGTAGATCACAGCCAGATCAGAAGGGGAGAAAAACTTCTTGCATCTACGGAGAAAACCTAAACACTTAGCAGCGTTTTTGGCGACATCAAATATGTGGTCATTCCACAAAAGGTGGTCTGTGACACACATACCGAGAACTGAGAGCTGTTCGGTTTCTTATATGCAAGTGCCGTCCATGGAAAGCGGCTGCTTTTGTAATAAAAATTGGCAATGACCATTGATACTGGCGTACTATTACTTGCAACAAATATTTATACTTATCTATATGACAAGTTATTAATTGAATAAACTATGGAAATGTCAATCCAACAAATCTTTAAATAGTTATTAGTCTAGGAAAGATAGACAATTTAATATGGGTAAGTGGGGAACAAATTAATTCATGAAATTTCATTGCTGGTATCAATGCAGAATTTAATCATCTACAACATATCCAAAGTGCCCAAAAATTCCCTCATTCGATTTCGCCACGAGACGAGAAAAGAGACGAGACTGAATTTAAAGCAACCGAGACGAGACTGTATATTTGGACCGAAATTTACAGAGAGTCTAATAAATTAAAAAATTCAATTTCAGTTAAATATTTATTTTCTTTTGCTCGTATTCAAACTATAAGCGAAAATATTTCGTTCCAATAATCAACAAGTTGGCCAGAAATCGTATCTTTCGGAGACGAGACTTAATTATACGAGACCGACTCGAGACGGAGACGAGACTTACAAAAGTCTCGCAGAGTCTCGTCTCGTGGCCAGCCCTAACAATAACCGCATAGAATTTAGTACTTCAAAAACTTAATACCGTCTGTCGCTAAAACGAAACCGACACCCATGATGCCTCTATCCATATAAGCGGCACTTGCCTTCAGAAAGACGAAAAGTTTTCATGTGTATCACAGACCACCTCCTGGGGGAATGATCGAACGTGAAGATGAACACTAAAAAGTTCTTAAGCTTTCTTCGTCGATGCAAGAAATTCTTTTCCAATTCTGATCTAGCAGTTATATAAAGGCTGTTCCAACGTCACCGTTTCTCGTTTTCGCTTCCTTTTCGACCTACATATAACAGTTCTTATGATTTTTGATCTTGTTTCTTTAATTGGCTCTGATTCTTGAATTTTGTTTTTGTATTAACACAAGAGCCCCTAGCAGTTTGTACCCATCCTACGAATTTTGTTTATGCAGAGAATGGTTCAAATGGTCAAAATTCCGAATTGTTAAATCCCGAGCGTAAAAATTCCGAACTAAAAAAAAATGAAAGTCAAAAACCCGAATGGACATTCGGCACTTTGTCGTTACTGAAATGGAAAAGGTTGAGTTTCTCAAAAATATAGCTATCAATATAGCTCTTTCGTTCAAACAAAAACAACACTTTAATAAAGTCGATTTATTTTTGTTTTGTGTTGAATGTAAATAATTTCTTGATTTTTTGCATGTTAATGTAAATATGTATGTTTAAAAACTATTTAACCAATTCTTCCTACAATCTATTAGGCTAAGTGAATGTAAATATGCAATAGTGCCGGGCTCCTAACCTTTAGCACACCTCATATATGTGATATTGGTATGCCATCTAAAAGGTCAGTAATTGGTCAAAAAAGGTCAACTAGTTTTAGAAATTGGTCAGCCATAGGAAATTTGTAATCAATGGTTAAAGTTTTTCAAATCACCAACTATTTTTGGCACCTCATTAATGGGATAGTCGCAAAAAAAGTGTACCAATCCCTAGAAAAATTTATAACCTTTTTATAAAATGATGATGAAATTATCAGGGCAACGAGCTAACATTAACAAATTTCAATGGTATGATGATGAAATTTGGCGCACATGCTCATTTGTCGTAAGAAATAAGAATCAATAGAGTCCATAAAGGTATCTGTGGCTAAAAGGTGTTTTTTTGGGCGAAACAGAAAAGTGTAAAACTATGCCCTCTAGAATAAGTACGTTAATGAAAATTGGTAGGAATGTTTTGTTTTTTATTGTTACCAAGAATAAAAAAAGATAATTCAAATATCTATTGTCAAGGGTGGTTTTTGAGGGGAAATGTTTTATCTGCTCTACTCAAATTCATTTTTCCATTAAACGACCATTACTTTCTTAATGGTGATTCAGCGTTAACAAAACCTTTAAAATCATGTACCATATTGAATATTTGTACTCCGATTACATACAAATAAAATATTGGGTTTATATCCCATATTTTTTTTCCGCCAAAAAAAAACACCCCTGGAACCTATATATATTTGCATGGATCCTTTTGAGTCTTGGTTCTAACAAGAAATAAAACATTTCTACCAACTTTAATCAACATACCAGTGTTGGGAGGGGTTTACTGGTAATAGTTATTCACTTCTCCCTTTCACTCAAAAAAACACCCTTTCACACAGATAATTTTGTGGACTCTTTTGATTCTTATTTTTTACGACAAATGAGACATGTGTGCCAAGTTTCATCACCATGCCATTGAAATTTGGTAATATTATGCTCGTTTCACTAAAAATTTAGTCAAAAAGGTTATAACTTTTTCTAGGGAAATTATAATGAAATTCTTTTGATTGCAAAAGATTGGGCATTAAAAATTACCCTAATGTCATGTGCCACATGCTTAGATTATACTATGATATATTTCCACCTTCCCCTCCCACCATTTTGCAAGCGATTATACAAAAAACTGATGCATGGATAAAAATGGACTTCGTATATGCTGTAGAGTATGAAATTCTACGTCGACACTTATCTTAAAATTTTTTGATTATTAATTTTATCAACATTATTTTCTGACAAATAAAAATCCTTATCCGTCGAGGGTATTTTGCTCCCCCAGCGTACAAAGGGTGGGGAAGGTGTCAAAAAATTAACCCATTCCTATGGCTTCAAGTATTCTCAATCCAACGAGACATTCCACGACATCAATCGATGTCTAGTCCCCGATTTATAGGCTTATTTATGTTAAATTTCGTGTTAAAACATGGTCTCCGGTCTGCCAGTGTTGCCACCGTGCAAACACTTCTCTAAAGTAAGCTCTGGATGTGAACTATTAGAAGCATACCAAAGCTCATCACGTCAGAATGAAGTGCAAGATTTGACCTAAAATATGGCCTTAACGTCCTTACTATGGGGCGTATACGTACAAAATTTTGTTGCTCGCACAGTTTTTAAGTTATTGAAGTTTTTGCTAAAACAAGTCTGACATTAGCCGAAAAAATTCAAAAAATAAGGTAGTTATATTCATAACCAAATTGTAGCTAAATGCAAATTGTTAACACAAAAATAAAATTTTAAGCTTCTATGTGTAATTTTGTATATGGAATATCAAATTAAAAAAGAGCACTTCTGGTCTGCTGAAGGTGGTGTTCAAATTCTCAAAAAAAAAAGAGATTTACAATTTTTTTTGCCAGAAATTGAAGCTTTTAATATATGTATGCTTTATTTGCTGCGCTAACACCAAATTTGAAGCTCTAACGTTTTTTTTTTTTTAATATTTAAGTGTTTTTGTTCCAGTATCCCAAAAAGAGGTGGTAAAAGTCTTATACGACCTTGAAAAAATTTATAAAACAAAAATCTGTGGCTGACCAAATTCTGCAACTTTCTGACCGTTTTTAAACAATTGGGCTCAGCGCGCACATGCAATTCTTACCGAAATTAAATAGTTTTATCACTACTTGATCGACGACCGGCGCACATAAGCAACTTTTTTACCAACTTTTAAATTGTATAATGCCATTTTGCACTCAATCACCTTTTTAGTACGATTTTAAAACTAATGATAATTTTGCAAATATTTTTAAACACAAATGTAGATCGAAATTTTAACTTTAATTGAGAACCTACTCCGTTTTTAAATATACGACAAATACAACTTAAGTTATAAGCTTCATCGGCCAAATCGGATTTTTTTCAAGGTTTAATGCAAAAATGTAATGGAAAACAAATTGATCAGGTCTTTTAACACCATTTTTGTATGAAATTTTGTGTCCCTTCCCAAAAATGTTTATACAGAATGTAGCCTCACATTTAATCTTTATTTAAAGACCTTAACATTGCAGATTTGATGATTACAGTCGAAGTAATAATTTTTTGAAACAAGCCATCTCGGTTGAAAAATTATTTCTTTTAAATTCGGATACCTGTGCTTCCTCACTGAAGCTAGTCTGCGGCGAAAAATATCTACTACAAACTAGAACTTAAAATCAGCTCCGGATCCTCAAACTATCCGGATCGGATCCGAAAATGTGAATCAGATCCGGATCCAGGATCCGATATCAGAAATATCGGGATAGTGTCGGATCGTCGGATCAAGATGCGGATCATGATCCAAGGATCCGACACTGCATCCGGATTTGGATCCGAGGATCCGACACTATCCGGATATTTCGGATATCGATTCCCGGATCAGGATCTGATTCGCATTTTCGGATCCAATTCGAATATCCGAAATATCCGGATACTTTCAAGCACTACAACAAACACAAACTGTTTAGTTGCTCCACTCACCTCGGTGAATGAATAGTTTCTGCATGTTCAGGAATAGTCGCGTTATAAATAATACTCTGTACTCATTAGGTTAACCACCGCGAAAATCTTTTAAGTTATAAGCTTTAACCATTGATGAAAATATTTCTATGGCTGACCAATTTCTGCAACTATTTGACCTTTTTTGACTAATTATACTGGCCTTTTAGATGGCATACTTTTTTTGTTGAATATTCCATAATATGAGATGCGAAGATCCCGAAGTCAAAATCATCTCATGTTTTTTTGTTTTATAATTTTCCTATATAACTTTAGAAGTATGCAAATAAGGAAAAAAAAACTAAAAGTGGATTTGTTCTCTATAGAATTTGCTTCAAGATAACATTTATTTAAAATACGCTGATATGATATTTTTGGTGGAATAAAGCAATGCAATCGACCTTTTTTTACTATTATTTATTATGAATATAAGTTTAAGGGAGAGGAATAATTCGTAACAGAAAAAGCTGTGTTAACTTGGCCGAAACATGTTCCGATAATTTTTATTTTTGTTTTTTGAAAAGATGACCAATTAACTTTTGACCACACATCAACTTTTTTTGACCCCATACAGCTTACGAAAAAATCGATTTTGAAAAATGGGGAGGGGGCCTAGAGAACGCTGCCCCCAAAAAAATTCATTTATTTCAAATTTGAAAAATGCTTTCCATTGGTTTCTTTTTGAAAATTATTGAGCACCCTTTAACTTTTGTTGACCATCCCTTAGCCGAGTCAATAATTACAAAAAAGTGCTAAATTCGCAAAGCGCGATGTAGTTCTGCATTTTGGATATGTTGTTGGGGCATACTAGCGTAGTCTGTAGCTAAGTTTGCAACTTCGAAAAACTTGTGCTCGCTGCAGGAAAAATGCAACAGTGAAAAAATCGCTAAAATCACCCCATTTTTTCCGACATTTTCCTTTATAACTTTGAAAATTTGCAACTAAGGAAAAAAAAACATCCACTATAAACTTGGTTGTTATAAAATTTTCTACAAGACCAAATTAGATTTAAATCCATGGATGTTATATTTGTGTTGCTATCTAACCATGAATTTAAAAAAAAATCTGAAAAACTAAGTAATTTTGAAGCACTCAAAAAATAGGTCAAAAATTGTCCAATTGGAATCAAATAGTCTAGAGTATTACAAAACGAAATTCGAAAATTGTATACAAATCGGTCAACTAGTTTTGGCATGAAACATGATGTTAACTAAGTGCAACAAGCAGTGTTTGCAGCATTGCTGTGGCCAAAGTAGGAGACTTAAGTTGGCACTGATTTTTGTACAAGTACTTGGAACACATAACTATCATAAAATATAGTTATAATATTAATATCATTTTTTAAGCAAAATTTAAAGCGATTTTAAAAGTGCAGCATTATAACAACGTCCAGTTCCAGAAGAGGCTACAAGCGATCAAGCCAGGACCAGAAGCATTCAAGAACATTAATAGAATCCTTGGAAGGCCCCAATTCTGGAAATCCTAATTCCCAACAATATAGAAGTATCATCAACACAGGACAAAGTGGAAATGTTCGCCAAAAACTTGGAGGGAAACTTCACACCAAACCCACCTGATGATCCAGCGTTTCTAAACGAAGTCGAGGCATCCATACAGCAAACCCTGCAGCCAAATCCGAAAAGAGTCGTTTTTAGTGACAACAACCTTGCAAGTGACCCAACCGATAGTACACATCCCTGCAATCTGGAGGAGGTAGCAGATATCATTGGAAAATCAAAGCCAAAAAAGTCAGCCGGACCAGACGGAGTTTCAAACTACACCCTGAAAAGGCTGCCACATGCAGTGATGATTCTTTTAGGGATAGTCATGAACAACTGGATCAATAACTGCTACTTTCCCCAAAGGTGGAAAACAGCTAAGATCGTAGCCATTCCCAAGAAATGCACTAACAATTTTGTGTCCAATTACAGGCCAATTTCGCTTCTGAACAGCATAAATAAAATACTGGAAGAAGTATTCCTTCGGAGACTAAAGAGGTTTTGTAGCGAAAACGCCGTAATCCCGGACATACAGTTTGGCTTTAGGGAAAAGCACTCCACTTTTCACCCGCTCCTGAAGTTCCAGCATGACATCACCATAGCACTCAACAATCATCGTGTCACCGTTGGATGCTTTCTGGGTGTCGAGAAAGCATTCGACAGCGTATGGATTGAAGCCCTTATCGATAAGCTTCGCCTATTACATTTACCCCAGTCACTAATAAACATTCTTTTTTCTTTTCTTTCTTCCAGAAAATTCTACGTACAAATGGACAACTGCAAATCAGAAGTGAAGAACATCAAAGCTGGAGTTGCCCAAAGCTCGAAGCCCTATCTCTACAGCTTGATGAGATCTGACCAGCCTGTTCCATCTTGATGCGAAAATCTCCTGTATGCTGATGGCTCCCTTATGTATGCCACCTCAATGTCTCCTCTGGTAGCTTAACGTAAAGTTGAGCACCACGTCAACAGACTCTACGCCTTCTACAGGAAATGGGGCATCCGGATAAACACCTCCAAATCGGTGCTTGTGTGCTTAAGGAGGCCCAGTAGAGGTAGTTGCAGCGCAGCCAACTGCAGAAGTTTGGTTCTGAAACTTCCGAACGGATCTACAATAGCAGAAAAAAAGAACGTGAAGTATCTAGGCATCCACTTCAACGAGTTATTGAGGTTCAACCCACACTCACGAAACGTGCTCAAAAAACCCAACTGGGCCTTCCAACGACTCCACACATTGATGAAACGCAGAAACAGACTAAACCAGAAGACGAAGCTTCTTATGTACAAGCAGCTCCTGCGGCCCGTAATCAGCTATTCCTTCCCAGTCTGGTTCTCCATCTCGAAGACGCCCATGAAGGAACTTCAAATGTTCGATAGAAAGCTTCTAAGGATTTGTACCGGACTACATTTCGACCGGCAGCGAATGAGACATCACAGCAACGAGCGTCTTTACACAGAGGCGAACATCATCCCCCTGGACAGGTACCTACTGCTTCAAGCAAAGAAGCTAGTAGGACTCACCAACAGTCACCCAAATCAACGGATGAAAAGAATGGCCACTCAGCAACGACACCCTGAGCCGAGATATCTCAGTACGATGGACTTCCTGGACCTGGACGACAACATCATCACGGACAACGAGCAAACAGTTTCGTTCTACGCTGACACAGCATATCACCGAGGCTAAATGCCAACCAATCCCCCACCTAAACCACAACTTGACAACCGGGACGGAACACCCCGAGGACAATAAAGTCAACGACTTTTAGAATTAATTTTTTCGACATGTATTTTATATTTTATAATCATTTAAAATAAAGACAAAGTATAAGATTAGGCCCCCTATGTGCCAATAAATGTCACGCTGGAGGTCTGGGATCGCTTCCCAGCCTCGTCCAACTAAAAACTAAAAAAGTTTTTTTTCAGGGCTACTGCCTCTTGCGAGGAATTGACAAATCATCCAAAAGTATCACTTGTCACGAATAAGTGCTTCTCGTCTAGCCGTTCGGATTCGGCATACAATTGTAGGTCCCTTCCATTCCTGTCGAAAGGCGCACACAGGAATTGTTGCGAGTTGTTAGTCACTAGGCCCTGGTTCTTCATGAGCCGTTGTGCCACCCGATTTATTTTATTTTTTTTTTGTGCCAATAAATCTATAATATCATCATATCTAACTAGTTATAAGTCAAATTGTAAATATTATTTTGTTCAATAAATATATATTGAGAGGTCCATTTAGAGATGTGTAAAGTAAACCAGATTCGTCTGTCTCTTTTGAAGGTGCCCCAGTTTTCTAAAGCTGTTCGTCTAGTTTGATTGTGAAGCACAATTTTGCAAGCGAACAATGCTTAGAAACTTCAGTAATCGTGAAATTCAGATCTTCTTCTTGGCTCTCGTTTGATGTATTGAACGAGCTGTTCACGGAAGAAATTATGCTTTCGACTATAACACACTTTGGTTTCACTTGAGTCAACATTTTATATCTGTCAAGTTTCAAGTCTTATTTACAATAGTCATCTTGTAAAATTCCAAGAAAATATTCTTTGAAGAGTATAGGAATAATTCTTAAGATTTTTAAATTTTTATAACTTTATTATCCACTGTTGTCATCTTTTAAAATTTTAAAATAAAAAAAAAATATATAAAGGAAAAATAACAAAAATCGATTTTTTTTCGAAATTAAAAAAAAAACAGATTTCTAGGGGTGGTCAAAAAAAGTTAAAGGGTGGTCAAGTATACTCAAAAAGAAACTAATTGGAAGCATTTTCCAAATTTGAAAAAATCGAGTTTTTTGGGCAGCTTTCAGCCCCCATTTTTCAAAATGGTTTTTTTCGAAAACTGTGGGTGGTCAATCAAAGTTGGTAGGTGGTCAAAAGTGGTTATTTAATTATTATTTAAAACAAAATCGGACAATTTTTGGGGCAAGTTAACACAGCTTACAGAACATGGGTTTTGAACGCACAGATGGTACATAATATTCCCATTAGAAAATCTACTGATTTACTAGAAATACTGTTGGTTCTTCTACGGGCTATAGAAAAATATGATCATTATAACCGAATGTTAAAACTTAATTTTTTCGCAAACCAAACTTTCTCAATGTGAACAAAAATAAAAATAAAAAAAGAAACAAAATAACAATACAATAATATTCCATTAGTTTTTAAAGCAAAGTTATTCTGAATATTCATAGAGGTAGTATTAATTTTGTAAAAGAAAATATAAAGGATCTCGTAGACCTAAGATAAAATTATGCTAATTGACCTTAACTTATTCTACGAATATCAAATCAACTTATTCGCCCTCCAACTAAATTATCTCAATTCGTTATAACGCCACAAAATCATTCCAAGAAAATAGGTGCAGGTATCTTTTTTACCAAAACGAATAGAACTCTACCTCCTTCATAAACACTCTATTTTAAATACTCTAACATCGACAAAAACACTGAATTTCAAAGCTTATTCTGCTATCGCTATGTATATAGAACATTCTACATCTTCGATAGAAACGACTAGAAGCATCGCACCTCAGCACCTAGTTCATGAATTGTTTTTTTTTTTGTTTGAAGAATATTTCAGTAGAATGTATATTTTAGGTAGGTATCTATCTTACCCGAAGCCAAGGTGGAATTTTCTAGGCGATGATTACATTATGTTCCGGTTTGGGAAATTGCAAGCGATCTCTTATATGCACATCATATAGGAGGGAGTTCGCACTACTCGCTCTAGGAAATGGTATTATTCAAAATCCTTGCGGAATACTAAACAGTTTGCCAGCGGCTTGACACAGTTCAACAAGAACTTCTATCTACTTTCCGATTCAACGCAATAAATCATTGACCCAGTCTCTGATTTTGTACGTGTGGAGTTCGTCTGTCAGCTATACTGACATTCAAACAGGTCGTCATGGGGTCGCTCGCAAGCATATGTTAGAACTGAACCGAAACGGAATAAAAAAGTATATATTCTTCCTGACTTATGTGGTCGTGTGACATATGATGAAAGGGTTCAAAAGGAGCTGGATACTCATGCAAGGACGTCTCAGTGCCGTCGCGTCGTCGTCATCACCCAGCAAACATCTTATACTTTCTTGTCCAGTGACTCGAAATGCTTTTAAAGAAACAGGACTACAGGAGCGGTTATTTGTATAGGGTAGACTAGGCAATATTCAAAAATAGGCGCCTTGTTTGGAGAGAGTTTTGTTCAAGGGTCAATAATGCTAATAACCTTAAGTACTTATAGTAACAGTTAAGCTTAAAGCTTCCTTACCTTTGTTACCCTCTTGTTGGAAATTAAATAGCTGTTTTTTTTTCAGATTTTAGAAGAGCATAATTTAATGGAAGATTTCTTTTCAAAGAGAATTCTCTTCCAATTTAATTAAAAGTACAAGTAAACTCAACTCCAGAAATGTGTTTCGCCCAGATGTGACAGTTGGCTCTTCAGTTAAATGCTGGTTGCCCAAAATGTGCGCCTTAGAACTGTATGGCAGCATCTTACTGAAGAGCCCAATTCCATAACTGGCCGAAGTGCATTTTTAGAGTTGATGTCGTTTGTGCTTTAAATTGAAATCAATTCAATCACTCCAACTAAAACAGATGACTGGGTTTTAAAAGTCGCAACCATATCTAGAGGCGCTGGCGCTGGCAAAAACCCATGATCTTAAGACAAAAAGAAAAGGGGACATAAGAACTCACCACCATAGTATATCTACGCTCGGTGGTTTTCTAATATTTTCCCTTCGGCAAGTTAGAGTCCTTCACATTTCTATATCGTATGATGAAAATGAATTTCATTTCCTTTGCATACCAAAATCTGATTGTATATTAATATTTAATAGAACCCCTTGTCCTCCTGCGTCTTGTCGACTTGCCCCCGTCCATTTCTTTCACCTTCTTTTATTTATTTGAATTTCCAAAATGCTATCCAACTGAATTTATTATTTCTATCTAAAGTGGTTATCTACGGCTGTGTTGTGTTGTTGTAAGGGCACAAGAAGCCTTTGCTACCATATACGAGTAAGTAAATCCTTACAACATTATAGTGGAGTAAAGGCCAAGAATACAATCTGGGAAATGAGAATCCTTTATGAGATGAGATCAATTTGCTCAGATTCATTCAGAACGCCATTTGCAGCCCAACCAGGTAGGTATATAAATATAATGAAAGGCGAGATGAGTATATTTCCGCAAAATGCTTATTTTCTTTCTCTCTGGGTTAGTGCCCTTGCCACAGAAATTTTATTTTGCTTTGCCTTTTGTTGGTGTTTGTCAGGTTTTTTTTTCTTCTGGCTTCCTTCTGCTTTCTATTTAATATTAGGTATACCTACGTTTTAATAATTAATAAATTTCATAATTTGGTTTTGCTTAAGGAGTTATTATTTGTGAAGTTTGTATGAAATCCTTTTAAGGATTCGTAATTAACTTAGAATGGGTGAGAGTTTTTACGGGGTCATGGTTAAGTCGGGTCAAAACTTTCACTTTATTATTAAAAGTTACAGTTTGCATCTTACAGTTTTCATCTCAATATCACTCTGTAATAAGGAGAAAGTAAAAGTAGTTTTTTCGAAGAATTAATATTAAATTATTTATGTATAAGTACTTTTTCTAGAGCTAACGGCTATAAATTATGGTTAAGAAGCTTAGAAGCTTTGATGATGCTTCCGAATTTTTTTTGTTTTCTTAACTTTCGAGCACTAAAAGAACTATTTTTATGGTTTATTTTATCTCGAGATTTTAAAGAAATTTACTATAAAGACAATATACAGGGTGTCCAGTAAGTCGTGTGCAAGACGTTGGGATGTGATTCATGGTCATATTCTAAGAAAAAAATTGTTCCAAAGTAAAGTCTGATTTTCAACTTTGACATCACTTTTTGACGATTTAACAAAAGGCCTACTTTGGTATACCCTGACCCATGTTAAGGTCAATTACTCTGTCAGTGCTAATGGTAAGGACCTCATTTTGTTTTTTTTTTCAATTAGAAAAACTAGCCATTAAAACTACGTTTAAGTTGAGCTGGTATGTGTTTATGGTTGCCTGATATTCAATTTTAAATGGTGTTAAATTTTTCTTGCCCCAGCAAAATTTTGACTTTGACCTCAATTTTGTTGTTCAAAAATGCGTATGAATATAAAGTTTTCTTATTTCCATCTGATCACCGCAACAATGATAAAAAAAAACTCATCAATAAGTTCACCACAAAAACACATACATTTTATGATACTTGGAAAAATCTAAAACAGGTAAAATTAAAAAAAAAATGATTTTTTGCCCTGAGGTGTAAAGAGTTTGAATAAAACAATTATTTGTGTATTTCAATAATAGTATAAATTACGGAGCGAAAGCTATGCAGCCTAACTGCGAGTGCGTTATCACATAAAAACCCAATTTAATAATTTGTGTAGTTTTAAGTAATTTTTACTTGCGATATACGTAGTATAGGACAAGTTTAGGATTCGTACAAAAAAAAATTCGAGATAGTAATTTTCCCTAACATTACGATGATAGAGAACGCGAACAAAGTTGGTCTCGAAATTCTGTATGTTTGTCCGTCTGTCCGTCTGTCTGTACCTCGACCTGCAGCCTAAACGGCTGAAGCGATTTTCTTCAAACTTTGGACTTAAGGTTCTTATGTAATTCCCTAGAGGGGAAATTGAATTTTTGTTAGCACAAAAACTAACGGTACCTACCTGTCATACAGCCAATATACAAAAATTGATTTATTTCAAAAACGGCTTTAACGATTATCAAAAGAAAATTACGATGTACCAAAATTACTTAAATAAATATTTTGGTAGACAAAAATATTTTGTATAACTGTTTTTTAAAGCACCTGTCGTACAACCGATGTTTTGGTTTTCAAATTTTTCGTTAACTACTACACCGATTTCAACCAATATTTTTATACAAAAGATCGCTTACAATTTTTACAATTATGAATATAAAAATTTAAAAAAAAATAATTTTAGGATTTTTAAAAAAGTATTGAATTTTTTTTGAAAATTCAATATCTTGAAAACAGGCTATTGATTTTTTTTTTTTTAAATTTGTGAAAAATTGTATTTTATTAAATACTAAAAGTTGGCATACCAAATATTATTTTAAAAAATGCTCAAGAATTTTTGAATTTTTTTTTTTTCATAAATTCATATTTATTAAACAAACCAGATGGCATACTTTTTTTGAGTTCTATCTTTTGAAGCTATTAAAATAACCAATTTATAAAACTTCATAGTACCTTATCATTTATATTTTAAATTGTTTTAAATTTTTTTTTAATGATATCATAGTTTTATGGAACCAATAAATATGTATATTGTCAAATTCAAGGTACGTTAAAGTTGTTAACTACGAGAGAAAGTTTTGTGCGATCCAGTCGTGCCCATTTTTTAATATTTAAATCCAAAGTGTGCTTTAAGGATATGTTGTTTATTTTTTTTTTTTAAACAAGATGGTGGGCGGCGCGACGACGACGTGTCAAGCGTGGTTACCATCTTCTATAAAAAATCTTAAGTAAGATTTTATCGTCTTTTATTTACCTGAAGAAGAAAGTAACCACGTTTGAAGCGACAAGTCTTATTTGAAAAATGGGCACGACTGGATCGCAGAAAACTTGCTCTCGTAGCTAACAACTTTAACGTAGCTTGAAATTGACAATTTACATATTTATTGGTTCCATAAAATTATGATATCATTAAAAAAAAAATTAAAACAATTTAAAATATAAATGATTAGGCACTATGAATTTTTATAAATTGGTTATTTTAATAGCTACAAAAGATAGAGCTAAAAAAAAAGTATGCCATCTGGTTTGTTTAATAAATATGAATTTATGAAAAAAAAAAAAAAATACAAAAATCGTTAGAGCGTTTTTTTTTTCTAAATTAATTTTTTATATATAAAACTTGAGCATTTTTAAAAATAAAATTTGGTATGCCAACTTTTAGTATTTAATAAAATACAATTTTTCACAAAATTAAAAAAAATTCCCTAGCCTGTTTTCAAGATATTGAATTTTCAAAAAAAAAAATTCAATATTTTCTTAAAAATCCAAAAATTATTTTTTTGAAAATTTTTATATGCATAATTGTTAAAATTGTAAGCGACCTTTTGTATAAAAATTTTGGTTGAAATCGATGTAGTAGTTAACGAGAAATTTGAAAACCAAAAACTCGGTTGTATGACAGGTACTGTTAATAACCGTTATAAAATTTTTTTTTCGGCCAAAATATTTATTTTAGTAATTTAAGTACCTTGTATTTTTTTTTTTTGAAAATCGTTAGAGCAGTTTTTGAAATAAATCAATTTTTGTATATTGGTTGTATGACAAATACCGTTATTTTTTGAGCTAAAAAAAAAATTCAATTTCCTCTCTAGGGACTCACATAAGAACCTTAAGTCCAAAGTTTGAAGAAAATCGCTTCAGCCATTTAGGCTGCAGTTCCAGGTACATACAGACAGACAGACGGACAGACAGATGGACAGACAGACAGAATTGCAGGACCCACTTTTTTCGCGTTCTCTATATAATCGTAATGTTATGGAAAATCATTATCTCAATTTTTTTTTTGCACGAATCCTAAACTTGCCCTTTTCTACGTATATCGCAAGATAAAAGTAAATAGCTCCAGTTATTTTAAATGTTTTTTAAAACAAAATCATACAAAATTATATAAGAATTTATTTCGTTATTCAAAGAAAAATGGCATTTTTCGAGATAAGTGATCGAATGTTTATTTCAGTGTAAAGAGGAAAGTATGCCATTAATAATATAATCCAATATCAGCCAAATGGCCACCACGGCCACGCTTACACAACAATATCTTTTTCATAAAATTTTTCATCACCAAATCGCAAAGTGGCTGCTGTATGCCCTCAATAGCTTCACGAATTCCATCTTTGAGGTCTTGAATCGACGCTGGGATGTTGGCGTAGACCTTATCTTTCACGTGGCCTCAAAGTATAAAGTCGCAATGTGTTAAATCACAACATCTCGGTGGCCAATTGTGATCACCTCTTCGAGAGATAACACGGTCCAGAAACTTTTCCCGTAAAAGATCGATGGCTTCGTTGCCTGTGTGGCACGTAGTACCATCTTGTTGAAAGTAAACGTTGTCCAGACCAATACCATTCAATTCCGGCCATATAAAATTATAAATTATCTCTCGATAGCGCAATCCATTCACAGTAGCTGTAGTTGCTCCAGACTCATTTTCGAAAAAAGTAGGGTCCACTGACCCCGCCAGACCATAAACCGCACCAAACAGTTACTCGTTGAGGATGGAGAGGCTTTTCAACAATAAATCTTGGGTTTTCCGAGCCCCAGATGTGACAATTTAGCTTGTTGTCGTATAACCACCGAGGTGGAAATGGGCCTCATCAGTAAAGATGATTTTTCGATGAAATTCCGGATCATTTTCATGCATTTTAATTTTTCAATTTTAATAATTTCAGTGCGTCTTTTATTAATGACGTAGTTTCCTCTTGTCAAATGCCAACAAATTATAGCTTCAAAAGTGACAACTACCGAAATAGCGGGCTATTCAAAATAACACCTCTTATTGGAAAACCCTATATAATTGAACTAAAAACATGCATTGCCAAATTCTAGCTGCGTTATAGTTGTAAGCTAAACGAGTTGCTCTAAACTAGTTGCTCGGAACAATGTAAACAAAACAAAAAATGAAAATACATTTCCTTAATTTTAATTTTCTTTGCATTTGTGTGATTTTCAGCCCAAAGCCGTTCACGTACTCAAAAATTTCGCAATTTTTGACATCAGAGATTGCTCTCGAGAGAGTACAAAATTTTCCCTACCTGTGATTTTCTGTCCGAGAAAATTCTTTGGACTGAAAATCACAGTTAAGCTAAATGTCATTTTGAGAGCAAAAGAATGAAAGCCTAACATCGTGCCGTACTTAATTTGTGTGAATTTGCGTAAGTGGGACAAAAGTCCATTTCGGACTTTTGACCTGTGGACTTTTGAACCTGCGTCGGCCGCTTCAAATAAGATTATGAAGATCTTTTCAATTCGATTTGCAGAAAACATTGGTACTTTAAGGCCTTTAAGGGTACAAGCATTTGCGAAAAGCGTACGCTTAATATCTTTTGAAATTCATTTGGATTCCTCGGGCTCCGGGTTATATAATATTATAACCTAAAATGACTTCTGTAATTGTTTTTTTTTTTTGTTTTCTTGAAAGAGAAACTATTACTGATAGACACTTATTTCATCCCTCAAGTCCAACATAAAAACTATAATTTTATTTCTGTTCTTTATTGAAATCTATACGTAAATTGTTTATTACACGATATGACACCTGATGTAGGTCAAATAGGTCCTTCACGTTTACAGCTAAGTCAATAAGGTGTGGTACATATTTTGCATGTCACATTAATGTTTTAATATATGAAATCGTTACGTGGGGGGAGGGGAGGCTAAGTACTAACATTCGAAACAAGTCATTTATGTCAAAGATTTAATGCCTCAACAGTTTGAATAAGTATCGTGTTGAAATTCACTAACAAACCGGTATAATCGCTAACTTCCGTGTTGCGTGTGAATTATTAATTCAGATATACACGACCTGAGACAAATGTTTTTCTCACTCATTTTGATTATTATTATTATTCGGTCAGTAATATTTGTGTTTTTCTTTTTATTTTTGTTATTTAAACTAATTTGTTTTTTTTTTTTTGTTTTAAGCTTAAGGCATGGCATATACTTAAGCGAAGGAAGTCGCTATTTATTCAAATGACAAATGCTAATAGGTTTGTGTACTGAAGGTATATATAATGAGCTTGTGGTGTTTTGGTAATTGCGTATAGCAATTCAATTCTGGAAAGGATGTTTAGGAACATTATATTTAGAATTTATTTTAAGGACCTGTAGCTAGTTAATTAGACATTAGAGTATCGTGCGAAAGACGGGTGGATTATTATCTAATTTTACTTTCTTAATTGAATAATGTAGGTAGGTAGGTACTTTTTTTATTTTTAATAGTCTCTCTTTCGCTTGCTATAAGGCCTACTCTGCTGATGTGAAACGTAATTTGTTTAAAGTCTCCAATATGACAATAAAATGATTCCGAAAACACAACATTCAAATAATTAAAGAAAATTTCACAAATCCAACAAAAAAAAAAAACAAAATTAAAATTAACTGAAAGGAGCAGCAAAAACAAACACAAACAGAATTCAAATCTTGAACTCTCTTCTTGCGCACAATAAATGGTTCTGGTTCAAGCGAATTATTTGTAGATATGCGAAAAATGAGTCAAAACTTCAAATACCTAATGAATTTGGCGTTATTAGCTGCGTACTATGCATCAACACTTAAAGCATCACCAAATGTGTCGTTCAATATAATGGTTGACTTATGCGTATTTGGGACTAAAACTAAAATTATTAAACAACAACGGCAACACTTACAAAAAATGCAAAAATGTCTCCTACACCTATTTGAATCAAGTTATTTTACTATGTGGGTGACCATATTTGATTGTTGTTTATTGTTGAAAGAAAAATCATTTGTCGGTCCTTCATAGATTGATCCTGATTTCCCAGTGGATTTCGTGCGGTAAGGGTCAACAATTCCATCTACCCGACCTCGACGAAGTGAAGATAGTAATAAGCTGAAGTCAAACAAAGCTGCTGGAGCCGACGGGCTCACTGCCGAGCTATTCAAAGCAGCAGGAGATGACTTGGCTAGGACTTAGAAATCTGCACCAGCTCATCTGTAAAATATGGTCGGAGGAAAGCATGCCCGATGAGTGGAATATCAGCGCATTGTTTGCCCGATCCACAAGAAAGGAGACCCTCTAATCTCCGCCAACTATAGAGGAATCAGTCTCCTTAACATCGCCTTCAAGATCTTCTCAGCCGTGTTATATTTGAACGCCTGAAGCTGATCGTCAATAACCTAATAGGTCCATATCAGTGTGGCTTCAGGCCAGGAAAGTCCAGCATCGACCAAACATTCTAAATACACTATGGCAGATCTTGGAAAAAAATCCAGGAAATTCAAATCGACACTCAACACCTTTTCATCGATTTAAAGGCCGCGTATGACAGCGTCTAGTTTTGGCATTCATTTTAAACTGGTCCGTTTGTGCAGGATGACGATGGAGTACGCACGCTGCTCCATCATGGTCGGCAAAGACCTCATCGACAGCTTTGATGTCAAAAAAGGATTTAGGCAAGGCGACGCGACGTGCTGTCATGCGACTTCTTCAACATCATACTTGACGGAATAGTGCAAAACTCTCGCGTCAACACTAGAGGCACAATCTTTCAAAAGTCCATGGAATTACTTGCATACGCCGACCATATTGACATAATTAGAAGAACAAAGCGTGATGTCACTGGAGCTCTTGCAAGCATTGAGAAGGAAGCGGCAAAGATGGGTTTAGCGGTGAATGAGGGAAAAACAAAGTATATGCTGGCATCTAGAAAGGACGCTCAACACCGACGTCATAGATAGATATAACTTTGAGGTAGTTAAGGACTTTGTCTACATGGGCTCCGCTATCAATTCAGACAATGATACCAGCACTGAGATCAAACGAATGATAACTAGGGCTGGCCACGAGACGAGAAAAGTCTCGGTCTCGATCTAAGTCTCACATGACGAGACCGAGACGAGACGAGACGAGACGCGACAGCCTTTTAAGCAACCGAGACGAGACGAGACTGTTTAATTGGACCGATTATTATTCTTATTATTATTATATATGTAAACAACAAGAATATGAGGTTGCTCCCGCTCAAAGAGGTGTGCTATTTGCAGGTAAAATCAAAAGTGCATTATTCTCTCCCTGTTTGTTGTTGTTTTCCTATAAAACTTTAGAAACATGGAAAAAAACAATAACACAAAATTTGTTTGTTATACAATTCTCCACAAGATGACACTTATATAAAATTTTCTGGTGTTATATTTTGGTTGCTATACAGCGTTGACTTCAGAAAAAAGCTGTAAAATAAAACAGAGTAGTTTTGAAGCGCTAAACTGACAGATAAAAAATGGTCCAATTCCACTATAAATGTGGACTCAGATACTCTAGGGAATTACAAAATGAAATATTGAAACCCTATTCAAATCGGTCTGTTAGTTTCGGCATGAGAGGTAATGTTAATTAAGTGCGCGGCGAAATGTTTGCATCAATGCTGTGGTCAAAGTTACACAATTAAGCTGGCGCAAATTTTTGTACACATACATCGTAAAGTATCGTTATAGTATTTATTTTATTTTTTTAGTTACTTTTATAGCGATTTTAAAAGAGCAAAAATCGCATGAAAATGCTTTTTTTAATAAAATTATTATTTGTATTTAAGCAAAAGCATTTTTCGTACAACTTTTGCTCAATTAAAATCGCTACAAAAGTTACTAAAAAAAATAAAATAAATACTATAACGATACTTTACGATATACCAAAATATAACACCAGAAAATTTTATATAAACGTCATCTTGTGGAGAATTTTATAACAAACAAATTTTGTGTTAATGTTTTTTTTCTAAGATGCATATTTCCAAAGTTATATAGGAAAACAACTAAAAACAGGGAGTGAATAATGCACTTTGTTGCACGTTTTGATTTTTCCTGCGAATAGCACAACTTTTTGAGCGGGAGCAACCTTATATTCTCTTTGTTTATATTATTTCTGATCGAATACCACAAAAATCTAAGATACTATAGTTACATACATGTCAAAATCTAATTTGGCTGGACTAGTAATAAAAAAGAATAACTAGTGATAAAGGAAAAGTATCTTATTTTATAATTACAGTTAAATCATACAATTAATGTTTAATATTAAAGGTATAAACTAGATTTCAATATCAATTTTAAGTATACATACTATTTTATATATATTTTAATTTTTTGTTCTTATGGTGTTACCAAAAAGTCGGTCATTTTGTCTTGCCGAAATGGCTTCTGCAAATTGATTTAACTTTTGTGCATTTAGGTGTCAGGTGTTTTATTGTAAGTAAGTTGTTTTGATTGCAAAGTTGGCAAATTGGTTGTTGGCTTTTAGAGATGACGAAGTTATGTGTTAAGTTTGTGTGTCCTTAACGGAGTTGTATGAAGTTACGAAGCATGTTTATGGGTGTGTTTATTAGAGTAGATGGGGTTTGTCGCTTGTGAATTAATGGATGAAAAGTTGTGAAGATATTCTTGCCAGTCTATTTTCCTTTTTTCATTGTAGGTTCTAATGATTTGAGTTCGAGTATCTTTTTTGTTGTACAAGCAGTGAAAATTTAAAAGTGGTTCGTTTATAGCTGACATAGCAACTGGATAGGCTATTTCACTGCCTTTAATTCCAGCATGTCCAGGAACTTTAATATTTTTTTTATTAGTTAATAACTTATCTCAGATTCTATCCAGAGGCGTAGCTACTGCGGTATCAGCCGTATCAATTATACGGGGCCCCCGAGATACAGGGGCCCCCGAACCGAGATAAGTTTCTACGAAACTGAAATACATTTGAAAAAAAATTAATAAATAAGAAAATCTCTTTTCTTGGCAGGTATTTTTTGCTACACCCTACACAAAAAATTTGTTTTCTTTCTTTACCTACTTAGGCCAACGCAAGTGAAAATTGTCTGCATGAAATTCTCATAGCTACACGAATCTACACATCAACAAAAACATGTGTTTTTTTTCGATGCACTGAACCAGTCGTTGATGCTGCAAAACACGTCCTAGAAGTGTCAAATTGGTTTGACAATTTGGAAAAAATATATACTTTTTTTTGGTAACAGCATAAAACGGTGGTGAATGTTCAATAACGACTCATCTGAGGAATATAAAATTACACTTAACAGGGTTTGCCCTACTAGATGGTCATCAATAAAAGACGATTTATTCGCTATGCGGAAAAATTATTTATTAATAATGTACAAACTTAAATTAGTTAAAAAAAAGATGAACGTGATGAAAGTAAAAATATAATTAACATTTTAGAGAGCAACGAACTCATTGATGTGGTGTCGTTTTTTCTTCTTTATTCGAAATCATTAACCCTGTGTCCAAGGCCTTACAGCACAGAGACAATTATTTACAAAATGCAAGTATTTGACTTAGTAATCTTTTAAATAGACTTTAAATAGCCAATTTTTCTTCGAATAAAACAAACATTTGTTCGTGTTGCTATAGTATTGCTCTGATAGCTTAACTGATGATTGAAAAATCGGCTCTTAGAGAATTAAGAAATCAAAAATCATTCTTAAGTTTGCTTATCGAGTCCAGAGTTTTAGGAAAAGATCGGGAGGTAACAACTGTTTTTAAAAATAAAAGAAGGAACATAACGAAACGCTTTTTTGACGAATTATCAGAAGATCAGAGAATATCAGATCCGAAATCTTACTTCAAAGTCAATGTTTACTATTGCTGCTTAGATTATATCGATTTCTAAAGCTGAACAAAGATTTCAGTGCCCCTATGATCCAAGTTTTTTATTTGAAGTCTTACAACCAGAAAAACTTTTATCCTTTTCAAATGAAAAAATTGAAAAAAAGCAGGAAAACTGGTTGCTTAACACCTGTCAGTTGATCTTTTTGAACAACTAATTGCTTTAAAATGCTGTCTGCAACCAGAAATTCAGAACATTCAGTCAACTAAGGAACTCACAGAGCTATTGCTAATTAAATACAATAGCCTTGCATCCAGTTTTCCGGAAGTAATAAAGGCATGCCTTTTATTTTTGACGCTTCCGGTAACGACAGCAACAGCTGAGAGAACACTCTCTAAGCTAAAAATATTAAAAAAATATTTAATAAATTCTATGTTTGACGGACTAAGCGATCATTAGGACCGGCCACGAGAGTCTCGTCTCAGTCTCGAGTCGGTCTCGTATAATTAAGTGTCGTCTCGGTCTCGTCTCCGAAAAATACGATTTCCGGACAACTTGTTGATTATTGGAACGAAATATTTTCGATTAAAGTTTGAATACGTGCAGAAGAAAATAAATATTTAACTGAAATTGGATTTTTTAATTTATTAGACTCTGTAAATTTCGCTCCAAATATACAGTATCGTCTCGGATGCTTAGAAGCCAGTCTCGTCTCGGTCTCTTCATGCGAGACCGAGACTTTTCCAGTCTCGTGGCCAGACCTAGTGATTATGTCCATAGAAATTGAAAAGCTTGAAAAATTAAAATCATCGTCAGAATTTGATGATTTATTTAATAAATTTGCGGAAACAAAGGCAAGAAAAGTTTTTATTTGAGTTTTTTTTTTACTGTTAGTTTAAGTTTTATAGCACCTACATTTATGTATGTACCTATTGACCATATGTATGTACCATTAAATTATACTGGATTTGTTATTGTGAGTGTTTTTGTTTGTTTTGTAAAAATTGTTTATTGTTTAATTTGTAATTTTGTAGGAGGGCCCCCAACTAATTCTTGATACGGAGACCCTCGAGGTCTAGCTACGCCACTGATTCTATCAATCATTTCCGTGTTGTTGTTTATGTTTTTGATTGCCATCACAGTAGATAAACTATCTGTACACATTATTTTCCAGGAAAATTAGTCAAAATAAGGTACACATTTCGGAAAAAATCGGAGAAAGCTGAATTTTGGTATACACGTTCTGTGAACCTTCCTTAATAAGCACAGATATGTTGGGTGCTAGCTTTTTTATAACGGTTAAAAGAACGGTTTCTTACCAAAAAGACAGTATATCTCCATTTCTAACGGTTTTTCGTCAAAAAAAAACTGAAGTTCGAAATTAAAGAGCATAAAATTGACAATAAAAAAGTCCTGTCAACTTTACTTATATCTAAAACCGTTTCTGAGTTATTAAGCGTTAAAAAAGTTTTTTTTTTATTCTTCGATAGTCTGAACTGCCAAAAAAAACAGTTCTTTGCATATATCTTTAAAACAGTAAGCTTAATCGAAAAATTATTATTTCAAAATGTGTACATTATGAACCTTTATATAAGCATGCATTAACAGTTTTTTTCTAGAAGCCATAATTTTTACGATATCATTACTTAAAAAAAATCACTATAAGCCGAAAATACTGGTTTTTGGCTGTTCTCTCTTAAATGACAAATTTTTCGGAAAATGTTTCATACTTATCTTTTAGATTTCAATATTCTCTAGAAAAAATATATTGACATTTTTTTGCGTATAACACATCAGTTGCAAGATATTGCGACTTCAAAAATGGTAAAATTTCGAACATTTTTTTTTGAATAAAAAAAAATAAAAAATGATATTGTTTAAAATGAAGTTATAAATATTATATGACTAAAAATACATACATCATACACACATAAATATGACAAAGGTAAGGTGAATGTTTGTATTTTTAATGATACAATATTTATAACGTCATTTTCAACAATATAATTTTTTTTATTTTTTTTATTCAAAAATGTTTGACATTTTACCATTTTTGAAGTCGCAATGTCTTGCAACTGATGTGTTATACGCAAAAAACTGTCATAATATTTTTTCTAGGAAATATTGAAATCTACAAGATAGGTATAAAATATTTTCCGAAAAATTCGTCATTTTAGAGAAAAGAGCCAAAAACCAGTATTTTCGACTTTTAGTGATTTTTTTTTTAAATAATGATATCGTAAAAATTATGGCTTCTAGAAAAAAACTGTTAATGCATGCTAATATAAAGGTTCATAATTCGATTAAGCTTACAGTTTTAAAGATATATGCAAAAAACTGTTTTTTTTTTGGCAGTTCACACTACCTATAAAAAAACTAGTTTTTTAACGCTCAATAACTCAGAAACGGTTATAGATATAAGTAAAATTGTGCAAACCTTTTTATTGTAAATTTTATGCTCTTTAATTTTGAACTTTTCTTGGAAGTTTTTTGGACGAAACCCCGTTAGAAATGGAGATATACTGACTTTTTGGTAAAAAAACGATTTTTTTCGTCATTTTACCGTTATAAAAGTGCTAGCACCCAACATATCTTGGTGGAACTTTCTGGGTTTATTAAGGAAGGTTCACAGAACGTGTATAACAAAATTAAGCTTTCTCCGATTTGTTTCCGATGTAAAAGTCTAATTTCGCTGGACTGTTATGGTTTTTTTTTCCCCCTTTGCAATTTTGTTGCCTGATATACTGCGAAGGTTTCAGCAGAAAAAAACGATGAAAATTGAGGCCAGAGTCCTTTGGAAAGTGTTAGACCGGTTTCCTTTACAACTGCAAAAGATGTGCCATGGTCGGTTTTTGATCCATCTGTGAAGATGAAACTCTACTTTAATGATTTGTATTTTTCTGACATTTCATTGAAATTGACTTTGCATACTTCATTATTTGTAGTAGCTTTGGGGATGTTACGATGTGTTAGAACTACGCTGGCTTTTGAAAAGTTCCAAAGTGGATAACAGGTGTCCCTTTTATTTTGCGTACACAGGGGTAAAATCAACAATTTTGCTGCAGATAGTGCTTTAGATAATGATGATGGGGATTTTTGGACCTTTTTGTGTCCCGTTTTTTTTTTTGATTAAATGGTGAACGGGTGAATTTTTTGTTGAATTTAATTTCTGGATGATCAAAGTTGTAAGATATTCTACACGCTCGGCTATTGTTGGGAGTCCAGTTTCTGTGAGAAAATTCCTTATAGCTGTTGTCCTGAATGCTTTGATGGTTGTTCGGACGGCTTTATGGTATGATGGAGAAATAAGTTGTAAAGATGATTTTGATGTTTTAACATAGATAACGAGGCAATAACCAATTTTTGACAAAACAACAGATCTAGCAACATTTATAAGTGAATTAATATTACAAAGACTACGTTTACTTGAAAGATATTTTATCATGTTGACTCTGGTAGATAGGCTTTGCTTAACATATAAACAATGTTCCTTAAAACTAAATTTTGATTGAATCTTAGGGCTGGCCACGAGACGAGAAAAGTCTCGGTCTCGATCTTGCATGATGAGACCGAGACGAGACTGTATATTTGGACCGAAATTTACAGAGAGTCTAATAAATTAAAAAATCCAATTACAGTTATGTAAATACTTTTATTTTCTTCTCACATATTCAAACTTCAATCGAAAATATTTCATTCCAATAATCAACAAGTTGTCGGGAAATCGTATTTTTTGGAGACGAGACCGGGACGAGACTAAATTAAACGAGGCCGAGACGAGACTGAAAATTTTTGATTTTAACGAGACCGAGACGAGAGATACAAAAGGCTCGCCGAGTCTCGTCTCGTGGCCAGTCCTAAGGATAAATCTTGCCAATCGCTGTTTCTTTGGGCTAAGAAGGCAATTGAGAAGTAAAGTCTTCTCTCGAATGACTAAAGTGTCTCTCTACAAAACACTCATCATTCCGTTCCAGCTGTGTGATGCAGAAACATGGACCCTGTTAGCGGCGGATGAGTAAACTTACGGAATATTCGAGAGAAAAATTCTTCGGGTGATCTTCGGTCCCGTATGCATAGACGGGGAATGGAGAAGAAGATACAACAACGAACTGTACGGGCTGTACAGCGACATCGATCTAGTCACAAAAGTGAAAAGGCAATGACTCAGGCGACTGGATCATGTGAAGCGGATGGACACCAATGCTCCGGCCCGAAAAGTCTTTGAATCCATCCCTGAGGGACGGCCGGCGTAGTCAAGGAAGTCCGCGAAACCGGTGGCGCAGGCAAGTGGAAGAGGACTTCAACCAACTTGGCGTACGAAACTGTAAACAGTTAGCTAGGGACAGAGCTGACTGGAGAAGGCTTGTTGGTTGAGGCCTTGGCCACATCGGACTGTAGTTCCACCATAAGTAAGTAAGTAAATAAGGGTGCCACACATTACCAAGTGTTTATTTTTTTGAAGATTTCCACTTTAAGAGACAAAAAAAATATTAAAACAAAATTAACTCATTTGCAAACATAATTTTTTGAACATTTTATATAATAAAGTATTGTTTCGGAGTTTAATATTCAATATTCTTTTTAGAGTCATGTCAAATATTAAACCTGCAAGAAAGAGGAAATCGTCACCTCATAAAAAGAAGACAAATTATTACGTTCGTACGTTCTGGATACATATTTCGTTCACCATATCTCGAGAACGAATAAAGATATCGACTTCTGATATATACATATCTCGAAATCAAATAATTCTATTGACTTTAGATTAATTTTATTTTTCGCATAAGGGGACTGTTGTGTGCAAAACAGAGTTCAAGATGTTGATAAAGAGAGATCGTTGATAAAAATAAGACAGAGAATTGAAGGCAAAACGAACCCGTGGGGCACAGCACACTAATAATTTTCTTAACTCCATAAATTAAACCATCCAATACGAGATACGATATACGACTAGTGTTGGGAAACGGTCATCCAGAAAAGTAATCTCTAATTCAACGAAAAAAGTATTCACCGATTCCAAACGCATATATTTCTGATAAGAGTACTTGATGCCAAGCTCTATCAAACGCTTTTGAAGTACAAATCACAATAATCTGAATTTCTCCAAAAGAAAATGTAAAGTTTGATGATGTTTTGCCTAATCAGTATAACAAAATGGCCTTCCAAGAAGTTTTCCAAATTCCCACGACCAGAAATGCGTCGAAATAATATCATTGAGTTAAATAATAGGCTTTTACTTTTGTGGAAATGATATTGCTATACAATCGAATCTCTCTACCAAACACTTAAATATTTGGTTTCGAGAATCCAATATATTAATAGTTGATTTAATTTTTGTTATCACACTGCGCCCTAAGTTACTTAAGGTTAAATTCTTGGTGTTGAAATAAATCTCATTTATCTAACATTTATTTAAACTTTTCGCCCCAAGTAGCAATACTTAGAGTATCCAAACGCAGCATTTTGACTTTCCTATGTATAAATGCCTCGCCAATAACTCATGTAGCACAATATGCCACGTCTACAGAGTAAGGCATATATGAAGGAAAACAAAGTGGTTTGGCTTCAATAAGGAATTTCCTTATAGTTTTGCTAAAGGAAGGACAACTCATTCCATTTCTCTACTGAACACCGAACTTTGTCTTCCATAATGTTGCCTGCAAGTCATATATATAGTAAGTATAGGTTCTATATAGTGTCCTGCCAGAAACCAGACTCTAGGCGAAGTAAGGAAATGTAAAGTAAAAAGGGATAAGGGAAAGTAACGTGTGCCAGATCGATACGAATTGTAAACACCACGTACTTGTACAGAACTATACTGGAAAGCCATTCCATTCCTAATCCAAACCACACACTTACTCATGGCCGGACCTTGCTACATCATCGTCTTTGGGACTTACACACCCGCTGCAATGCATCCAGCAGATAGGAAATATCTCTTAATTTCCAAATGGATTCGTTACATTCAACACAATAAAAGAGGTGAGTTTGGGGGCAGTGGAGAGCAGAAGAAAAAGGGAGATTACGTGCAGCAAAAGGATGAGGCAATCGTCTATACGTTATACATTCAAAAGATGGCGATAGACCGCGCCCAACAAATGCCTCCATTTCGTTCCGGACTGATGGCTTTTGGAGACATGTTAAGACAATGTGACTGCGGAAGTACAGTAACCCCCTAATGGGAAATTAATTGCTCGTTCCATCGATTATTTATTTATTGCTTAGAGTAGAGAGCTCTTGCTCTTGCTCTTGGTCTTGCCTTGCCTTGTCGTTGATATCCTTGCATTGTCCCTTCTTGTTCTTAGTCGGTGCGGTGATGGTGTTAGCGGCCGGAGACAGAGACGGAGACGGAGAAAGGACGGAACACTCAGTGGGGCTTGGTTCCTTGTTGCTGGCGACGATGACTCTATATACACTTCCACTATGAAATTTGCTGTTGAAGAAACAGTTGCCAATGTTGGGGGCGCAGAATGACACCCGGCCAAGAGACAACATGGGTGTCACACTGCATGTTGTTGTTCTTGTGGTGTAAGAAGGGTCGGGCTGGGCTCGGGGTGTAAAATGATACCGGCATTGGAATGGGTTTCCTGATAACGCTACAAGGCATTGCAGCATCATCGCCATGGAAGCTTTAGATTACTGTTTGTGTATATATTTGAATCCTCGGGAGGAATGCCTCAGCGAGAGGAGAAACAGGGAGTCAGATGTCGTCCTTTACAGTTAGATATGTATGTATGAATGTATGTGAGCACTTTTCGATTCATTTAGTTTTCATTAGAAAGGCGTCTTAGAGGGAATTACATTAAGATTTTTATATTGCTTCGTGTCTTGGCAAACGAAAAGAGTCTTTAAATTTAAATGTTTGGGTTTCTTATTGAGCTAATTGTGGAAGCAATACCTAAGTGATAGAAAAATTCTTCTGCACACGACTGATTATTAAAGTTGATTAGATTGATTGCTGGAATGCTGGGGTGATTGCTTTGAATTTTTGTTTAAATACCATTTAAATTTAGAAGCATATCTTGCTATAGACACAGCTCTATAGCCATAACAGTCAGAGTGGAATACTAGGTAGAAAACAGTGTCACGCCAACTTGTCTCTTTTTCAAAGTTATAGTCCACTAATTTGGGCGAAAAAAGGGGTTTGCTTGGAAATGTTTGGAGTAGTTTTGTAAACCTTTCATTTTTATAGGTTTTGGGGTGTTCTTTCTGAATTTTCACTTTGCCACCACGCACCTTTGCCGCTTACGCCGCCATACAAGGTTAAATGTCGAAAATATCAGTTTTTTGCATATAACTCCAAAACGGTAAATGCTATAGAAAAGTATTTCATACAAAACTTGTAGATTTTGTGATTTCGAAGAAAAAAACAACTCCCCGTTAAGAAGATATCGGCATTTCAAAAAAAACGTGAAATGTCGAAAATACCCGTTTTTCACGTATAAGTCCTAAACGGTTCATATTTTTTAAAATATCTGAGTGCAAGGTTTGTACACTATGTAACCCACTCTAGGAAAAAATTATAATTTATTTCTTTAAGACAACCGTTTTAAAGATATAATTATTTTAAAAGTTTGACAAAAATTTTAAATTTCTTGTGTTTCACGTTTAACTCTTAAATGACTAAATTGTGACTAAACTTAGACTCAGATTGTCTAAAACAATAAGTCGCAAGACATTGGTACTTTCATAGCGTCAAATTTCGAAAAAATAGGTTTTTGCATATATCTTTTAAACGGCACGTTTTATCGAAAAATTGTATGAGCAAGATTTAAACATAATTTAGCCTTATATAAACTAGCATTAACAATTTTTTTTGTAATATATCATTATTTCAAGACATCGCAAAAGGTGGAAAATACCGTTTTTTTACCCGCGCAATATCTTGCAACTGATGTGTTATACGTACAAAAGTGTCAAAATATTTCTTCTAGATAATATTAATATCTACAAAATAGGTTCAAAATATTTTCCGTCAAATTCGTCATTTAAGATTAAAGGGCTAAAAACCGGTATTTTCAATATATTTGTGATTTCTTGAAATAATGATAATAATTTGTATTATAAATTATGTCTGCCAGAAAAAAATTGTTAATGCAAGCTTATATAGGGCTACACTATATTTAAATTTTGCTTATAAATTTTTTCGATAAAACGTGCCGTTTAAAATATATATGCAAAAAACCTATTTTTTCGACATTTGACGCTATTTAAGTACCAATATCTTATCATATCATATAGTGCCAACACCTATTTTCTAGAAAATATTATGGTCTACAAATTGAGTTAAGGTTTTTTTCGACAATTTCGTCATTTAAGAGTAAAACGTGAGACACAAGAAATTTAGAATTTTTGACAAACTTTTAAAATAATTTTATCTTTAAAACGGTTGTTTTTAAGAACAAAAATAATAATTTTTTCCTATAGGGAGTTATATAATGTACAAACCTTGCATTCAGACATTTGACATTTGACATTTTACGTTTTTTGAATTGTCGATATCTTCTTAACGGTGAGTCGTAGGAAAAAAATTGTCAAAACCTTTTTTCTTTGAAATCGCAAAATCTACAAGTTTTGTATGAAATACCTTACGATATCATTTACTGTTTCGGAGTTATGTATATGCTAAAAACTGATATTTTCGACATTTAACCTTGAATGGTAGCAATAAGAAGACGAAGAAATTTAAATATTAAACTATTGAAATTACTTCTGTTTTAAGTGGAGTGAATGAATAAAATTCAATTAAAAAGTACAAGTGGCCTTAACTCCAGAAATAATTGTGTTTCGCCCAAGGTATGTATAACAGTGAGCTCTTTAGTCAGTCTGTTATACCCTACTAAGACACAAATTTTGGTCGATGTTTACCGACTCTTATAAAAATCACAGCAAAAAGATACTGTGAATTTTATTATTCTAGGGGAATTTGTTTAAATTCGTGCACCAGAAAATAAATACCCGTGGTCAGCTTTTTTATAATAAGAAGATGAAGAAATTAAAAATATTAAAATATTGAAATTACTTCTGTTTTAAGTGGAGTGCATGAATAAAATTCAATTAAAAAGTACAAGTGACCTCAACTCCAGAAATAATTGTGTTTCGACCAAAATTTGTGTCTTAGTAGGGAATAACAGACTGACTGAAGAGACCATTGTTATACCTTGGGCGAAACACAATTATTTCGTGAATGGTGGCGTTAGCGGCAAAGGTGCGAGGTGGCAAAGTGAAAATTCGGAAAGAGCATCCCAAAATCTATAAAAATGAAAAGTTTTCAAAACTACTCCAAAACTTTCCAGGCAAAACTACCAAATGACTGGACTATTAGGGGATAATTAAAAAATGTATGTAACTAGACTCTAGATACAAATAAATGTTTAATAACACCGATCTGATTTCTGCGAAATATATGGTAAGATCATATCGTCGTTCGATGAAAAATCTATAAGTTAATTTAATTTTTAAAGACACTCATCGACCTATACCGCAACCTCACCTATTTGCTGTGTTTGTTTAGCGATTTTAACTAAGTAACGAGAATTTGAAAATGTTTCAATTTGGGGTTTTTCAAATGAACCTTTCTCAGTTTCAAGTAAGCCTTTCATTTATTCACTCTCCATTAAAGGAGAATGGGCAAAAATGTATGGGAGCTGGTCTACCCACTCAACAGCAATGTGTTGTATGTCGTTGAAAAGGTAATTTTACTGACTTCATTTCATTGTATGACCATTAAGCTCTAAACTATGGGGTTCGTGAGATATTCGGAATCAAAGCACCGAAAAAGACAATAATGCATTTCTTCATTGGTAGTGTGTCCTCATACCTACATTAATCTGTGATACATCGTTGAAAAGATAATTTTGTGTACTTTATTTTTGTATATAGCCGTGAAGACGTAGATCATAGGGTGCAAGAGATATGTGGGCATACAAATCGGCACATATAACAACAATGCAATTCTTCATTTTGGTACTGGTCTACCGACTCAACAGTGATGAGTCATACGTCGTTGAAAAGCTTATGGCATCTGCTTCATTTCATTATATGGCAGTTAAGCTCTAAACCATGGGGTTCGTAAGATATTCGACTTGTAAGCACAAAAAACAGCAATAATGCAATTCTGCATTGGTAACTTATCAACCAAGTCAACAACTATGAGTCATGTGTCGTTGAAAAGGCTGTTGCATGTACTTCTTTTTATTATATGACCGTTAAAGTGTAAATAATGGGATTCGAGAGATATGTGCCAAAAACGCTGAAAAGTGCAGTAATGCAATTCCGCACTGGTAGCTGGTCTTTCAACTCAACAGAAATCTCTCTTATATCTTTGAAAACGCTATTGCATGTACTTCATTTTGCAATATGCCGTTTAGCTGTAGACCGTGGGGTTCAAGAGGTATTTGGCCATCAAAATAGGCAAATATAACAAAAATGCACATCTTCATTGGGTACTGGTCTACCAACTCAACAGTGATGAGTCATACGTCGTTGAAAAGCTTATGGCATCTGCTTCATTTCATTATATTGCAATTAAGCTCTAAACCATGGGGTTCGTAAGATATTCGGCTTTTAAGCACAAAAAAAAGCAAAAATAAAATTCTGCATTGGTAACTGTTCAACAAACTCAACAATAATAAGTCCATGGTAAATGAAAATTAGGTGTACTTAATTTTGTTATGTGGATTTTATTGATTAGGTAATAGGGTTCAAAAAATACTTTACAAAAATGAAGTTCCGTAGGAGATTCGCACTAACCTCAGAGTAAGCATTGCTATGAAAATCCACGCAATAAACGCTAGACAAAAATATTTCTTAATTAACCACATTTTGCATTGCATTATTCGATTCGTTTTGCTTTTAAATATTTGATCCTTTGTAAGTGCGTGTGTTAATTCGACTCTAATAATTAAAATGAAGAAGATGGAAGAAAACCGACAAGAGATATGCATTCTTTGTGAACGTTCTGTTTTACGACATCGGCGGCATTTAATAACTGAAAATGACGGGCGCATGTTGTATCAATTTTGTGGTATATGTGCATAGCCCGGCATCAAAATGGGTTTACACCACCTGCGGACCGCCTTAGTAATGTCATACTGGACGAAAGTATGATATAAATGTAAAAAAAAATTCAAATAAAATATTATAAGTGTGTTTTTTTTTATTTATGTTTATATTTTGTATCCAAATACCTCTTAAACCCCACTGTCTACAGCTTAACGGCACATTGCAAAATGAAGTACATGCAATAGCGTTTTCAAAGATATAAGAGAGATTTCTGTTGAGTTGAAAGACCAGCTACCAGTGCGGAATTGCATTACTGCACTTTTCAGCGTTTTTGGCACATATCTCTCGAATCCCATTATTTACACTTTAACGGTCATATAATAAAAAGAAGTACATGCAACAGCCTTTTCAACGACACATGACTCATAGTTGTTGACTTGGTTGATAAGTTACCAATGCAGAATTGCATTATTGCTGTTTTTTGTGCTTACAAGTCGAATATCTTACGAACCCCATGGTTTAGAGCTTAACTGCCATATAATGAAATGAAGCAGATGCCATAAGCTTTTCAACGACGTATGACTCATCACTGTTGAGTCGGTAGACCAGTACCAAAATGAAGAATTGCATTGTTGTTATATGTGCCGATTTGTATGCCCACATATCTCTTGCACCCTATGATCTACGTCTTCACGGCTATATACAAAAATAAAGTACACAAAATTATCTTTTCAACGATGTATCACAGATTAATGTAGGTATGAGGACACACTACCAATGAAGAAATGCATTATTGTCTTTTTCGGTGCTTTGATTCCGAATATCTCACGAACCCCATAGTTTAGAGCTTAATGGTCATACAATGAAATGAAGTCAGTAAAATTACCTTTTCAACGACATACAACACATTACTGTTGAGTGGGTAGACCACTTTGCCCATTCTCCTTTAAATTCGTCGTCAAGAATGGGAAATTGATTGATTCTATCAGATTTTTAAATGATTGTTATAAATTGAAAACCGGTTTAAGCTACAATCACGTTCGAACGCACGCCTGTGAAGTTGGCACGGCAACTTTCAGGTAATGTAACGGGACTTAAGCAGTAATTTTGCAGTTTTTTTGCATTTTTGTTTATGGATTTCTATTCCCGATTTCTCAGTTCACCAAAAAGCTGCTCAGCTTCTCAAAGAGGAAGAAGCACATTTATAAGCGAATCAATCAATATGTCTACATTATCTATCATTATGTTGATCATCATTATCGATATCCATTGGAATATCTATACTTCACAAATCACAATGAATAAAGTCTCGTTAGTACGGGGCATTTAGACATTAGCTGGGAAATAAATCCGAGGTCAGATTTGACTTTAACATTCGAAAGAGTATTGGCTCAAAAGTGGAAAATCTCATTTTGCATAACTGAACCAAGTTTCATTTAGCCGCCATTTTGGTTTTAATGGTCACTAGGGTTTTGGCTCGTAACTCACGTATTTCTTATCCTAGATGAAAAAGTTTTCCTACAAACTTGTAGCTAATTTAATAATCTTCAAAATATGTTAGGCAAATTTGTTTGCTTATCTGTATGGTTTAAAAGTTAAAGAGCTTTTTGTTCAAAAAAGTAGGTGTTGATTTTTCTATTTTCACCATATCTTTGGTTTTGTCACTAAAAAAAACATTGTTGCGACAAAAGTGGTAGAGATTTCAATTACATATATTTTGTACCTTAACAGTTTTTGAATCTGTATAACGGTTATCACTCTTGTTCTATCCACGTCTTATCAGTTTAGTGAAAGCCTTCACATTTTCAGAAGTTTTTGTTTACATTCTAATCATAAAGTTTTTTTTTGAATCAATTTTAATTTAAAGAATAGCCCTATATTCCGGCGATATTACAATGTTTTTTACAAAATGGTTGACATACAAAAATTTTATAAATTAAGATGATTGAAAGCTCTACTACTTTTATAGGGATTATTTATTCAATTTTTTTAGTGACAAAAAAAAAGATATGGTGAAAATAAAAAAATCAACACCTACTTTTTTGAACAAAAAGCTCTATAACTTTAAAACCATAGGCGTTAGCCAAAAAATTAGCTTAATATATTTTATAGATAACTAAATTTGCTCAAAGTTTTGGTAGATTTTTTTCATCTAGGATGAAAAAAGAATGAGTTATGCGCCAAAACCCAAGTTATCATTAAAAACGAAATGGCCGCTAAATGACACTAGGTGCATTTGTGCAAAATGTGGGTTTCGACTCGTGTACCAATACTCTTTCAAATGTGAAAGTCAAATCTGACGTCGGATTTATTTTCCAGAGCCCCATATAACGAATTCTTAAAGCTCCTTAATAAGTTTTATTTACTCGTCTTTATACGGCCTGTTGAAGAACGTCGACGTGGCATTGCAACATAAAATCTAATTATTTACACAAAACTGAAGAAATAATAAATCAAGTATTGTTAACACAAACAAAATATACAACTAGAATTGTAATTTTAAATTGTTTGCTTTGCTGCAAATAACTGTGAAAAAAGAGTTCAAAGTAAAAATAATTGATTTTTCCTTTAACTTTATTTGTTCGTACAAAATTTATTTACCTACCTATACAAATTTTAAATGCAATATTTTTTGATCAACTTAAAAGAATATAATGACAAAATAAAGGGTGGTCCAACCATAATGCACAATGTTAATATTGTGAATCACACCTTAACGTCAAGTTTTTTGTCCAACTTAATTCGACATTTCTATGTTTCAGTGTTTGACAAATTCAACCATGGAGAGGTACACAATTCAGCAGCACGTTAAGATTGTTGAAGCCTTTTACGAAATTGTGTCTTCAAATCAAAATGCAATCGGTAGAATTGTGCACAAATTGCATCAAACCGGGTCTTTAGGAAATGTGAAGACACCTGTGCATGCTCATCCAGTTCGTTATGGGGAAAACATTGCTGTTGTTCGTGATAGTGTGGCAGAATTGCCGTCAACGTCGACTCGTTGTCGTGCCCAACAATTGAAAATTTCACGAACATCACTGATTCGAGTTTTGAATAAAGATTTGAATTTACACGTTCAACAAGTTTCAATTGACTCAAAACCTGAAACCTACTGACCATTTCAAGCGTGTCGTTTATACGCCGAATGGTTGGTTGAACAGACAGAAGTGCATGGTTGCTTTACAAAGACACATTTTTAATCAATTCCATGCCAAATCGTATATGTTTGAGTTTGATTTAAACTTGAATATATTTTATATTTTTCTCAGTGTATGTACAAGCGCCCTGAAGAAATTAATTGTCGTTTTAATTGCAAATTGAATGTATTTTAGGAATAGAGCAGATACAAAAAAATCCCTCAAAACCCTCGCAGAACAACAATCTAGTTTTCAACAAGGCTCTAGCGAGTCTTACATAGATTCTGGCAAGGGACTAGAAAGGGTTAACAAAGGCTAGAACAAGGACATTTGCGACTATGAATCCTTTTGCCTCGTCAGGCAAAAACAAAAAAAAGTTGGCTTATGTTGGACTCTGCGATCTTCTACTTGTCAGTCCTGTGTGCTTACTCACTATACAAAAATTTAATGTCAAAAGTAATTAAGTTTCATACTCTAATGCTACATACCATATTGCAGATATTAATACAGATGTCTCACACCCTTAGAAAAAAGTGTGATGAAAGGAAAGAGAGACAAAAGTGTCGTATGATACTGAAAGTGTATGGTGCAAGTGTATGGTGTACAAGAGACATTCCTGATGGGGTACCGAAACATGACCAACAAGTTTTTACAAGGGAGGGCCTCACGAGTGTTTGAAAAGTTTCCTACGCCGAATTGTTTGGTACTTAAATCCAGCAAGGTCTTGCCAAGTGTAGGTGTCTGCCCACACTTAGTTTTAAAAAAAATAATATGTACCTACATACCCACCTACCTATTAATTTAACCTTGAAAAAGTAACAGACGGTTTTTTTCGCAACTTTTTCCATTGTTCAAACTTCATACTCCTAAGCGCAGCAATTATAACCTTTGTTTGATTTTTTCTCCATAAAGTCTTGACAACCATGCCAATTATGTTTATTTTTTTGTTGTTCGTTCGTAGCATAACATGAGACGTGAGCCTTTGTTGTCGTCGTCGTCACAGTAAACACAATACAAAAAAAACTAAAGCTTCTCTCCATAACATAAGCTAAGAAAATCAAAACAGCATTTTATACAATCTACCGGCAAAAGCTTGTCAAAGTAAAAATCATTTCCATGTTCCTGTTTGGTTATTTCTTAGGAAATGTGTGTCAAAAGCAGTTTACCCCCACTTTTTTACACATCGTTATTGCAAAAACAGAAGGACTAAGTTAACAAAAAAAAAAAGAAACGAACGAAAAAAGAATTAACGACAAAGATACACTTTTATGGGAAATTTCTCTTAGGTCCTAATGGCTGGAGAAAAGAAAAAAAAACCCTTAAGCAATGCCACATGTCTGCGGTTGCAACTCAATTCGACTTTTGAAGAATGTCAAGTCGTTGCCTTATCGTAGCTACGTACATATATGTATGTATACTTATTTTTCTTTTTGTAGAATTATTATAGAGGACACTAATACTTTTTCATAAATAAAATAAGAAACGGTAATGTTCGAGATATGACATTTGCCTAAAATAAAGTGCGTGCCTTTTGTATGTTTTGTTCCATTGAATCAAGGCCCAACAGTTCTTTGATGACAAATCGTGGTTAGATTTTTTTTAGAATCTTTTGACTCTGTGCACAGTGGGATGGATTGAAATCCCTTTGGTAAGTCGAGTCGAGTAGATCCAAGCCGGCACATCCTTTTGATGCTTGCTTTCACTCTTGTTGCTGTATTATATTTATTTGTTCTGCTGATGCCATCATGGGATGAGATGCGATATGGAATTGTGTGTCCTTGTGCCTAGTTTGCGGCTCTGTTGTTATAAATTTTCTGTCATCTTATTTCCATTTGGTAATTTCTTTGGTTCCTTTTGCTGATGCTTTCCGACGAATGCCACTCCTCCTCCTCCTCCTGCCGTTGCGATGTTGATAATAATTTTCCGGGGCACAAACTGAGTTCAAAGAAATTTCCAAACAATGTTATCTTTGCATCATATCTTTCAGTAACTTTTATCGAAGTTTGGGGTGAAATGGTTATTTCATGTGCTATTTCCATGTGATTATATGAGGAATTGGGTTGTGATGCTGGTGGTTGTGTCCAAAAGTTTTGCGTTTTGCCATAAGTATGCGAAGCTCATCATGGAATGTTATTTCTGCTTTTGAAACCTATCCAGTTTGATACAAAATGTTGATTAGCTACCTTTTGTCGTCTATATATGCATGTGTGCTTATGGTAGTTTAACTTTGGACTTTTAAGTTAACAATAATTGTATTTGAAATTTCTCATTGATGCCCTGCAGGTGTTCACTTTTGCTTTTGGGAACTTTCAAGTGCTTCTTTTAAGGGCTGGCCACGAGATGTGAAAAGTCTCGGTCTCGCATGACGAGACTGAGACGAAACGAGACGAGACTACCTTTTAAGCATCCGAGACACAAATTCAAATTAATTAATATTTCGTTCCAATAATCAACAGGTTGTCCGAAAATCGAGACGAGACTGGGACGAGACTTAATTATACGAGACCGACACGAGACTGAAAATTTTCGATTTTAACGAGACCGACTTACAAAAGTCTCGCCGAGTCTCGTCTCGTGGCCAGCTCTACGCAAAAGCTCGTGAAGTACCCAGAACCAACCATTCCTGTGTGCGCGAGTCGACAGGAATGCAGGGGACCTACATTTTTGTGTGCCGAATCCGAACGGCTAGACGAGAAAGTACTTTTTTATGATAAGTGATACTCTGGTAGGATTTGTCAGTTCATTGCAAGAGGCATTAGCACTGAAAAAAAAACTTTTTAGTGTTTAAGGTGGATGAGGCTGAGGATTGGATCCAGACCTCCAGCGTGACAGTCCAACGCACTAACAATCACGATACGGGCTACTACATTTTTTTTTCAAGTGTCAGGTTTTATCAAGTTTTCTCAAAAACGGCCTTAACGATTTTGATTAAACTTCGCATGTGTAATTCCTATTGGTGCATTGCACGCGGTCACGTACGGACAAATCGTACTCAAATTTTGGTCTTATTATAAAGATATTTTTATATTCCCACATTTAAAGTAATTCTTATGTATTGGAACTGTTGATGAAATCATTAATCTTCGAAGCCCGTTCAAAATTGAACTATATTTACTTCACTGGTTATGACATAAATCAAAAACAAAGAGACGTCACGTACAGACGGCCAAACTCTACCAAGTAGTCATACGCTTGTCGAAAATTAAATTTTTTAGCGAATTTATAAGACTTGGCGTAAAAGTGTCTGAAGAGTGATTGTAGGCCTATACCTAAGCTACGTTATGACAAAATTGAAAATTTAATAAAACATGTGTTTTTTTTATTAACAATTGTTTGTGGTCGTGTCACGTACGGACACAAACCGTCGCGTGTGATAAATGACCAAAAAATCTATAAGACACAAAGGTTTTTTTCTCGGAAATCCACATTCTCCTTGCATTCCACAATTTTGTCCCCCAAGTAATTGACGTGCAATCTAAAAATTACTGCTACCGCCTCAACACTCTACTTCAAACTTTGTCCCTCGTAAAACACTTCCGTATTTTCATGGAATGAACCTATTACTACATACCCCTTGTTTGCAAAAAACATGGGCACGACTGGATCGCAAAAATTTGCTTCATACAGTGAAGTTTACAGTGGGCATATGTATTGGTTCCATAACATTACGATGTCATATAAGTTACTAATTCAAAAATCGTTAGAGCGATTTTCTTAAAAATTAATTTTGTATGTATAAAAATTCTTGAACATTTTTAAAAATAAAATTTGGTATGCCAACTTTTAGAATTTAATAAAATACAATTTTACACAAAATTAAAAAAAAAAAAAAACATGGCTTTCCATGGCTCTTCTTGTGTCGTTCCAGGTTTGTGAGCTGATTGTATATCAATAATGGGATGTGTATGTCAGAACTGGAAGAATAGAGTTGCCCCGAAAACGTATTTTATAAATTTATTTGGTAAGGTTTGAATCAAATGCCTGTTTATTTTTCCAAAACTGCTTCCAGCTGTTTACTTTAGGCTGCGCGTATAGTACTGCGACAAAGCGATGCGAGAAATGTTTCCGTGCGACAAAAAAAAATTAAATTTATTCGTATAAACGTGGGCACAGTGAAGCTATTTTTGCTGCGAGTGTTGCGATTTTATCACATAATTATCGCAAGCACCACGTTCACAAAATCTTTTGACCACTTTTGTTCGAATCTCGAATACCTTCTCGCATCGCTTCTCGCATCGCTATATCGCACTACTGTACGCGGAGCCTTACTCCTATCTATTTCATTTTCTTTTCTATTTGAAAATTAAATAAAATGTCCTAAATATACATATAACGGGTGATTTTTTAGCTGGTTTGTTTTGGCAACACTGGTTTTGACAGCTGACGTGTGTTTAGTACCTTGTGTCACTGTCAAACAGCTTCAGTTTGGTTTGCAATTTAACCATGGATCGTCTTACAAATGAACAACGCTTGCAAATTATTGAATTTTACTATCAAAATTCGTGCTCGGTTCGAAATGTTCATCGCGCGCTGCTTCCATTTTATGGTCGGCATTCTCGACCTTCTGAGCAGTCTATTCGGAAGATTGTGACCAAATTTCGCACCAAATTTACTTTTATTGGACATTAAACCACCAACACGTTTACGTACTGTGCGTAGTGAAGAAAATATTGCGGCCGTATCAGCTAGTGTGACAGAAGACCGCGAAATGTCGATTCGGCGCCGTTCCCAGCAGTTAGGCCTTTGTTAGAGCACTACGTGGAAAATTTTGCGGAAGGATTTGGGCGTAAAGCCTTTTAAGATACAGCTGGTGCAAGAACTAAAGCCAGCCGACCTACCACAACGCCGAATTTTTGGTGAATGGGCTCTTGGAAAGCTGGCCGAGGATCCGCTTTTTTATCGAAAAATTGTGTTCAGCGATGAGGCTCATTTTTGGTTGAATGGGTACGTAAATAAGCAAAATTGCCGCATTTGGAGTGAAGATCAGCCAGAAGCATTGCAACAGCTACCAATGCATCCCGAAAAAGCCACTGTTTGGTGCGGTTTATGGGCCGGCGGCATTATTGGGCCATATTTCTTCAAAGATGATGCGAATCGCAGCGTTACTGTCAATGGTGAACGCTACCGAGCGATGATAACAAACTTTTTTTTGCCCGAAATGGAAGTTCTTGACTTGCATGATATGTGGTTTCAACAAGACGGTGCCACATGCCACACAGCACGCGAAACAATGGCGCAATTGCGAGGCGAGTTTGGTGAACAGTTAATTTCACGTTTCGGGCCGGTCAATTGGCCGCCAAGATCGTGCGATTTGACACCATTAGACTATTTTTTGTGGGGGTATGTCAAGGCTAATGTCTATAGAGACAAGCCCGCTTCGATTGACGTACTGGAAGCCAACATCCATGCATTCATTCGTGAGATACCGGCCGATATGTGTGAAAGAGTATGCCAAAATTGGACTCAGCGGATGGGCTACCTGAGACGCAGCCGCGGTCAACATTTGCATGAAATTATCTTAAAACATTAAATTGCAAGGTTCAAACTATCGATTCAAATAAATATTTCATTCATTTTTTCGAACTTTTTGTGTTTTTTTTTTTTAAAAAGTTCTAAACCTCTTAAAAAATCACCCATTATTATTAGCTTCGCGAAATATTCAATTTGTTTCCATCTGTACAAACATATTCTTTTACACTCCATTTTGCTCATTAACTTTGTTTTATTTTTTCGGCATTCATTTAAAGTCCATTTTATTTATACCATCAGTAGATGGCGCAGAAGTCTGTTGAAAGCGGGTCTTCTTGCCTAACAACTGTGCTAAGATTGAATGTTCTTTCTTTGCTCTTGAGGAGTATTCTAGCATTGGAGTTTGTGATTTCCACATGTAAAATTGATTATTTTCTACGGGAAACATTCAAAATTACTTTAAAATTGTTCTCATTGTCATCATTAATTCAATGAAGTGAATCAAAGCTATATTGTAAGAGTGAGTCTGTATATATTATATTTGCAAAGAAGTGGCACCCCTCTATACATGTTGCAATTTTGTTCTCTCTCATTAGACCACCTGCAGAAAATTATAAGTCATCTACCTACCCTCTTATTACATTTCTGTTGTAAGGGCGTTATTGCAGTTATTTCACATTGAATTAAACATAGATTCTTGTTTTCAGGGGCGTAAACGCTTACAAAAAAAGAACTCAAGGTTCTTATTAGCTATATAGGTTGACACGATACGATACGCAATGCGTAACAATTACTTTATTATACTTTTAAAGAATGCATTGCCCTAGTAACGAGGGCGTCCAAAATTCAAAAATCATCCCCCACACACGACAAGCGTGTTACTCACGGGATGGGGTGTTTTTTTTTGTGCGTCTTACATTTTTTTCGCGCTTGCAAAAGGGTGCGGATGTGGAATTACGAATCGGCTAAACCATCAACCGAACATAATGAAAAATCACCGAAATTATATAGTGCCATGAATCTTACCAATCTATTTTAATACAACAACACAAAAAATGGAAAAGCTGCTGACTTAAAGCGGATGGTGAAGGCGATATGAGAAATTGCCAAAAATACGTATCAAATTTTCATTAAGGGCTAAAAGTAATTTCCCTCTTCCGCATTTTATATTAAGCCGCACTCTGCGTCCCCACACAATCATAGTACACACCGTACACAGCCAGCGCGCAACGGAAAATAAATTTTACCGAGAGTTACTCTTAGTTACATGAATTCCCATTACGGACGTGAGATTAGATTATGAGGATAAGTGCTATGTAAAAGCGGAAACAGGAAACAACAGTCGGAATAGGTATAATGTATGTATGTATTATGTTCGTGCATAAATGCTGCTGCGTAATTGATTTTTGCACTTTATTTAAAACACAACCTTAGTTTTTTTTTGCTGTTGATGAGTGTGGTATGGATTAATTTGGTTAATAATAGAAAATTATTAGAACTAATTGGTTGAAGATAGTTTAGATACATAAGCAGAGGATATAGGCGATCTGATGCTTCTTTTTGTTGCTACAGCATTGGAAATTTTGAATGTACATACTTTACTGCACTCATTTATTCAAAAAATCATAACTTTAGTTCTAATTTACCTACAGATCTTCGCAGTTAAAATTTTTGAAAAAAAGCAGGAAAGTGGAGCTACTAACATTCGTATACAAAATTGAATTGTGAAGGGTTTCTTAAATGAAAGTCTGACTGGAAAAGCACTAGTGGGGCTTGAATCACATTAAAATAAAAAAAAACGATGTTCATTTAAAAACAAAATAGTTAAAATGTTAAAGAGGTCGATTTAACCAACTTATGATGCTCAGAAATTCAGGTTGTACCTAACTGTTTTGATTTTTATGAATAAAAAACATTATAAAAGGGGAAATTATGGCAATTTTGCAATGTTGAAAAGTCAATTCGATTTGTTTCTTAAGATAATTAATGCCGTATTGTAGATTGGAGAATTGATTAAGGTTTTTGGTAGAGGGGCCAAAAACAACATTTTTTTATTATGGGAGGGGGGCTCTATATCACCCTGATTAAAAGGTAGGGGCAATTTAGAAAAAATTGACTTAAAATGGAAAAAAAATATTAAAAAACAATGGCAACAATTAAAATCAAGTAGGTACTGTACCGGTTTTGAAAGCCAGAAATCTCTTCTTTTATTCTAAATTTAAACTAAAATATTTATGCTAATAGTTTTTGAAAAATTTGCATGCAAACTCAAAATTTTGATAAAAAAAAATGAAAAAAAAAGTTTAGACCAATTTTTTTCAAAATTGTGAATTGAAGTGCTAGATTAGCTTTTTGCGACCAATGCCTATATCGATTCTGAGTAGATCACAAAAAACCGAATGGTTTTATGTGTTCTAGTTTTTGAGAAAATTGAAAATTATTAAAACTACTTTTTATGAGATTTTTTTTTTTTTTTTTGTATTTACGGTGATCTTAAGTTGAGGATTAATTTGGGGGAGTACGATAACTTCGGCTAAGCTAAATAATATCGAATTTTTGTAGAGGGGCTTAATACAATCATTTTGTTTAGGCGAGAGGTGGCAATTTTCTACAAAATCACTTAAAATTTAAAACAATAGATTTGAAAACAACGACAACACTTACAATGCTAAAATTATAAAGTTTCTGAAAGCCATAAACTTGTTCTTTTATTATTTTCAACCTAGTTATTTGAGTTAATAGTTTTTGAAAAAACTACTTTCAAACTCAAAATTTATCAAAAAAAAAATGTTATGTACTGTTTTTTTTTATTTAAAACTAGCTGACCCGGCGAACTTCGTTCCGCCTGAATTTTGTTAATGTAATGAAATTAATAATTCCGAGCATGCACAATGTTGTTTCATATAATTCGGTCATGAATAACAATGAAAATAATTCAGAAGTCTTGGACTTCTTACTGTGATTCACAATAAATATGGAAGTATGTGCATTTCAGACACTTAAACCTGAATTTCTGTGTTGAAAAGAAGAAATAGATGATATACAAAATACAGGCACTTGAAACCTGAATTACATATATGTAGCGATTGAATTAATAGTCAAAACGATTGATATTTAAATGAATTTTATTGTTGGCCCATATGGCTCTTTTATATTTATTGAAAATAAAATAAATTTCTTACAAAGAATTTACTCATTGCATAAATAATATGAACAATAATAATAATTTATATGGGTAAATTAACAATATGCAACGATTCACCACCGTGGTTCGATTGTACCCATTTCTGAATATTGTCGTTGTCAAGACTTGGTTACTGTTTTTTTATGCTGCTTTATGTACTTCCCTGCGTTGAATTGGTCAAAACGTTGACATTGTACTATTTTCGAGTTTGTAGATCTGGTAAGGAATTAGGAGCTGACGTCACTCCCTTTCGATGGTTGCTAATAATTCCTAAGGTCATTGATAGAAAAATAGTGAAATACCTCACGAAGTGGTGATGAATGCTTTTGGAGAATAGAGTGTCACGTTCAGCTTGAAGAGAGACCTTGATGTTGTAAGGCGAGAAAGTTCAATCTGGAGATTGTTTAATCCTTCTAGATGACTGTTGTTGAATATTAGAAGTGATTCCAGAGCTATGTTCGTGAGGATTCTTGGGTTTGGCAATTGAGGTTAAGATACTGATCATAACCTGATTTCCTTCAGTTGTAATGAGATTGTTTCTCAGAATTTCGGATCAGTGAAATCAATTTGAAGAGTTTTTGTTTTGCATCCAGTAGTTAGTTGAACATTAAGAAGGGTTCCGAATATCCATTGATTTGTGCTAGATGTTTATGGCATCAATATTGAAGTTTCATTGTATGTGGCGTCTCACGTGGCGGGAAACCTACCTGCTAGGTAAAGTAAAGAAAAGTTGTGTAATTTAAACCACTTCAGTAAAAGCGGAAGCTTCGCCGAAATGCCACACCATTTTGGTTTGAAAACCCATCAACATTATTTATTTAGATATTATTATAGTTATTTTGTATATATATAAATCGTCATAGAGACCAATACTTAGCAGTGACTGCATCCAAACTTAAGAAGTTTGACAACGAAAAATACATGCAATTTTTCTACAAAACATTCGTGATGAGCTCTTACGGTGTTGTTGGAAAGTGGACAAAATTCGGTGGAAAATCAATACGTCTGGCGACTTAGTCCACTGGAATCACCCATAGCCAAAAACTTGCCTAGAGAACTCTGCAGCGAACTGATAATTTCGTAAAGCAACTCGCATGTTTGTTTCCAATTTTAATTCTCACGTAATTCCAAAAAGCTATGCCTTCAGTCAAGCGTTCAATTCATCTGCTGAAGTTGATCTTGGAATGACAGGTAGCGTTTGAAGGAAATCACGTGACAGCTAAATCATTGCACCACCGAATCGTCGTTTGTCACTTCGTAAATCTTTCAACGCGCAATTCAGGGCTCCCAAAGCACGTTTGTGAGCCATTGTACACTCGTTCCAGTTGACAATCTTACAGCACTGCAATAGTTTCGCCAAAGTAGAGTTCTTTAAAATGTTGCATGTAGGTTCTTCATCTACTTGCAGGCAATTGCAATGCAGCATGAGCGTTCGACCGCCTTCCAACAACCAAGTCTCTATTCCAAATACGTACTTTGAACACAATGAAAATTAAAAAAAAAAAATTATTACATTTTATTTTATCTGACCGAACGCAATAGCAAGTCCAATTCAAATTTGAATGACGAAACGAACAGGAGACCTAATACTCCTTTCTTGGGCCAACACGAACCCATCAATCCAAAAATTGTGAAAATCAGGATCTTTCCGTTTCAGTTTTCCTGGAAATCCGGGATTTTCCTGCATTATCTTTTGTCCTTCCTTGGGCCAATACAAATTCCTCAAGCCCAGAATCGTGAAAATCGAAGTATCCGTTCTCGAGTTATGCACTAAAAACAGGATATTCCCGGATTTCTAATTTTCCTGGTAATTTTCAGTTATTTTCCTCCAGTAACCTATGTCCTCCCTTGGGCCAATACGAATTCATCAAACCCAAAATCGTGAAAATTGAACGATCGGTTCTCGAGTTATGGGCGCACACACGGAAGACATTTCTCTTTTATATATATAGATTGTAAAATTAAGTTAAGTTGTGAAATTAAGTTAAGAATTAAGCTTTAACTTATAAATTCTTAATCGAACACTAAAAACTAGATGATTTTATGTTTTCTAGCTCATGAAACAATTGGAAATAACCAAACCTAGTTTTTTATTTAATTTGTATTTTTTTGATTTTTTTCTTTATAGGATAAATTCAAAGTTTCTTTAAATCCAGATTCGCAAAAGAATTTTTGAATACACTCAACCTAGCACCTACCCCAAAACTGGTGTTAGGCAATAACGCTTAAGAAAAAAACGTCTGCAAAAAAACTCTGAACAAATTTTTGTTATAACTTTGTTTTCAGTTTCGGGCATTCTTCCCATTTTTTGTAATTTTAATCCAGATGAAACAACGCCCAAAAGGAGAATGGGCAAAAATGTATGGGAGCTGGTCTCCCTTTTCAACACCAATGTGTCATACATGGTTGGAAAGGTAATGACGTGTATATCAATTAATTATATGGACGTAAGGCTCTAAACCATGGGGTTCAAAAGATATTGCTCTTCAAAGCACCGAAAAAGACATTAATGCAACTTTTCATTTGGAACTTGTCTTACCACCCATAGTAAAGTGTCATACATCGTTGAAAAGATTATTACGTTTACTTCATTTTGTTATATAGCCGTTAAGATGTACATCATGGTGTTAAAAAGTTATTAAGCCATCAAAAACGACAAAAAAAAATTATAATGCAATTCTTCATTGGCAACTGGTCTACCAACTCAACAGTAATCTGTCATACATCGTTGTAAAGGTTATTACATGTGTTTCATTTCATTATGAAGCTCTTAAGCCATTAAGCTCTAAACCATGGGGTTCATGGGGTATTTGGCTTCAAAGCATTAAAAACTATAATAATGCAGTTCCTCATTGGTAAATGGTATACCAACTCAACAGTGATCTGTGATACGTCAGTGAAAAGGTGATTGCGTGTACTTAATTTTTGTATAGAACCGATAAAGTGTAGGTATTGGGTTTGGGAGGCAATTGGCAAAAATGCATAAAAAAGCAATAATGCTCAGCAGAAATGTGACATTTATCGTTATAAAGTATAAAGCATGTTCTTTAATTTTTGAAACAGTGCAATTCTTCATTGGAAATGGTCAACCGACACAACAGTTATGAGTCATACGTTTTTCAAAAGGTAATTGCAATCGCATCATTTAATTATACGGCCGATAAGCTCTAAGTCATGGGGTCCAAGAGATATTCGGCTTCAAAGAACCAACAACTTCAATAATGCATTTCGTCATTGTGTACTCTTCTAACTGCTCAACAGCAATAAGTCATATATTGCTGAAAAGATAATTGTGTTCTCTTTATTTTACTATATGGCCATTAAGCTGTATATCATGGGGTTCAAAAGATATTTGAAAAAACACGGAAATGCGTTATTGCGCTATTCTACGTTTTTCCTAAAAAGAGATCTTGCAGGCCTGTGAATTTGTCCATTTCTGCCTATCCATCTATCACCGTATACTTCATCCAGCTAATTCTTAACTTCACGACCATAGTGGGCCGGAGCACCATCTTGTTGGAAATATGATGACTAGCTTCAGCAGTGGAACATCCTCCAATTGGTCTGGTAGATTATTTTGTAAAAACTCCAAATAGTTAGTTGAATTAAGTCGGGGTGGTAATTTGAAAGGCTCGATTAATTTATTTCCAATTACACCTGCAAACATATTGACACTGAATCTGTGCTGAATTGATATTTGCCGTCTTGAATGTGGATTGCTCGAATCCTATGTATGGAGAATATGGAAATTCGTAATACCATCTCTTGTGAATTGAGATTCGTCTGTCATCCAAGCTTCTCTCTAGCAACCAGTTACAAACTTCGAGTCTCTTTTCAAAAAGCGCTCTTATCCAACTGTAATCGTAACTTTAACTTGATAATCGGATGAACTAATGTGTTTTTTTATTTTTGTACACCACTTATTTAGTTAGTTTACCCATTAAACATTTATACCCCAAATTTAGCTCTCCCTGAGAAGAGGTAAGGTAATTAGGGTTTCGGCAGCAAGTCAAGTAGGCATAAGTACACTTTTAACCCTTTTTATGAGTTGAACACCATTTAAAAATAATATCTGGCAACCCTAAAAACGTATCAGCTCAACTTAAACATAATTATAAAGGCTAGTATTTTTATTAAAAAAGAAGTCCAAAATGAAGTCCCTACCATTAGTACTGACAGAGAAATTGACCTTAACATGGGTCAGGATACACCAAGGTGAGCCTTTTTTTAAATCGTCAAAAAGTGATGTCAAAGTTTAAAATCAAACTTTACTGTGAAACAATATGATCAAGAATCACATCCCAAAGTATGGCACATGAATTACCGGACACCCTCTAGAATAATCGTGGTAGCTTGTGTTGTCCAAGAAAATTTTCGACATAGGCGTCTGCCTGGTGACTGAGCATACCCTAAGCGGAGCAACGGAGTCGCGTGAGCTGCATGTGGGACAGAGGACCAAAAAAGCAAAAAGGGAGTTAAAATCCCGGAACCCGTGAAGCGTCCAACCCAAGGTAAGTACTTTAGCGACCATAATTATTATTATTATTATTTTTTACTTGTTCAATTTAAATCTGTTTTCAATATTCGTTATCATTATTATAGTTTTATCATTATTTCATTGATTATTTTGATTACATATTTTAATTATAAATAGAAGAAATAATTTAATTAAAAATATGATCGCTACAGTACTTTTGTTTAAAAAAAACTATTAACAATATATTCCGGTTAAATTTTGTTTTTAAAAAATCGCCGAAAATTGAGGAAAGAGCCCCCAAATTTTACAAAAACAATTTACATTCAAAATATTGGGGCGACATACCTCACTATACGCCGCGCTGGAATGCTGTGTGCTTGCATAGACTATTTATGAAAGCAAGCAAAAAAAAAACAAAAATCTTATAAAAAAGTAATTTTAGTAATTTTAAATTTTCTCAAAAACTTGAAGAAATAAAACCATTCAGTTTTTTCGTGTTCAATTCAGAAATTAAATTGGCACTGACCACAATATCCAAATTTAGCTCTTCGTTTCACAATTTCGAAAAAAAATTCACAATTTTAAAAAATATTGGTCTAAACTTTTTTTTTTTTTTTTTTTCAAAATTTTAAGTTTGCTTGCAATATGCAAAATTTTCAAAAACCATTAGCCTAAATAATTTAATTAAAATTAATGATTTAAGAAGAAGTTTCTGGCTTTCAAAACCGGTATAGTACTTCATTGTAAGTTTTGCCGTTGCTTTTGAATATTTTATTTTTCATTTTAAGTATTTTTTTCTAAAATGCCCCTACCTTCTTCTTTAGAAAAAAAAATGCTTGATTTTGACCCCTCTACAAAAAAACGTTATCAATTTTTGGCGCCAAAGTTATCGTACTCGTGACGGTTTTGGCAAAATTTTGACGGAAATTTAGATTTTTCAAGGAAATATTTCTACATTGAGCAAGAAACACTTAACTCCTGAACAAACCACTTTAAAATTAAAAGCTAACATAAATTATAGACAACCAATACTCAACGTACTTAGGTAAATTAAAAGTTACACTTTGAACTTTTTCAACTTTGACGTTTTAAACTTAAAAGTAAACACTTTAAAATTGAAAATGGCACTTTTAAAGGCCTTTTAAAAGAATTCAATCTGGAATTTAAAGTTCAAAACTTAAAACCTATTTAAAAATGTCATACCCATTTTACAACGTTCACTCCCTATTAATTCAAGAAGTGTTCTTAAAGCTCTAACTTTTAACTTCGATTTAAAATGGCTTCCTTTAAAATTAAAATGGAACACTTTTAAAATTATATTTGAAAATGTTCACTTTAAAGTTCTGGCTAACCAAAGTCAAGTACAAAAAATGGGCACGAAAAAAGTCAATGTCCTCTCTAGGGAATAACATAAGAACCTTAAGTCCAAAGTTTGAAGAAAATCGCTTCAGCCGTTTAGGCTGCAGGTCGAGGTACAAAAAGACGGACAGAGGACAGACGGACAGACAGACAGAATTGCGAGACCCACTTTTTTCGCGTTCTCTATCATCGTAACGTTGGGGAAAATTATTATATCGATTTTTTTTTTTGTACGAATCCTAAACTTGTCCTATACTACGTATATCGCAAATAAAAATGTACTCGAATTTTGGACATTTTAATACTAACACTTTTAAGTTATAACTAATTTTAACTGAAGCAAATGTGAGCTATATAAAATTTAAATTTAATTAATTTATAAATTTTAAAAATTTAAATTTTAAAATTAAATTAGTTCTTGTAGCATTTTAGAAATTTAAAGTGATATCTCTTACTTTTAAAGCTAACGGTTTGAAAACAGTAGCTTTTCACTTAATTTCACACTTCATTTCAACATAAGTTTTAATTTTCACTATGATTTCTGAAGTGATTTCACACAAACTTAATTTTACATTTCTCGGAAAATAAGAAATTATTTTCAACATAAAATACACCCTAACACCACGACCCTCTTCTTCTTTTTACCTACATAGGTATATAGTATATAATAAAGTTGCTTAAACAAATCAAAAACAGATAGCCGCACTTTTAAATTCAAATCCAACAGTGCCTCAACAACTCAACCTCTATCAAAGAGTGCTTTAATGCAAACATTGACACGCGTGGAAACAACGGTTATTTACCAACTCAAATTCCACCTGACAACTATTGTTTGAAGATTAACACTTTACCAAAATGGCACGACCGAACGAAGATGGCGCGGTGTATTATGACACGGCGCGGTGGCGGGTGACTGACGTGGTTGCGCGAAGTCCGCAATACTCCGAATTTAAATTATTATTGTTCTTCATCATCACCACCATAGTTAGCTGTTGTTTAAATAGTCCTTAAGCGGCGAAAACACCGATTGGTCTTGAGATGTCATCAAAGCAGGATTATCACTGTTTAAATATTTTTTGTTTTGTATTTTTTTTTTTTGTTGTTTAAATGGAAGAACAATATAGCTGCCGGAAACATTTAGGGATGAAATCATAATGTATTCACAGCACAGACATTATTTCCCCCTATAGATTGAGTCAAACTATACACCTATCTCGTAAAGTGTAGTCTTCTGTGGCATGAATTTGACACCCACTTATAAAAAGACTTTCTCGTCTTAGCTCTCGTTTGTTAATTAAACGATATTCATTATTTTTTAAATTTTAGACTAGGAAGAATTGCGCTGTTAAGGGTTTTTTTTTAGTAAAGTATAAACCTGGCAGGGGCAGGGGGTGGCAAACAGGCGAAAGCTTATTCCTCTGACTACTTTTTTTTCAAAATTGTACTATTTTTGTTTTCAAAATTGAATGCTCTTATCAATTCTTAGTCAAACACTGAACAGTTCTAGGATTTTTTACTTTTCAAAATATTGGAAAATAAATGAACCAAATGATCATTAAAGCAACCGGTTGATTTTATCACTTCCTTTTATCTTGTTTATACTTAGTATATTTGGTTTCTTTAATTATAATATTATTTAAAATAAAAGTCCTAGAACTATCCGGTTTCAGTTTTTGACTAAAAATTGATAAATAGAATTGAATTTTGAAAAAAAATTTGAAATTGAAAAAGTGAAATTTAGAAAAAAAAAAATTAATTTGAAATTTTTTTCTTCAAAATTTTGAGTTTGTAAACTTTAACTGTTTATTAAACAACATAGGTACATGATTTAAAAATAAAATAAGAAAAGGGGTTTCTGGCTTTCCAAAAAAGGTATAAGATGATATTGTAAGTGTTACCGCTGTCCTTTCTGTTTTAAGATATTTTTTTTTTATAAAGTTGCCTCTCCAGCTTGAACGGGGGAATATACCCCCTCCTTTACTTCGTGTTTGCTCAATTTGACTTACACGGGCTCCTACCCTTTAGCACCTCATATATGGGATATTCGCAAAAAAAAGTAGGTATGGTTATTATATATGAATTTTTGAAGTTTTTTGTTTTTCAAAGCCGTGTTTTTAATTTTTTTTTTGTTTTTTTTAAAGATTGTTGTATAAGAGTCTTCATTAAAAAAAACCTATGGCTGGCCAATTATTGAAACTAGCTGACCTTTTATCACGGGTCGTTGCCCTTTTAACTGGTAGGTATACTTCTTTTACGAATATCCCACAAATGAGGTGCTAAAAGTCTTATACGACCTTGAAAAAATAAATTTTAAAAATTCAATTAAACATAAACTATGGCTGACCAATTACTGAAAGTAGCTGACCTTTTTTGACCAATTACTGACCTTTTAGATGGCATACTTTTTTTGCGAATATCCCATTTATGAGGTGCTAAAGGTTAGGAGCCACCTATACGGTTTAGATTTTTGTCACGACTTATGGGAATCACCCGAACGATGTATACCTTACTTCTGTTTGTTAGTTGCTATAGACTCCGAAACCTCATTACCTATTAACCACAGCGCAGCGTAGCGCCAGCGCACCTTCAGTCTTATCTTTGTTTGCTATCGGGAACTCTTATCAGAACACCTTTTTTTTTTTTTTTGATTTTAAAAAATGTTTGGTTTCTAAAACAATGGGTACCTTAATTTTCCCTAATTTTTCCAATTTTGCAGAACTCTTTCTAAAACCCACCAGGAACTCTAGAACTCTTCGTTTTAAGTAATGTTAAAAAACAAGCTCAGAACTCTTTTTCTCGAAAAAAGTCCTTGCTGCATGAAGAAAGCAAAAAAGCTTCTTTTTTCAAATTTTAACACTTCATTCGCCAGAACTTTTGAAAAAAACTATGAGGAACTCTAGAACTCTTTGTTTGCTGTTCAATTTTAAACAATTCTTTTGCTAGCTTCACAGGAATTCGCTTTAAAATGTAAAACATTTTACCAAAAACTATTTCTAAGACTACGTTACGTATACCTCGAATAGAACCGACAGTTTTGGAGTGCTTCTTAGTTTGTTTAGACTTTAGTGAAACAATTAAATGCGAAGTCCATGCTGTTCCAAATTTGTGTTATATTTTCCATACCTTCAACTTTTACCATCATACTGGCATCGGGGTGAGTGCGTTTCTTTGTGAGTGCGTGTGTTTAAGGGAAAAGAGTGATTAAGATGCCTACTCCATAATTTACAATTTAAAGTCCTTTAAAATGACATTAAGGATTATCCTAATGTGATAAGGCCGACACGCTATGAGAATACATAAATTCGAGGAGCAAAAGAACAAATTTTGATGGGATTAGTCATAATCTGTTTAGCAAGACAGAGACTTTCCAAAGAAACAACAACAAAAAAAAAAACAAGCAAAGAAGCGAAGAGAAAAAAAAAATACAAAGGTCCTGTTGGTTGTTAAAAAATATGTAAAGGAAATTATAGATTCCACAGGGGATGTGAGGAATTATTATTTTCCTCGAGTTTTCTCATCGAGCTATATGGTGATGTGGTATATTTTTTTAAATTTTTAGTAGATATATGTATAATACGCATATTTTTTCCTACTTTACCATGATAGGTTCAAATACATCATATATAATTTTGCATGTCCTTGTGCTAGAGAACTCTGAAGGATAATAATGTTCGTATATTCCGAACAGGGATTTTTTCCAGTCTTCTACTTTTCTTCTGCTTTCACAGTCTGGCTCATTGTGACAACGAAAAACATCTTCTGCTTGTCAAAGATATTGTATCCTTGCAGAGCTTAAGTTTCTGATACATGATGAAACACCATATCATTGCAACCCGAAACTCCCCCTTACCTATTCTGTCTTGCTGCCGGAGACTTTCTCTGGGAGAGTTTTTCGTTTTGTTTTTTTTTTTAATGGCAAAAGTTGTGCTCTGATTATGGATATATACCAACAAAATATGTATTTTTTTGTTCAAGGGTAAAACCGAAACAGCGGAAGGATAACGTTTGAGTGGGGATTGTGTGGCGGTATAAAGAGGATATTGTCATGACGGATGGTATGATGAATGGGCAAAACTGTGATATCAGAAAGGTTTTTGCAAAACCGAAAGGTTTATTTTTGGCAGAGTTTATTTTATATTTTTTTTTTTTGTTTTTAATATGTGCGGGTCTTAAGTTATCTGTCAAAAAATATAATATGGGTTGGGTGTAAATAAATAAATTGTTTGAATTAAATTGGAGCTCTTCAGTTAGACTTTTGTAATTGTATCTTTTCAAAACCATTTCTCCATGAATTTTCAACTAAGTTTCGGTTTTTTTTTTTTTTTTGATATTGATATAAACAAAACGATTAAGAAGATTCATTATGTTTGCAACGAAAAATGGTAAAATGTTTTTTTCTTTCAGATTGTTGTAACCGGGTTGTTTATAAAAGAGCGGAGATAATGACGCTTAGGAAATGATAATGAGCGTTGGAGAGCTGAGAGTGTCAAATATTGATGCCTTAACCCTAAGTGTAAGACAAAAAAATATTATCAAAAATATGAAACAGCACCAGAATTTCTTTCGAGACTGTTATAGGATATTCGGCCTTAGACTCTAGATTGTACATTAAAACAACATAAATTCTCAAAAACTACAGTTTATTCTACATTAACATTTTGTTATTGTTTTATTACATTACAAAATGTAATAAAATACATTGGGGCATATTCATAGTCGCAGATAGACCCAGGTAAAACTAAACTACAGTTAAAGAAAATTTTGGCTCAATGAATACAGACCGATTTTAATTACAAATTGTTGGTTTTATATTTTTATAAGATAATTAACTTGGTATACTACACAAATAGCTTCAAATATTTTGAAATGATAACCTTAAAAAAATAGAATCAACGTCCGAAAATTCAACCAAAGCTATGTTTAACTTAGACCCAGGTCTAAAGTGACTATGACTATGCCCCATTATGTCTACCTATGCTTAAGTACTCGTAGATTCATTAACACACTTGATCGCACGAACTTACTCTTGCATCTAATAGTCGAAGAGCCACTGAACAAAAATTGCAAGGGTGTTCGTCAAAGCCGATTTTTTGACATTTGATAGAGTTTAGGGTGTAGATCCAAAATGTCTTGGTCAGCCAGCTGAAGGGTGAGGCCTTCGCTCTTGACACGCTCCCAACCATGTTAAAAAAAAAAATGCAAAATAAAATCGCGTTCGTCAAAGCTGAAATTTTATAGAAATATTCATTTGTCTATTATAAAACAAGAGAACATTGGTCAGCCAGGTGAACCTGTGGCCATCTTTGGTCAGCCACCCGAAATAGCATTTTTCTTAATTTTTTTTCAAATAAATCGATTGATCTCGATTTGTATTATTCAGAGAGAAAAAAGAAATTGTTCTTCTCAAAATTCGAAGTATTTCTTGGCTAAAGTTAAACTCTCCAAAGTCAGCCCCCAAGGAGATAGAGAGCAGCAACCTTCTCAAAATTTGTTTTTTAAATTTTGTCCATGTTAATATTTAAAAAAAAATATCTATAAATCAATATCTGTTCTTTGGAGTGGAAAAACTGTTCAAATAAAAAAATTCTCTTTAAATTCTTGATATATTTGTTGGGGTCTACCACGATATCTAGAAAGCAATAATCCATAAAGCAATAATCCATAAAGCAAAAATCCCGAAAGTAAAAATCTAGAATTGAAAAAATCTCGATAACAAAAATCTAGAAAGCATAATCTCAACTCAAACAACACAAATCTAGAATACAAAAATCTATAATGACTATTAATTTTTGGGTTGCAATTCGCGCGCGAAATGTAACTATTGTCTCAAAAATTAAAAGAGAATCACGATTGATCAGTAAACTGCACATGCGTCCATCCAACTATACAAGTAGGTACCTAAATTTACGTCCCTTATATTGGCGGACACTTTGTGGCGGAATTGAAAAAAAGTTGGTATCTGTTTTTGTAGCTAATTAAGTACTAACTTCTTGCTCAATCCAAAAATTTGAATCTCGCTTAGTTTTAAAGTTATTGAAAATTCGAAGTTAGCAAACGAAATCTAAAATAATGGACATTTTGAAGTAAATTTGGTACCGAAATTTTTAGCTTTTTAAATGCACTTCAGTTCTGAAAAAATAAATTCCGTATCTGTAACAGTTTTCTAAATATTCATATATTTATATAATATATGGGGACGAACATTCGAAAATACTAATTTTTTTTAAAATCCTAAATTGTAGCTTTTTAAATGCTAATTTATTGCCCAAAAATTAATTTCGTATCTCTTAAGGGTAGGTACATTTTTATTTGAGTTTTAAGTTTAAAGAGTGCACTTCCGGTTCGCTAAAGCTGGCGGACAAAATCTCAAAAACTGAGATTTTCCATTTTTATCTTTTGCCAGAATTTGTAGCTTTTGAAATGCTGATTGGTTGAGCAAACTCCAAATTTGTAGCTCTAACGGTTTATTTAATATTTAAGTTTCCGCTGGCAAAAGTTACCAACAAACGGACGTTCTTAAATCTAAAAAAAATTTTTAAAATCAAAAAAAAAAAGTTTGCCCAATTTGAAGCTTCTCTGAACTAGATTAACCGTCTAAACCGCGATTTTGCAGCTCACGTGGTTTTTTTGTTATACAAAATGCCGCTAATATAAGATTTTAACGGTCAAAATTTGAATTTATAAACTTTTTTCTTACTAGGAATTGTAGCTTTTGAAATGGGAATTTGTTGCTCAAAAATTTATTTTGTAGCTTTTACTGGTGATTTTTTATTTGGTTTTTAAGTTTAAAAAGTTAGTTTCATTCTAGATAACGTCATGAATCCCTATTTCTTGTCATAATTCAATTTTCAAACTCTCTCAAGTCAGCCTTAAAGAAAATAGAGATAGGCAAAGTTCGTTGTTAATTTTTTGTATTTATTGTTATTATACATAAATACTAGTTAGCCTTGGAATAAGCAATATGAATGTGGCAGTATTGCCGCTGAGATATTTGAAAAAGTCGCAAAAATAGGGGTCCCGAGAAAAAAAATGTCGCCTTTGAAAAATTATTTAATATAATAGCCAAATCAAACGAAATCCTTATAAATTGCAAAAAAAAAAAAAAAAACATATTTGCGTTGTTTTAAGTTTTAGTTTTATTAAAATAATTATCAGGTGCAAAAGAAATAGGTTCTTACTGTTTCAAATTAATTTTAACAAAAATAAATTCATTTTGATTAAATACAAGGAGAATGGGCAAAAATGTATGGGAGCTGGTCTACCTACTCAACACCAATGTGTCATACATGGTTGGAAAAGTAATGACGTGTATATCAATTAATTATATAGACGTAAGGCTCTAAACCATGGGGTTCAAAAGATATTGCTCTTCAAAGCACCGAAAAAGACATTAATGCAACTCTTTATTTGTAGCTTGTCTTACCGCCCACAGTAAAGTGTCATACATCGTTGTAAAGATTTTTACGTGAACTTCATTTTGTTATATAGCCGTTAAGATGTACATCATGGTGTTAAAAAGTTATTAAGCCATCAAAAACTGCAAACAAAATTAAAATGCAATTCTTCATTGGCAACTGGTCTACCAACTCAACAGTAATCTGTCATACATCGTTGTAAAGGTAATTACATGTGTTTCATTTCATTATTAAGCTCTTAAGCCATTAAGCTCTAAACCATGGGGTTCATGGGGTATTTGGCTTCAAAGCATTAAAAACTATAAAAATGCAGTTCCTCATTGGTAAATGGTATACCAACTCAACAGTGATCTGTGATACGTCATTGAAAAGGTGATTGCGTGTACTTAATTTTTGTATAGAACCGATAAAGTGTAGGTATTGGGTTTGGGAGGCAATTGGCAAAAATGCATAAAAAAGCAATAATGCTCAGCAGAAATGTGACATTTATCGTTATAAAGTATAAAGCATGTTCTTTAATTTTTGAAACAGTGCAATTCTTCATTGGAAATGGTCAACCGACACAACAGTTATGAGTAATACGTTTTTCAAAAGGTAATTGCAATCGCATCATTTAATTATACGGCCGATAAGCTCTAAGTCATGGGGTCCAAGAGATATTCGGCTTCAAAGAACCAACAACTTCAATAATGCATTTCGTCATTGTGTACTCTTCTAACTGCTCAACAGCAATAAGTCATATATTGCTGAAAAGATAATTGTGTTCTCTTTATTTTACTATATGGCCATTAAGCTGTATATCATGGGGTTCAAAAGATATTTGAAAAAACACGGAAATGCGTTATTGCGCTATTCTACGTTTTTTCCAAATATATTTTGAACCCCATGGTTTACAGCTTCATGGCAGTATAGTAAAATAAAGAGAGCGCAATAACCTTTTCAACAATGTATGACTTATTGCTGTTGAGTAGTTAGAAGAGTACACAATGAGGAAATGCATTATTACAGTTGTTGGTTCTTTGAAGCCGAATATCTTTGAACCCTATGACTTATAGCTTATCGGCTATATAATTAAATGATGCGATTGCAATTACCTTTTCAAAAACGTATGACACATTACTGTTGAGTCGGTTGACCATTTCCAATGAAGAATTGCACTGTTATTCTATTTGCCGATTTTTAGGCCTAAATACCTCTCGAACACCATGGTCTATATCTTAACGGCTTTCAAAAAATAAAGAACATGCTTTATACTTTATAACGATATATGTCATATTTCTGTTGAGTAGGTGCCGCAGCTTCCAATGCGGAATTGCATTATTGCTTTTTTATGCATTTTTGCCAATTGCCTCCCAAACCCACTACCTACACTTTATCGGTTCTATACAAAAATTAAGTACACGCAATCACCTTTTCACTGACGTATCACAGATCACTGTTGAGTTGGTAGACCAGTTTCCAATGAAGAATTGCATTATAATTTTTGTTACCGTTTTTGATGGCTTAATAACTTTTTAACACCATGATGTACAACTTAACGGCTATATAACAAAATGAAGTAAACGTAATAATCTTTTCAGCGATGTATGACACTTTACTGTGGGTGGTCAGACAAGCTCCAAATGAAGAGTTGCATTACTGTCTTTTTCGGTGCTTTGAAGAGCAATATCTTTTGAACGCCATGGTTTAGAGCCTTACGTCTATTTAATTAATTCATGTACACGTCCTTACCTTTTCAACGACATATGACATTTTACTGTTGAGTAGGTAGGGCACTTTTCCCATTCTCTTTTATTTCTTAAATAAGTAGATACATACATAAATACATACATCTATATTTAAGTATCACTTTTCTTTTAATGAATAAATAAGTTAAATTAATTAAAATTAACTTAAGTATAAGCTTAAACAAAGAGATCAGTGTTCAGTCAATTTACAGTCAAAGTTAAAAACAAAAAATAAATAAATTTACATTCTATTTGCAGAATTTTCTTTAAATAAGAATATTAAGTACATTTTGGGAATTATTGCACATTATTTATAATGCAGGCTCTTATGCTTTTATTTATATTTGAATTGCTTTTGAATTACTTTTGAAACTATCTCTGTCATTTCTCTTTCTAATTCTTATAATTAAAAAAAGAAAGAAGAAACAAATCTTGTTGAAGGGAAAACCAAACATATTATATACAACATCGAGTCGAACCAAATTGATTTCGTTTACAGATTGAAATTCTGTGACTGTGAAAAGAAGGTTGGAAAGTTTTAATCAACCGAAAAGATAAGTTTTCTAGAGATGGGGTCGAAAATTCGCCTGATTTCAGAAAAGGGGTCAAAATAGACACTTTTTGAAAAAGTCGTATCCTGGTCGCTTTATGTGGGATATAGAATGTGGGATATAGAAATAAAAAGAATGCAACTTCGTTTTAACAAATTTAATTCAAAGTAGGTATTTTAAAACTAGTATTAAGTTATTTAAGAAGACAAACAAAATGTTAATTAATAAGACCGTCGTATATTCACGTCAATCGTGCGTCACTGTTCGTCGTCAAGTGTGTTGTTCTTTCCCAGAATATTCTCAAAGGGCTTGATGGCAGCTTAAATAGAGTGGAGAGTTGCAGACATAGGACAGTGGCGTAGTTAATTCATACTGACATTCCAGAATAATAGTTGGTAACTTATGTTCATAGGCTTAACACAAATTGGGCGGGAGTTGAAATTGCAGCAATTGCAGTTGCAGTATTATAATATAATATGTATATATTTATATATGCAGTTTAAGTTGGAAGGCATTAAATTGAATTAAAAAAAAAAATATTTTAATGTATTTTTAAGAAAGCGTAATTGCAGTAAGAGTTGCAGTTAATTAATGCAAAGTTAATTTATTGTGAAAAAAGCTAAAAAAATGTTCACTGTTCAAATGTTCAATTTGAAAGTTTGTAAAATAATTAATAATGACCCCGAAAGTAAGCCTGGCCTTAATAAAAGTAGACTGTAGCTGCATTTTACAATAATTCATAACATAAGAGTACGTAAATAATAGCTAAAGTGGGATAAAACTCGCAGGATGAACATGGCTATCCACAAGTCAAGTTACAAGTTGCATTTGCATTTAAAAAAATATGAACGACTGGGTCGACACGACGTTTTGGTAAAAGAGTGGTATACAAAGTTTAATCAAAATATTTACAGCCATTTTAAAAAAAAATTTGATAAAAGAGAAATCGTTGTATGGCAGCTACCCGTTCTAGATGACACAAAATTTGAAGCAAATCCGTTCAACAGTTTAGGCTCTAGCTCGATGTACAAACATTAGGACGAACAGACAAACAGACCGACGCACCGCCGACGGACAGCTTGGCGAAAATCACTTTTTTGGACTTCTCCATCATTGTAATGTTAGTTTTGATTAAAACTTCAAAATTTGTTTTTGATACGAAATCAATACTTGCCTTAAATAGCAAATAAAAAAGGATTGTGTTCTATTAATATAGATAGCAAAATTTAACATAATGTTGGTGGAAAGTGCAATAGTAGAAAAATAGTTCATGTTTTTATTTGCTTTTATTTGATTAACGATCAATAACATAATATTGGAAAAATATAAAAATACCTTAACAAAATTCAATATTAATTTTTGATTGTTGACTATTTTTGTAAGAACACAAATTAGCTATGTAAACTTAAAGCCAAAAAACAATCTCGCGGGTTTATTACAAACACCAAAATCCGTTCGATCGTTGTCGAGAAAATTTGAAAAATACGTCATAAGTTATTCATAAAAATGAAATATCCTACTAGATTGTAGTTACTATGTCTTTTGGGTTAAGACTTTAATGTGGCTAAGCGTTTTCCTTTATTAATAGAATTGAATAATTATGGGAAAGTGTATAAAAGTCCAAAGTCTAACAAAATATTTTTCGTCTGAATTTTTTTTGTTTAATAAAATTTCTGTGCGAATTTTGGAACGCAATATTGTTTGTACTTTTAAGAAATACTTTTTCCCAAAATTTTAAAAAAATCGCTTTTGCCAGTTATGAGAGAATAACTAAAAACCCGTCAACTTTAATTTAGAGAATTAAAAAATAAAAACAAATATGCAGTTTTGTTAAAATTGCTTTGAACTTTAAGTTTAAGAAATTTAATCCAAATCTTTAGCCCTTTAGCAGGGCTTACTATTAATATTTCTGATGTCTGAGAGTGACTGATTTTTCTCAATTCACTTGGTTTTAAGTCATAAAAGACAATCTTTAAACTAAAAAATTCTGTTTCTTAAAACGCAATACCATAAAGAATATACGTTCAAAATCTCAAGAGGAAAAAAAGATAAGTCTTTTTGAGACGCAAAAGCTTATTTAAACCCATTGTGCCCGTGGGGTTTTAAAAAGTTGCTGCATTTCTTTGTTCAGAAACCAGAACTCCGATTTTTAAAATTCTTTTTGTTTTGAAAGGCTAGTTTATGTTGGGAATGTTCGAAATATTTATGTATTATCTCCCTACTGGAAAGGGCAGAACAACGTCTGCCGGGTGTCAATAGTAGATTATATTTTATATAGAAATTATTATTATCTACAAAAATATGTTAGAACATTTTGTCTCTATTATATCATTCTTATATTTAATATAAGTACCTCCATCTTACCAAAGTATTTTTGTCCCCTTTTATCGATTTGGACATGCATCACAAAAAAAAATGTTTAATCGATTTGACCACGAAAATTAATTCAATTGACTGAACCGTTCAGTTGATGAGTTCCATTAGCATCCGAGCCTGATTGGCGTTCAAGCAACCAGCTTTTAAAAATAAAAAGCAAGTGCATGACTATCCAATTGTAAATTAATTACGCTCGTTGCTCCCGATATCCACCTTTACCGTAACTATACTTTATACCTACCACCAACACCCACAACAAAAAAATGCATTATGGTGCGGTAGCGGCAGCGCTAGCCGTGCAAATAATTTGTGTTAATACAATTTTTGAATCACGATGGTTTTTTTTTTTTGTTATTTATAAAAAGTATAGGTAGGAAAGGAATATACGTATTTTATTTTATAATTTTTATTTTTCACTCGTGTGTCCTTTAGGACATTATTGTGTAACGGAATGTAAAATGTGTGCACTGTAATAAATACAATTCGTTGCTTAAAAAAAAAAACATATAAAATAAAACAACCACTCATCGAAATTTTATATAAAAATTAAAAAAAAAAAAAAAAAACCTTAAAAGAGTTGCGTCAATTGTGAGGAATGAAATACATTCAAAATATAACTGCATCCGAATTGAAAAAATGCGTTCTTTTAGCAAGGAAACACTTTTTACGACAATTTTCCTTTTTTTTGTATATTAAAGGTATAAATAAACACCTACTATTAAGGGTAAGTTATGGACTCACTAATCGAAAACCTAACCTTGAGATTTAAATTTAGCATGACATTATAATAAAAAACATAATTACATAATACCTATACGGATAGACAAAAATTTGGTTCCTCTATCGCTGCTTTCCTAAAACTACGAATTTTTACTGAGTTTTTATCTCAGTATCTCTAAAACGTAATTATACATACCTACTTGGAATAAATAGAATGATGATAGGTATATGGCATTTCCCTGCTCTAGCACTAATAGCATATCCCTATTGAGACTTGGTAAGTTGCGTTCAACGCCGTCTGCATGTCACAAAGAGTACCCTGTATGTGATATCAATTTTTTTTCGATTTAGCTTTCAACGCATTTCCCATAAGAGAAAACCAAAAACAGCTCTAAGAAAAATTAGTTTTACCAAATTATTTTATATGAACGGGCATACAAAACACAATTAGAATAGAATAATAAAATACGTAAGTTTGTAAATCAAGAGGAAAATATTATCGAAACTTAATGCTTATTTGCTGTATTTTGCAGATAAAAATGTAAGCAAACCTGTGTTGTTGTTATTGTTTTCTAAAAGGAATGAATATCGCCGTCAAAATGATATCATGTGCGTAGAGGGAAGGGCTTTTAGGGCACTAGAGTTACCCATGGATTTAAATGAAATATTATTTTTACATATTTTTTTTAGGAAAAGAAGAAAATATAAACCGAGAAATTTCACTTTGAAATTTGACAAGTGTCGAAATGTCAAAATCTGAGGATGCCAATCGATTAAGAAGGGTGGTATTACCTAGTGTATCGGCCAGCGCTCTCTAGCACCAATAGAAACCGAGAAATTTCACTTTGAAATTTGACCAGTGTCGAAATTTCAAAATCTGAGGATGCCAATCGATTAAGAAGGGTGGTATTACCTAGTGTTTCGGCCAGCGCTCTCTAGCACCAATAGAAACCGAGAAATTTCACTTTGAAATTTTACAAGTGTCGAAATGTCAAATCTTAGGGCGCCAATTAATTTAGCTGGTGGATTTTAGCTAATGTCACGGCCAGCACTCTAAGCGCAGTGGAAACCGAAAAAATTCCACTCGACACTTTGACAGTTGTTGATAGCCCGAAAAATCCCACCTTTTACTTTGACAGTTAATAGTTAGGGACAAGATTTAAAAAAAAAAACGAGTAAGCCCCCATGGCGAAAAATCTAAAAACCGATTCGTTCTAACTCCAAAAGAAAATGCGCAAATTTGCACTAAAAGTCTTCGTATCTCTAAGTTTAGATTGGGAAGTTTGTGTACGGACTCACGCCAGTTGTTGCAAAGAGAAGTGCGGGGTAAGAGGTCTCGTGAGGCATGTAGAAAATATAAACACCGGACTTATGAGTCTGCTTTGTTGTTCCTACAATGTGGAAGTTGTTGTTGTTACAATGCATTTTGAGGCACCTCACAGTTTGTAATGTTAACACGATGGTACTCACTAGTCCGTTCTCAATCTTCCCAATCTAAACAGGGTCTATGAAACAAACAATTCACATAAATTATTAATAATCCTAACTACGCCTTTGTCTTGATTTTTGTCTAACCAAGCATTATTGTTGTTGTTTCTCGTTGTGAAAGTAGTTTGTTTACATTTTTTATCTACAAAGTAAAGCATTTTATTAATCTGTTTCGATATAATTCACGCTTGATTTACAAACTCACATGTTTAGTTATTCTATTGCAATTATAATATGAATACCCGTTCATATAAAAGTAATTAGAAAAAGTAATGTTATTGAGGACCCTTTTTCGTTTTCTCTTATGGGAAATACATTGAATGCGAAATTGAAATAAAAATGTATATCACATACAGGGTTCACGATTTGACTGCTAGGTGCCGTAGTACCAAGTGTCAATAGGACCTAGGAGCTCGCAATAGGATGACTCATCTTTTTTGCCAAATGAATCGTACCTATCAGTGGCGTATCGTGAATTATTTGAATTGGGAAGTCCAAGTAAAATCAATCAAATTCAGAATGCCCAAAAATGTATGGGTGAAAAACCCAGAGTCGAATAAGAAAAACCATATGGTTTTACTTCAAGGTTTCTTTTCCAGCTAAAGCATGTACGCCCGACAAGTCATACACCTTACATTAATTGTCAATTCAATACAAGTGAAAGGATGTGGCTTTTTCAGCCAGCCGGAACGCAACGCTGGAAAATGTTCGATGGTGCGCATTTTGAAATTTTAATGCAGCCTCAATTGCATCGTTCGGCGTCGTCGTCCGCGTCATTGTCTTCGTGGATCGGTGGGAGGGGGAGTCCTTGGCAGTGTTCTCCAATGTAATAAGCCCATCATGTGTGAAGCTCTGGATTTACATCAGCCTAAGCGTTCCATGTTCCACTTTCACGCATGTTTTTTTTTTTTTTTTGCTGTATGCCTTTCGTGTTTCAATCCATCCCCCCTTTGATATAACCGGCCGGCGCCTTCGCCCAATCAATTTGCATAATTTCACATCATTCTGCAAAAATCATGTCCCATGGTTGCCCAACCAATCCTGTTGAATATTTAAAAGTCCAGTTGAATGATTGCATTAAATTCTTTTGAGTGGTTCTCATATTTTTTGCATTCGTCCTATCGATTTTTGGGACCCATCATGCAAGTAGTTTTTTTTTGTTTGTTTGTGTGTTGCATAACTTCCTGTCTAAACAGTGTTGTCAGTGACAGGTCCTTTTTCCTGTCACTTAACGGCTTAGGTTGGGCTTTCAAACTGCCTGTCATAATTTATCTGTTTTACATCTATCCCGCAGCCCCAGCCCAGACCAACCCCGTCCAATGCCCTTGTGTCCTCGTTAACGGACTCTAAACCATCCAACATCCAGTTTCAGTAGTTAAAACATTTTTGTTAGTATAGATATAGTGATATAGTTGTTGCCGGCTGTGATGCGATATTATGCGATGTCTATGTCGCTCGATATCGTAATTGAAAGGACGGACGGACGGACGGACGGACAGACGGACGGACAGACGGACGGACGGACAGACGAACGAACATAAGGATGCGACTCATTGGGTTGGTTTTTTCATCTGGAAGTTCTGTGGATTGTGCATATTTGGGACTTCATTTAATCCAACCGCGTTTAATTAATTGTGATTGGACATCGTAGGAGTTCAATGAGATTGGTATGGTGGTTGGGGGGGGGGGTGGTTTCTATACTTACATGACTATAACAGCTTCGCTAACCGGAAATTGTATGTAATGAATTAATCGAACGGAATGACGATTTCGATGTGGTTAATAGCGGTGAAACTCTGAAAATATCGCGCTTTTAAGGTTACACGAGATATTTACCTCTACCCACGTTGGTTGTTTTAAGGACGAACAAGTCAAAATTGTTAATTATGGAATGCAATATATGTATACCTATAGTGACATTATGTCAAATATTACGGAATACCATTGTTTAAATTTCAAATTAAAAACAATTTGCATAAAGGTATAGTAGGTATGTTATAATTATTCATTATAAAATTAAAGTATTGTGCAATTAAAAAATGCGCATGGTCTTAAGGTTCAGAAGGACATACATATGTTTACCTATAAAACATCTTTCGATCAGCATTGAACAATAATCTGAAATCTAACCTGCCATCAAAGAAGGCTTCAGATAAAAAACAACGTCTCTATCCTACCAATTTCGAGATCTTGAGGCTGGTTTGATTGACAAATTTAAATATTTGCTTTCGAAATTTAAAAAAAAAAAAATTAAACATTAAAATAAGTGATGATCTTCTCTTTGAAAGCAAGAAAGTTAAACAATTTGAGACTATTCCTGACTATTCCTATTTCTGAACTGCGGGATGACAATCAGAAGCTTAAAGAGGAAATGGGGGATCTGCGTCGAAAAGATCGCCTTCGAGATGTGATTGTGCGTGGTATACCTTTTAGATCAAACCAAGGTCGGACCCAGGCTTTCAGCCAGGGGGGGTCACATAACATCGTACATACATACCACTAAAGAATTTTAGTAAAACCCACTGTTAAAAAAATGCAGGTACTGAAAATATGTCTTTGGTTTTTAAGCGTTAAATCTCTATGTTCATATGTCTTTTAAGTACGAAACGAATTTTTCTTTTGGGTTTTGGGAATCGATCAATAACTTCCTTTAAGTCTACTGATATACATAGCTTTGTGGGCATACACAGAAATGGTATAGAAAACCACCATACAGAGGGCTATCTGTAAGGTGGTTTTCTACCGTTGAAGACCAAGACCACAAACAAATTTTCAATTTAAGTAGCGTATAGAGATGGACATAAACGTTCTGCTAAAGCTACACCAATAGATAACCTAGCGAGTATATTTAAATTTTTGTTTTATGTTTGGAAACATTTCTTCATCACCTTTGGTATCACATGGCATTCAATGGATAATGGCTTGACAAATAGAAGTATATTGTAACTTTCTTAAAATATTGCATTCCAAATACCATCCCTTAACTATTTTCAAATGCAAAATGCTATATACAGGGTGTCCAGTAATTCGTGTGCCATACTTTGGTATGTGATTCTTGGCCATATTTTAAGAAAAAAATAGTTTTACAATAAAGTCTGATTTTCAACTTTCCATCACTTTTTGACGATTTAAAAAAAAGACTAAATTTGGTGTACCCTGACCCATGTTAAAGTCAATTTCTCTGTCAGTATTAATGGAAGGGACCCTATTTTGGACTTTTTTTAGTAGAAATACTCACATTTAAAACTACGTTTAAATTGACCTGATATTTTTATGGGGTTGCCAAATATTCAACTTAAATGGTGTTCAATTTTCCTTGCCTTAGCAAAATTTTTACTTTTAGGTCAATTTTTTTCAAAAAATGCTTATAATAAACATAAAGTTTTCTTATTTTTACATGATGAACAAAAGAATAACTCAGAAACTCATTAATAAGTGCACCGAAAAACCCATGCATTTTATGTTACTTGGGAATATCTAAAACATGTACAAAATTGAAGTTTGGGTTTTTTACCTACTTTTATTGAAGCACTTGGCAATTGGATGGTTTTCCAATAATTGATAGTTTAAGGTAATTTTTAAGACTGTGCACTCATGAAAAAGATTAAAAGTGCACTTATGCCTACTTGACTTGCTGGCAAAACCCTAATCACCTTACATCTTCTCAGGGAGAGTTAAATTTGGGGTATAAATGTTTAATGGGTTAATTAACTAAATATGTGGTAAAAAGATGTCCGTGAAGTTAGCATACCAAGTGTCAGCATTTCAATTTTATTTTGGAGTTCTTATCGCATGCACCTGAGTTCTATAGTTCCCGACGAAATTGATTTTAAAAAGTGAGATGCTAACTTCACGCCAGCATATCATTTTTTTAAATTTCATATAAAAATATTTTTTTCGGGTATAAGAGACCTTTCCTAAGAGTTCCCCATACCTAAAAAAATTAGTCCTATGACGGTCAGCCAGAAAAAAAATTAAAACTTAAAAAAAAATTAATTAAAAATAAAGTACTTTCAATACAAAAAATGCTAAATAACGCAAATTGTGATGGTAAGATCCAATTTTTCGAATTTAATAGGTAGACTGAATACGTTTGCAATATAATCCTTAAGTTATTTTGTTTCTAACGCTTTTCTAACGAAAATAATGTTTTTTTAATTTTAAATGCGGTAATTTGCACGAATTTTGGTCAACTTCCATGAGATGCTGGCATTGTTTTAGGAGTTCCAGCCCATTTATCGAACTCAACAAATAGATATAATGTGTTTACAGTATAATCCGCGGAAGTCCCGTTTCTAACGCTTTTCTAACAAAAAATGTGATTTTTTTTTATTTAGAGCGCTTTAACAACTTTAACGACGTCTGCCGGCCACTTAGCCTCTCACAAACCGTCTGGCATTTTGTTTCACGTTTCTTGACGATGGACAGAACATTTTTACGTTGTCAGAATCCATGTACCCTATAATTTGTTTGTTCACCAAAATTTGACAACTTTGACCCCCCGCCCACCGCATTAAGCCTCTGAATCGCGCTGGCAGACGTACATATTTGTGCTCAGCTACTCTGAATGTATCTCTCCAGTAAAAATCAATCGTGTACCGATGACTCACTTTTTTGTAGCCTATTAGATTTAGACTATTAGATTTTGTCCGCCTGCTTCTTAAAAGATATTAAAATTAATTTTTGGGCAACAATTTAGCATTTAAAAAGCTACAATTTTGGACATCAAAAAAAATATTATTTTCGAATGTTTGTCCGCTAACTTCAGACTTGTTTTAGCGGGAATTTGAATATTTGAAAAATGGGAACGACTGGATCGCGCAAAACTTGCTCTCGTAGCTAACAACTTTAACGTAGCTTGAAATAGATAACTTACATATAAATTGGTGTCATAACATTATGATATCATTAAAAAAATGTTTTAAAAACAATTTGAATTATAAATGAATACTATGAATTATTTTAAATTAATTACTTTAATAACTTAAACAGATAAAGCTAAAAAAAAGTATGCCATCTGATTTGTTTAATATATATGAATTTATGAAAAAAAAAATTCAAAAATCATTAGAGCGGTTTTTTTTTTTAATTAATTTTTTATATATAAAAAATCTTGAACATTTTTTGAAATAAAATTTGATATGCCAACTTTTATTATTTAATAAAATACAATTTTCACAAAATAAAAAAAAAATCATTACCCCGTTTTTAAGATATTGAATTTTCAAAAAAAAATTTCAATATTTTTTTAGAAATCCAAAAATGTTTTATTCAAAAAATTTGATATGCAATATTGTAAGCGACCTTTTGGTTCTGGTTGAAATCGGTGTAGTAATTAACGAGAACTTTGAAAATCGGTTGTATGATAGGTAGCGTTATTTTTCGAGCTAAAAAAAAATTTTAAATTTCCCCTCTAGGGAATCACATAAAAACCTTAAGTCCAAAGTTTGATGAAAATCGCTTCAGCCGCTAAGGCTCAGGCGAGGTACAGACAGACGGACAGACGAACAGACGGACAGGCAGACAGACAGAATTGCGAGACCCTTTTTTTTCGCGTTCTCTATCATGGTAATATTAGGGAAAATTATATCAATTTTTACTTGCGATATACGTAATATAGGGCACGTTTAGGATTCGTGCTAAAAAAAATTCCGATGATAGAGAACGCGAACAAAGTGGGTCCCGCAATTCTTTCTGTCTGTCTGTCTGTCCGTCTGTCCATCTGCCCGTCCTCGACCTGCAGCCAAATCGAAGCGATTTTCTTCAAACTTTGGACTTAAAGTTCTTATGAGATTGCCTAGAGGGGAAATTGAAATTTTTTTTTTTAGCTCAAAGAATAACGGTACCTGACATAGAACCAATAAACAAAAGTTGATTTATTTCAAAAACGGCTCTAACGATTTTCAAAAAAAAATATAATTATTAAAATAAATGTATATTTATAATTAATAAAATAAATGTTTTGGTAGAAAAAAAAAATTGTATAACGCTTATTAGCGGTACCTGTCATACAACCGATTTTTTGTTTTGCAAATTTCTCGTTAAATACTACACCGATTTCAACCAAAATTTTTATACAAAAGGTCGCTTTCAATTTGAACAATTAAGCATATAAAAATGTTGGAAAAAGTAATTTTTAAAAACATATTGAAATTTTTTTTTTGAAAATTCAATATCTTGAAAATGGGCCAATGAATTTTTTTTTTAATTTTGTGAAAAATTGTATTTTATTAAATACTAGTTGGCATACCAAATTTTATTTTAAAAAATGTTAAAAATTTTGTATAAATATGTAGGTACCTAAAAAAATAATTTTAAAAAAACCGCTCTAACGATTTTTGAATTTGTTTTCATTAATTTATATTTATTAAGCAAATCAGATGGCATTCGTTTTTTGAGCTCTATATGTTTTAGCTATTAAAATAACAAATTTATAATAATTCAAAGTAATTATTTATATTTTAAATTGTTTTTGAAACTTTTTTTTAATGATATCATAATGTTATGCAACCAATAAATATGTACATTGTCTATTTCAAGCTACATTAAAGTTGTTAGCTACCAGAGCAAGTTTTGTGCGATCCAGTGTTGCCCATTTTTTGTTTTTTTTTTGCACGAATCCTAAAATTGCCCTAAACTAGGTATATCGCAAGAAAAAAATATTATAGGTACGGAATTTATTTTTTCAGAACTGAAAAGCATTTAAAAAGCTACAAATTTGGGTACCAAATTTATTTCAAAATTCCTATTATTTTAGATTTCGTCCGCTAACTTCAGACTTATTTTAGCGGAATTTACAATAACTTAAAAACCAAGCGAGCTTCAAACTTTTGGATTGAGCAACAAATTAGCATTTAATAAGCTACAAAAAGAGATACCAACTGTTTTTGATTCCGCCACAAAGTGTCCGCTAAAATAAGGGACGTCAATAGTTGGGCCTTGATGTCACTCTACCTTTTGATGCCTTCCGACTAAAAAAGATTTACTCACATTCGAAGTTCGCATTCGCACCTCATGTCATGTGGAAAAGCACTTTAGTGATCGATTCGCAAAATAAAAAAGAAAAATTAATTTCGTATTTTCAATTGATTCCAATTTCCTGTCTAAACTTCAACTGAACACACCCAAAGAAATGATAGCTCATGCAAAAACTGATCCAGTCGTGTATTTTTTTTTTTTTTAATATTTAGGCAGCTTTATTTTTGATATATGTTTCGTTGGATTCCTCACTGTCAACTGAAGAGTCGTAGTGAGAAACACTAATATTTAGGCAGCTTTATTTTTGATATATGTTTCGTTGGATTCCTCACTGTCAACTGAAAAGTCGTAGTGAGAACCCGAACGAAACACCGATTTTTATGGACTAAAGGCCGTTAAAATCTATTTTGAATCAATAATTCAACAAGTCCAATTAAATAATGCTAAGTCTTCTACTTGGCTGATTTATTTCAGTAGTATATAGAATTTGTATTTAATTTGTATAGTTAAACGTATTTTGGAAATGAAATAAAGATGAAACTAAAAATAAATTAAACTAAAAAATATAAATTTCATTTTATTTAATGTACCCTTAAATATTTAAGGTACAAAATCTCCCATTATGCATTCATCTGAAACCGAGGTTAAATGTATACATAATGTAGCTAAGTATAGTATTTGTGTGTTTTTATTATTAGAAAAACAGTACTAGAAGTACATATACAAATTTTTATTGTTTTTTTTAAGCTAAAATATTCCCAAAGAAATATTAATCATGTTTCCTGAGACGAACAACCGTTCTTTAATAATGATTATTTTCCTTCAGCAGATCAAAACAAAGCCCAGTTATTTTTTTTTGTCTTGTATAGAAGTAAAGTTAATGAATGGTTGCTAAAATGAACACTGAACATAGTACTCCAATTCCACCCTTTCCTTTGCTTAGCCTAACTCCCCCAGGCAGAACATCATCAAACTAACACTTTTGTAATATTATGATTATATTTTTTTTGTTGTTGTTAAATCTTGATTAAAAATGGATAATTATGGCCACGAATCTAGATAACGTTGTCTTAAAAAAAGACGTTTTGGTTGAAGTTTGGCAGTGGGGAATACTTTAAGTATAGAGGTATAGGCAAAATAAACAGATATTTTGGGGATCATTAATCGGACAGGATGTCTACTTCCGACAAATTATCCATCAAGAAAATTGAATCACGTGTTAATTTATTTATGAATTTTCTAAAATTACCTTTTCATAATTACGGCGTATACATATATTAGTAGCTACGCGTAGGAACTAAGGTACTTGTTTGAGATTGTTCAAGTAATAAACAGCCAATAGGCAGGGCAAATGAAAAGGACATCTTAATGGTTACCAACTGAGGTCATCAGAATTTCTGTTATGATGTGAAATAGTTAATTTAAATTTGAATCAATTACAAAATGCACATTGTTAAGATAAGAGCAAGAAAGAAAATGTCAGAACCAAATTTGATGTGTAAACGTCTTAGCTCCCTATATGGGTAAAATTGAAAGTAGGATATTCACGGATACAGCATTTCAGATGCGGTCCGCACCATTTTGTTTGCCGAACATTTTTGACTCACGGAAGCCAATGGTTCGTGCATTGGCTTTCATGAGTAAATTGAGGTAATGTGGTACAGGTAGGTCATGTGTTAAATGCAGTTTTTCGATTATACAACGCCGGCACACACAAATATTTTTTTTAATTGTTATCATTTGTTCGAGATATTTGAGACTTATATTATTTCAAAACTTGTTAAATCACTGCCGTAAAATTTAAATTTAGTTGAAAAGCCTTTAACCTGCAAAATCAAGATTTGGTGATTTGGATTTGGACTTTCAACAAAATTTATCAGAGTCTACGAAAAACTTCTGGGAAACATGACTGCATTAGAACACAACGGTAAAGACACATCTAGAGTATTTAATTGCGAAACAGGTGTACCGCAAGGTTGCATTTTCAGTCAGTTAATGTTTGGTTTGCATTATTCATCAACGATGTTGAACATCATATTCCAGGTGGGATTGGTTTTGGTGATCTGACAATCAAAGTCTGAGAATCCGTTAACCTTACAGCTCCAAATTAATAAGTTGAAAAACTATTGTTATATGTGGGATCTCAAGATCAATACATCCAAATCAAAAATAATGGTTTTCAGATCCCAAAATCGATCTATTTACTATGGACGCAACTGGACAATAGATGGTCAAACAACAGAAGTTGTTAGCGAATTTAAATATTGTAATATTTTACTACGGGTTCGCAAACAAAACTTATTTCCTTTATTCAAAATACTACGGGTTCGCAAATAAAACTTATTTCCTTTATTCAAACTGCAATTACAATTACTTCACAAAATAAAACGCTTTTATTTCAAATACTTTTACTTCTAATACTTTTATTATAACCAAGCACAAGTATACAACTCTTTATTCACACTGACATTTATTCGTTAACTTTCAAAATCAAACTGCCGCTTTCGGACTGGTGGCCCTGTATTTATATCCGAAATAAAGGGTTCTAGAATTTTCTAGGGTCTGCTAGATGGTGCTTTCCAAAACGGTTTCGTCAATTATTCCAGTACGAACGAGGCTGGACACCAACCGTGATGGATTTAATTATTTATTTCATTCATAGATGGCGCGTCGAGTTGTACTAATGTGTCATTGTTTACATAACTGGGCATATTGACCACAATATTTAGGATATGTGTTCACTTACAACTTAAATATTCGAGCACATATTAAGGAAAAAACAAATGTGGCTAAAATAGTTATAAACACAATGTGGTCAGAGTTTTCACCAACAAATACGTAGACCCAATGTCTAAATTTAAGGTTTATAACGCTACAATCAACAGTTTGTTTTTGTTGTGGAAACCAAGTCTACGGGTTCCAACAGATTGATGAAAAGGAAGCTGTAAAACGATACTTTTTTAAGCACCTCATGGCACCTCGGGCTTACCTCCAATATTTCTTAGAAATTTGAAATTAAGCGGTGATTATATCATCAGGGTTATAAAACGTTAGGATCAGAACCCACAAAAAAGAATTGTATTGGTATCATTCCAATGTGATTACAAAATATATCGATGTTGCCTTGAAAGGGCAAGAGTATCAGGATCTCGATCTATTTATGGACACCTTTATCTAAGACTCAGTGAGAATAACTATTTTAGAACGGGGTTTCAGCTTTTGAAATGGGTCTAATTTTCAAAATTTGAACACAATTGTTGGAACTCGATTATAGGCCACACAGAACTGATATTAACCCTATATTTGCCCACTGTGTAACCTTCATCAGAACAAAGACGTTTTACGTTTTTAGCGATGTGTCCGATTTCGCAAGAGCTCCGAAGGCTATATCTGAGATCCAGTTTTCTTACTCTTGGAGAATGTATTTAGAGTTCTAAATGGAGATCGTGGCTGGAAACCACTTATTCGCTATGTGTTACATGCAAGAAGTTACCGAAATACGTATTTGAATTTGTTTTGAGTTTTAATTTGTTTTAGTTAAACTAGACATTGTCGATGTATATAGACCAGAAGCCCAAAGCAAATTTTTGGGTGTGAAAGTGAACCAAAAAAAAAGGATATGAATCGAAAGGTGTGTTAAGGCTTATGAAAGAAATGCAAGTCTTGCCGTCCCTGCCGGCGGCGACGGCTTTTTTTCTAAATTTTCTAAGAAATTGACTTAAAACAGAAAACAAATGATTAAAAAACAGCGGTAATATATATAATGGTCTGTTATACTTTTATGTAAGGCCAGAAATCTTTTCTTGGTTTTACATTTAAAACACATCTTTTAATGAATAGTTTTTGAACTATTAATGTTTGAACTCAAAATTTTGAAAAAAAAACAAAATATTCAAACTATTTTGTTGTTTTTGTTTCCCAAATTCAATGATCTTATCAATTTTTAGTGAAACAGTAAAACCGGACAGTTTTATTAATTTTTACTTTTCAAGATATTAAAAAATAAATGATCAAACTTTCTCATGAATTTGAGAAGACTCCGGCTAAATGATCATTTTAGCAACCAGTTGACACTACTAACAATAGGATATTATGCACATGCGGAAAAATTCTTACATTTTTTATTTTTGAAACTTGGTGGGAACGTTGGATTAACCGGTTTTTTATTGGAGACTTTGTTTTGTTGATTGTTTGCATTTTATAAATCTTCAAGAAAAAGTTTACATCTAGAGTTCTTTTGGTCGAATTGCCAAGATTCAGATTTTTTGAAAGAGCACTTCTTTCATTAGCCTGAACACACCTTTCGACTCACATCCTTATTTTTTGATTCACTTGCACACCCAAAAATATATAATAAAAGAATGGATAACCCTGAAATGGCTCATAGTAGACTTTATGGCCGTCCTGAAAACGAATAAAAAAAAGTTCTATCCCAACCACAAGCTGAGGTTATTTTTTAGGAAATAATAACAAATCAACTAATTGCAACCAACAAAATATTTGATGGTTTTGTTAAAGCCCAATTTAAGAGGTATAACTCAAAACAACCTCGAAAATTCAACCGATTTTTGCACTTTGTTGACATTTTTAGTAATGTTGCACTCGGCCCTAGAAGTAAAAAGCTTGGATTTATCATAAGGACAACATCATAAAAACAGGCAATCAATCAAAAATCTACCATGTTCAACGCATGGCATTATCAGCCCTATCGGGAATTCCTTGGGAAATAATTTTCCCACGGAATTGTATAGTTCCCGGGAACGCATTCCTCCTATCGGGAATTCCCCACGGAATGCTTTTCTCTGGGAACAACTTTTACCAACATGAAAATGAAAACAAAATATTCGAATATTGTTGTCGAAGAGTTTGACATTTGATTTTGCAGTAAACAAAAATAAAAGTTTATTTATTCTGTGCAGTGTTTAAATTATAAACAAATTGATAGATAATGCAAAGAATATGGTGTTTATTTTTATTTATTAATGAATAAACGTGACGAGATAGCGCAAAGAGGACGAAACGAGCAGAGAACAATAAGGCGGGGTTAAAGGGACCATTCAAATCCTTTAGAGCTACCAGAACCACTGTAAATTGCAACATTTAATTGACTCATTCAATTTTGATATCGTTTTAATCTACAGATTCCATCGTTATTATAGAGTTAACAAGCCATTGATTAAACATTTGATTGATACCCTGTACGATTTTTTGCCTTGCGTTTCATTGCAGAAGGTATCAGACAGGAGTGGGAAAAGACCATGACGTTGGGTTGGCTTAATCTTCATTTTCAGAAGACTTTTCAAAAGTATTGGATTTCTTTGAGATTAAAATTTGCCCGTTATGGATCAAGATGCAAATGACCAAATAAACCAAAAGAAGAAGCATTTGGAAAACCTTGCACTGATTCGCCCATTGCACAAATCCTAATGATGGTTTCTTCCAATGAGCTGAACCTAAAGTCGTATACTCTTTGCGTAGGCCTCCGCCAGTTGCTTTTTTGTTTCTTAAATTTTCTGACATGTTTTTACTCCCTTTTTTTTATCAAGCCGAACCTTAAATTTTGTTTTTTAGTGCAAATTACTATTAAAATAATTAAACACCTTTTTCCACTCGGCAACTGATTTAACTGGAGGGCCAATGGAGTTGAGATCACTTCCAACGTTTTTCCAAAATATTTGGACATTTTTCTTCGGTCTATTTGTAGTAAATCCATTGGCAATATCGCTTTTTTTCCATTAAGTTAATTAAAACTTCTATTTGCTTCAAATTTGAAGAAGTTGATCTTAAAAAAATTCTTTTTTTTAGTTTTATTGATTTTATTTTTTTTTAGAGAATTGTTTTGAATTCCCACGTTAAATGACAGGGGAATATTCCGAGGGAAAAATCAAAAAATAAATTTCCCATACAAAAATTGTTCACGATAGGTAGTTTTTTCTCTCGGAATTTGTCTCTAATTTCGAAAGAGGTTCACGATACCTACATATATAGCCCTAAATTTTTAAAACTTTTGTTTTTGTTAAATTGCCTCTAGTATTGCTAATTTTTACCAATAACTTGCTATTGACTCCAGATACAACAACAAGCTATACTAATTTGAAATTCGCATTTAACGCGCATATTTTTAAAATGGTTGGCCACTTAGGTATTCATGCATTCATTTTTTGTATACCGGAGATGATTAAACTTTTTCAAAAATTATTTTCTTTCACATTTTGCATTGAAAATGAAAGTTAAATAATTTTTTTCTCTAAAAAGCCCAACAGTTATTATAATTTTCTTCTACTAATATTCTGTCACAAATAATGTTAAATATTGCTACGAAAAAAAAACGGTGGAATTCATTCACTTGTAGTCGTGGTATTCAAAAATGTAAGGTAAGGCAAAAAATAATGCACTGAACAAAAAAATGCATGTATCTTTGCTTGTGGTTGGGATAGAACTTTTTTTATCAGTTTTAAAGTCTACTAGGAGGCGTTTCAGGGTTATCCATTCTTAACTTAGAAGTACCGGAATCGAAAATAAAGTCTAAATCAAACAAGAACAACTAACATAAATGTACTTTGTAAAAAATAACCGAAGCAATTCCCCTTCCGAAGCTACTCAGCTAAAAATAGAAAACTTTCTGAGAGATTTCTCTCACGAGAACTCAATTCAATTCAATTCAATTTTTTTTTTTTTATTAAAAATGGTGTACAAGTAAGACAAAGTCTTTTATAGTACCTAAGTTAATACATAATAAAGGTGGATGAATGAAAATAACAATATTTACAAATTAAAACTAACTTAGAAAATAACAAGTTTTAATTAAGAAAAAATAACTTAAATATAAGCAAAAGGAAAATGGATTTAAAAATTTAAACGGTAGTTTTTTTTTTTACGAGTATATACTTAAGAAGAAGCTTAATTGATTATTATTTTATTTTATTTTTCAAAATGCTGTTGAGATATATTTTAACGAAAATTCAAAAATAATGCTTTTTTAAACTTAGTTGATCCTATAATTTGCCTTACCATTATAGGTAGGGAGTTCCATAGTCTGATGGCATAAACAAAGAAAAGTCTAGAAGAATTTAAATAATTTGAGGAATTATGAGGTTCAAAGTTCGGGCAGAACGCGCGAAACGGAGCTTATCAAACAGATATGGTGGTGTTTTACCATATATGATTTTATGTTAAAACAAGCAACATCTTGAATCAAGAAATTGCTTGAACGTACATCCAAGGACAAGTTGATGATATTGGGAAACGTGGTCAAATCTTCGCAAACCATAAACGTACCTCACCATGTCATTGAAAGCAACAACTAGTTTCTGCATAGAGTGTGAATCTAGTTTACAGTAAACCACTGCACTATAATCAATGATAGGTAGTAACAATGATTTAATAAGCCGCAGTTTAGTATAAACAGGAGTCAAGGAAGAAAAGAGATTTAACTTACGGAGACCACCATAAATTCGGCCGATGGAGAGATTTACATGGTCATTAGCTGAGAGGGTCCGATTTATTTTGAAGCCTAAATTACTAACGGACTCAACAAATTCAAGCTGAAAACAGGACAAGAAGACAGGTGGTAGGTTAGTTACATCGAATTTCTTTTTAGAGATAGCAATTATCTGTGATTTGGTCGGATTAAGCGTTAGGCCATTGCACAAGGACCAATTGTAAATTTCTAAAAGATCTTCATTCACTCTGCAGATAAGGCCCTCCAACAAGTTAAACGGTCGGGAAAGGTACAATTGAACATCATCAGCATAAAGATGTAGAGTGACACTATGGCAAACTAGGGGGAGGTCATTAATGAACATGCAAAATAGCAAAGGACCCAGAATTGAGCCTTGCGGAACACCAGCAAGCAGATTCATTGAATCAGAAAAGTTTTCACCAACTTTTACCCTCTGACTTCGGTTTATTAAGTAGTTTTTAATTAGGCGTACCGAGCTTCTACTGAAGCCAAAGTACAAATTTAGTTAAACTCAATTTACTTTGTTATATTTAATCAACAACTTTGTTGCTCTGTTGCAATCAAACAACAAACTTGGTTAAATTTAACCAACTACTCCGTTCAATTTATCCAACTTTTTCCTTTGAAATTAAACAACCTACTTGGTTATAATTAGTACCTATACTCTGTTATATTTAGACAATCTGCTTTGTTTACTTAAACCAACTAACTCCATTAAAATTAACCAACTTTCTCTGCTAAAATTTCAATATTTTCGGTTAACCAACATGTCCAGTTGAACTCACCCAATACACTCTGTTAAATATAACCGATCTTATCTGATAAATTTATCCAACTTACTCGGTATAGATAAATACATCGGGGGGGGGGGGGACTTTTAAAGTGAAAAATATTGATTTCCGACGCTACTCAATCTGTAACAAGTTTTGTGGAGACAAATTATTTGTATGGTTATTTTGTGCTTATGTTATAGACTAGGATATCTCGAAAACTTTACCCTATCTAGCAATTCTGGGGTCGAATTTAAATCAAGGACAACTTGTTTTGCAGTATTATCGTGTTTTTGCACTTTAAACGTAGTAAAAATAAGAGGCAATAACGCAGAAGACATTAATAAATGCAAATTAAAGAACACTAAGCATGGCTTATATTGATATTGGTGAAGTCATATTCATTCGTATGTTAGCATTGTAATAAAAATATAAATGCTCTAAAGTCAAAAAAATATTGTTATCTCAGGTTTAGGTTCATGTAGTAAAACTATTTTATTAAGTCGATATTGACGAAGTTGGCAATCATAGTGGCGACAAACTATAATAAAGCAGATTATACTTCATTCTTGCTTGATCCCTTCTGTCTGCCAGCATATCGAATCGGATATCTTCATCGCAAAATTGCTTGTTATTCTAACGCAAATGAGATTTTACAATTTTTTCTTTAATATGTATAAGTAAGTTGAAAAGAAAGGGGTTTTCCCGCCACAACTATACCTCGTCGAAGAAAACCCTTTGATCAGGGGTGCGATTATGAAAGAATTAAGTTCTCCCCCGAAAGTTTTCTATACAAGAAAGTAAATTACTCATTTTTCTTTGGCCGCATCTCGAATGGTAAACTGTCGACAATGTGCGGGGGTGGAGGGGATGGCAGAAACGTCGCGGTGGCGGGTCTTATAGGTATCACTGCCTCTATACTAGGTAAGGTATATAGTATACCTAGCGGATACATTAAGCGAAATATGTACTTCTGCGGGGCTTGCTGCTCATCATTTATCTTTTGTTAGCCACCCGAAGATGCAGAGCACGTTGAAGGACGAAACGACTATTACTACGAGTATAGCATCATCAGGAGCTGGAGGAACAACTTTTTTTTGTATACTTCTACTTTGTGCCCCCTTCTCAACTCTTGGAACTTTCTTTCGCATGATAAATTGTTACAAAAGCGTCCAATTAGCGAAGAAATAACTTTCCCTTATTCTTCCTTGTCTCAGGGTTTGATACTGGAGACGGTGTTTCTTTTGGCTATGTCTCGTAATGTGTACATGGGATCCAATTATATTCTCGTTGCATGTAATTAGCATAAAAGAGACAACTTTTGCTCTTCCACCAATGGTTTTCATGCACCCTGCACCGCGCACCTCAGCCGTAACACGACTATAAGACTTACAAGTGCGAAAGCTGAATTTATCAGGAATCGCAGCTGAATTCGAAGCCAATTGGTATAATATGAAGGAAGGTTGGTTTAAGGGAAGGAAGAGACAAATTTTAAGTTTTTGTTTATGCGACAGAAGCCGGCTGGCTAACTGCATCTACTATTTCGGCCCAGGCTGAAATCGGACGCTTAAATTGCCAGACAATACAAAAATTCACTACCGGTTTATATACGCATACATTTACACAAACACATATTGAGACTTACAATAAGGAAGAATCATAATCCCCTTATCGGGGATATGCAATGTTTCTAGGAAGTATATTGTTGCTTGGAATAATCCTCAATGAATTTCATTTTATAATAATTTTTTTTTCCACCCGACATAAAGAAATTAATATTTTGAAATGTTGTACCTACAGAGTGATTCAAAATTAGTTTCAAAAGTAGAAAAGAATCAATGCCCGACATGGCTTTAAAATAGTCAGCCATTATAAAGATGCAAATTATTGGTTTGTTTAAAAAATTGGTCTGGGTACGGGAGAACGGCTTATTCCTGGAAAGGTTGGTAACGAACAGGGTGTCACAGGCCTCCCTGAACTTTTAGAAAAAAGGCCAAAAGTTATATATTGTTAAAATGATTTAAAAGTTTTGGTAACACCTATTCCTCCATACTCAATTTTATAAAGTGTTGATGAAAAATACTTTGTAGGTGCATATATCGTGGTATCGAAACCAAAAGTCTGACAGGTTTTTTTTTAGCCTTTGTTGAGGGTATGGGGGTTTGAAAATAGCGATTTTCCAAATTTTTTCAGAGGTATTACAACTTTAATAAATTTAAAAAATATTTGCCATGATGCTCTGTCATTTTCCTTAAGTCCAAACATCATAATCTTGGCAATCCAACCAATATATGTAACTCAAGATATTAGTTTTTAAGCGAACTTTAATCGATTTTTATTGGCTAGGGTCTTGTGGCATTTCATGAAATGTCCAAGCGGTTTGTGGAGAGAGTAGGGCCAACTGAACTATTGTTTTCTATTTAAATTATCCAAGACATTTGTAGGAGCCACTTTTGGGTCCTAACAACTCAATAGGTAATACAGTGCCTCCAACCTAACATTAGGACCTCTAAAAGAGAAGAAGAGGCCTCCAACAGAGTCTTTGGTCCCTTCAAGGAAGATTAAGCGGCTGCCAACTGAGTGCCAGAGTAAGAGCCTCTTAAAAATATATAGAGGCCTCCAACAGAGCTATAGGGTCTCCAACCGAGTTATAGAGGCCTTCAACAGAGTTGTGAAACACATGTGCATAGTTTCTGACATTCATGATGCATAGTTATGTCAAACAAATACATTAAAGCACATCGTTGCCGATGTGACACAATTGTGTTGGAACTAGATTTTCTTTGTTGGACGCTGCCAGGATGGCAACGCGAAAAAAAAATCAAACAATAGCCATGGTGTAATGAAAGTAACAACAAATCAAAACACGAACAAAGCCAAATGTCATTTTTCCGCACCATTAACTTTCCGGACAATTAATTCAGTGTGAAAAGAAAGTGGAGACTTGTCAAAACAATCTGGTATAATCATCAATTTCACAGTACCAATCGGCGCTTTGAATGCCTAAGTCGTAAAAACAACATCACAATTTCTAAACGAAATCGAACCCCTAATGGTGAAGACACCATGTCTTCACTTAGTAAAAATCCACGAATGATCTCTAAAGATCAAAATCGTCGGATACCTTTACAAACCCATCCGAATACAGACAATGACATTAGTAACATTGAAGTTGATGAAACCATTGAACAAGAAGTTTCTAATAAGAAATCCAAAATTCTCTCGGTTTGTGTTTTGCAAAAAACTAGTGAAAATATTCATGCCTTGTTCCGCGAACTTAACTTAGACCAATACAGTATTAAACAAATGTCCATTGGTATAAAAATAAATTGTGAAAATCAAGAAATTCATAGCAAACTCTGTAATGCCCTTACGACAAAAAATCTAAAACGGGCCACTTCCGGTTGTTTTTTTGGACCATGACTTAGCTCATCGAGTAAGAGATTTTAACTACGCCCAAATTAGGCCTTGACGAGAAAGAACGAAAAATATAGGGTTGCCTAGTTTGAAATGTGTAGGGGTTGTTGCCAACCCTTTTTGAAAAGCACTTTTTTAGAACTATGACTTAGCTCATCGAGGAAGAGGATAAAACTAGTATCAAATTCAAGATTAAACTGTACTGAAAATAAAAAAATAGGGTTGCCACTATTAAAATGGGTAGGTGTACGTGTCAACACTTCTTAAAGGAAAAAAATGTTAGAAACACGTTATTGCTTACAACTTTTTATTTTGGTCGAGTTTGATAAAGAAGTAGAAAATTATTAAAATACACTTTTTTTTTATTAAGTCTTTTAATCGTAGGAAAAAAATAGATTTAATGCTAAATCTCATCCGTCGCCTTCGGACGTTGGGGATCAAGTTGGCATTTTGATGGAAGCTGCAGTTGCTGCTCAAGCTGCAGTTATACAACGTGATAAGCAACTCACAGAGTTGCGAGCTGAGCTTGAAAATATGAAGCTTAAGCTATCAGAATCAAAAAAAAGTGCCACAAATATTCAGAAAGATGCTACAATTCAAGGTAGTTATGATAGGTGGGAAATTATCAAGAAGATTCAAGACAACCATCAAGCATTGCTGAACAACGTTTCTCAGCCTCCTCATTCTACGCCTATTGTTGTATCGCCTGAACCTATACTGCACAAACCAGCTATGAATCGTCAATACAAAATAACGATATGGCCAACCTGCTTACTATTCTCAACCGCAATACCGTTCCAGAACTTCCTCAATTTTCTGGCGAGAATAGACGTGAATGGCCCTATTTTGAAGAGGTATTTAAGTCAACAACCATCGAGGGAAGATTCAGTGACAAGGAGAACGTTGGTCGTCTGCGAAAGGCTCTTAAAGGGGAAGCGCACCAGCTAGTGTGTGATCGTTTAAAATATTCATCGGATGCTGAAGCAATCATGGACTCCCTACGTGTTATTTTTGGTCGATATGATTAAGCTGATTTGTTAAATCTTCCAAAGCTATATCGTCAAAAAATGATCCAAGGATTCGTTTGTGGGCAGTGGAGGTAAATGGTTACCTAGCTGATGTCAGATCCACGAATAGAGAAGAAGATCTCACAAATGGATACGTGATGACCAATCTAGCCTCGAAGCTTGGTGCAGGATTATATCAAGAGTGGCAGAGAAAGAAGGCTGGTATTCAGGGTGCCAATTTTGTTCATTTCGCTGAGTTCTTGACGGAGAAAGTGGTTTATTTGCCTCCAGATTTAATCCGGCCACTAGCAATTCATACATTCTGAAACAAAAAGGTTTCAAGCTCCTGCTAAATCTTCTCGACAAGTTTTGACGCACCAAACACAGCATTCAGAAGAGCCTGTTGACCAACCTTTGTGCAAGAAGTGCAATAAAAAACAGCACCCTCTGCACAATAGCGCTTTGTTTAAAGCATTGCCAGAGACGGAAAGGCTTTCTTTTATGAAAGAGAATTAAATTTGCTTCACTTGTCTGGATTCGTCAAAACACGACTGGAGAGCTTGTGCCAAGAAGAGAACTTGTGGTACAAATGGATTGAATGGTCGTTAAGCCCAGCTGCAGTACCATTTGTTCCTGAGCCCCATGTTCATTCTTCTCATATTGACTCTAACTCTTCAGTGATGTTCAAGATTATGCCAATAAGACTACATGGACGAGAAAACAGTTTTGTTGACACATACGTTTTCCTTGACGATGGTTCGCCATTGACTTTGCTAGAAAAATAATTGTTTGGTGAGCTTGGACTTGAAGGTGATCGGGAAGAATTGACTCTACAATGGACAAAAGGTGTTATACGTCTGGAGAGTTATTTGCGCACCACTTTAACCGTATCCGGTATTGACAAACCAAAACATCATTTTCTGAAAAACGTTCATACTGTCAAGGATTTGGACCTGCCTAGTCAATCAGTTGATGTGTCTAAGCTGAAGAGCATGTATCCTCACCTCCGTGGACTTCCATTGGTTGACCTAGTAAATGCGAAACCGAAGATCAGGCTAAATTTTTTTTGGGAAGCAGTCAACGTCACGGAAATGATGAAGAACCTTACGCCTTGAAAACTCTGCTTGGATGGATTGTTTATGGCAATGGTAATTCAGTTTCAACATCTCATGTTTCTTGTTTGCATCAAGTTTCCAGGCCAACAATGAAGTTCCTTTTTCATGACGCTATAAAACAGGAAGAGGATTTACATGATCTTGTCAAACGTCATTTTTCCACTGAAGAGTTTGGAGTAATGCCTCCGAGATTCGATTTAGTTAGTCGAGAAGTCAGTCGGGCCATGGATATTATGGAACGTTCTCTTAAGCTGGTGGGTCAACAGTACGAAATCGGTCTACTTTGGAGCACTGATCATATTGAACTTCCTGACAGCTACCCGATGGCTTTCAAAAGACTTGTTGGCCTAGAGAAATCGCTAACAAAAAAACCACAGCTTCTCGCATGGAAAAATAATTATGTTCAGGATTTGTTAGTCAAAGGGTACGCTAGAATTGCATCAGAAGAAGAATTGACAAGAAAATGGCCTCGAATCTGGTATGCTCCAACTTTCATCGTCGAAAATATAAACAAGTTTCCAATCAAACCGAAATGTGTTGCTGCTGTAGCTGCTAAAGTGAATGGTGTTTCACTCAACTCATTTCTCTTGAAAGGACCAGACAATCTCGTGTCGTTGCATGCTCGTCTATTTAAGTTTCGGGAGCGAGAAATTGGTGTGAATGCTGACGTGAAGGAAATGTTCCATCAAATCAAGATCAAGGAAGAGGACCAGCAGTGCCAAAGATTTTTATGGACAGATGGTGAAACTTCACGCAAACCGACGGTGTACATTATGCAAGTTATGATGTTCGGACCCAGGTGTTCACCCACGTGCGCACATTTTGTTAAAATCCGTCACGCTAACTTGTTTACAAATGAAAGTCCAAAAGCTGTGGATGGACTTACCAAGAGAACTTACGTTGATGACTATTTCAACAGTCATAACTCCGTCGAAGAAGCAGTTTTAGTAACCAGAGATGCAATTCATATATGCAAGTCTATGAATTTTGATTTGGTGCCTGTGCAATCCAACAGCCGTGGACTTCTCAATGAAATGCCGGATACTCATGTCAATACTAAATTGGTCAGTATTGATCCGAACGAATGCGAGGGCTATGTTGCAAAGGTTTTGGGTATGTTTTGGTAACCATCATCCGATTGTTTTTCATACAAACTTACTGAAGACGATGATTTACGAGATGTGATGTTAAAAAACACTTCTATCACCAAAAGAAGAATGCTCCGAGCTGTCATCCGAATTTTCGATCCGTTGGGAATCATATCGCTCTACATTATTCGAGGAAGGATCGTTCTTCAAGATGTGTGGCGAGAAGGCTTTGACTGGGACGTGCCAGTTTCATCCGAGTTGCAGGTAAAGTGGTTATCCTTCATCAAAGAACTAAAGAATATTGAGAAACTCCGAATACCTCGTCGATATGTATCGTGGAATCCTGATGACTGCAAGGTCAGCCTTATTACTTTTGTTGATGCTTCCGAGAAAGCTTTTGTTGCAGTTGCTTATCTTTGATTTGAACACCATGGTGAGATAGAGGTTTCTCAAGTTATGGCTAAGGCAAAAGTAGCTCCTGTAAAACAACTCTCAGAGGTACAGGCTGCGGTTCTTGGTGTTCGCCTGGCGTCAACAGTAAGGAAGTCTCACACCATACATTTTGATGAAGAATTATTTCTGTCAGATTCGAATACTGTACTTGCTTGGATAAACTCGACCCATTATAAATTCCCTTCATTTGTTGCGTCTCGAATTGGAGAGATTCTTGACTTAACTACCCCTCGTCAGTGGTTTCACGTTGGTTCAAGTGATAATGTTGCTGATGACAGAACTAAATGGTTTGACGATTCCATGGGAAATCAGGAGACAAGATGGTTTCACGGCCCAGAGTTTCTCAGACTTCCTTTTCATTTATGGCCTGTTAAACAATTGAAACCCAGTTTGGATTTGGTTAACTGTGATACGTCAAAAGTTCTCTTACACTCCAACCATGCAATGGCATCCTTTGACGCTTATAACTATCTCAGCGCTAGATTCAAAGCAAGGTGGACTTCCTCGGTACGAGCAATTGGATTTTTGCTGCGATTCAAGGACATTATTTGGAAAGTGCATACCGAAAATGAAACTTTTATAACCCCAGATGAGTATTCACGCGCTGAGAACTGGCTTTTCCGCAAAATTCAATCTGAGGCATTTACTGATGACTTGGCTTATTTTAAAAAGCACGGATGTGTAAGTTCTTCAAGCTCCATTCTTAGTTTATCTCCGTTTTTAGATAAAGAAGGAACAATAAGGATGAGCTCTCGGGCTCAAAAGGCTAATTTGTCATACGCCGCACGGAATCCAGCTATTCTTCCAAAAAATCATCCTTTGGTTGATTTGCTTAAAGAGCATCACCATGAGAAAAACTTTCACATAGGAACGTCAGCGATAATCTCGGGCATTCGTGAACGAGCTTGGATAATTTCTATTCGGAGAGCTGTTGAGAGAGTACGATGAAAATGCTTTGAGTGCAAGCGTCTCAAAACCAAGCCTATCATGCCACTCATGGGCCAATTACCTGAAACTCGTCTAGCCTTCGAATCAAGACCCTTCAATCATGACGGTGTTGACTGTTTTGGACCTCTTTTGGTGAAGTTTGGACGCGGTACGGTTAAAAGATACGGTATGATTTTTACGTGTCTCACTCTTAGAGCTGTACAAATTGAGCTACTTAATGATCTCAGCTTAGATCAGTGTACTATGGCTGTGCGTCGGTCATAAACCGAGTTGTTACTCGTTTTTTGTACAGTGACAATGGACTTAATTTTATTGGCATCAAGAATCTGATGGAAAAAGATATTAAAGACATGGAGAATCAACTTAGTGAATATGCTGCCAAATATAAAGGAATTCTTTGGCGATTCATACCAGCATATTCACAATGGAAGGGAGGTGCTTGGGAAAGGCTGATTCAATCAATCAAAAATTGTATCAATTTCATTTTCAGAGGAATAGTTCCCCGCGAAGATATGTTGCGAAACGCTTTGCTAGAAGCTCAGGCCCAAATTAATCGTCGCCCATTGACACATCTTCCAGTGGACCCTGAAGATCCATGGCCACTGACTCCAAACATGATGCTCTTTGGAGATGAAGATAGGGATATAACTGCTCCTGGAGTTTTCACGGAAAATGACATCTGCAGCAAACACTATAGCAGAAGATCTCAGCACTTGATGTCTCAACTTGTTAAGCGGTGGTATAAAGAATACTTGCCAGATATCACAAGAAGGTTGAAGTGGAACAAGAACACAAAACAAGTAGAAGTCGATGACATAGTTGTTCTCGTTGAACCAAATGAGATTCGATCAGCTTGGCAATTGGGTCGTGTTTCAAGGGTCTTCCCAGGACCAGATAATATTGTAAGAATAGCTGATGTTAAATTACCTAATGGCTCAGTCAAATTAAAAAGGTCGATAGGAAGGCTTGCTGTTTTGGATCTTAAGTCTTCGTCGTAGGTTTCAGATGGCCCCCGGTGTCACCAAGCCGCTTATTATTTTTACTGTCATATTAAACTACCTTAACTTTTAATTTTTTACTTTGCTCTAAAAACACCTTGTTTCTTTTTTTTTAAATCTATATTTCTTTGACTTTTATTCATTAATTTATGAAATATTTTCCAAATTATTTTTTCATTTTAATTTCAAACGTTGATTGTAATACATGTTTCCGAGTTTTTTTATAATTTATTGTTCATCGCTCTTTTCAAATACCAATTTGTAAGTTAAATTCTATTGTTAAAATTAATATGTTTAATTAGTTAACTTTTCATCTAGAAAATAAAATCGAACAATTTCCAAGAAGTTTACTTGATTTGAATTTTGGTTACAATTTATCAAGACTTTGACTCGATATTTACCATTGGAAAAGTTTTAGCGGTGGAACGATAATTGGAATCGAAATACCATTTGAAAATGGGCGTTCGATTAAAATATTTTCAATTTATTTCTCAGGTGGCAATACCTCGCAAAGGAAAAGATATGATTATAAAAATGATTTAAGGAAATTGGTAATGTTAAATGATATATTTTTGATCGGTGGGGATTTCAACAGTAGGCATAGGAACTGGAATTGCATGAGAGCAAATGCATGAGGCAATATATTGTCTGATTTGAATTCTAGGCATCAATTTAATATACTTTATTCTCCTTACCCTACCTGTACCACCCCTACAAACATGCCTGAACTTTTTGGTCAGCCTAATGTTGAGAATGATCTTAGCTCAAACCATCTTCCTGTAATTTTAAGCACTTACTCGACACCTGTAGAAAATCAAAATCGTGTCTATGATTTCCAAAATGCTAATTGGAAAAAATTTAAAAAACATGTTAAACAAAAACTGAGAGTTATACCAGAAATCAATCTTGATAATGTTGAGACTAGTCAAATAGATGAAGCTGTTAATCTGTTACAGCTACAGTTCTTGAAAGTGTAGACCAATCAGTGCCAACAAAAGTAATACATAGGTATAATGGTAATGCTCTTCCTACTTATGTATTGGAAACCATAAAAATAAGAAACAGTTACAGAAGTCTGTGGATATATTATATCAGTGATTGAAGTGAAATGAAGATACTGAACGAAGTTATTAAGTCTTCAATTTAAGATTTAGAAACCAAAGGTGGAACTCTAAACTTCAGAGCTTGAATAAAGGTAGTAAACCATTCTGGAATATTGTGAAAGTAGTTAGAAAGAAAAAAGTACATATTCCCGCTTTTAAGCCTAATAATATGGTTTTAATGACTAATGAAGTAAAAGCAAATGCATTAGCTCGTGAATTTTGTGCTAGCAATTTTCTAACCCACAATGTCACAAGCAATAGCCTTATAGAAGCTGCTGTTAATCAATCAATGGAATTGCTTAACTCTCATTCTTTTGAAATATCAAAATGATTTAGTATCAATCAATGACATAAATTGTATTTTACATACATTAAAAACCACCAAAACTCCTGGATTTGATTGAATGAAAAATTTGTTTCTCAAAAACCTCCCTGCTGTAGGTGTTAGGTTTCTAAGAACAATGTTCAACGGGTGCTTTAAATTAGGATATTTTCCTAAACAGTGGAAAATGGGAAAAATAATTCCTATTCCTAAACCTGGGAAAAGCCTATAAGCTTACTAAGTTCTTTGAGCAAGTGCTTAGAAAAGCTTATAAAGAACAAAATAGTAATTCACATTGAGGAAAATGAAATCTTACCACCTGAACAATTTGGATTTCGAAGACACCATAACACTGTTCAGCAAGTTCATAGAATAACAAAAGATATAAAAGAAAACTTTTTAGCAGGTAACAGTACGGGTATGGTCCTTTTAGACATTGAGAAAGCGTTTGACACTGTTTGGCATGAAGGCTTGATCCATAAACTTATTTCTTTAAGATTTCCACTATACATAGTTAAAATAATATTGTCCTTTCTCATAGATCCTGTTCACTTACGATTTTCCAAAACTCCAGAATTGTGAAACTGCTATCTTCGCAGATGACACATGCATATATTCATCAGATTCAATCGGTTAAAATATTGAAACCAATTTGCAATCTGCCCTGTATTCTGTTCAAACCTATTTTAAAAATTGGAAAATAAAGATTAATGCTTCCAAAACTCAGGCTATCTTTTGAAGAAAGAAAAGAAAGCCCTGTTCTTTGCCAAGTAACTCTCTTGTATTGGATGGTGTCCAAACAGAATGGAAGTCAAGTGCTAAGTACCTTGGGGTTTACCTGGACAAAACGTTAACTTTCAGCATGCACATTGAACAAACAATTAACAAATTAAATATTGTGATACGTACTCTTTACCCGTTTATAAACAGAAAATCAAAATTGAGTGATGAAAACAAATTAATTATATACAAAACTATCTTTCAAAGTATAATGTTGTATGGTTCTCCTGTCTGGGGTAAGTGTGCAAAGAGCCACATACGTAAACTACAAATAATGCAAAATAAGATAATAAAGCTTATGTTAAATCTACCTTGGCATTTTGCCACAGATGATCTTCATGACATGGTACAAATGTCAAAAGAACCAACTCAAATCTTAAAACTATATGAACGTTATGTTTTATCATGTAATTCTTTCAGACAATGAATTAATCGCTAACGTAGCTACTTAAGGTGTTGTTATTTAGTACCATCTATATATTATGTATATTTATTTATATTTTGTGTACGAAACACACATATTTGTTTATATTTATATTTGTTATTATTCATGTAACATGTATTTATTTGATAATTTATTTTCAAACCTGATAATGTTATTCATTTAATTATTTGCCTATACATGCTTATGATATTTTGTTCCTGATTTGTGTGTTTGTTATTTATTTATTTATTTATTTTTTATTTATTTATTTACTTATTCATTTATTTATTTATTCATTTATTTATTATTTATTTATTTATTTATTTATTTATTTATTTATTTATTTATTTATTTATTTATTTATTTATTAATTTATTTATTTATTTACCTATTTATTTATTTATTTATTTATTTATTTATTTATTTATTTACCTATTTATTTATTTATTTATTTATTTATTTATTTATTTATTTATTTATTTATTTATTTATTTATTTATTTATTTACTTATTTATTTATTTATTTATACATACACACATATATTTATTTATTCATTAATTTATTTATTTATAATCTCGTACATCTGTGATATACTTATATTTTTATTTATAATACTTTTGTGAACAACATCTTAGGTTAGTTGCCTGCTTCCCAATTCTCTATCCTCATGGATATTCATGTACATTTATTATTAAATAAAGGTTTTTCTAGTAGCTTTTCCTTCTAAGCAATCTTGAACCTGTGATATCATTTAAATATATATTGTTAGTTTTCAGTAGTAAGGTAGAGTTATACCACATCTCTGTAAATTGTGCAATCTAGTTTTACGAAAAAATTTTATACAAATTTGGCTACACTAAAAATCTAATCTAATAAATTTCGCTGGTTGGACAGCGTACCACGGAACGAAAAGCACAACGAAATTTTTCGTTTATGATTTCACCATGTAATTTCTGAACGGGATTTTTCGTTTCAAAGGACACTTTTGATCAGAACAATTTTTTTTTGGTTCACCTTGATTTGAAAATTTTTTGTCTTCGATAATTCTATGTCAGCTACATCATATTTCAATTTTATCATTTTTTTTTTTTCATTTTTTCCGCACGCAGAACGCACGCGGAACGCACACGTAACGCTTGCGTAACGCATGCGTAACACATGCGTAACGCACGCGTAACGCATGCGTAACGCACGCGTAACGCACGCGTAACGCATGCGTAACGTACGCGTAACGCACGCATAACGCATGCGTAACGCACGCATAACGCATGCGTAACGCATTCGTAACGCACGCGTAACGCACGCGTAACGCACGCGGAACGCATGCGTAACGCATGAGTAACGCACGCGTAACGCACGCGTAATGCACGCGGAACGCATGCGTAACGCGGAAAAAATGAAAAAAAAAATGATAAAAGTGCTTAGAAAAGCTTATAAAGCACGCGTAACGCACGCGTAACGCATACGCATACGCATACGCGTAACGCATGCCTAACGCACGCGTAACGCATACGTAACGCACGCGGAACGCATGCGTAACGCACGCGTAACGCACGCGGAACGCATGCGTAACGCATGAGTAACGCACGCGTAACGCACGCGTAACGCACGTGTAACGCACGTGTACCGCATGCGTAACGCACGCGTATTGCATGCGTAACGCACGCGTAACGCATGCGTAACGCATGCGTATTGCACGCGTAACGCTCGCGTAATGCAAATATTTTCGAATTTTTACTTTGCTATTTTTTAAAGCAACAAATTTCAAATTTTGAATCGCATTCTTTTTAAATGCAACATATTTTCAATTGAAAATTGATTTTTTGTACAAGTAGTGCTGAAATTCAGAACAATACCAAATTGATCAAGCAAAACAAGTATTGAAACGTACCCAATAGATACTTGCCCTATAGATTATCTGAAATTGGTTAGATAGGAATTAATCAAATAAAATACTTTTTCCAAATAGGAAATTTATTGCTGCAAGCTAATTTCTTTTAAGGAAAGCATTAAGTTAATTTGTAAAAATAATACTTTACTTTACTATACTTTGCAATCATTCAATCGTTTGCTACTGTCTCAGACTTATGCGAATGATAGTTCTAACACAATAATGTTTCCGACTCAAAACATATGAATTTTATTAACAATCCTTAATGAGACAATTCAAAGAAAAAAAAAATATGATTCTATGCACCACCACACAATAATACCAAATTAGATGTTACCTCTCTGATGATTTAGATCCAAGTGAACGAGTCAATGCAAAAGTTTATGCAGCTAGTTGCTGCCGTTAGTAAAAATTATGCATTAACAAGAGTATATGTAGTACCAGTGCGTGCATAAAAATCAGTACATAAGAGAATTTGACAATTATAAATTCTGGAAAGTACAGTGAGTAAATAATTTGTTGTTAGGAAACTCAAGTTAATTTAAGTTTGTATAACAGTTAAGATAAATTTTAAGTTTAAAGAATGAAATTCGATTAAAGAACAAGAATTATAAAAGCAAAATGAAATAAATTAATTTAAACATTATAATCCGGAACAGCTACAAATAAGTTTACTTTCTTCGAATTAACCATTCGTCCCAAATTTTCGATTCATTAGTTGCAAACAATTGTAATTTATATAGTAAATGTAAAACTTTTTGCAGCAAACTGCATTTCAAAAGCTTAATTCGCAATCGATTCATTCGTTTGCAATCAATTACACTTGCTTGCAAACAACATGGCGTTTGAATTTGGGAAACACTGTCATTTACCGTAATCAACCCAGGCAAATTGAGCTCCGAACGAATGGGTTATTTGTTATATGTTTGATGCAATGGAATTACTTTCTGTGGCGACTGTAATACAATTGCTTCAAATGAAATACGTTTGCAGGGTTTGTATTACATTTCCACAGTTTCAGTTCAAATATGCAGTCTCGTCTCGGTCTAGTCTCGGTTGCTCAAAAGCCAGTCTCGTCGCGTATCGTCGCATGACGAGATCGAGACCGAGACTTTTCTCGTCTCGTGGCCAGCCCTAGTAAAAATTTACATTATATTAGAAAAGGGGTGGTTTTCCACTTTTGATTTTTTATATAGCGAGCACGCGTTTTTTTAATATTAATAATTTAATAACAATTTTAACTATATGCCTGTAAGACCTCGGTTCTTTTAAATGCAATGCACGGCACTAGTTAGAAGGAATAGAAGGAAAGGAAAGATTTTTGTTGGCACAGTAGATTGAGAATTAGATGTTAATTATCTCATGAAATTCCACGGGTGGCATCCAGTTGAAACTGGGGAAAATAGAAAAGAATGCTACCTAGACTGGGGCTCGAACACACACGTCTAGCTTAGCAGTCAAACACTTTATCCACTGTGCCATTGCCACTGAAAACTGCAAATTTAGCTACATATTTTGTAAAGCCATAATATCATATCGACAAATCAGAACTACATCTCGCTTTTGCTTTGCTACAATTACTTATAAATCGAAATTCAAGGTTCAGAACACTAAAAGAGTTTTTTATTTTCATTGGACCATGTCATTGCTTAATTAATACACCGTCAAATGCAACTTTACAGCCTCAAACCAAAAAACCCAAGTGCAAGCTATATGAGTCATGCGTTTTACTTAATTGATTATTTAATTGGTTTTGACGTAATCACAGTCAATAATTGTAGAATTGCTCGAAATGCCTGAAGTGCAAAGGACACTCATGACTGCCTGAAGTGCGTAAAGGACACTCATCGACCATGCAATAATATTAATATTGTATTTTCACTTTTTCAGGTCAGAAGCATCAGCAAGTAGCAAGGCCGTAGCCAAACAAATATATTTCGGGAAGGTGATATAATTTTTCAAATATTTATGTTCCATAATATTAAATGAGATTTATGAATTCAAAAAATAAAACATGTTGTCCATAAACCAAAAGGAATATGGTTTTATTTCTTCTGTCTGTGAATGCCAACATTCATACAAGTTAAAGTATGAACTATTGACAAAAAATGTCGAATGGTTAACATGTCGATTTTTTACATTTAAAATGCCATAATTTTGTTGATCGACATACAAAAATGTTGACATTATATGAAATATCGACTCAAAAAATGTCACTGCCTTGTAAAAAAGTAGAGAAAGATATCGAAAAATGACTTGTCGATAATTTTTCCCATAAAAATCGAGAATAAATAAATTGACTGAAAGGTCGATTTCAATAATCTCGACTGGGTAAAAGACTTTTAGAAAAAATATTAGGGGTATTCATGCAACGATGTAAAACACTAGATAAGTTTACCATTTGGTAAATGAACTGTCAAAATTTGTATGGGAAATAATTTACAATAGAAGCCTGATTGCTTCTTCGGTTGTTTCCTCTTTTGCCTTTTTGACAGGCACGAACGTTCATGATTACATGGTTCGTGAAAATACGTAAGCACTTCCTTTCGTTATTTTGATTTTCATGGAATTTGGAATTGTTGTGCAAGAAAATAATCAGTTAAATAAAAATATTTTTTAATCACTTATTTAGCTGTGTGAAGTGAGAACCCCGAGGTCAAATTTTTTGGGTGAGGTTTATCAGAATCGTTTGTCCATCGTTTGTCCACGTTTGTCCAACCAAAACAATCGTTTGTCCACCCTCAGGAAAAAAGTTATTAAGCTTTTCTTTTTTACCTGTAGCAACTCCCCATAATCAAAAAAACTCATCTATTCACCCCAATAGATGACTTAGGAGGATCAGACTAAGTGAATTCGTTTGTCCACCGGCTGTTTAGGATTATTCACCAAAAATAATCGTTTTTCCACCCTTAGTTTAAAAGTTATTCAACATTTCTTTTTTATAGCAACCCCAAACAAATTTAATCCCAATCGTTTGTCCACCGTTTCTTCAGGTTAGTCCAGTAAAAACAAATTTTTAGATCTTCGTTCAAAAGTTATTCAACATTTCGTTCTTATAGCATTTATTTTTTCTCAAATACAATCGTTTATTTGGCGTATTTTATCACGAAAAACAATATTTCAATTTAATCATTTTTGTTTAAAAAATTTCTTGCTAACACCAGGGAGCATTGGTTGCCAAATCAGAAACCTCAAAATGCAACCAGAAATAGTCTTGAAATTTTCATTCCTGTTTTCGTTGCTTCCTTCCCTCTTCATCTCTACACCCCTCACCCAATCTGTCAAAAAGAAGAAAGAGGAAACAACCGAAAAAGCGAATCGTGTAATCGGGCTCAAATTGGATTAAATTCCCCAACGAATTTGCTTGGGAAAATGATTTGGTAAAATTAACCAAACGTCATTGTGACTCTTAGAATTGGGCGTGTTCAGAAATATGATAAATATGATACCTCAGATAACTAAAAAAAACTCTGACCGTGTTCTGTAACTATCGAATCGGGATTAGTTGGACTTCTAACCTTTAGCACCTCATGTATGGGATATTCGCAAAAAATAATGCCATCTAAAAGGTCAGTAAGTGGTCAAAAAAGGTCAACTAGTTTCAGAAATTGGTCAGCTATAGAAAATTTATAACCAAGGGTTACATTTCTACAAGGTCACCAACTATTTTTGGCACCTCATTTATGGGATATTCGGAAAAAAGTATTGGTACCATTCGAAAGGCCACCGGCTCGTGATAAAAAGTCAGCTAGTTTCAGTAATTGGTCAGTTATGGATTTTTGTATATGAATTTTTGAAGTTTTTTGTTTTTCAAGGCACTATAAGACTTTTAGCACCTCATTTACTGAAATTTCCAAAAAAAAAGATACCATTTGAAAGGTTATTAGATCCTCATAAAAGGTCAACCTCAACATGTTACAGAAATTGGTCAGCCATAAGTTTTTGTTTATAATTTTTTCAAGTTTTTTTTTCAAGGTCGTATAAGACTTTTAGCACCTCATTTATGGGATATTCGCAAAAAAAAGAATACCAATTAAAAGTCCACTAACTCGTGATAAAAGGTCAGCTAGTTTCAGTAATTGGCCAGCAATAGGTTTTCTTTAATGAATTTTTAAAGATTGTTTCAAGGTTACAGTATAAGAGTCTTAGAACCTCATTTAAAAAAGAATACAAATATTTTACTCAGGATACAATCCCACGACATTCCACTAACCAGATCGACGCAGTGTCCCGCAACCCTACTACTACGTAAAATTGATCGGTTAAGAAATTAATTGAATATAACAAATCAGGATTCATTGTATTTCCGTTTTTAACTCCCAATATTTATAAATTGTCTTTTAATTTCGCATAAAACATTTGATTTTTGCCTTTTCCTGTGGCACTGCAAATTTTCAAAGCAGCGCGGACCTTCTTCCAGATCATTGCGTTCAAGCAAAAAAAGATGAAATGTCAAATGAAAACTTGTACATTTTCGGTGTGAACGCCTTTCAAGTATTCGTAAACCTATTGCCGAAAACACCGTTTTGGGTTCGGTGTGCAAAGTCTATTACATATTTTGTCGCTCCGAGATATTCGTTGGCTCAGAAGAGGTTCTCCATTTTTAAATAACATCGAAATCTGAACACGTCTTATTTTTGGCGTTTAATATTTGACGTTTAACGAACAGCTGATTCACTTAAAAAGCATTTAACCAAACGAATAAAAAGGTCGTTTATGCAAACGTTTGTGTAAACTTATTATTTTATACAATTTGTAAACTTACAACGTTGCATGAATACCCTTATTATAAAATTTTAAAATCGGGGATGTCCCCCCCCCCCCCTAAGCAACGGCATTTATCAGACGAATATCGATGGTAAATTCCAAATAATGACCCGACAATTTAATTTCTACATGAAACTAACGATTGAGCTGAATTTTATTTATTTTGCCATGAATTTGTTGAAATGCTCTGTCTGGCCGCAAGTATTTCTAATTTGAAGTGGTTGTTCTGTTGAATTTTTGCCTATTCCAATTTCAACAATTCGAGTATTATTGTTTGAATCGCAATCAAATAAAATACCTTAAATCGTATATTCCATATTATGTATACTGCATTTATACAAACTAATATGTACATATATTTAGCTTTAGAGTGTAAAGTAATTTATTTTAATATGCCGTTTGTTTGCTTAATTATAATAGTGAAAACATTTAATTAACGCTATGGGGGCATTGAACATCGTAATTCGATGGCAATTAAAGTAATGCTGAACTATGTTGCAAATGGTGAGTAATATAAAATTAATTATTTAATTGTTATTTATAAAAGTTAATTGGTATTTTCAAATAAAATTATAAAAACAAAATGTTAAATACATATTTTGATATTCAAGCATCACGCCTATAGAATGACCGAACGCATTACAATTTTGTTATATATATCATACCTACTTTATAGTTCATCATAAAGAAGTTATTACCTATCATACCTTAAATAATCAATTAATTTTTGTCTGCAATCATAAAATATAGTATTAACTAACAAATTCTCTATAGTAAAAGTATTTGCCATGTTAAAAATCTAATATACATATAAAAATTTCGTGTCACGGTGTTTGTGGTTGCACTCGTCCGAAACGGCTCTACCTATTTTTATTAAATTTGTGTGTACCTATGTATATTTGGTAGGTATTGTTATGTATACAATATGATACCGCTAGGTGATTACGGTGTCCTCATCCAGACATTTTGTTTTAGATTTGGCATAATCAAATATTTATGACATCAAATTTCAACCCTCCTAACCTCACCCCCCCCCCTCCCATTTTGCAATCGCAATTTTTGTATTTTTGTATAAAAAATATCCAAATAATTAAACAAACAAAACAAAATTAATTATGTTGTTTGATGACAGAGGGATCTTTGACAGAAAATGCAATAGTGCGTTATATTTTGTCGATAAACCATCGTTTTTTTTACTTGCGATGTACTTGTACGTTAGGGTGTCCGTTATTTCCCAAACTCATTTTTTTGGATAGCACACCCCGTCAATCGAAAGGTTATGCCAAAAGAAAAAATTATTGACCAAAAAAATTACTTCCGAGGTCATTAACCCGTGCCTCTAAGGTCATACTTTTCCCATACAAATGTGAATCGGAACTTTACACTTTTTACATTTTATTGTTTTTTCTCTGGAACTATAACAGTTATTCTAAATTTTTTTAGAAATTCTGATTAATTTATCGATCCTTTAAAAAACTGTATTAAAAAAATTTAAATTATAATTTATTTCGATTTTTTAAGTTAAAAAATACTTTAACATTATATATTTTTCTCTTATTTTTGTCCCTCGATCCTCAGCAGTTTTTGTTGTTTTTTTATTGATTATCATAAAATAATAAGTTTTTTAAAAAATTGCATTAAAAAAATAATGAAAACAAATTAGAAATAATTTATTTCGATTTTTCAAAATATTAAATATTTTTTAATTTTGTATGTATTAAATTTTTTTTTCTTATCAAATAAAGTTTTTTTGTATTAATTTTTGAATGTGGTTTTTAAACAAGATATTGGTAAAAAAATCTTTTAAAAAACTTTTGTTGATAAGAATAGAAAAGTAATAACAAGTAATATTTTGAAAAATAGAAATTATAATTTTTTTTTAATGCAATTTTTTAAAAAAACTTATCACTTTATCATAATCAATAAAAATAAACAACAAAAATGCTGAGGGTCGAGAGAGTAAAATATATAATATTAAAGTAATTTTTAACTTAAAAAATCGAAATAAATTATAATTTAAACTTTTTTAATACATTTTTAAACTCACTTTTTTAAGCGATCGATAAATCAATCAGAATTCCCAAACAAAATTAGAATAGCTGTTATAGTTCCAGAGAAAAAAAATAAAATGTGAAAAGTGTTAAGTTCCCATACAAATTTGTATGGGAAAAGTATGACCTTAGAGGCACGGGTTAATGACCTCGGAAAAAAATTTTGTTGCCAATAATTTTTTCTTTCGGCATAAACTTTCGATTGACGGGGTGTGCTATCCAAAAAATTAATTTGTGGAAATTACGGACACTCTATTGTTCATGTACTTGTACATAGTATGCCAAGTTATGGATTCGTAAAAAAAATCAAACTCAAGATAATAATTTTCCCTAACATGATGATAGAGAACGCGAAAAAAGTGGGTTCCGCAATTCTGTCTGTCTGTTTGTCCTCGCGCCTACAGCCTTAACGACTGGTGGGATTTTCTTCAAAATTGGTACATAGTGTTTTTTGACTAATATCGCCAGTTTTTTTATTTTTTTTCTAAGGCCCAAAAAAAAAACGGTACCTGCCATACAATTTGTTTTCGCCAAAAAGGAAAAGAATTATTTTCTCCAAAACGGCTGCGAGGGTTTCGTTAAAAAAAAAATTCAATTGATTAAAAGAAAGAAATGCTACTTTTTAATAATTTTTTATTTTCAAAAATTGGTTTTTTGGTTTTTGATTTTCTCCAAAAAACAGTTAAGTTAAAATTTTTCATTTTTCATGGTAAGTAAATCTTCTAAAAAATATAAATATTATTGTGAACCAAAATTAAAAAAAAAATTTAATTTAAATAAATTTTTTTTTGAAAACTAAATATTTTGAAAACAAGTGGGTCAATATTTTTAAAACTAGGTGTAAAATAATTTTTTATTATTTTGTAGTATACTTGAAAAAATCATGTTTTTAAATTCAAAAATAACGATACCTTCCATACAAATGTTGAAAACCCGTTAAGAAATAACCTATTTTTTTTTTGAAAACGGCTCCAAGAATTTCGATGAAAAAATTTGCGTTTACTATTAAAGGTATGGCCAATATTTTGATAAAAAAAGGGTTTTGCCCATAACGGTATTTAACACCTGTACAATTTTGTTCATATAAGTTTTGATAAAATGATTCTTTTGAAAACTCAATATCTTGAAAACGGGTAAATGATTTTTTTTTTAATTTTGTGCAAAATTGCATTTTATTATCGACCAAAAGTTGACATAAAAAAATGTATTTTTTATAATGTTCAAGAATTTTTATACATTATATAAATAATTTTTTAAGAAGTTTTTAAGAAAACTGCTCTTATGATTTTTGATTTTTTTGTTTATCTATCTATATATAGGTATATAAAATATATATATAGATCTATATATATCTATATATATAAAATATATATACAGATTAGATTTAGATTAGGTTTTTATTTACAAAAATTATAATAACAAATAATAAATACAATTATTATAGTAAATAAATAAATTTATGGCTGTGGCATTGCCATCTGCCGGTTGGTAGTGTTGTTGTAGCTGCTGCTGTTGTTGTTGTTGTTGTTGTTGTTGTTGTTGTTGTTGTTGTTGTTGTTGTTGTTGTTGTTGTTGTTGTTGCTGTTGATGGTGTTGTTGTTGTTATTGTGGATGTTTTTGTTATTTATGTTTTTGGTGTTGTTGTAGCTGCTGCTGTTGCTGTTCATGTTGTTGGTAGTGTTGTTATTGTAGGTGCTGTTGTTGTTGGTTTTGTGCGGTTTTATATTTGTTTATTTTCCTTGTTTTAGTTGGTTGTTGTTGTTGCTTCTGATGATGCTGTTGATATTGTTGTTGGTGTTGCTGGTGTTTCAGTTGCTGATGTTTTTGGTGTTTTTGTTGCTGGTGTTGTTGATAGTGTTGTGGTTGGTGTTGGTGATGTATTCAATGTGTTTGTTAACGTTTAACTAACGATATTCAGTGTTGATATCGTGTCTGTATTTAAGTGCCGCTGACAGATAATTGGAAAGGGCTGTCCAGTTTGGTCCATTCAGTATGGTCTTTGCTTGCTCCATTGTCAAAGTCAGCTTCCCAAAGTAAGTTAATCTTATGTCCCTGTAAATAGGACATTAATATATATGTGTTCTTATATCTCAAGTTTTGTAGCTCCGAATTTGATGAATTTTTTTTTTTGTTGGAAAGGTATTGTAACCGCGCTTACCATTTTTATGACAAAAAAAAATTCAAAGTAAAAAAAAATATGTCAACAAAACGAAGAAAAATCAAACAACATTTGTTTATAGAATCAACACGGAAATTCCGATTTTATTATTGTCATTGTGCTGGGATACGCGAGCACAAAAAAGAATTAATTCACGAAAGAGAACGCATGAATTTTAGAAAGAAAGAAAGGGACGTCATTTTGTCTGTTTCTTTCTTTCTTTCCTTAAATCATCCGTTCTCTTTCGTGAATTAATTCCTTGTTGCGCTCGTGGATCCTAGCACATTCAAAGTAAAAAATCAAACAAAACAACAATTCCTTATAGAATCGAAACGAAAATTCAATGTTTATAAATCATGGAAGCTGTTTATGATGACAAAGGTGGATTTTATTTTTTGGATGCACATCGAAATACCACATTATTTTAGAATGTATTCGGTCAAAAACAAATTAGCAGTGGCACTCGCTTTATCGGGAATTGCTGCTACCATATTGGAAGGTGGTCGAACTGCTCATTCTGCACTGTAGGCGGATTCTAGAAAGCGCGGTGGAACGCTTTCATTGGCGGATTTTTATTTTCTTATTCTCAAAAGCTCTTTTGCTTTCCATTTTTTGTTTGAAATCGATCATACACATTTCGATCACCTAGAAACCTATCATTTTAAAACAAAAACGGGAAAGCGGAAGCCTTTTTAAGACTAATAAAATACAAATCCGCCAATATAAGCGATCCACCGCGCTTTTCAGAATCGGCCTACTGAAGTTACCATATTGAATATTCATATTAATGAAACACCCATCACATGTAACATTCCAAAGAATTTGGGAACAGCACAGGTATTACAACAATGTAAGATTATTGTGTGGGATAAATGCACGATGGCTCATAAGGAGTCATTGGAAGCTTTGAATATTTTCAAAACAATCAAAATTTATTTGGTGCTGTCTTTATATTATTGGCCGGTGATTTACGACAAACATTGCCCGTAGTTCCCACAATCAACTCCAGCGGATGAAATTAATGCATGTTTGAAATCACCTAATTTGTGGAGATATGTCAAAACAATCAGATTGACAATAAATAGCTATGCGTGTCCAATTGCAAAACGATTCATCGGCCGTTTAGTTTTCAAAGCAGTTTTTGAATATTGGAGATGGCAAAAATGCCCATTGGATTAATAACATTGTCGGAAAATTTTTGTGAGATTACCCAAACTAAAGAAGAATTGATTAAAAAAGTTTTTCCAAATATTGGACAGCGATAAAAAGCATGCTTGGTTGAGCGAACGAGCAATATTAGCAGGAAAAAAAAGATGTTGACGACGACGTTAATTGGGATATTCAAAATGGAATAATTAGTGAATTAGTATCATATAAGTCAATCGATTCTATTATAGACGAAGATGATGTAGTGAACTTTCCAACAGAATTTCTTAATTCACTAGATTTACCAGGAATGCCACCCCTCAATTTACGATTAAAAGTCAGTGTGCCAATCATCATGCTTCGGAATATAAGTCAAAAAAAAAAACTTTGCAACGGATCTAGACTTGCTGTTAAGCGCTTAATGAATAATGTAATCGAAGCCACAATTTTAAGAGGAAAGTATAAGGGAGAAGACGTTGTTATTCCCCGAATTCCGCTGATTCCATCTGATTTACCATTCAATTTCAAACGGATTCAATTTCCAATTCGCCTTGCTTTTACAATGACAGTGGGTTAAATTTAGTATGTGCCTTTCATAGGCTTTAATTAAACGGCGCTAATCAATCAAAATTGGCTGATTAGTGGAATCCATGATAAGCAACTCATACTTTGAATTAAAAAAAAAGGAACACATTGGAGGATTTCCCGGCTCCACTAATCATGGATTAAAGATGATTAGCTGTGAACAAACTGGCCCTTAGAATACCCAGTATTTTCACACGGGCAGTTATAAGTTATTTATATATTCCACAAATACACCCAAAGAAAAAACTGTGTAAAATAAGCCTAAATCGTGGTACAAATTAAGTTAGTCCTAGTGCCGTTTTGAACCTGGTAAGTTCTTAAATAACTTTCCTTAGATTCTTTATGTATAAATAAAATTTGCCTTATTTTTGGTAAACATAAGCGCGTTTGCCTATAGCATTTTATCCTTAATCTTGGTTGAATTCAGCCTAACACTTTAGTGTCTAACCCTAACTTCTAAGGTAAAAAGAGAATTAATTTGTTTTGTCTAAGGCAATTTTGCCTACATACTTATGCATTTTAACCTAGTGCTTGGGTAGAGTTTACCTATATTTTACCTATGGGACGTGTTGGAAGGCGTTTAAGGCAGTTTAACACATATTTTTTCTCTGAGTGTAGAACGACAAAAAATGTTGTACCTATACCAAAGAGCGTTACAATAGATAAAAATTTTGAAGAGAACTTTGAGATTTATCAACGACCAGCGAAGCGGTCGCGGGCACCCTAGTGAATTCATATTTCTTAAACAAATCAGGTGGCATATTTTTTATTTTGAGCTCTAGCTGTTTTATTATTAAAATAACAAATTTAAGCTAATTTATAGTATTAATTTATAGTACATATTAATAGTTTGTATTTTAAATTGTTTTCAAAATTTTGATAGTATAATTTTATGGAACGAATACATGTGTACATTGTCTATTTCAAGCTACGTTAAAGTTGTTAGCTACGAGAGCAAGTTTTGTGCGATCCAGTCGTGCCCATTTTTTACTTGCGATAAACGTAGTATAAAAAAAATTCGAGATAAGAATTTTCCCTAACATTACGATGATAGAGAACGTGAAAATAGTGGGTCTCGCAATTCTGTCTGTCTGTCCGTCTGTCTGTTCCTCGACCTGGAGCCTAAACGGCTGAAGCGATTTTCTTCAAACTTTGGACTTAGGGTTTTTATGTGATTCCCTAGAGGGGAAATTGAATTTTTTTTTAGCTCAAAAAATAACGGTACCTGTGATACAACCAATATACAAAATTTGATTTATTTCAAAAACGGCTCTAACGATTTTCAAAAAACAATTACGAGGTACTAAAATTGCTAAAGTAAATATTTTGACAGAAAAAAAAATTGTATAACGGTTATTAACGGTACCTGTCATACAACCGAGTTTTTGGTTTTCATATTTCTCGTTAACTACTACACCGATTTCAACCAAAATTTTTATACAAAATGTCGCATACAATTTTAACAATTTTGCATATAAAAATTTTCGAAAAAATAATGTTTGGATTTTTAAAAAAATATTGAATTTTTTTTTGAAAATTCAATATCTTGAAAACGGGCTTATGAATATTTTTTTTTTTTTTGATTTTGTGAAAAATTGTATTTTATTAAATACTAAAAGTTGGCATACCAATTTTTTTTTTTTAAATATGTTAAAGATTTTTTATATATAAAAAATTAATTAAAAAAAAACCACTCTAACGATTTTTGATTTTTTTTTTTTTTTCATAAATTCATATTTATTAAACAAATCAGGTGGCATACTTTTTTTTGAGCTCTATCTGTTTTAGCTATTAAAATAACTAATAACTTTTTTTTTTAATTATATCATAATGTTATGGAACCAATACATATGTACGTTGAATATTTCAAACTACGTTAAAGTTGTTAGCTACGAGAGCAAGTTTTGTGCAATCCAGTCGTGCCCATTTTTTTTATTTAACATCAACCAATATATTATTCACTGGATAAAATATATGGAAGAACAACGTTTACCAGGTCAGCTAGTTATAAATATTTATAAAAGCAAGCAAATACACATTGGCATCCTCACTAATTGCGGGAATTGGTATTTAATTAAAAGGCAAGTTCATAATCCTTAGAGAGAGAGAACCTGTTCGAACAAAGGAAACTGAGTCGAAAATGGAGATATACAAAAACATATGCCAGTATAAATACACTTATAGATATGTACGATGTACCTACCTATGCTTTTGTATATTCTGCATTTATCGTAAACCTACAGAAAAGTCGTACACGTAACAGAGCTGTATAAAAAAAAAACTTATATTTTTTAAGTCTTTGGAATTAACATTGATTGCTAGATTTCAAAGTTTAACTGATGATTGAAAAGTTGACTCTAAATTCATAATAAAGGGTTTTCCAATAAGAGGTGTTATTTTGAATAGCCCGTTATTTCGGTAGTTGTCACTTTTGAAGCTGTAATTTTTTTACATTTGACAAATAGAAACTACGCCCTAAATAAAAAAAAAGAAACACGCTTCACCAACGCATTGAAATTTTTAAAAATCACTGTAAGAAATGCATGAAAATAGTCCGGAATTTCATCCAAATTTCATCTTGACTGATGAGGTCCATTTCCACCTCGGTGGCTACGTCAACAAGCCAAATTGTCGCATCTGGGGCTCGGAAAACCCAAGATTTATTGTTGAATAGAGTCTCCATTCTCAACGAGTAACTGTTTGGTGCGGTTTATGGTCCGGCGGGGTCATTGGACCTTACTGATTCGAAAATGAGGCTGAAGCAACAGCTACGGTGAATGGATTGCGCTATCAAGAGATGTTTAATAATTTTGTATGGCCGGAATTGGATGGTATTGATCTGGCCAACTTTTACTTTCAATAAGACGGCCAGCGCTACGTGCCACACAAGCAAGGAAACAATCGGTCTTTTACGGGAAAAGTTGCGGACCGTGTTATGTAGGTACTATAGGACAAGCTTTAGATTCGTAAAAAAATCGAACTCGAGATAATAATTGTCCCTAACATAACGATGACAGAAAATTAGTGGCGTAGCGTGGGGGGGCACGGGGGCACAGGCCCCGGGTGGCACTTTGCCAGGGCAGAGGTGACAAGAACTTAAAAAAAAATCCTTTATTCTTCAAATTAATTAAAGAATCCAATTAAAAATTTCCCTAGTGGTAAAAATGCTTCATAGGCCTAGTCAATAATCGTACATTGATTATGTTTTACGTTGCTGAACAAATATACCACATGGGGCACCTTGCCAGGGGCGGCAAAATCGGCGACAAGAAATTAAAAAAATCCTTTATTCTTCAAATTATTTAATTTGGTGAGTCCAAAGAATCCAATTCAAAATTTCAATAAGCAAGAAATGACTGAGGCCATTGATATCGAGTCAGTAATTAAAGAGTTTGCTGTAATTAAAAGCAGGAGAGTTCAGATGTAAACAAGTTCTCTTTTATAAAAATACATTTAAAAAAAAAAAGAACTAAATAGGTTCCTACACACAAAGATACCTTTTTTAACTTTAATATCTTTTCCTTTTACATCAAAATTCTATATTTAATTTATTTATTTTATTTAAAAATATATTTATTTAATTTTATTTAGGTATTTATTTAACTCAGAAAAACAGCAATGAAATTAAATATTATTAATTTATATTTAATTTAATGAAAACAATTATTTAAAAGAAAAAACTCGATAGATTTGTCAAATAAGAGTGGGTTGTTAAACCGGATCGAGATCAAACAATAGAAATTTGATCAATAAATGTATGTGCCAAATAAATTATATGTTCTCAAAAATGCAGGGTAAAAATTTATCGATCTGGAAAATTTAGTTTTAAAATATTTCTGCCGCGACCTAGTGTTTTTAAATATATAATAGGTAGGGATATCCCATGGCGGCACATTTTTCAAAGTTTTCGTATCAGGTTAAAAGCTGTTATACAATTTAACTGCTTGAAAAAAAAGCAAATTCCTATAATTTCTTTAAAATTTGTTTATTGCCCATGCAAATGGTTCAAGATAATTCTTTATTATGTTCCTGTTCATGTAGCACCCTTTTGCATCCGCGGTAATGGAATCGCTTTATTACGTTTTTTTTCATATTTTATCATGAATTTCTTATTTTATTCAATCAAATACACATTTATATCATTTAATTGTCGTGGTTCTTGGTTACTACTTTTTTAAAGCTGGAAAAAAAAATCAGGAGGGTGGCGAAAATTGGGTCCGCCCCGGGCGGCAAAAAACCCACGCTACGCCACTGCAGAAAATATGAAAAAAGTGGGCCCGCAATTCTATCAGTATGTCTGTCTGTACCTCGACCTGCAGCCTAAACCACTGCAGTGATATTTTTCAAACCTTTGACTTACGGTTATTTGGAGATTCCCTAGAGGGAAAATTGGCATTTTTTTAGCTTAAGAAATATCGGTACCTACCTGTCATACAATCTAAATACAAGAATTAATTTATTTCAAAAATGACTATAACGATTTTGAAAATAAAAATCCGAGTTACTTTGTAGGAACAATATTTTTGTAACAAAAAATGCTACCAATAACAGTTATTAACGGTACGTGTCACATAACTGATTTTTTGATTTTCAAATTTCTCGTTAATGTCTTCACCGATTTCAACCAAAAACGCCCCGCAGCAAAGGCTGAGAATAAACCTGCTAGACTTTTGATTTCGATATCACAAAAATATGCCCCTTTAAATCCTCATACTCAGGTTTTGGTTATACATCCACTCCCAATATACCATCAGAAAGAAGCAGCCATGATTGAGCAGTTATGATTATTTCATTGATTTTTTTTTAAGAGAATCTATAACAAACTTTAGAAACGCATTTTAATACCACCAAATCGAACGAGTGATTTTTAATACCAAAAAAGTGCTTAGCCATTCAGTATTCGAAATTTTGGGCATTCGGGATTTTGGCATTCGACACTTTGTTAATTGGGATTTTTGGCATTCGAGCTTTTGTCCCCAACCTTAAATATAACACTTCTGTGAAGTTGGCATAACAGATTTTACCTAGCCTAACCGGTCAGGAATTTAAAGTATTTTTGCATTTCCGTTTTTGTCTGCCATTTTATTTCTTGAACAGATTTTGAATTTATTTAAAAAATGGTTATTTAAAAAAAAGAATATTATCTTACACATACACATACAGTTTTGAAAAAGTTTTAAGGAAAATAATGTGGACCTTTATTTACAGTGTTAAGTAGTTAAGTAGGTACAGTTAATTTTCGTTATAGGAAAAATAGCAAGTAATTTTCAAAAATGTTAGTTTTACCTATTTCGAACTTTTTTTAAAAATCCCAGAACATCGTTTCCTAAAACAACTCTTTTTCTTGTTCTGTAAAGCTAGTGGACTATTTATTTTGCACAGCACTGCTTACAAATATTCCGCCTAAGATTTGCCTGCCGCCATGGCCATCATAAAGCATCTTCTAAGTTCCTACATTACATACATACAAATGTATAGGAGACGAAAATTGCAGGAATCCGATTGCAAGTTTTTAGAGTGTCAAAGCTTTCTTTTTTCTTAGTTGGTTTGTATTGATTTTGTCTTCTTTTTTTTGTTTGTGTTCCTTTTTGTTTTGTTCATTTTCTTTTCATTCTTTTCTCTGTTTAATTAAAACAAAATCCAATAACAATTGAGATAAATGCGGGGAGAGGATACCTACCAATATAGACATCCAGTCGGCAATGGCAAACGGCATCCACATCGGCATTGCCTGAATGAATTGAATTTCAGAATGTCCTTTCCTTAACTAGGTAGAGTTGGTATATGTATGGGGTTTGAGTATGTGGTAAACCAACTTTGAACAGAGATCCTTTATGTGGTTCAATTGAATGTGCACTAACCCCCGCCTGAAAGTGTCAGTCAAACATTCCATTAGATTGTGTTGCGTCCATTAGATTCATCTGTTTCAGTGTGTGAATGGAATTGACGGAATTTAAAAGAATTGGCAATGGCTTACTGCAACTTTAGAGAGGAAAATTGTTTTTAACCATTTTTTGACTTGGATTTTTTGTTTGGGTTTTCTTTTTTTTTGCAAGAGTTTTTATTTACCTAATTATTATAAATTTAAAAATAGCTTGTTGTGTTACGAATTTAAATCAACAAACGATAACAACAAGTGAACCTATATTTAATTAACGCGTATAGAGACAAGTTGTTGGTATACGATTAGATATACCTATGTACATGCTTATTTTTAAATTCAATGATGCGTGAATTGTGTTTTTTACAAAGATACACAATGGATAAAATAATTCCTTCGCATCTACAATTGAAATCATTGTATTGACTTTGAGAAATGACCTATGTGATGGACATCATATCTACATTATACAAGTATAGATACAATATACATACATACCTACCAAAAAATATGTCCACGTATTGATGTGCAGTGTTGTTCTCAATAAGAAATCGTTTTGTTTTTTTATTAAATTTTTAATATATTTGAAAAAAATCCGATTTAATTGTATTTAAGTCATTCTTGAATTCGTCAAAATGAATTTATATATATGCAGGTACTTATGCATAGATTGTCAAAAAAGCTGTTGCAGCCAACGACTTCGGTGCCGAGCTATATAAAGCAGCAGACCATGACTTGGTTATAGGAGTTTGCACCAACTTTTATTAAATATGGTCAGTTAAAGAAAAAAATCCTTAGAGAACCGTTTGGCAGTACGAGAAAGCCAACTGGGACGGTCTCAATGCATTCTTCAGGAACCTTAACTGGTCACTATGCTTGCTCGATACTGTCGCAGATTCCAGCGCAGATATGATTACAAACTTAATTCTTTGTGGAATGAGAAATTTCCCGAATAGGGTAAAATCTATCAAACCCAAAGAAAACGCATGGTTTGATTCGAGCTGTAAAGAGGTTATTGGGGTCAGAGAAGTAAGCTTCCGTTGTTATAAAGCCAACCCTACTGAGGAAAACCGGAAAAAGTTTCAACGAGCTAGGAAGACCTGTAATCTTCATATTCGACGAACCAAATTTTCACATGATCAAAAATTACGACAAAAAATACTACAATGTCCAAAAGGTAGTAAATATTTTTGGTCATTTGTAAGAAACATACGAAATACCACCTCGTACTCGGTTCCAACGCTCGTCTTTAATGATACTCCTTTTGTCAGCTCGCAAGATAAAGCCAATTCGCTTGGAGCACAGTTTCCTGTTAATTCGACGCTGCCAGAGAGTGTTATGACTCCTCCTGTACTTGAGAACGTAAATGATTCTATGGGACGAATCTTATTTCGCACTCGTGCAGTTGCTAGAGTTCTGAAAGATCTCGACATTCACAAATCCGCTGGCCCGGATAGTATCCCTCCCATTGTTCTGAAGAGGTGTTCTTCAACGCTGGCAAAACCACTGCGTAAGCTTTTCCATCTTTCCTACTCTACTGGACTCTTTCCGAGTGGATGGAAAACAGCATTTGTCCAGCCTGTCCCTAAAAGAGGAGTATCTTCTTCCCCCTCAAACTATCGACCAATTGCGCTCACGTCCCTTCTTTCCAAGGTCATGGAAACGCTGATTAATTTCAAGCTAAGGAAATATCTCGAAGAATGACCGGCAGTACGGCTTTCGTAGCAATAGGTCCACTGGTGATCTGATGGTATATCTCACCGAACAGTGGCACAAATCTTTACATCGTTTTGGAGAAAGTAAGATTATTGCGCTTGATATTTCAAAAGCATTTGATAGAGTTTGGCATCAAGCTCTCTTATCGAAAATGCGTGCATTTGGTATCGATGAATCTCTTCTTCGTTGGATTAGAAATTACCTTTCGGACCGTTCAATACAAGTCGTTTTGGACGTGCTCCCAGGGCTCCGTCTTGTCTCCGACTCTCTTCCTTATATTCATAAATGATCTTTTGTCTGAAACTTCTAATCCACTAAACTGTTTCGCTGACGACAGTACCCTCAGCTTCTCATATTCGTTTTCAGATTCACATCCATGTCCTTCGGATGTGGAACTTGAACGGCAGCGTATGAAAAGCTCATTAAATTCTGATCTCGACAGCATTGTCCATTGTGGAATAAAAAACCGCGTAGAATTTAATGCTTCTAAAACTCAATGCTGTCTCCTGTCGTTAAAGCAAAACCCACCCCCCTTGCCGCTATCCATGAGTGGCACTTGCATCGAAGAAACTGAACAGCTTCCGGTTCTTGGTATGTGCGTCAGAGACCATCTTTTGTGGAATGAACACATATACGACGTCGTCGCTAAAAACGCTGCGAAATGTTTGGGGTTCCTAAGGCGATGCAAGAAATTTTTTTCCTCTTCTGATCTGGCTACGATATATAAGGCGTACATCCGTCCAAAGCTTGAGTACAATTCGCATATCTGGGCAGTTGCTCCTTCAACATACTTGAGTCTTTTAGACAGTATACAGAAAAAAGCTTTAAAAATGATAGATGATAAAACCATAACGGAATCATTTACATCACTAGAGCACCAACGTGATGTTTCATGTCTTGTCTTATTTTATCGATACCTACTTTAACAAACAGTGTTCCAGTGAAATAGATAGTTGCATTCCTCCCCTTAAACAATTTTACCGCAATACTCGTGCTTCTAGGAATGCCCATCAGTTTACCCTTGAGCCCAATTTCGGACGTACTGTCAAGTACAGGGATTCTTTTTTTAGCCACACAACACGATTGTGGAATGTTATACCTTGCTCTCTTCTGACGAGGAGAAGGAGGCCTTTTATAACCGGCTGAGTGCTGCTTATGATAGCGTTCCACGAGGTGATATAGTTATGGTGATGGGAGACTTAAATGCCAAGGTTGGCAATGACAACACTGGGCTAAGGCATGTCATGGGAAAACATTGTGTTGGTAACCGAAACGACAATGGCGAACGATTTGTCGATTTCTGCAACGCCAACGGCCTTGTTATTGGAGGGACCATGTTCGAGCATAAGACGTGCCACAAAGTCAGTTGGGTGTCGACTGACAGACAAGCAACTTCCAACCAAATTGACCACTTCGCGATCAGCCGGCGTTTTAAAAGCAGTCTCCAGGACGTCCGTAACAGAAGAGGTGCTGACATGGGAATGGCCCGGGACCACCATCTGATAATTGCTACCGTAAGATTGCGTACAGCTGCAGTTCGGAGATCCCAAGGAAACACTCGAATGCCCAAGTTTAATACAGATAGACTAAAGGATCCTGCAGTGCGCCAACAACTAGTGGACCACCTTTCACAAGGATTGAACGCAATCAGCAGCACGGAAACCACATCCATCGAAAATCATTGGTGTGCTGTGAAAAATGTGTTCATATCCGGTGCTGAAAGTATAGTCGGCCGGGCGCAAGGAAGAAATAGTGCTTGGCTTTCCGACGAAACTTGGGCAAGGATCGAAGAAAGGAAACACCTTAAAGCTCGCATCGCAACTACCCCAGCAGCAGGGAGAAACGAGCTTGAGTCTACGTACCGCATGAAGATGAGGGAAGTTCACCGTAGTGTGCGATGTGATAAGCGTAACTACATCAACGCACTGGCTACAGAAGCAGAAGAAGCCGCTAGTAGGTGTGACAGTAGGACCGTCTACAGAATTACCAAAGAGCTCACTGGTGTCCAGAGCTCTAAACAACACCTGGTTAAAGACACAAACGGATCCCTGCTAATTTCGGATGAGGACTAGCTCATAAGGTGAAGGGAACACTTTTCTGCGGTTTTAAACCGCGTTTTCGCCAGTGAAGTGAACCCTATTCCTACTGAGCTGCCCGAAGTAACAATTTCGCGAATACGCACCGTACTCCCCAGTAAAGAAGAAATTATCACCGCCATCAAAGCACTGAAGAACAACAAAGCGGTTGGACTTGACGGTATTCCTGCAGAGCTCTTAGGAGCAGCCCCAACGACATCGAGCGAGCTACTGCACCCACTTCTTAAGAGAGCTTGGGAAGCAGAGAGCTTTCCTGAAGAGTGGAAAAAAGGAATGATTGTCAAGCTCCCAAAGAAAGGAGATCTCACACAGTGCGAAAACTGAAGAGGAATATGCGTTCTGCCTGCAGTAGCCAAGATAATAGCAAGGATAATATTGGACCGAATTAAAGACCACCTCGAAGACACACTCGACGCCGAACAAGCAGGTTTCCGCACTGGATCTTCCTGTGTTGATCACATCAACACCTTGAGGATCATCATCGAACAGTGCGTTGAATATCGATCACCACTTCACCTGCTGTTCATCGATTTTGAAAAGGCGTTCGACAGTGTCAATAGAGAATTTATTTGGCTTGCTTTGCACAGGAGGGGCATCCCAGATAAATTGATTGCTATTATCAAGGCTACATATGATGGATCCAGGTGTCACGTTTTGCACAAAGGTAGGCTGTCAGAGGAGTTTGAAATCCAAAGTGGAGTTAGGCAAGGCTGTATACTGTCACCAATACTGTTCCTGTTGGTGATAAGTGACGTACTGCACGCAGCTTTGTCAAATGGAAATGGAGGAATTCAGTGGACTCTGCAATCTCACCTCAAACATCTGGACTACGCGGACGACGTATGCTTACTCTCTCATAGGATCATGGATCTCCATCAAATGACAACAAGGGTGGAGAGAGAAGCAGAAATCGTAGGGCTTAAGATCAACTCGGCAAAAACTAAAAGGATCAGCCTTGGAACTTCCTCATCAATCCAAGTAAATATTTCTGGACAACCGGTAGAGATGGTAGAGGATTTCCAATATCTTGGGAGTATTATCTCTATGGGTGGCGGAACTGAACTAGACATAAACAGCCGAATCAGAAAAGCAAAGGCTGCGTTCGGAATGCTGTCCAAAATATGGAGAAACAACTCTTTTAGCTTAAAGACCAAGCTACGACTGTTCCGCTCCAATGTTGAATCCGTTCTGCTTTACGGCTGCAGCACTTGGAAAGTCACTGAAATTTTCACTAGAAAGCTGCAAACCTTCGTTAATAGATGTCTACGAAACATCTTGAGGATTTTCTGGCCCAACCGTATCTCCAATGCCGAACTTCATGCGAGAACGGGTCAGGAGCCCATAGACTCCATTATACGAAGAAGAAAGTGGCAGTGGATTGGCCATACGCTTCGAAAAGGCGATCGGTGCATTGCATCTCAAGCAATGCAGTGGAACCCGCTCACACAGGAGGGAAGACAAGTGGGCCGGCCTAGAAGTACATGGCGAAGAACGGTCGAACAGGAATCGGCACGACTGGGGAAAAATTGGAGAGAGCTGAAATATATTTCAAGAAATCGTACACGATGGCGCGTAGGTGTAGTGGAGGCCCTATGTCCCGTAAGGGAAACATCACGGACGTAATAGGTCCGAGGACCTAAGTAAGTAAGTAAGTAAGTATACCTTGCTCTATTTTTCCCTCTTATTATGATATTGAGAAATTCAAAACCAATTTGCATCGGTATCTCCTTTTAAACCCTATCCTATTTTCCTAACGCTCGCACTGTGTTTTACATGTTAAGGGTATTAAGACCCCGTTGAGTGCGCGTCAGGTACAAAAAAAAAAAAAAAAAAAAAAAAAAAAAAATTAACACCAAGTAAAACAACCTTGAATAATAAGTCTTTATTATGAAGTAAGCAAATTGTTCATATAAATTTATTTTACTGACAAAAAAAAACATTAAACTTTGTCCCACGCTTTCTTATCAGTCCCCTGGCAGATTGAAACAGTCAAAAATTTCAAGTAATACAACTATACTGTTATTTTTGTAGAGGAAGATTTTTTCAATAATTAATAGATAGACAATTATATTTTTAAAATTGTTCAATTTTTCATTAGTTTTTGGATAAACAGTAACAAGATCAGTGGCTAAGCGTGGTTTTTCCTACCCGGAGCAAAGGTATTTTTTTCCGCCCCAGGGAAATTTTGTTTTTTAACGCTTTTAATTTTAGTCAGCATCAGCACCATTTGAATAAAAAGTAATGCATAGCGAAGTGTCGTGCTCCACCATTTGAAAAATATCTCCTAAAGTATTGGTATGACAAGAAACTCTCTTTCATTATTTCTTACTAATTTAAATTATCTAATTCTTGAGACCAATTTGAAATTATCTCAAGGGTTCTATAACTCTTTGAGTTTGTACATTTTTGATCTTACATTGCCTTGAAAAAAAAAAGAAGTACACTGAGGGAAAAAATGCGATATAAAATTGAATATGACCGCATTTGATCTAAAGTATTTTAAATGAAGTGGAGCATTTTCATTTTTACGTTGAATCAATGTTAATTTGAATATGCGACGTAATTTTAAGAGAATCAACCTAGTTTCAAAGTAAAACGTGTTTATTTATTCATTGAAATCAACTTTTGGACATTTACATTCCGTTAAACATTGTTTTAAAGTGAAACGTTATCACTTTTACATCGAGATCCGTTTTCAAAGTGCGCTCAACCTTGTTTCAAAGTGAAACGTATTCATTTTTACATTGAAATCCACATTTTACATTGCAATCCACTTTTATGGCATTTAAAGTGCCATCAACGTAGTTTCAAAGTGTTGCATAGTTAAGTTAGCCTCAAATTTTTTGTATTTGTAAGCTTAATATAACGAATTTCGAGAGCGCGTTGTAGTTTTTCGAAGTAGCTCCCTTACATTTGTGAACAAATTAAACGCGCACTCAAAATTCACTCTCATATAATCGAAAAACAATATTTAATTACTTTTCCTATATTTATTACTACGCATTAGGTACTCATAGCAAAACGATTCACTTAAGTCGTCACAAAATATAAATGATTCATCACAAAATGAAATGTTTCGAGCATAAGTATACATTTGTCTTTGTCTTACATAAATTCAAACAAAGAAGCGTGGCGTGGGTAGCCATTTTGAATCAATGCCTAACCTAGCAAAGTTCAATCTACGTTGATTCGAAGTAGATAAATGTTGTTTTAAAAGATGGATGAATTTGATTCACCTATGAATCCACTTTAAATCAACATATAAACATAGTAAAATCTAGTTCGTTTTTAAGTATGGAATCACTTTGAAATAAAGTCGCTCCACTTTGATTTAAGAATTTTTGGCGTTGGCGCCAAATCGTTCCGAAAAATATTAGAATCAAAGTTTTTTGTTTTGATTTTACGTTGTTTTTTTCTCTGTGTACCTACAACTTGTTCTTGAGGTTATTTTTTGGAGTTTAACTCATAAACATCATTCATATTTCACCCACCCCTATTGCGATTTGCGATTGTCGATTGATAGTTGATAAATATTGAAATTCGATAATAAACCGGCCAACCGAAAAAAAGTTTTGGTCATTGGGAATAATGCAGACCGTTGTGAATTATAAAAAATTGACAAATATCAATGAATAATTGATCACATTTTCAGTAAATTGTTTAAAAATCCAAAATATTTATCATTATTTATCAACAATCAATCAACAATCGCAAATCGCAATAGGGGTGACCATCTGCTCATATTTTTGAGAAATTCTCGTTGTAAAATAAGAAAACCAAAACACTTTTTTGCTATTTTTAACTTCTTTAATAACTTTTCTTTTAATTTATAAAAAAAAAATCCTAAAGTTGGTACTCATCTTGTTTGCTAAATTTGGTTTAAATCTTTCATATAATCTATTTTAATTTTCGATCAAACTGAAATTATTTAATGTTAGCCTTCAACCATTTGCATTGTTTTTGACGCTATGAACAACGTGAAGTAATTTTTGTTACCAACATTAGCAACTATTCTTCAAAAATAAATAACTTTTTTTTTTCATAATACAGTTCTTATCTTTCCACAGACTTTTATCAGGAATGTGTCGCAAAAGTTCAAAGGTCAAGTTAAAATTTTGTAGTTATCTCAAAAAGCAGATAATTTAATTGAATAATAGATTGTTAGCAGATTATTGTTTCCCTTTCCATCAGACATAATAATCTCTCCGCAACTCATTTTTCGTTGGCCAATGTTGCTTGTATGAAGACAATAAAATTAGTTGGTTGAAAACCAATTGACTCCCAAATTCAAAGGGAAACTCGAAAGAGGTGGGTGTTTTTCATGATGAGTTGTCGGTAATACAAATGAAAGATGTCTATACAAAAAGCTGTTTGAATAATAAGTATGTTTAAAATCCATTTGTCGTTCAAAGTAATACTTAATCACCGAAGAATTGTTTAGTTTGTCGATCATGGTTTGCATTGAATATTTATCTCCATCATAAATACATAGTTTGTCGATCATGGTTTGCATTGAATATTTGTCTCCATCATAAATGCATAGGTATGTGCTCCAAAACAAGTTTAAATGACGCAAGTGTTTAGATATTTATATTTGCTAGAATATTTTAAAAATACCGCTAACCAAACCCAATGCAAACAATTAAACTCTCATTTACTCCTTCCATAAAGTTTTGTTGGTTGGCCTGCCAATATGTACTGAAATTTTGTACCGATAATTCGATAAACAATCCATCATTTCTCTTGATGCTGAATGGAATTTGCATTTAATCTAAAAGCATGTTTCTAATCATACACACTCACATATATATGTAATAATATATATACCCCTACCAATGCAAAATGGGTAGTTAGGTACATCTACATACACTGCGGATATGTATAGGTATAGGTACATATTTAGTTAATGTGGCGCCAAAGGTCTGCAAACATCATCATAGGCAATTTTAATTTGAAATATGCAAATTTATTGTTCTATTATTTTGATTCGATATAGATTTGCATAAATCAACAAGAGCATCCTGCATGTACATACGATGTTCATCGGGCATACACGCGAATAATGTGGTTGAGATGCCTCTGTCTGCTGCCAGCATCAAACAACGCCAGCAAAGCGATATGTTTTTTTTTTTTTGATGAAAGGTCGTTGGACATACCAAATGCCCTGAAACGCAGGAGCACTTAAAATTTCACCACGGTTTTATTTACCCTATCTTTTCCCTTGTAGCCTTTGTTTTTCTATACAAAAATTCTAACAGCAGTTGTTGGCTGTTGCCAGACAAATATCTAATTCAGAAACATTTTTACTACCTATTATTATTTTGCTTATTAGCATCAATCAATGATACTGAAATACTGATGCAGGAATATACATATATAAGCATGTATATATATAATGTATATATATTTAATATTTCGATATATGATTGAAACGCAATGGATTCAGAAATACATTTTTAAAATAAGAAAAAAATTCACTGCAAAACAATCTTATGTCCAATTCCTTTCAACTATTAATTATACTATTGATTATACATTTTTTTTATTAAGCTTGCACTCAAGGGGTTGTGACCAGTAGCGGATCCAGGGGGGTGGCTATAGGGGCTTAAGCCCCCCCCCCCCACCAACAGCCGAATCATAAAATAATTTGAAATATAGAAAGCAATACATTACAACGTGTAGAATTTTATATTCCGTCTAAAATATAGCAGTTAAGATAAGAAATTTGATGGACAAAATAACGTGGTTGGGGCTGAACTATTTACATACGTCAAGTTATGTAATTTGTTTTTCTAAGCCTAAAGATTGGGGCTAGAGCCTGAAGCGAATTGGACAAAAACCAAATTGGGGGCTATGAATATGGACATGTTTCATGCCACTACAATTTTTCCCTAAAAATAAAACCTAGAAAATTGGAACGAAAAAACCAGCCTTGGAACAATAAGGTCTGAGAATTTTGGACAAGAAACCTAGCCACGGTTAAGCAACTTACTCCCTGAAAACTAACCTAATTCCAGAGAGTTTTGGGGGCTCAAGTCTAGGGACTGTCAAGGTCCGAAGTTGGGGCTAAGGCTTGAAGAGATAAATAAAAAGAGATAAAAAATGGTCGGGGCTTAACATTAACGTGTCAAATGCCCCAACTGTTTACACTAAAAACAAAGCTTATTTACCGCAAGAAACGCAGTTGAGGCTTAAACCATTGGAGAACAACGGAATGTCAAGTTAAGTGTAAATGTTTAATACAACAGAAATTCTTTCTTACGGCCTTGGCTGCGCCTAGAGATTTTTCGGTTTACGTTTTCAAAATTTGAAAGGTCGAAGGCAATTGTACATACATTTTTATACTAGGAAATCGTACACAAATTCTCTAGTCAAGTAGCCAAATTTCAAAAGCGTGAGTTTTCTCTGTGCGCGCTCAGAAAATCATGCAAAAGCAAATTAATATTTGCAATCCCTCTAGGCTCTCGAGTGACGTGCGAATTTGTCGACATATTTTTTTAGCATGAATATAAAGTGTATGCAGCGTATACACGAAAATTCATTCACGCTGGCAGAATTGGGCCGCTGCTTATTTCTTAGAGCAGCTTTGTCTTATGTCCTAAAGTGGCAGTTTGAACAAAACAGTTTCTCGTTGATTTGGCTAATTCAGGAAAAATCTCGGAGGACTGATACCGTGTCAAAGCACATATGTATATGAGCTTCTGCCAGTACGAACACTTAAATATAATTTTTCTGAACTAGCCAATTATAAACAGTTTTCAAATCTTGTCAAAAATGGGAAGTTCAAAACATACCCACATCTAATTTAAAAATATAACTACATTATGTAGGTACCTAATCAATTTTTGAATAATATAAATAAACGAATTTGTACGCGTGGTTCAAGCATATAATACAATAACTAGTTATACCAGATACTATTATTTTTTGGTGGCCTTTGACAGGTGCGAACGCAGGAAAAAATTTCGGTGGGGTTTTAAAAATTTCGGGGGGGGGGGGGTTTTAACTGAAAACTCAAAAATTCAAAAATTAAAAGTGAATTTGTATGGTGAGGATGTTAAATTCATACATTTCGGGGGGGGGGGGGTGTTGAACCCCCAAACCCCCCCTGCGGTCGTGCCTGGCCTTTGAATTTGTTTCTGTCTCCGCTACAGCAATTATGAATAATTGTTGTTGTACTTTGTATTGAAAACATTTTAAAGCGCGATAGGAGCGGATATAAAGGCACACAAAAACGGATATCATTAAAGGAAAAGTGGGAATGTCAAAATTCGATGTCTTTTAAATAACGACACATGAATCTCCATATATCTTTTTCACAAAAAAATACTTGATCCTTAAAGGTTAGACCGCACTCACTGGAACTGCACTGCATCGGAACTACACTTACACGACTTCGTATGAATTTTTATGAAGTTCAGTTGCCGCTTAGTGCGATTTAGCTTCTAAAATTTCATAAAAAAATAATGTTTTGCCGCGTTGTCGTAAAGTGTAGTTCGTCTGAAGTTGAGTACGGTCTTGCATTAAACCTAAACTGATCTCTATTATTTGTTATAAATTATAAAATTGATCTTAGAACAAGCAAATTTTATTACTTAAGGTCTCAAACTGAATCTCCAAAGAAGTACGAAAAAAGTATTAAAACTGTTTTATAAAAAGAGAGATGGTTCTTAAAAATTTCCTTTTCTTCAGAAACTATAGGTTACTATGTTCTTTGCCTGCTGCATTCCTTGGATACAGTTGTAAGAGTTGTTTCGTGTATTTATTTAAACAAAACGAAGAGCAGCAACATATTAAAGGCATATATACATTGAGTGGAATTGTTCACGCAAAGACGCTTTTAAAAAATCGTCATTGCTACGAGTTTCAATTACAAGAAACCCTTATATCTTTATTTCAAAAACCCACATATGACTTAAAGGATCAGGATGCGACGACCTAAATTTAAAACTACCTAAATTTAAAACTACCTATATTTATTTTTAACTTAATACCTATGCATCGAAACATCGTTTCTAAATTACTTAAAAGTACTTTAATAAGTTAAGAATTGTTTCTGTGATCTATTTATATTTTGTTTTTTTTTTTGTCTAATAAAGGAATGTTTTTGTTTATTCTTGTTACAATTGTGTTTAAATTTGGATTTTTCTTAAAAAAAAAAACTAAAAAAAACATCCAGTGAGGCATTATTTCGTCGAAAAAGTCATTTTTTTTTAAATGAGGCATGATTTTGCCTAAACGGGTTGGCAACGCTGGTCCTGGTCCCGATGGAATTCCGTCTTGTGTATTAAAGTAATTTGTATCTCACCTTGTCTTATCCTCTTTTTGTGCTTTTTATTAAATCTTTAAGTTCTTCAATTTTTCCCATGCTTTGGAAAAGTTCTTTTATATATATACAGGGTGTCCAATAAATAATGGATAATCTTGCAACCGTTTATAGCTGGCCTTAAGACCTTTCAGAAAAAAAATACAGAAAAAATATTTTCCTTGTAGTTTTTAGGTTATGATTTTTTTTCCAAAAAAAAAAATAAAAAAGTACGACATGCCTCAAATACTTGAACATAACCACCACGGTTGAATGTTTTTTTTTATTTTTATAATATTCTTGAATATTTGTACTAATAGATGTTATACCAAATTTAACACTTGCTGTTCCAGTTTTTTTATAATATTTTTTTTTTTTTAATTTGTTTTGCTTATACAAATATCAGTTTTTTTTATTTTCACAAAAGTTTGACTATGTCTTAAATAAAAGAAATGTATGAAAGCATAAGTGGCCAACTATTTTAAAAAGTTATATACATAAGTTATATATATAAGTTAAATACAAAACATGCGTGAATCTTTCACAATAAGCAATCAAATTTGATATTAATCTACTTAAGGCGCTTTTCTCAAATGTAAATAAGATACAGTGAATAGTCAATTTCAATTAGTTTCTTAAAAGTAAATAATATGTGGAATGGTAAAAAGTATGACGCTTGGTGTAAGTCGACCGTAGTTTACGTCTGTGCGTACCACGGCCCCTTCTCTTGTGTTCATGAGAGATACACCTGTAAGGAAAATTGCACTAAAAGTGAAATGAGAAACGCTATTGATAAAACAAACAGTAATACAATAATTAGGTATGTACATATTTATTTATTATCATTAAAATTAAATCACAATAGATGGTCAAATTGTAGTCCATTGACCCTGATACATGCTCAGCATCTTTTAACAGAAGATCTTGCAAGAAAACGCGCATTTTGGCGGTCATTAATTTTAAAAACAGCTTCCTGAACATTGCGTTGTAGTTCCGCAATGGATACTGTTGTTTTATTGTAGACCATTTCCTTGACATCTTTTTGAAGACCAGAGATCCTGTTCTCATTTCGCTTTTAGTGCAATTTTCCTTACAGGTATACATAGGGTGACCACCTTTCCCAACGCTGATTTCGGTACACAAGAAAACATTTTTTTTTTTAAAATCTTTGTTTAATTTATTAAATATATTGAATATTTGAATATAAATACAAATAAATATTTGAAATATCGTGCTTTTCGAATGAATATATCGCATCCTAATGCAATACAAAGGTTCTTTAAAAGTTAAAATGCTCAACCTGCTGTTCGTTTATACAAGAGAACACTGTCCATTTTGGCCGAAATCCCAGCCAAACGGAAAAACTGTCCTCGACAATTTTTAGTAAATGATTGTATGGAATGTTATTAAAAATATTGAAAAATTTCCACACAGCGATGGTCAGTTGCAGCGTCAGTAGCAACGCTGTTTTCTTGTCATGATTGAATCTTTTCCACAATAACATATTTTCGAAAAGGATTTCTTGATAAAACTGTATTTTTCTCTTAAATGTCCATTGAATACATTTATTCCGAGCTTTCTTGGATGTTTTTTGGATTTAGTTTAATCAATTTACCAAACAAATAAAACACAGCGAACACCGGAAGAACCCATTGGAAAGGCAATGGTTGGAATACAGTTAAAAACAAAACAAATCATATACAAGAGTAATGAGAATGCAAACACTAAAGTTATGTTGATGACGTTGATGAAAAAAAGTTGCAAACACGAGGAAAGAAATATTAAGGATGTGCTTACGCTATTCAGATTTTATCTCAAATGTATTCATAAATTTCGGTACACGAATTTAATTTCGGTATATTTGTATTTACCGAGGCTTTTCTTTGGTACACGGTACACAGCCTTAATTTTCGGTACTGTACCGTTAATTTCGGTACAGGTGGTCACAAGCGAAGGGGCCGTGGTACGCACAGACTCAAACTAGGGTCGACTTACACCAAGCGTCATACTTTTTACCATTCCATCTATTAATTACTTTTAAGAAACTAATTAAAATTGGCTATTCACTGTATCTTATTTACATTTGAGAAAAGCTCCTTTAGTAGATTAATATCAAATTTGATTGCTTATTTTGAAAGATACACGCATGTTTTGTACCATTTTAGAAAATACATTAAACTGACAACTTTTTAATATAGTTGGCCACTTATGCTTTCATACATTTTTTTTATTTAAGACATAGTCAAACTTTTGTGAAAATAAAAAAAAAACTGATATTTGTATAAAAAAAACAAATTAAAAAAAAAAAATATTATAAAAAAACTGCAACAGCAAGTGTTAAATTTGGTATAACATCTATTAGTACAGATTAGTACAATTATTCAAGAATATTATAAAATTAAAAAAACAATAATAACACAGGCCTGCAGTGGTTTTGGTGCCGCCAAAATCAAAACTGTCTCTTTGTTCACTAGGTACCCAGGTTCTAACGGTATACTTACTTTTTTGGTTCTACGTGTAGTTTTTGAAATACAGCATATATGGAAAAATAATACAAATAAAGAAAATGTTTCAGTTTATTGCCTTATTCTACTGAAGAAAGCTTCTTTTTAGCGATTTTCTTGCATGAGTGGCCTTAAGACAGTCTCGCGTGATGCTCCAGCAGTAATCAGCCGCCATGTGTTCATCCCATCGACCTTGATACCTATCTTCCATGACTTTTAAGTCCTGAGAACGGTTCAGTTCTCCTTGCTCCTCGCTATATGAGCCAAGATTTTCAGGAAATCTGTCCAAATGAATGTGGAGGTTGTGAACTTTAATATTCATATAGCCTCTTAAAACTTTCCAACAAGTCCAGCACTAAGTCTTGGTAATTTATCGACTTATGGTTTTCTAAGAAGTTGTCAACTAAGTTTACAAAAGCTAACCAGGCTGTAGATTCTAAATCATTCATTGAATGCACGAAATTATCATCTTTCATTAAAAGTCTTAAGTGTGGTCCATCAAATATATCAGCCTTTAGCTTTACTGTACTCAAACCAAGAAATTTTCTCCATTAATTCGTCATATAGTATTTTAGAGCTTGATTCTTGGGTATATTCTAAGAAAGAAATAGTTCTACAGTAAAGGCCTATCTCCAATTTTGATACATTTATCGGGGATTTAAGAAAAGTCTTACTTTGGTGTACCCTGACGGTAATTGCGCTGTTAATACTTACGATAGAAACTTATTTTAGGCCTTCATTTTTAAAAGAAATACCAGCCTTTGTAACTGCGTTTATATAAATTTGATATCCTTTCTCAGTCTGAAGATATTCAGTTTTACCCTGTTTTTTTTTTTATATTTTTTTTTTTTTCTGAAATGTCTTAAGGCCAGCTATAATCGGTTGCAAGGTTATCCATTATTTACTGGACACCCTGTATGTGGTCATTATATGTATGGTCATAATAGGTGGTCATTCAACAAATGGTGGTCAGTGAACTGTAATATACATACTGAGAACTTGAAGTTGAATAGTTTCCTCAGTGGATAGCGCATTGGCGGTAGGTTGCACTTAACGACAGAGAAGACATAGCATTTTAGAAGCATTAAATTCAACGCGTTTTTTTTGATTCCCCAATGCTGTCGAGATCAAAATTTAAAGCGCTTATATCATACGCTGCCGTCAACACGGGATCAGGCCAAACCAGGGCCTGTGGCCCGGGCAGCAGCTTACAGGGGCGCCAAATCTAAGAACTGCAGCCGCTTTTCAATAAGCCCATCTTTATTTTTTGTAATTTTCGCTTAAATTATTAATCGTACCTACCTACGATTAATACGAACTACTTGTGTGCAAAATAATAACGAAATTGGCCATTAAAATGATATGCTTCCCGCATATTTTGGTACAATTATGAACAGCAACAACAAAAAATCTTTGCATGGCAACTACCCCTTACCTATAGATAATGGTCCAGTACATTGCTCAGTACCTAGTTTTTTACACAACAAAATTTTAGGAATAATTGATCGTAGACCATTGACATGCATCTTGCAAAAGACAACATGAATTATGCAACAAGCAACATGCAACATGCAAAACACAACATTTAACATGCAATATACAATATGATACATGTAAGATGCAACCTTCTTCATCATTTTAATGTTAGTTTTGATTAAAACCTTGAATTTTGTTTATGACACGAAACCAAATACTTGCCCTAAAGAGCAAGTAAAAATGTTTGTTTAGAAATTCTGTTTAGCAAAATTCAGAAAGTATATAATTAGTGAAAATGATTTGATAGTTTAAGAAGTATGTGCGTTTTCAACCCATCAGGAGACAAACCCCGAGCCTTTTAATCAGTGCGAATTGTTGGTAGCATGTGCTGTGCATTCACTGACATTGTTCTATTTATTGCAACCGAATAGGCCAGGCGTTACTCGTCCTTGTCAGTTTGAGTAGCTACCTTAACATACAAACTTAGTCAAGTTTGTAACTTAATCAATTATGTACGGAATAAGGGTTGAATTAGGTCGAAGAGACATCGCATACAATGTACCTACATTATGATGGGTGCTTGGGTCTAATTAACAAATAAATTGGATAAGAGGGGATAAATTCAAATGATTGATTAACTTGATGCATAGAGTTATAGAACAAATTAGGATTATGCAGAAGATACTACATCAGAAGGGATGCAATATTGTCCAAAGTAGATATTTAGGTCTTGCTTATACTGGATTCAATATTGTATTCGGAGGCTTAATATATTGATGCTTGAAGTAAATTGCTAATGAAAATCATTTATTTGAATTCGTAGTCATATTGATCGGTTATTGCTAATAAGTTGTTATGTACAGATTATCATCGAATTACACTTAATATTGGATTAAATTCCGTTGTGGACACGAACTATATTTTTGTCTAATTTATTTAATATATAGAACTATTGCCAGGCATGCAATGCCTAAGTAAAATAGGTAATTCTATTTGTATTTCGACGGGTGTTTATATACATAATATTATAGGGGAGTCGTTGAGACTTTTTGGAATCATTCGGGAAATATCACTATTAAAGAATTATTCACATTGCAAAGCCCGTAGTTTCGAAAACATAATGTTTTCCATCTGCATCAAGCATCAACGCATACTTACACACACACAGACACTGAGGGCGAAAATTCCAAATCAGACATACTACCAGTACTACCCTTCAGCTAGTATTATCATTTTGTAGAAAGATACGCCTTTGGCCAGTTATCTGCAACCGTCATCGCCATACAAACCCACAGAACCCATTTATACTTTTTGGAAACAGATAAAACCGCAATCGTCTAATGACATGAACCTGAGCTTTTCATATTCAGACCCGAAAAATTAAAATAAAAAAAAATCCTGCCAACATCATAAACCAAATAATAAAAAAAAAACCAACAAAAAACCTACAAGATAATCAATTTTCCAAAACGAGCAAAGGTGCGCAACAAAGCAGACTATGGCTTGGTTTGGCTAGTGGATATGGTAGAAGCTCAGTCTCTGTGGCACTCCACATTAGCTGAGATATGTCCTTCGAAGTATGGGAATGTAGGTGAATGGGATTAGAGTCTACAACCTACCATCACGACCATGCACAGAGCACAGACAACATGTACACACGTTCCGTATCCTTGTTTTTTATCAGGCAATATTTGCCAGCACATTAATCATAGAGATGCAGGCAAATTTACGTTGCACTTCTTCACACTCTGCCGGGTTATTCGAGAGCCAAACGAAGAACTAAACTGTGATCCTAAAACAGGGAATGCTACCGTTCATCAACAACATCATCGCCGTAGTTCTTGTCGTCACCAGCATCATAATATCACCATAGCCGTATGAAGAGTACCTACTATCCATTCATGCAAGGCAAGCGGCCGTCTCAAACAAAATTTGCGCCGCTCCATAATTAATTTTTTTTTTTTTTTACAATTTTCGCACTAAAACCTTAGTTAATAGTTTTACTAATTTTCCTGAATAACACATTATTCATTATCATCATCATATACCTAAAAATCAATAGATAATCTTAAACTCTGACCAAACTTAATTTTTGACCTCAATTTTTTGAAGCGACCCAGGAACAAAATTAGTATGACTCAATACAGGTTTTATATTTCAAAAATTTTCTAGTTTTCTGTTGTTTTAAAAAAAGGTATAAGACTTGACAAACCTATGCTTAAATATCGGGTTTTTCAATAAGAGCGCTACTGAACCCAGTTTTCGACGGTTTTCAAGCATAAATCGGCCGATACTGCTGCAATTTCACGTTCGATATTCGTATGCAGTTCATCAATCGTTGCTGGCTTGTAGGCATAGACCATAGACTTGACGTAGCCCCTCAGGAAATAGTCTAACGGCGTCAAATCGCACGACCGAGGCGGCCAAGCGACTGGACCATTTCGTGAGATAACACGTTCTCCAAACTTGGTTTCCAATAAATTGATTGTGACATTCGCTGTGTGGCTTGTGGCGTTGTCCTGTTGAAACCACATGTCATCCAAGTCCATATCATCCAAAAAAAATATTCGGTTATCATTGAACGGTAGCGATCCCCATTCACAGTAACGTGGCGGTCTTGATCATCACGGAAGAAGTACGGCCCAATGACCCCGCCGGCCCATAAACCACACCAAACCGTAATTTTTTCGGGATGCAATAATGACTCATGGAGTACGTGGGGATTGCTGCCTGACCAATACCGCATATTTTGTTTATTGACGAAGCCATTCAGCCAGAAATGAGCTCATCGCTGAAGATGATTTTTCGATGAAAATCCGAATCATTTTAAAGTTGTGCTCAGCCCAATTCACGAACATACGACGCTTCTGGTGGTCAAGCGGCCTCAGTTGTGAAAAAAATAAAAACGAGGTAGAAATGAGGAAAAAAAATTATTTTAAATAAAAATATTTATATATCTTCAGGTTGACAAACTTAATAACTGCGTTTAATGTATTCTAAATAAAATTTTTATCGATGATAATTAAGCATTTTTTTTTTTTTAATAAAATGGATAAAAAAAAATGAAAAAAGAAATTTAATTTAAAAAAAGGGTGACAAAAATACCAAAACTTAATCCTACGAATGTTGAAGTAATTTTAAAACCAATTCCGAATAAAATTGAATGTATTTTTCTAGGAAATTTTATGGACCAAAGTTCATTTTCAGTATTTTTCATAACTAAGTGTTTAAATGCTCTATCATTTTCGTACGTTTCTTATCGACTTAAAAATAATCCAATCTTCTATAGAGGAAGGCACAACCACTAAATTAATATTACTTTTTGTTTTATGTTTTTATTGGTTACACTAAAATTATAAAAATTAATAATATAATTTTTTTAATATCTTTGATAAAAAATAAAAGTCCTATATTTGAAGTTTGGTTTTCATAGATTTCGTATTCGTATGGAAGAGGGTTCTATATCCATTTTTGACTTTTTTCAAACTTTATTTTTTTTTAAATAACCGTAACGATTTTTGACATCAGGACTTCAAAATACAAAAAAGGATTTTCCAATTAATATATATAAACATTCAAAAGTCGAAATTGTCAAGTAAAAAATAACGGTATTATTTTTCAAACATTAAAATTCGTTTTCTGAGGAATATTTTGTTTGTATGGGGCACTTAGTATTCAGCCGGCGGTTTGTTATCGGGAGATTATAACGGACTTCTTGTGGCCAGAAATTGAGGATATGTACCTGGACGATATGTGCTTCCAACAAGATGGTGCCACTTGCCACACAGCAAACGAAACAATGGCTCTTTTGCGCGAGAAATTCAATGGCGCGTGTTATCTCACGTCTCGTGGCGATGTTAATTGATTTGACACCGGCGGACTTCTTTCTTTGGGGATATTTGGAAGAAAAAGTGTATGTTAGTAAGCCAATTGTTCTTGGAGGCAAAGGATGAGATAATTCGGCACATTAACGACATTGAACCTCAATTATGTCTCAGAGTCATTGAAAATATGGACCATCGGATAGAGGTAAGCGGTATGCCACTGAAGTCGTGGCAAACATTTGGCCGATATTTAACTTCACACATAATTGTCATAGATCCTTCTATCATCATAAAAAATATTAAGATAATTCTCTGAAAACTTTTTGTTTTATATACAATTATTAACATCGTGCGTTTTCGTTGGACCATCCTTTAGAAATCGTCTTATCTCTAATGTCGTTTTTTATGCTTTATCATTATTTAAGTTTATGAGTTTTCCTTGTATTTATTTGTGTTTTTAATAATAATGTATTTATCTTTGTTATTAATAAAAACAACTTTTATTTTTGTTCAATGTTAAATTTTGATTTTTTTATTTCACTTACAAAACAAAATGAGTGAAAAATTTGGATACCTATAAAACACTTTACGAAGAGGAGACTCAAAATCTCTTTTAGGAGGCGACAAATGAAATTCAAAGATTTCTAAATTAAACCCCATCATTCTAGCATACAAGTTCAACTTTTTAATGCATTAGACAACCTTTGGCCCTCATTTATTCAATCCGGTCATGGAAATATAAATGTTTTTCTGTTGCCTTATCGCCCACGTCACTATATCACCACTTCCAGTAGAGCCCAGCCAGTCTACCCGAAAAAGAGCAAAAGACTCTTGTTTTTCTTCCATATACTCGTATATATTTTACTACTCCTTGCAGTTGTAGTTGTTGTTTGATATGAAAGCATAATCTGGAATGAATGAACCCTCATGTTAACCCCTTTTCCAATTAGATATCTTTCTTCATAGCTTCCCAGTCCCTACATAATATCTAACTAGACCTACACAATTTGTGTATATGTTTGTATATCAACTAAGGCACCAGTGAGAATTGGGCATGCTATAATATCCTTTACCAAATTTTCTATTCATGCACTTGATCCAATCTGATCTGATCGGATCTGCATCCAAAACAGCTCTTGTCTTTGTTTTGCTTTTTATGCGCGCAAGGACATTGTTAGTTATCGTATAATACGACTGTGTATAGATGTGCGTTTGTGTGTTGTCCTTTTAATGGATTTTTAGGCAGATTTTATCCCAAGCGAATGCTAAATAAGAATTTTGAGGTTTTTTTCTTTCTATCCAACAATATTGACTCACCCACCATATCAGCCAAGCACACGACGACGCTCATCGAATTGTGTTGTGATTGTGACCGCAGCTGAGGGGGTGGTAAAGATATATACCATATGGACCGGGTGAAAGAGTCCTTCATCCACCTTAGGCATTTGTTTATATTTTTTTTTTTTTTTTTTTTCATTTTTTTTTCTCCATAACCACCAACCAACCAAACCATCAGTTCCATGGTATAGAAAACCTTGCCGTGGCGTATATTATGTTGGTCTTCGTTGCTGGGAAACAACATACCAAACTGAATAAAACCATCAAGGCTTCTTTCTCCCCTTCCAGAAGGAAAACAAACTCAAATTGAATCTGATGAAATTTTGATTTCATTTCGAATGAATTCTAAAATAACATCGGGGGCTGTGATTGAAAAATATTGGTCAATGTGTAGATATAATACTTTCGAATATATATGTAGCTATATGTATGTGTTTTGAGTTGGGATGTAATTTTAGTGTGGGTGGTTTGCGTTCGTTCATAAGGAATAGGCATGTTGTTCTTAGGAACGTAACGTGCACGTTTACGAGAAGTGGATATTTTGTGCTTATCTTATTTCTTTTCTTTTTATTTTGGGGCTTGAACAAACATTTTTACGTCTGGTTGCGTCCGATAAACACGACGGGAAAAACACACCGCAATGATTCGTACCTGCCTACATACTATCTAATCATCAGCTTCTGTTCTATGTAGGTATAGGTATATAGAATAATAATGTACGAACATGGTGTCGTGCTTATAGGTACTCGTACTAGGAGCTTTTACTTATGTTTGATAATTCGTTGGAAAAGATATTTTTGTTTAAAATAATGCAATTTTCTGTAGAATTTTCCAACAACTATTGAACTATTTGAAACTCATCAGGACTATTGAACTGATTTTTGAATATTAGTTTCCCACACAATAGTGGTAGATATTATGTAGGACAGGTGTATTTTACATTTTTTTAAGTTTATTATAAACCCCCCGGCTGGAAAAATGCCAAGTTTCTGTCAAGTTTGGGCAGGGCCCTAGTTAGTTTTCAGTAGGGAAAATCTAGACAAGGAAAACTTGTCAGATACTTGGCAAGCGCTTGCTGGATTTCAGTACCACAAATTTAGACGAGGCAAACTTTTCAAATGTAGTAGCCCGTAGCGAAATAGTTAGTGCGTTGGACTGTCACGCTGGAGGTCTGGGTTCACTTCCCAGCCTCTTCCACCTAAAAACTAAAAATATTTTTTCAGGGCTACTGCCTCTTGCGAGGAATTGACAAATCCTCCAAAAGTATCAGTTGCAATGAATAAGTGTTTCTCGTCTAGCCGTTCGTATTTGGCATAAAATTGTAGGTCCCTTGCATTCCTGTCGACACGCGCACAGAGGAATGGTTGCGAGTTGTTAGTCACTAGGCCCTGGTTCTTCACGAGCCGTTACATACTTTACTTTTGATGGCGCTCACAGCCCAGGATGGGCTTCGGCCTCAACTAACAAGCCCCTCCAGCCAGCTCTGTCCCTAGCTAGCCGCTTCCAGTTGCGCACACCGAGTGCTTTGATGTCGTCATTCACTTGATTGCACCACCTGTTACGGGTCTCCTTGGTTCTATGAGAGAGGGACTTACTACTTGAATGCCTTCTTAGACCGAAGAAACAGCGGTTGGCAAGAGTAATTCTTCGCTTGATCTCTGCACTGATGTCATTCTGCGATGTAATAGTGGAGCCCAGGTAGACAAAGTCCTTGACAACTTCGAAGTTATATCTGTCCATCGTGATATTTTGCCCGAGTCGACGATGTTGAGATTCCTCTCTCGATGACAGCATATACTTCGTCTTGTCCTCATTAACCGCCAATCCCATTCTAGCCGCCTCCGATTCAATGCTCGCAAATGCCCCTGCCACAGCTCGCTTCGTTCTGCCGACAATGTCTATGTCATCCGCATATGCAAGCAATTGAATGGACTTTTGATAGATTGTACCGCTGGTGTTGACATGTGCGTTGCGTACAATGGCTTCAAGAACGATGTTGAATAGGTTGCATGATAACGCGTCGCCTTGCCTCAATCCTTTCTCAACATCAAAGGAATCGGTGGTGTTCTTACCAATTTTGACGGAGCAGCGAGATTTCTCCATCGTCATCCTGCACAAGCGGACGAGTTTGGCAGGGATGCCGAGACTCGACATGGCTCTGTATAATTCGTCCCTTTTCACGCTATCATACGCGACTTTAAAATCGATAAAAAGGTGGTGTGTATCGATCTGGAATTCCCGGGATTTTTCTAAAATCTGTCGGAGTGTGAACATTTGATCGACGGTTGACAGCATATACTTCGTTGGCCTAAAACCGCACTGATAAGGGCCGATCAGATCGTTGACAAAAGGTTTTAAGCGGTCACACAGGATGGCCGACAAGATTTTATAAGCGACGTTTAGGAGACTAATTCCTCTGTAGTTGGTACATTTCAGAACATCTCCCTTTTTATGGATGGGGCACACTATACCTAGGTTCCATTCATCGGGCATACTTTCCTCCGACCAAATTTTGCAGATGAGCTGGTGTATGCTCCTAGCCAATTCATCTCCCGCTGATTTAAATAGTTCGGCTTGTAAGCCATCCGCACCTGCAGCCTTGTACGACTTAAGTTTGGATATCGCCAGCCGAACTTCGGTTAGGTCGGGTGGACGGAACTCTTGGCCATCATCGTCCAAGTTGAATGGAGCGTTCTGCCTATTAGCGGCATCTTGGCTGTCTTCGCCATTAAGCAGTCTAGAGAAGTGTTCTTTCCAGATCCTCAGCACTGACTGTGTGTCTACTACCATATTCCCACTCTCATCTCGGCAGGCTTCCGTTCTAGCCTTGAATCCTTGGGTGGATCGCTTCACCCTCTGATAAAATTTTCGAACATCTCCCCTACCGCTACAACCCTCAATAGACTCTACCGCCCGCTTCTCGTGCTCTCTCTTTTTCCTCCTGAGAAGTCGGCGTTCCTCTTTTCGTTTCAGCCCGTAGAGCTCCCGGGCCACTCTCTCAGCAGCTCGTGTTCGAGTCTGCAGCATTGCCTGGTAGGCCTCGTCCTTAGCTGCATGCGCTAGCCGGCACTCTTTTTCGAACCAGGGGTTTCGTTGTATTCGCCTAGTGAAACCCAGCACATCAGAGGCGGCACTTCTGATGGCTTGTTGACAGTGTTCCCACTGGTCCTCTGCACTTGATGCTGGTGGCGGACCTCCTGAGAGATTAAGAGTTACGTGGTCTGCAAAAGTTCTGGCGGTCTCTTGCGATTTAAGCTTCTCGACATCGAATCTTTTCACAGCATCTGCTCTGCGTTGTCGCGTCATGGATATCCGCATACGTAGTCTAGCTACCACCAGGTAGTGATCCGAGTCAATGTTGGCCCCTCGGAACGTTCGGACGTCCAAGATACTGGAAGCATGTCTCGCGTCTATCGCAACGTGGTCGATTTGGTTGACGGTTACTTGATCACGCGACCACCAAGTCCCCTTGTGTATATTGAGGTGTGGGAAGTAGGTGCTTGAGATGATGACATTTCGCCCCGCCGCAAAGTCTGCCAGCCTGTGTCCGTTGCCGGAAGTTTCGTCGTGTAGGCTGTGTCCTCCGACTATCGAACCAAAGATGCTCTCCTTTCCGAATCTTGCGTTGAAGTCACCAAGAATGATCTTCACGTCGTACTTCGGGCACATATCATACGTTGTCTCCAAGAGATCGTAGAATGCTTCTTTGGTTGAGTCTTCTCTCCTTTCATGGGGGGCGTGAACACAAATCAGCGAAATGTTCTTAAATTTGCCTTTGATGCGGATTGTGACCAGGCGCTCGCTTACACTTCGGAAGCCCAAGACTTCTTGCCTAAGTCTTCCCCTTATCACAAAACCACAACCCAAGAGCCGCTGACCCTGTTCCTTCAAGCACCCGCCGTAGTAGATGTCACACGTTTTCAGTCTCCGTATGCCCTCTCCATCCCATCGCACTTCCTGGATGGCTGTTACGTCAGCCTTTAGCCTGTCCAGGTTCTCCACTAATTGTTCGGCTGCACGTGTTCTGTATAAGGACAGGAATTTTTTACGTGCAGATCCGAAATTCATTGTCCTTGTTTCGTTTGCTGGGGTCGTCAACTTTAAAATCATCCATATCCGAGGCTTGTTGTTGTTTCGGAACAACTTTTTTTTACGTGGTAGGGAAGTTACCCCGACGCACAACCCCCGACCCGGAGGACCAGACCCTTCGTATAACTCCAAGGGTAGGGAGCCGGATAAACCGCTCCTTATAGGCCTGAGCTACGAATATGTCGTAGTAGCCCATATAAGGTGTTCACTAAGTAGTTCAACCTAACTGGAACTGTAGACGCCACCGTTGATTCCATCTAGAGAATTCGTCCGCTGCCGCCTCGATGAAAGGAGAAGTGCCTAAGTGGGAACACTCCTCCCCCCCTCTCTCGTTGGCTGTCCCCAACAGCTTTCCACGGGGATTTAAACCCCGTCTCCAGCTGAGGTACTAGACACCCGATGTTCACCACGTGGAGGTGAGAGTAGGAGTTGGTAGACAGAGGTGGATTTTGAGAAAAACCTGTGGACGCTTGTGTCCTCTTGAATGCACATAACTACCCTTTTGAACACGAGCCGTTGCGCCACCCAATTTATTTATGTTAACTTGTTGGACATGTATCGATACCCCCCAGGAATGTCTCTTGTACACCAAAAACACAAATTTTATAAGCACCATGGAATTCCAGCATCAAACCATTGTATATTCTTCTATAGCTTATCTTGTTTTTGTTCAAACAAAAAAAAAAAAAACATTACATTCTAGATAATTTTATTACAAACAATGTACGGGAGCCGAGATATTTGCAAAAGTCCAAAAAAAAAGTACGTTTTTACGAATAACTTTATTTATATTTTTCTTCTATAGCTTATCTTGAACCCAGAAACCCATTCTTGAATTTTCTGTTTAAATAAAGTAATTTTAATCGATAGGTTTTGAGAAATTAATTTCCAAACCCAAAATATTGAAAAAGAAATTTGCTCCAAGGATCTTCTTTCTACTAAGTAAATAGTAGACATTTTTTTTCAGAATGTTGAAAAAACTTTATTTAAACAGAAAATTCAATAATGGGTTTCTGGGTTCAAGATAAGCTATAGAAGAATATTGTGGGTGTTACCATTATTTTTCAATAGTGTTGTTTCTTCCTTAAGTCATTTTTGTACATAATTGCCCCTCCCATCTTAACGGGGGTATATAGACCCCCCTACCGGTATGGTTGACCTATTATTTTGGCCCAGTCTACACGCTCCAGTGCTTTGATGTATTTATGTCAACCATTCTTTATTTGCCATTATACTGTTTGATAACACTACTTTTTATATACATTTTTTATCGCTAAATTTTGAATTGTTGTATTTTGGAAACTATTGGGTCTACAGAGTTGGTTTTGGTCTCAAAATGAAGCAAGTTAAGATACTTTGAAATCGTAAAACAATGCTTTTATTTAAAATTAATTATTTAGGACTAAAATAAACAATGACTGAAAAAAGCGCGAATAAATCGTGGTTTTTCTGATTTTTGACCATGAAGCAGTCACCGCGCCGCTCGAGGTCGAAAACTTAGTTTATTTACTAGGCCAATATCCTAAAAACTCAGCAAAAAATCAGAAATACCAGATTTGACGCCTACGTGAATGTACATATATAGTTACTATACTATTTATTTATCACACAGAAAGTGTTTTTGTTTTGTATGACTTGCCCTTATTCATTCATTCATTGCTCAGCTCTAGTATGTCGTAGGGAGCTATTTTTTTTAATTTTAAGAAATTAAAAGGACTACGGGCCAGTTTCTCAGTGAACACTTACCGGAAAAAGTTGCACTTAAGTTTAGCATATTGGTACTTTTTAGTAATTTTGGCAAACTTGGTTAGTGACACTTAAGTGTCCAACACTGGAGACGTAAGTAAAGTAAGTTTACACTGCGAAAATTGGGATTTTGTTTCAGAGATTTCGCACTTAAGTGCCACTCCTATGACTGTGAAACTGGCCCTAAAAATCAGTTTTAAATCAAGCCAATGCACAAGCCTTTATCAAAATTATAACTCAAAAGTATTTGTTAAAAAAAATGAATAAAACTGACTAAAACTAGCTGTTAATTTTTATTTATTTGTTAAAAAAAAATATTTATTTATTTAAGCAATAGCTAATGTTCTAATAAGTAATATCTTTTTCATTTTTTACTTTGCGATATACTGAAGCCAAGATATTCGTAAAAAAAACAGAAAATATCTTTTTTGGGGGGCTCGGACTTGCCTGTGTTCATTCATAGATTTCTCGGCTCCCGTTTGGAGTTAAGAGCACGAAACACAAAAGAAAAACTAACCAAAATATAAGCTTTTTTCGAAATAATAATGAAAAACCCTCTAGAAACCAAAAGAAAATTACTAAAACTAACGGTAACTTTTTACTTATTTGTTCAAACAAAAAAAAAAAAAAACATTACATTCTAGATAATTTTATTACAAACAAAACGTATTCAAATTTTTTACTGTGCAATGTACGGGAGCCGAGATATTTGCAAAAATCCAAAAAATTAAAAAAAGTACTTTTTTACGAATAACTTTGGTAAAAAAAGTTGTCAGGTGGTGGAAATCCAGGGTTAAACTCTTCTTGTAAGCCCCTATCGATTCATGACAAAAAAAACAGACCGTGCGGATCAACGCAAGGTCAAATGACCTTAATATATTAAAAGAATATATTAAATATATTAAAAGAATAATAATTGATACAACAAAAAACAAAAAAAAAGAGAAATAGAAAAGGATTACCATTGCTTAAGATTTTTTATAAGAATAGAAAATGTAAGTATTCTATAATTTCCCAATGTGTAGCTATAAAGTATTAACAAACAAACAAATTTAAGAGACCTAAAGAAGAACGTAACCATGTTCGAAACGTCGTCTTATTTTAAAACAGCCATTTTCAACATAGACCTAAAGCCCATTTAGGATTTAAATATTATTTAAAATAAAGGTCACGAAAAAGGAATAATTACATATATATTATATATATATATATATATATATATATTTATTCTCGAAAAACCAAACCTCATGGCTAAGCCAGTCAAACAAGAAGTGGTTGATCTTCCCTAGCCTTTGTCCTCTATTGGCCCCACTCTTGCGCTCACACATTCACACTCTCAAGTAATAGCTATCGCGGAACTGGGTTACGGTGACACTCCGAAACTGAGTTCCATCGAAACTCTCGTTGTCCCAAAACTTGACGAATCCAAGGCATATAATCTAGACATATCAGTGGCGTAGCTTGGCTTATCGCCGTGCCAGGGGCAGAGCCAAATTTTGTTGCCCCAACTTTTTTTTCAGTGTCAGTAGTAGTAGGGCTTTTTCTTACCACAGATGCAAGGGTATGAATGTTAAGTTGGCAGGGCAACCTTCAGATAGAGTAAAGGTTAGACCGCACTAGGCGGAACTGCACTGCAGCAGAACTGCGATTCACAATAATTTGTATGAAATTTTATGAAGTTCAGTTGCCGCTTAGTGCGATACAGCTCATACAATTTCATACAAATAATGTTTTGCCGCGTCGTGAAGTGTAGTTCCGCTGCGGTTGTGTGCGGTCTAACCTTAACGAGACCAACGCAGTAATTTGCAGTTTTTTTTAAATTTTGTTTGCATTTCTATTCTCGATTATGCAGTTGACCAAATAATGAGTAGAGGTGTGTCAATCGTTCATTTTAAAAGATTCAATCGTTTATATGTCGTTCAGTTGAATGATTCGTTCTTTTCAATCGTTCATTTTTTCAATCATTTTCGTTTCTGTTTCATTTTGGCTGCGAATAAAATGGGGAAATTTCATTCTATTCCAATCGTTCACTTTTTCAATCAATTAGATTTCTGTTTTATTTTGGTTTTGAATAAAATGGGAAAACTTCGTTATTTACAAACGTTCATTCTTTCTTTTGGTATTTGGTTTTTGGTTGCGATTCAAAGTTACATAAAATACCTACCTATTGGCTCAGGCAGCAAATTAATGCTTACAAAAATTTAAATCAAGGGAATTTTATTTTAATTTTACAGGTAGCTTTCTTTTTTCAGCTGAATAGAAAATTTAAATAAGGATAATTTTTTTAACTTTCTAAAGACAAATTTATATATTATTTAAAAAAAAAATTGTTTCACTTAGAGTTTTTCTCGATTCGTTTTTATTCTATGAATTTATGAACGGTTCGTTTGTATTATCAAATCTTGTTTTCACATAAAGTCATTATAAATACAAATTCCCACGACTTTATGTTTAAAACGACTATTTTTAGAGTCTTTGATATATTTTTGGGGAACTTAAATAGATACAAGTACGAACGTACCATAAGAAACTGACCCAAAGTCAAGTTTGTTCGCATTCTTAGTGTTCTATTTCAACACGTTTTTGTTTGATGTTCTGATTTCCGAAACATTTTTTCTCGTTCGTTCGCTCTTTTTCTTAAATTTTGAACGAGATTGAAAAAATGATTGTATCTATAGTAAACTGGTGATTGCAATCAATCAATCTTTAAGGTGAACGAGTCAAAAAGAACGAATCAATCGTGATTGACACAGCTCTAATAATGAGTGTAATCGAGTGACCTGCTAACTTCACAGTGCAGTTCAGTTATAGCAGGGCACATAGTGTATCTCGAAAATCGAGAACCAAGAATGCTAGAGATTTGAAGTAAGGCTCCTAATTCGCAGTTTTTTTTTCAAGAATGGACTAGGTCAAAATTTTGAAGTCCTAATTTTAAAAAAATTAAAAAAAAAATTGACTTTAGTATGAAATTAGTAAGTCAAGTTGTGTATCTCGTAAAGTTAACAGGGCAGTATTCATTTTTTTTAATGGAGGACTTAAAAACTTTGAATTAGCATTTGTTGAAAAAATTTAAAAATAATTGACTTTAGTATGAAATTAGTAAGTCAAGTTGTGTATCTCGTAAAGTTAACAGGGCAGTATTCATTTTTTTTTAATGGAGGACTTAAAAACTTTGAATAAGCATTTGTTGAAGTGCAAACTTCAGTCCTTCAAATCTTTAGCATACTTGGTTCTTGAGATACGCTTTGTGACCTACTAACTTCACTGTAAAATAAGCATATCACTCGATTACACCAACTTTTTCGTGAACTGGAAAAACGGGAATAGAAATGCAAACAAAATGCAAGAAATGTAGCAAATCAACTCCCTTGGTAAACAAGGAAACCTATAATAATGCTCTGTAATTCGCAATTCTACCTTTTTTTCTTTGAAAGCCATATCATTAACATATGAGTGTTTTTTATAATACAAATTCTATATACTACTGAAATACAGCAGCCAAGTAGAAGACTTAGCGTTAGCCATATCATTAATGTCATTAAGAATTCCAATTCCACCATGCTCACATTATTGTCTATCACCTAGGCTTGAGTCTGGATACTTATACTCACTTGTTTGAGAAAATTCTTGCAGAGCTCAGAACTTTGCTTTGTTGTATAATAGGTATACTTACTACCTACCTAATATTGTAATCTCCTGCCACCTGTCAAAGATGCATAAAACAACTTCTGCCCTGATCATGTATCAAAATCTAAAGCATATGAAGCTGTGTATCCACTTACTGTTATTTGCAGTCATATTGTTTAACTAATCCAATGCTCCAAGGATCGAAATCAAATATTATATCATAAAAGAAGAACGATGCACTTGCTTCTGAACTGAACTCATTTGATAGACAACATTAGAACTTTGATTTACATTTACATGAAAGTCGAAGTCGGGGATACATATTAAATGCCTCCTCCAGCAGCACTAGCACCAAGCTCAGTGAGCCACCATCACCAGTCGGCCGACATCATGCCACCCAAAAGGAAAGACATGACAGAAGGATGGACTTACTTCTATATTGTGAAGTGTAGGGTTAGGTTAAAGTTGAGAATTGAGACAGCATAGGACTGGGTATAGTTCTCTGTCTCTCCTTCTAGTGTTGGCCTGTTGCAAATTGCAATACGGCAGACAATGTGTCAGGAGCACACGATGTTCTCTTGAATATCGCATTAACGTGCAATTAGCTTCCCTTGTTCTGTCTTGACTCCTGATTCCTGAGCTTGACTGATATTCATGCATAGACTACATATATGAGGATTATCTTTGTTTCATTCTTGTTTGATATGCTCCATTCGTAGGAGTACTGTACTCGTATACTCATCTTTTGAAACTATCATTAAAATTTCATAACTCAATAACGTTATTTGAATGTTTTTCTTTATTTGATTGCAAAATATTTATTTCTACATTTTGTAGTATGAATACTTTTAAATAGTATAGAAGTGAGATGTACCATGTATGTACCTACATATAAAAATACAAAAAGAGATAGAAAAGGTTTGAATATGGAAACCATGGAGAAGAACTGAATGAATGAATAAATTTATATTCAATCAACTATCACTTTTCGTATAGAACGTATAATGAGGTTAAAGGTCTTGTCGTTGTCAGACACTAAAAGGATAATGATTTCAGAAAGCGTTTTGAAAATTTCGATTTTGAAATTTTCCTGAAAGTGTTTTCGTTTTCAGAGAGCTGTCATACTCTGAAAGGAAAGTACTTTCTGAAAGCACTTTCTGAAAACTTTTTACTTTCAAGAAAGCATATTTTCTGAAAGCACTTTTTAGGTCTTCATACTATTAAAGCGAAAGCGTTTTATGAAAAAGCTGCCACATGCATAGTGATGATCTTTTTAACAATTATCGTGAACAACTGTATCAACAACTGATACTTCCCCCAAATGTGGAAAACAGTAAAAATCGTGACCATCGTGATGAAAAGCACTCGCAACTTGGTATCCAATTACAGGCGAATTTCGCTTCTGAACAACATAAGTAAACTACTGAAAAAAGTATGGCTTCGGAGGCTAAAGAGGTTCTGCAGCCAAAACGTCATCATCCCAGACATACAGTTTAGCTTTTTGGAAAAGCACTCGACTTTGCATTTGTATCCGCTGCTGAAATTCAAGCATGACATCACCACAGCGGATGCTTTCTGGATGTCCAAAAAGCATTCAACAGCGTGGATTAAAGCCCTTATCCATAAGCTTCACCTATTACATTTACCTCCGTCACTACCAAAAAATCTATTTTCTTATCTTTCTTCCACAAAATTTTTGTTCATCTTGACAACTGCAAATCACAGGTGAAGAACATGAAAGCCGGAGTTGATCGGAGTTGATGAGGACATCTGAGGACATCTGACAAGCCTGTGACAATTGGATGCGAAAATCTCCCCTATCCTGATGAGTCCCTTAGGGGCCAGTTATAGCTATCATTGAAAACCATCATTGAAAAAGTTAGCTGTTGATTTTGAGACTCTACGAAAGTTTAATCATTGAATATGTTAATGCAGAAATATAGCTTACGATTTCAAAATTATTTCTCCTCCAAAATAATTCATTTTTACCCATATCTTCCCCATAACGTAACTTTTAATTTTTTCAATGATCATTGCTAAGGTAGTTCATCATTGAAAAATTAAAAGTCATTTTATGAGAAAAGTTGTGCAAAATTGAATTTTGTTTTACCTAGAAATAAATATTAAGTCAATTAGCTTTACTTTGGCTTTTTCTTCAAAATCTACCAAAATTGACAATTAATATTTTCAATGGCCCCTTACATATGTACATATGTATGTCACATCGATGTATCCTCATGGTATTTTTACGGAAATCTGATTAGCACATTAACGGCCTCTTCACCCTCTACAAGAAATGTGGCATCCGAAAAACACCTCCAAATTGGTGCTTGTGTGCTTCAAGAGACCCAGTAGAAGTAGTCGCAATGCAGCCATCTGCAGAAACCTTGTTCTGAAATCTGCGGACGGATCTACGATAGCAGCAAAAAAGAACGTTTAGTATCTAGGCATCCACTTCAACGAGTTGTTAAGGTTCAACCCGCACTCACGAAACATGCTATAAAAAAGCCAACTGGACCTTCCACTGACTTCACCCACTGATGAGACGTACACACAGACTAAGCCAGGAGGCGAAGATACTTATATAGTGCAGGGAAATAATCCCACGGGAATCTGCTCCACATGCGAATTTATTTCACTTTTAGTGGGAATCTGCTCCACTTTTCAAAGTAGAATTGATTCCCACCGGGAGGCGTATTGCCAAACTGTATATCAGTACAGAGCTCCGGCGCTCTACAATAGACTACAGAATGCTCGTACAAATTAAGAGCAAACTGTGTACTGTGTCAGATCAAAAGCATATTTTTCTGTGTTGGTATAAACTAAGAGCAAAGTACCTGTGATTACAGAGCCATCGTTCACGTTGGTATCAGTGATCCCAGATCGTAGGATTTACCCCTTTTTGTGGGATTTTCTCGTCTAAAATAAGCTAAAAGGTTCAATATAGCTTTTAACGGTCTTTAGTCCATACAAATTGGCGTTTCGTCCCGGCGTTCTCACTTGGACTCTTCAGTTGACAGTGAGGGCCTTGTCAAGACGCAATTTTTATTAAGTTCAGTCCAGCTTACATCAATTTTACGGCGAAAATCAATTGTTAACTATATTCAACCGGAAGCAATGAGCTCTTGTTTTGGGAAAGGCATGTGTCGACAGAAAGCATGCATGATCTGTTTGAGAATTTTTAGATTTTTTTAATATGAATTTCTTCGTCGCTCACTTCCGATTTGATTTTCAATTCGTTAAGTTTTTCCTCGCACTCTGCTCCCAGATAAGGATTAGTTTGTAAACCAAAACCAGTTGTTTTGTGCAGCTTGTAGCTTAAGATTGACAGCATATGATTGGTATTTGGGAATGGTTTTTGTTAGGCTGTACTCCATATTATATATGTTTCATGATATTGAAAGCAAGTCTCATATCAAGATCATACACCGTGGGAGAGGTTAGTGCATGCAGCACGTTGTTTTGTAAATAGAATAATAATGCAATTTTTAACTGGTATACCAACTCAACAGTAATGTTTCATACTTCGTTCAAAAGATTATTGCTATTTTGAAGCGGATTTATCTATCGAACCAGCTTTACTACTATTTACCAAAAAAAAGTACTCGCCAGTAACCTTTTCAGCGATTATGGGAAATTACTGTTGTATAGGTAGACCGCTTTGTCCATTCTAATTCACGGCTCTTGAAGTATGGCAAATATAAATACATACATACATACATTGTACATACATACATATTTACATTTGTGTGTATTGTCCAACGCAACACTTTCACTATCTAATAAACGACACCCACGGCCACGACGATATAGAAAACAATGCCATTATATGCCTAAGGCCTTATTCAAATTATTTCCACTAAAATAAAAGCCCAACAGCAAACAAAACGAATTTTGTCACGATGACAGTACAATATTTCCGATGTTTTATATTTCAAACATGTTTTTCAGAGACTCTCAAACTATCAAAAACGAGAACGATAGACGATACGAGAGTAGAAGTGTAACGTGAAGAAAACTATTGTCGATATCGTTTCTAGCTGTCGTCTGGACGATAGTCGTCAGAAAAGTTACCGTGATGAGAGCCCAGTTTCTCGGTGAAAAAACTGATACTTGAGATGTGATGATTTATTCAATGATGAAAAAGGATATATGAAATCGCTGCGCTCGTGGAATCGACGAATTCATAACTTCTTTTTCTTTGTTGAAAATACTGATTCCTGAGATGTGATGAATTCTTCAAAGAAAAAGGAAAAATGAAATCGCTGCGCTCGGGGAATCGTTGAATTCATAACTTCTTTTTCTTTGTTGAAAAAATACTGATTCCTGAAATTTGATGATTTCGGAACTTGGCCTTAGACACTGAAAAATAATACATGTCTCTCAGGTAAGAGTCCAATACATTTTAAAAATGTAATGGAAATATTATGTTAACCTAATCTTATAAATATCACTGCATGAATACACTGCGAATTGTATTTTTCCAGAAAAAGTTTTATTTTATATTTTTCTCGCAATCAACCCTCATCAATGAACCAAATGGACTTATGGACTTAATGCATTACCATTCATTCACGTAGATTCATCAAATATGGAACTTACTTGTTTTCTGTTTTTTTCTTCTCGTAAGCAGAAGAGTGGATTTACACAACGAACTCATGAACTTATGCATTACTTTAGATCAGTAGAATAATCGAGTATGGTTTTTTAGTTGAATAACTCATGCCACTGAAATGATGCAGGAAACAATTATTGCGTTCATTTGTGTATTCATTTAAGTTTTTTTTTTTTGTTGTCTATTCTCTACATTTTTTCTTGAGCACAGCAAAACATGCTACTTAAATTACAAACTGGTGACCGGCTGCATTACTTTTCATGAGTGAAATCAATGCATAATCTCTCCTACATGAATGCGTTATATAGGATTTCACCAATGAATTTTTCATTGAGGAGTATATTTCCTACTGGGCTGTGGTAGCATAAAGTTAGCTCTACAATATTTTCAAATTCGGTGAGCAGAAAATGGCTGAGCACAGACTATGGAGATCTGTGGTGATATACAGTCTGGCAATACGCCACCGGGAGCGATAATATATTTTACCTTAAATTTTGTGGAATTGTTTCTCACCTGAATCTGCGCGAATTTTTAATATTTGTTTACATAATAATTCGTTGCTCCGCTTAGGGTATGCTCAGTGGCCAGGCAGGCTTTCAAAACCGGTATAGTACTTTATTGTAAGTGTTTGTCATTGTTTTTTAATATTTTTTTCCATTTTAAGTCATTTTCTAAAATAACCCTACCTCCTAAACAGGGTGAGATAGACCAACAACCCCCCGACTCCCTTAGTAAAAAATTCTTGTTTTTATTTTTCTACAAAAAAACCGTTATCAATTTTTAGCGCCAAAGTTATCGTACTCTTGCAAAATATTTGTACACACAATTTTAAAAGACATTTTTAACATACAAAACTAAAATACAAATACTAGATACTCTGCTTCTAATAGGAGGTGAGAAAATAGCATAATAAACTGTTTTTACGCCTTTTTCAAAATGAATGAACTGGACAACACATAATGCACTTTTCTCTGTGAACTTTGTTTAAAATAATTTTATTTGTTTAGCCCTATTACACCCTAGAAACAATTTCCGTCATATAAAATACTAGCTTGCATTGGGACATGAACTCAGTAATTTTAATTAACTATTTAAGATAAGATCACAAAAAATCATTATTTATTTATTTATTGACACTTTAGTAAAAATGCACGAAAGTGTTTAGTGCTTTTAAATATTGATGTGAAATGGAAAAAGTATAGGTATATAACTTAAAGTTTGCTTTGCAATAAGATTCTTACTACACATCATTTTAAGTTATCAAACAATATATAAATAAACTTAAAATAATAAAATAGTCTAAAGGAATGCATCCATTCACTAAATTTTAAAAGCAACCCCTTCTTTATGAATTTGTGGATACTCATTCTTCACGTTCAATTAGCCCCAATTAAGAATTATTACAGAGTCCCTTCAACCTTTACACTTCTCCAAACAGTTCTTGTCGTAAAACTAAATCGAAATAGATTTACAGAGGCTAGAATATCAAATCTACGAAAACGTACGATGTGTTTAAAAATACCAACTCTGATGGGATCATTGCAATATCTACATCACTTCTATTATGCGTGCGTGCGTGTGTCGGGTGTCAGGGCCAATTATGAGACTCCACGGACGGAAGCAACAAATAATGGCAGGTGTTGACGCATCCAGCTGGCGTGGTCCATTCTGAAACGGAGATGTTTTTCAACTTCGATCACATCACTGAACTTAGCATAAGCATCAAGTGGATTTGTTCTTGTTGGGTATGTATGTACTGTGTGCAAATTATGATCCCCGTATATAGATGGATCTAGAATATTTTTAAGGATAATGAATTCGTTTTCAGAGAATTTGTCAAGTTGAGGAAATGATACGTCAGTTTAAATGTAGCTAAATTAAGAATCACCATGTCTACATAAAAATGTATATTTATTCCATTGATGAGTTATACCTACCTAGATAGAAAAAGTCTTGAATGGAGTCTATTTCGGTATCAAATTTATTTGCTTTTAATAGAATAATTTAATTTTTGTTGTTAATTAAATTTGATGATTTAAATACTTTTTTGGTAATTTCCGTACCTATGTCATTTTGGCTTTAATGAAAACGTAGAATTAGTATGAAACCTTTGAAAACAAAAAAAAGCAAAAAATAACTTTTGAATCTGGCAAACAAAAATAGTAAGAGGTATTCACACTTGCGAGTAAGTAGGCACCTAAAAACTAGCAAAACAGAAGTTGAAATTCAAGTCTTATTTCTGTATGGTTTTAAGTTAAGGTAGTTGAAAACAAAAATATTGGTATGATACATATAAAGGGTGGTCCAACGAAATCGCACGAAGTTAATTGTAAATAAAACAAAAAGTTTTCAGAGATTTATCTTAATATTTTTAGTTATGCTAGAAGGATATATGAAATTTATGTGTGAAACAAAATATCGGCCAAATGCTCGCCACGGCTGGCATACATCTATCCAATGGCCCATATTTTCAATGACTCTGAGCCATAAATTGGGGTTCAATGTCGTTATTGTCCCGATTTATCTAATTTAGCTCTTGAATTATTCTGGGCTTATTGACGTACACTTTTTCTTTTAAATATCCTTAAAGAAAGAAGTCCAAAGGTGTCAAATCACATGATCGTGGCGGCAAATCGATATCACCACGATGGATGTGAGAAAATACGGCCATTGAATTTCTCGCACAAAAGAGCCATTATTTCGTTGGCTGTGTGGTAAGTGGCACCATCCTGTTGGAAGCACATCGTCCAGGTGCTTATACTCAATTTCTCGCCACAAGATGTCCGTTATCATCTCGCGATAGCGAACACCATGCACGTTAGCTGCTTGGCCGATCTCATTTTCGAAGAAGTACAGCCCGATGACGCCGCCAAACCATAAACCGCACCAAACAGTCACTCTTTGTGGATGCATCAGCTTTTCAACAATCACTCGTGGATTCTCATTTGCCCAAATGTGGCAATTCTGTTTGTTAACGAATCCACTGAGGTAAAAGTGTGCCTCGTCGCTGAAGATGATTTTCTTTGTAAAGTCACCATTCACTTCTGTCTGTTCAACCAACCATTCGGCGTATTGACGACGACGAAATGGTCAGTAGGCTTCAGCGTTTGAGTCAATTGAACCTTGTAAGCGTGTTAATTCAAATCTTTATTCACAATTCGCATCAGTGATATTCATGAGATGTTCAATTGTTCGAGTTTGACGCCTCTTCTGCCACACCATCCATCGCGAACAACAGCAATGTTTTCCGCAGAACGAACTGGGTGAACATGCACAGGTGTTTTCAAATTTCCTACAGACCTGGTTTGCTGAAATTTTCGCACAATTCTACGGATTGTGGACACATTTGGTCGATTATGTTGACCAAAAAAATCACGAAGTGCACGAAATGCATTTTGATTTGAATGCCTATTCTCGTAAAAGGCTTTAACAATCTTTACGCCCTGCTCAATTGTGTACCTCTCCATATGGTTGAATTTGTCAAACACTGAAAGAAGGAAATGTCAAATTAAGTTTGCCAAAAAACTTAACGTTAAGGTGTGACTCACAATTAACATCGTGCATTATGATTGGACCATCATTTATTAATGCAACAAAAAAAAATTATTAGCTTTCATTTACGAGTGATTAAATTGTGGAAGTCGTATTTGGCATCGGGGCAGCGGTTTAACTATGATAAGGGCTGGCCACGAGACGAGAAAAGTCTCGGTCTCGCATGAAGAGGCCGAGACAAGACTGGTTTTTAAGCCTCCGCATAGTATGGTCTAGAATTTATAAACGACGCTGTTCCAAAGGATTTTGATTTCTGTACTCAACTAGTATCTGACCTCAGAATTTCTTCAGGGCAATTATAGATCAGTCGAAAAAGTCCCATTTAAAGATGGAAACAAATTAATAATAATTTTTTCAACAAAATGTTCAACGATTCTAGAAAGTATGTAGGTTGAAAATCTTTAATAATAATCTTTAACTATATGCCTGCAAGACCGCAGGTCTTTTAAATGCAATGCACGGCACTAGTTAAAAGTATATAATGTAGAAGGAAAGGAAAGATTTTTGTCGGTACAGTGGATTGAGAATTAGATGTTAATTATCTCATGAAATTCCACGGGTGGCATCCAGTTGAAACTGGGGAACATAAAAAAGAATGCTACCTAGACTGGGGCTCGAACCCACACGTCCAGGTAAGAAGTCCGACTGTGCCAATGCACAACCCGATTTTGAAAAAAAAAAAAAAAAAAAAGATTTTGTATGCAAGGAGAGTTTTGACCCTATGAATGAATAAAAAATTGAGGGTTATTGCAGTGCGACCTCAAGATCTATTCGTGCCCCCCACCTTAAGCTGCTCATCTTACAGATATTCCTCCAGATGTATTCCTCTCAAGAATTGGAGTATTTGGAGTATTTTAAGAGATAGTTAGTCGCGCTCTCTTCTACCTGGTAGTGTCCCAGGTAATTTTGTTTGGTTTATGTATGAGTGTTTTACACCTGCCTATAAGAATATGTTCCGGCCGGCGCGACGTTTCATCATCTGTGTCACAGAACCTGCATATGGCACTACTTACTAGGACGAGGATACTAAGGTGTCTTTTAGTTTGCAGTGTCCAGTGAGGAGACCCGTTATTATTCTTAGGTTGTTTCTACTTAAGCTGATGGAGTCTGTAAAAGGTTAATGTTTTAACCATAAAGGTCAATTCACAATGCGACGAGAAAATGCAACGTGAGCGTGACGAGAACTCGTCGTAGTTGTCAAACCAATTTCCAACCATGTAAGTATACGACGGTACGCCAGTGAAACGTTTCTCGTCGTCACGTCATGCCAGAGTTGGGACGGTTTTTATGTTCTTTTATTTTTGACTGATGGTGAATTTTGTGAAATTGTAGAAAAGAATAAAGAAAACAACAGATAAGTAGAAATTAACAAAAATAAATATAAATTTTGTTGACAATGAAATTATATTAATAGATGTATTTGTGTTAACTATCACCCATATTCCGCAAGTCGTATTTTGTCTCGTACTCGTATTCGAACTTGAACTCGTATCGTATGAAAATCGTTATTCTTCAAGTCGTGTACGAGAAGCTTAGAAAAACAACGTATATCGTTTGTATCGTATCGTATCATATTTGTCAAAATCATTCAAATGTCATTAAACAAATTATTTTAGTACGAGATTTGTTTAACGATTTTCTAAAAGTGTTTTATACCGCTTCATATTTGGTGTGGATATGCTATTTGTATCAATGCAAAAAGGATTGCATAAGCCTGTCAGCGATACCGCGCAGTAGCCGATCTAGGATTTGGCTGTGGGGGGGGCTTGGTAGATCCAGTTTGAGACATTAATTGCCAGTTTCACAAGTTAAACTACACTTTTAGTTTAAACTTAAGTTCAGCACTTGATTCGGTTTCAAAGTAAACCTTTAACTTAGATTATTCTGTAGTTCTAGTTAAACAAAAGTATTCTGCCATTTAAACTTCAGTTCAACGTTCAGAACACTTGATCGTTATAATCATTCTCAAATCTAAATTTATATTTTTTTTTTATGTCTTCGAGTGACGAGGAAATGTAAAATTCGCTGTGAGAGTGAAAAAAGAAAAACGCTTCCCTAGGAGAACAATTTTTTTTAACTAATGTTGCGATGTTGATTTGTTTGAAAGTTGCCATTGCCATCATGCGGTCATATTAATCTTTGCTCTACTGAACTGAGGTTCATTTTAAACTGTGAAAACCAACGATTTGACCTTTAAATTTGAACTAGAAGGCTAGACCGCACTAGGCGGAACTGCGATTCAAAATAATTTGTACGAAATTTAATGAAGTTCAGTTGCCGCTTAGTGCGATATAGCTCATACAGTTTCATACAAATAATGTTTTGCCGCGTCGTGAAGTGTAGTTCCGCTGCAGTTGTGTGCGGTCTAACCTTTAAAGCCTAGTACTGAGTTCAAGTGAAAATGAAATTTCTATATAAAAGTGACACTTATTTCATAACGAGAGCTGAATACCCAAATGTGAGAGCGAAATATGTACCGGTTCAAAATTAATTTTATTTCATAATCTTCATTTCCTAACGTACGACCACTAGGCAAGAATAATAGAAGTGTGGAAAAGTGTGACATTTTTCAATAAATTAAAATAAAAGTTGTAATAATTGAATACAAAAGTCAAAGAATAATTTTGGATTGTAGAATCGTTTATTTTTGAGTATTAAGTGTAATTGACAAGCCAAAAACAAAACTATAGAATTAAAATAATCTTCTTAAGCATTTCAAGATTCTGTAAAACTGTCAGACAAATCAAATTATTTCTTTCATTCAAAGTGAGTATTAAAAATTTTCAAACTGAGGACTGAAAATTCACGTGGACGATTAATTATTGTTTCACAATGCTTATTTACGTGAATATCAAACCGCTTTTATTTTTCATTTCACTCAGAGGTGAGTACTAGGCTTAAGTTTAAACTTTCACTGTGAAACTGGCCATAAGTAATACGATTTGTTTGTCCACAACTTAATCTTATAATTTATAACTAATATAAAAAAGTTTAAGTTTAGGTTAAAGGGTTTTTTGTGAAAATATACAAAGTTATATAAATAATTGAATTTTTGCATTCCCACTTTTCCTTTTAGAATAGCCGTGTTATTTGTGCATTTATATCAACTTCTATCCCCGGTTTAAAATGTTTTCAATATAAATTACAATAACATCTGTAGTATTTAACATTTAAAATATTTTTAAGTGGAGATAGAAAAAAAATGTATATACCTTCAATTTTCAGCCACTTCAAGCTTTGAACCACCGGAAGAAAAAATCTGTCAATAAATTTGAACGTCAGTCTAGAGGGATCGCAAATATTCACACGCATTATTTTCTGGGTACGAGAAAACTCTGATTTTGATTTGTTGTTCCCAAATTCTCCTCTGGTTTTAGCCCTAATTGCGTTGCGTTTTTTTTTGCAAAGTTAGCTAAGTTCTTAGGGTGAATTTTTGTTTCATTTCGCATGGTAATTGTTAAGCCCCGACGCCGTTTTTTCAATTATCTCTTCAAGCTTTAGCCCCAACTTGGACTTGACAGTCCCTTAAGTCAAGCCCAAAAATTTTCTGGAATAAGAAAAGTTTTAAAGGAGTTATTTGCTAAGCCCCGACCACGTTTTTTTGTCCAATTCTTGTTAAGCCCTACTCGCGAGCTGTTTTTTTATTCGTCCCAATTTTCTGTCAATTATTCGTAGCCCCGAACTTGTTTTTTTTTTTTTTGTACAATTCCCTTCAGGTTTCAGCCCCAACCTAATTAATTTGGGGCTTAGAAAAAAAAATACGTAGCATATAAATTGCGTAGCCCAAGCCTCGTTATTTTTGTCTGACTCCTCATTCTGATTTCTATATTTCAATCAATTTTAAGAACTGCCTGTGGGGGGGGCTTTAGCCCCTATATTCACCCCCCTGGATCCGCCACTGATACCGCGGACCTAAGACCACCAAAATGCATTTTCGAAATGCAAAAACAGGAGGAAAGAAATAATTGTTTTAAACAGCTCCAAATTAAAGCAATACCATGTCGTATGAGACCACTAAAATGCACTGTCAAAATGCAATAAAAAATTTGATGTATGTTATTTGTATTGTATGTACATATTTATTTTATTTTAATTGTATTTATGAGATATAACACATACCTGAACAAAACACATGCTATTAATCTGATAGCGACAACGTGGACCTAAGACCACCTAAATGCAATACAAAAATGATAGATGTAAAAGAGCCTTGCCGCTCCAACGCTCCTGTAGTTTACGCGGATATATACATAAAAGTATCAGTAAACGAAATTTGGAGCGGTATAAATCTATTTTGCATCTATCAGTTTTGTGTTGCATTTTAATATTGCATTTTAGTGTTCTTAGAGTCGGTTGATTGCATATAGTTTTCACAGAGAAGAGATCTTTTACATCTTTAAATTTTTATTTGCTTCTAAAAGTGCGTTTCGATGGCGTTAGAGCTGCGGTGACCCTCGCAGGTTAATAAAACAAATAGCAGGAATATTGAAAAAAAATATCTACATTATATGCATATTGCATGCACTATGTTTTTGTCCTTTTTTATCCGAAAAAAAAATATAACTCGTTTAAAAGATTTCACACGACTAATAAAGGCTCTCCCAAACCAATGCGAAACATTAGGTGCGGCGAAGAAACATTCCCAGTTGGTGTGGGCACTCTCATTTATCATCATGTAATTAAATTTTGAAATGCGAATGTTTCTTTGCCGAACCGAATGTTTGGCATTGGTTTGGGAGAGCCTTAAACAACACAAATACGACTTTAATTCGAATTAATACTGATAATGATAAAATATGAAGAGTCGTATGCGATGTTGTCCGTTTCTCAATATTTGTAGAAATGAAGTCGGATATATACGACTTTTGGAATACCAACATACGACTGTAGTCGAATACGAGTCATAAATACGAGTTTCAGAATATGGGTGAATATTATTGTTGTGTGTGTAACTCCCCCTTGTATATGCCGTTGTGTAATCGGGTAACTAAAAATTATACAATTCAAGAAGGCGAAAAACCAAATACAGCCTCATGTTGGCGAAAACGCTGAACCAATCGGTAAGTGGGTGAATTTCGAACATGAAAGAAACTTCGATATCTATGACTTTCAAAATAAAATTGTTTTGTGCTGATTCTTTCCATTATTTCATCGATTTTGAAAAGGCGTTCGATAGTGTCAATAGAGAATTTATTTGGCTTGCTTTGCGCAGGAGGGGCATCCCAGATAAATTGATTGCTATTATCAAGGCTACATATGATGGATCCAAGTGTCACGTTTTGCACAAAGGTAGGCTGTCAGAGGAGTTTGAAATCCAAAGTGGAGTTAGGCAAGGCTGTATACTGTCACCAATACTGTTCCTGTCGGTGATAAGTGACGTACTGCACGCAGCTTTGTCAAATGGAAATGGAGGAATTCAGTGGACTCTGCAATCTCACCTCAAACATCTGGACTACGCGGACGACGTATGCTTACTCTCTCATAGGATCATGGATCTCCATCAAATCACAACAAGGGTGGAGAGAGAAGACAGAAATCGTAGGGCTTAAGATCAACTCGGCAAAAACTAAATGGATCAGCCTTGGAACTTCCTCATCAATCAAAGTAAATATATCTGGACAACCGGTAGAGATGGTAGAGGATTTCCAATATCTTGGGAGTATTGTCTCTACGGGTGGCGGAACTGAACTGGACGTAAACAGCCGAATCAGAAAAGCAAAGGCTGCGTTCGGAATGCTGTCCAAAATATGGAGAAACAACTCTTTTAGCTTAAAGACCAAGCTACGACTGTTCCGCTCCAATGTTGAATCCGTTCTACTTTACGGCTGCAGCACTTGGAAAGTCACTGACACTGTAACTGGAAAGCTGCAAACCTTCGTTAATAGATGTCTACGAAACATCTTGAGGATTTTCTGGCCCAACCGTATCTCCAATGCCGAACTTCATGCGAGAACTGGTCAGGAGCCCATAGACTCCATTATACGAAGAAGAAAGTGGCAGTGGATTGGCCATACGCTTCGAAAAGGCGATCGGTGCATTGCATCTCAAGCAATGCAGTGGAACCCGCTCACACAGGAGGGAAGACAAGTGGGCCGGCCTAGAAGTACATGGCGAAGAACGGTCGAACAGGAATCGGCACGACTGGGGAAAAGTTGGAGAGAACTGAAATATATTTCAAGAAATCGTACACGATGGCGCGCAGGTGTAGTGGAGGCCCTCTGTCCCGTAAAGGAAAAATCACGGACGTAATAGGTCCGAGGACCTAAGTAAGTAAGTAAGTTTCCATAATTTAAAAATGTACCTTAGTAAAAAATTATTAAATTATGAAATCGTACCGGTATACTTATGGTATTATTTTGCATTCGTTAATTTCTAAGACCAAGACACCTTATGTATTTGTTTGTTAGGTAGTAAAAGTCTTCGTTATTGATATACCTACTATTTAATTTTATGACATAATTTAATTCAAGAACCTCTAAACAAATTTACCTATTTGAAATAGATTTAAAACACTCTTTCACTTCCATTAAATCCTTCAATAAATTTTCATTGCAAGCTTACTTACCTCCAGGAAAAGCAATTCGAAATAGAATTATATAAATTATTATTCCAAAACAATAAATTCAAGGTTAAATAGTTTATGTAATCCCAACAAACATAAATAGAGTTTCCACATCATTCGTCGAAATTCATTAGCATTTCCACGTAGGTACCCAGCTTCTGTAAATATAATATGCGCTTTAAATTAAATTAAAAATAAAAGCTTCATCACATGTTACATTCGCATCATTCCTTAATCAACGTACGTACTTATACACTACACATATTCATATAGGTATATTATTCCAATTGTATTATACGGCACTTTTTCTAACGATCAATGAAGCTCCTTTCTGGCATTTGGAATGGGGCACAACAAAAAACATACTCGCAAACTGATGTTTCACCTGCGGAAGCCTGAAACACAGCCATGTTCTATTTCAATGTATTTGAAAATGCCAAATTGGCAGCGGAAAACAACCAATTTCCAAATAAATTACCTCCAATCCCTGCCTGCAGCGGGTAAACAAAACTCAATAATGTAATAGAATAATGATCCATGTCAGGGAGTGTTGAAGGCAGAGTCAAAGATAGATGGGGGTGGTGCTGGGCTGCCGTCTTGTTCCTTCGTAGTTGTCTGCAATACACAACATTGCCATTATCGATTCCCGGCAACGCAAACATCTTTTAGGTCGATTTCTGGGATTTCTCGGTGTCATAAAACTGGCAAGCTGCTCTAGAGAAACCAAAATTCAAATGCTAATGACATAGCCCATATGTGACTTGCGATTCATGAATATATCCTTACCTATACCCTCTGTTATCTTATACACATGATGGTTCCACCTCCGCGCCCATCAACATCATCGTAATCATCGTCGTCTTAGTCGTCGTCCCTTTCGCATATCAATTGAAAGGTTTGCTCCTTGGGGAATGATTTGAAAACAATATTAGATTATGGAAATTTTGCTGCTTTCTATTCAAAGACAAAAGGCCTGGAGAGAAGCGCTGTCGCTGTCACTCTAGTGGATTCTGTGGGGTTCAAGTTTGATCTTTGGGGTTGAATAAAAAAAAAAAACTAACCCACGAGCATAACTTTTGATTTAGATAGACTTATACTAACATTAACGAGGTAAACGGTCATTGACTTACAAAATATGATCCAGAAATAATTAGATTGTATAGGAGTTCCCCGGCTATAAAACTGTTATGAGTTTTGTACACACGTGCGCAAGGAATGAGGATGAACACTCACACTGAGGAAGAATAGCAAGAAAACTAATTTTCAGTAAACTCGTACCTGCTCGTAGAATTGAATTATGTTGTTGTTTTTTCGTATGAAAAAAGAGATTTACATATGGATTAACAGGAGGATGAGTTAACTAATAATAATTTAATGTAATTAGGTACTTAACATTTCCAAACCAAGCAACGGTATGCCGAAGGCCGCATTCTTTGAGTGTTAATAATATTGTTTTAATATTTGAACAAAATAATTTTCAGGTTTAGGCACCCAACTACATAGGTATATTTATGCTTGTTATGCTAATATCACACAAGGTGAGGCTTTTTAGTCTCGTTTCGGTTTCCCCACTGGGATTTTTTTAAAGAATCGATCTAGGTAGGCAGTGTTTCTCCGCTAAAAAAAAAATAAAAACCAAAAAATGCGAAAAAGTCAAATTAAAAATAATATAAGATTTTTTGTTATCTTATTCCTTAAAATAATGATGTATCTACTTTTATTAAGGACTGATCCCTAAATAGAAACAAAAACAAATACAATATTTTTTTTGCTTCTTATGATACCAAAAGATTTTTGACTCAGTCAGTTTTTCCCGATCTTAGTTGTCTTTGTGGTTTATCAAAGAAAAATGTTAGTCCCTTTTTTATCACATACAAAAATCATTAATCCATATCCTCGTTTTACACATAATACACAAGAATCAGTTGGTAGTCGTTAAAGATAAAGTTTCACGAATTTGTAAATAAATTAGTCCGAAATCAAAGTCAAGTAGTCGCTTTTACACTAAAATCAAAGCCAGATCGTATTCTAAAATCAGGATCAACAAAGCTACGTCTTCATCGACACAAAAATGACGTTAGGTACTGGTAGACCAGTTAATGAGGCATTGCTTGTAGCCAGCTGGACGCCATTGTGTGTTGTCCAGTCGGACGCCATTTTCTAAGATGTCATTGGCATTGTTTAGCAGTAATTAATGTTATTTTAATTAAATAACCCATCGTTATATTTATAAACGTTATACATTCAATTGTATGAACAAGCAGGCTATGAATTTCACTATCGTCATTTAAGAAAAATTGTAAAATATCTACTTGATTTTCTAGCTTGAGCAAAAAGTGTATATAATAAAAAAGGCTCTAACATTTTCTTTAAAAAACTGCAAATAAACTTAAAATCGGTAAAAAAATGATTGAGTTAAAAATCTTTTAATATCATTGAAAGCAAACAAAAAAATATTTAATTTTTTGTTTTTATTTTTTTTGTATCTATTTAGGCATCAGTCAGGAATAAAATTTAAAAAAAATCGACACCTAATATTATATATAAGGGTGGTTTGTGGTTTTGTTTGTGGGTGTTCTTGTCTAACTTTTGCGAACTGCAATTTAAAACATTGAAAACAATACCCATTTTTGTTCTGATAAATGAGACACAAATTGATTGCTTTTTTCCAGAGATGATTTTGACATCAAAAATATTATTTAAAAACCAATATTTATATTTTTTTCAAAATAAATACACCAAAAACTGTTTTTTGCGTAAAATTGATGCACGCGACCCCTAAACACAATTTTAAATATCTGAAAAATTTCAGATAGTGTGTCACGGTTTTAAAGAACTTAATTAAAAAAATGGATTAATTCGAACGAAAAATACTGAAAATATTAAAGAAAAACTAACAGCCATATTTTTGACTTTTTTCAAAACTAGTCTTATACTACGTTTCCACCAACCACTAAACCGAGATTTAGGTTATGAGATTTGTTTGGTGTTTCCACTGCACAAAAAGAGGATTATGGCAAAACATTCAAATGGTGTTTCATTTTTTTGATATGAAATGGAAGTGAGATAGATAGTTTTTGTTTACATTTCCATCTGTCAATAAACGAAAATAGGTCGATTCCAAGTAGATTTGAATGAGTTTTTAATTGAAATCTTCATTTGAGGAGATTAAAATTTGTATGGTAAATCTTGTAGATTTCAAGGAGATTTGTGACAACCTTGCTAAATCTCGGTTTAGTGTCTGGTGGAAACGTAGTATTACAACAAAACTATATTTACAACAAAACACCATAGCACCATCCAGCAAGTTAACAGAATAACGAAACATGTCCGTACCCACTTTACCGTTCAAAAATCCACCGGCATGGTTCTATTAGATGTTGAGAAAGCATTTGATAGTGTATGGCAAAATTGTCCAGAGTTATTTAACTAACAGGCATTTCATGGTTTCTGTTTATGGAGACTCGTCTGAAAAGTTTGGTACCCCAGCATGAGTACCCCAAGGATGAGTTTTAAGACCTCTCCTTTATAATATATATACATCCGATTTTCCACTTCTACCTAACTGTGAATCAGCCATATACGCGGATGATACAGCTATTTTAACATCTGATGTACTAAGTTTCAACATTGAAACTAATCTACAGTCATCTCTGAATCTCTAGCTAGTTATTACCACAAATGGAAAATAAAAATTAATGCTTCAAAGTCGCAAGCAATCTTTTGTTCGAGAAAAAGAAAAGCTTGCTTTCTTCCCAGCACAAAAATAAAGCTAAACAACCCAGACATTGAATGGGGAAGTCAGATACCTAGGTATTCATTTAGACAAAAAACTAACTTTTAATGAGCACGTTCAAAAAATTATCACCAAAGTGAACATGATTATAAAAATTATGTATCCGTTAATAAACAGGAAATCTTTACTCAGAAATGACAACAAACTTATAATTTTCAAAGTAATTTTTCAATCCACAATGTATTACGGTTGTCCAATATGGGGCCAATGCGCGAAAATTCATATAAAAAAGATTCAAATATCGCAAAATAAAATACTGAAAATGATCTTAAAGCTTCCGTGGCACTTCTCTACCAATGAACTACATAGCCTTGCCAATGTTGAATTTATTTCCGAAAGAATATTGAAACTGAAAGAAAAATATGAAATAAGTTCTCAAACGTCTGACAACACACTTATAAATAGTCTTATCAATAGTTAGTGTTTTGAACTTTTGTTACATTTCACATTTATGAATACATAATTGTTTATTTATTTAATTCTTTATTATTTATTTCTTTATTTATTTATTTAAATATTTATTTATGTACATATTTCTTGTATTATTTATTTATTTAATTTACTTATTTATTTATTGATTTATTAATTAACCTTATTTATTCAGTTGTTCAATTATTTAATTATGTAACCATGTATTTATTTATTTATTTGGTAATTTGTTCACTTATTTATTTATTGTGTTACTTATTTATCTATCTATTTATTTTCATTTATTTATTATTTATTAATTAACATTTACCCACATAAATGTTATCCATGAAATTCTTACTGTGATGAAAAAAAAAAAATTGTTATAATAAAATCATCTTAACAAACTGTCATTAATTGTTAAATAGGAGGATTTCATGACCTTTCCTCCTCATCATAATTTAAAAATAAATTAATTCATACACTTGTAATACATTTTTCAGAAGTAAAATAGCTTGTAATACCATAACTCTGTATAAACTGGGCGATAGCAAACAATCAATGTATTTAAATTTAACTGACCAGTAAATAAACATCTGTATAATTTAGAAAAACAAAACTAGTTTAATAGAGGTTTCAAATTTCAACTTTTTTACAAATCGGATTTATTTTTTAAAGTTTTGATCGCAGTTTCAATATTTTGAGTTTAAAATACTAATAACATTTCGTGAAAAATATCAATTTGCTTAAAACTTGAGACTTAAAACTTCTATTGAACTAGTTTTGCCGTAAAACTAGTTATGAAAAAATTCAATAATATGGCTGTAAGCAAATAAGGAATTGTGACCCAAAAACTCATTTATCATTTTATTCAAAATTAAATAACTTCTGTCATACAGCGAATGTGGACAAACGGTTAAGGGATAATAAATGCATAAATATGTACCTATATACGGTATGAAGGCCATTCTTATTGGTGCTGGCCCACCGCTCCATACATCCTTGCCCATTGTCCTTTTACCGTTGTTTTTTAATAATTTGTTTCTGTTTTAAGTTAATTGAGAGTGAGAGAGATAAAATGTAGAGAAGTCAAAATGAGTAGCGTGATGTGCAAGTGAGGCCAATTGGCTTATTCAGAAAAATGAGATCTCAGAAGTCACTGTCAAAATACATAAAAAAACATAACTTGGCTTCGCTTGTTCATAATATTTTGTTAATGAGACCTCGTTGATGTTATTTTCCTGAATTAGCCAAAAGTAAGACCTGTCAATTATTCAGAATGTTTGACTTTGTTCTTTGTTTTTAATTTAGAGCAAATTTTTCAAAACTCTTCAACACATATTCTTCAGATAGAGCAAACATTTATTCCTCTTTAATTGTAGGTGCAGTGAAACCTATCGCGGACAGCTTTTCGTTTTTTTTTTTTTTTCCCTTCAGCGGATATCGTGACCGTGGATCTAGTATTTAAATTTCATAAATTTTATGTTACCTTATGCGGACACTCCCTTGATCGAACGTGGACAAGCATATCAGTCGTAATTTGGTAAATTTAATTCTCTTAGGCGGACAAAAGCTTCTGTAATTTATGATTTTCTGCCCTTTTGCAGCAATACATTTTGTTCACATTCCTTCACAGAGGCGTTTTTGGTAGGTACCAAATTCTAGGGTCCGCCATCTAACGTTTTTTTTTCAACTAGTGCTTATTTCATGAATGGTAACACTTAGCTCATGTCTGATTTGACAGATAATTAGTTTTATCCTTCCGCTAAATGAATATGGTTGTGTATACGCTTGAACAACGCTGGGAAATATTGCGACATTACTTTGCCGATTTTGCCAAAAAAATCATCTCTTCAGATGAAGCTCATTTTGATCTTGGCGGGTATGTAAACAAGCAAAATTATCGCATTTGGGCACAGAAAACCCGCACGCATACATTGAAAAGCCAATACACCCAAAACGAGTCACTGTTTGGTGCGGATTTTGGTCCACAGGCATAATTGGGACATTTTGCTTCAACTAAGCAAGGAGTGGCCGTTACAGTCAATGTCGATCGTTATCGAGCCATGATGAACGAATTTTTGTTCACAAAAATTAAAGAGGAGGATAATGGCAACATTTGGTTTCAACAGGACGGCGCTACGTGCCACACACTCGATGTTGATGATGCATTTTCAAAAAAAAAAAAGTTATTTGGCGGACCCTTTAGAATTTCGGTAATTTTTAGTCAAGTATAATAGTTATTAATTTTTTTTTAATTTTTTTCTTTTAACGGACAACTCCCTTAAACGGACAAAAATGTTTACACCGTGCGTCGCTATCGGCCTAAGGAAGGTTTCAATGTAACATTTTATTAGAACGAGTTGTCAACAAGAATTGTAAAAGAAGATATTTTCCTACAAAAGTAAACAAAAATAAATAATCTACGAGCTATGTACAATTAATAACGGCCGAGAAATTCGAGATAACACTTTTTAAATCGAGTTTTGTGTAGTTTTAGAATCCCCAATAGGTACTCTTTAAAATAAAACAATCAAATAACTATTTTCGCTAATTTTATTCGACTATTAAATTTAAATTTTTTTTCTGCTCGCGATAGATGACGTATTGACGGCCACTGTTGGTACAGCAGAGAGACAGGGCGTTCAATGGAGACCGTTTGGAAAGCTTAGTCATTTAGACTATGCAGATGATGTATTATGTCTCATGGCAAACAACATCAGTGGGCTGAACGGGATGTGTCAAACACTCCAGGTGAAAGGAGAGTCTATTGGTCTAAAAATAAATAGCAAAAAGACAAAATTAATGCTCACAGGCCGATCCACACATCAGCGTATAATTCTTCAGGGGATGCTAGTTGAAGAGGTCGAACAGTTTAATAACCTTGAAAGTACTGTATCAGCAAACGGTGGTACAGATCTGGACGTTCAAGATAGAATTATTAAAGCTCGTGCTGCCTTCGGTGCCCTGTCTCAAGTTTGGAAGTCTAGTCAAATCTCCGTACGCACTAAGTTGAGGTTCTTTGAATCCAACGTCAAATCCGTGCTCCTTTATGCTTGCGAAACCTCGGCCACCATCTCGAGGGAATTGCAGGCTTTTGTAAATCGCTGTCTACGTCACATCCTGAAGATTCGCTTGCCACAAATTATTTCGAACCAGGAGTTGGGGCGCAGGACAAGCCAAGATCGGCTGGACGTGTCGACATAAGAAAGCGGAAATGGCAATGGATTGGCCACACACTGAGGAAACCAAACGATGATATTGCGAAGCAGACCTTTGAATGGAATCCTCAAGGTGCACGGTGGCGGGTTGGAAGACCAAGAACAACATGGAAATCAACAGTCTTAGCTGAAGCAAATACCCAGAGAAAGACGTGGCCCCAGTTAAAATATTTAGATGCAGACCGTGAAGGATGGTGACGATTTGTTGGCGCCCTGTGCCCCGATCGGGGTTGTAGGAATAGATGATGATTAAACTTAAATAAATGCAGGATTTATTTACATGATTGCCAAATAACTATTATTTCTTTGATTTTGCCATTAAAAATAATGTAAAAACCGAGACACGCAGAAATGAAATTGGAGAAGTCTCTGTCAAGTCTTTTTGGTTTCATTAATTTTAAACAATGCAGGAGGTACTTATTGTTCCAGGAAAATAAGATACAGTAAAACCCGCTTAGAGAAACGGCAAAATTTCACAGTCTTTCTTTCACTAAAGCGGGGTTTTCACTTTAAAGAACTACGCTTAAGCGAAAAAAAAATTCATTTAAGCGGAGTCCGGATAAGTGAAAAAAAAATTTCACTTAAGTGGATTTAAATATACCACAAATCGGAGATTTTTGGCTAGAAACAATTGTATTTATCTTTTGGAGTTGCCTGACAAAAACATAAATTAAAAAGTTTCAATAACTAAAAATGATTTTATCTAGTTCATTACCATTATTTTTTCACTTAATAGGGTTTTTTCGATGAAAAATATAAAATTTAATTAACTGAAAATATGTTTCAGGTATCCGGGTTTTTCACTTAAGCAAGTTTCGTTTCAGCGGAGTGTTTTAAAGGTAATTGGTCGACAAATACTCGGGGATGAAAAAAGTATTTTAGATAAGCGGGTTTCTCCTAAGCGGGTTTTACTGTATTCACTTAGAAAAAAATCCGACAAAGCTGAATTTTGATCGAAAGCTTCATTTTTATGTCCTAAATATTTCCTGAATTTTATGTCCTAAATATTTCCTGAAAAGAACCCTAAATTTGGTTTGGAACTAAACATTTTAGGGCGGGTAAAGAGTATAAAATGCACTTTTTCTAAATAACTCGAAAATTATAGGTTCTTTTAAAAAAGTTGTGTAGGTAGGTACGCATTGTAGGTCATAAAATTCTACACAAAAAAGATTATAACACTTTTTTTTGTACAATCGATAGATTTAGAGAAAAACGGTCGAAACATTTGTGTGCAGTACATTTAGTCAAAAAATGTAACATGGGAGGATATTAATTATATTTTTAGATAGAGAATTTTGTATAACTTATTTTCTATAATTTAAGAACCAATATAGACATATAGAGGTCGTTAAGATGTTATTTTCTACATAATTGTACTATCTACAAGTTGTTTTCAGGTCATTTTGTGAAGTTAGTTAGTAGTTATTAAACAAAATAAAAAAAATTAAATTGTTCAAGATAGCGGCATTTGCCTTCCGGTACCTCTCTTAAAACTTGGTTCCTTAATAGAAAATATGTTTCCAAACATAACCCCAAACAAAAATTGCCCATACAAAAATACAATAATTAAATCCTTGAATGTTACACTTTTTTGACTGAATGTACTGCATCCAAAAATGTTTTCGACATTTTTCTGCAAATCTATCAATTTTACGAAAAATATAATAACCTTTTTTTGTAGAATTTCAGGAGCTACAATGTATTGCATACTACCCCTTTTGCCCCCCCTAAATTTTTAGCTCCACCCCAAATTTAGGGTACTTTTCAAGAGATGTTGACGAAAAAATAATGAAGCTCTCCACCAAAATTCAGCTTTGTCGGAATTTTTTCGAAGGGCATTTTTGTATCTAAATTTCCTTAATTACATATCGCACCCCCAAAATGAAAGTGATCTAACTCAAAATTCCAGTAAATTCTGATTTCGCAATAAACTGACCTTAAAAAGGGATATCTAAAACCCTGTGTTGAAAAAGACACAGAATGATGAGTAAGAAAGTGACAGTCTTTACATCGGTCACTTTAGTTTATCAAGCTATTCATCTATGTATTTTATGTGAAAGAGACCAAATCGGTATTGCGTCAGAGGTGCTCGCGAGTAGATGTGTGCTAAATCGACGGATCTCGAATTGTGGTAGTTAATTGCAAATACTGTGAAGGTAAGTACATTACATTTTTTGTGCTAAGCTGACTCTTTTTTGATATAAGTCTGTTTTTTTAAAAAATATTTATAAGATTTTACTGACCGTTTTTAGATTGAGTCTCAGGAGTTGTGGCATCTTGCGTCTTAAACAGGCTGAACTCGTAAAAAGTTCCAGGAATACGGAAATATTTTTGCAATAGAGTGACTTAATTTGAAACTGTTTTGTATTTAATCTCAAAATATACAGGGTGTCCCTTAATTCGTCAAGAGTATCTTAGGGTATGATTCTAAGGTATATTCTTAGAAAAACAATTGTTCTACAGTTAGGGCCTATCTCCAATTTTGATATCATTTATCGGGAATTTAATAAAAGTCTTACCTTGTTCCATGTTACCGGTAATTGCGCCGTACGTACTTATGATAGAAACTTCGTTTAGGCCTTTATTTTTAGAAGAAATACCCTGCATTTGTTATTGCGTTTAAAAGAATTTGATACCTTATCTCAGTCTTAATATATCCAGTTTTTAGCCTGTTTCATTTTTCTTGCCCATGCTAATTTTTTGATTTTGGGGTCAATTTTATCCAAAAAATGCGTAATCAATATGATGTTTTAATAATTTTTTTAAATCTTAAGACTTAAAAAAGATGTCAAATTTATTTAAACGCAATTACAAATACTGGTATTTCTTCTAAAAATAAAGGCCTAAACGAAGTTTCTATCATAAGTATGTACGGCGCAATTACCGGTAACATGGATCAGGGTACCCCAAAGAAAGCATTTTCTTAAATTCCCGATAAATGATATCAAAATTGGAGATAGGCCCTTACTGTAGAATAATTTTGTTCTTAGAATATACCCCAAAATCATACCCTAAAATACTCTTTACGAATTAAGGGACACCCAGTATACTTAAAAAAATATTTAAATTGAATTTTATGTTATTGATTTGTGCATAAGCGATTAATAAATTATTCCGCAATGAATCAATAATTTCCAATGAAATATGTAAGAGATACTTTCAAACTTACTCAAAACTTGCTTTTTTGAATACTTTATTGTTCATTTCCCACAAATTGCAATTTTTGAATTAGGTCGCTTTCATTCTGGGGGTGCGATATTATAGACAATAAGAACAAATTTGTTCTGTAACATAATACATAACACAAGGGAGTTACACAATCCAAATATCACGTAAGTTTTGTTTTTCTTGCAAACATTTCAACGTCGTTCGGTTTATTAATTTTATTTAATTTTCATTTCTATTTTGATTTCACTTCTCATTGGTATAGCTACATAATAATCATGTATGTACCGTAAACTAGGCCTAAGAACTAAATCCATGTGAACGAAACAAGGAACAAATATTATTTTTTCAAAAAACTTTTCAATATAAGCGTTTGCCTTCAGGGTTTGTGTTTTGCCTGGGGAAGGAACAGAAATACAGTTGGTGCAACAAAAGCTTGGCTCAAAAGTTTCTTGAAGCACCTTTGGAATGAAACAACAATATGTAATTTTTATTAATGTTGTTACATTGTATTTTATAAATATAATAATAATTACAATTTCCTTGTAAGATATTTATGCGTCTGCAAACATTTATATTTTATAATAACTAAAGGCAAGTACATACCTTTATTAAGCTTGTTGAAACGATTGAAAGAAATTTGTGAATAATTGCTTGCACGTGACCAGGATACTTATTTCGTCATCAATAGGCGATGATGATGAGTTTTTTTTTTTCTCTCACGATACTTTATAAGATCTTCTATATACAATTCTAAGGATTTACCGAGATATGCACATTAAATCCACTTTTGAAGTTGAAACATGGATAAACGAAGGTAAATCCCTTTTAGAGCGAATTTCTTGTAGACCCATTTGGGATTGCTTGTCTGGTGTTTAAGGATGGTCCTATCATTCTGTGTCTGTGTAGTCTATTATTTTGCACGCAAAATTTAGGGTTGCTATTGCGTAACGAACGAGAACACGCCACGCCGCTTATCTTAGCAACGACGCGACGTATATAGATATACATTTTATCCCCAACAAATAGATTATGTGCGATTTAAATTGTCTAATTCGAATAAAATTGCTAAAAAAATAATGAAGTATGTACATCGAAGCATTCAATTATTAATTGCATTCTGATTGAACAGAAAATTTACTTTAAAGAAATCTGGCAACAAAATGTAATATGTACACATTTAAAAAAAAAAAAAAAAGAAATTTTCAAAATTCTTGATGTTTCCCGCAAAATTTTAAGGTAATACTGTTAACTTGTTTACAGCCAGACAGACAACCAGACAGACAAACGGTCAAACGGACAGACAGGTGGGCGGACGGATGGACGCAGGCAGATGAATGGACGAACAGACCGACAGACAGACAGGCAAATAGACAGGCAGACAGACGGACGGGCGTACGGACAGACGGACAAACGTACTGACGGACAGGCGGAGAGAAGGACAGACGGACAGACAGACAGACAAACGGACAGAAGAAAAAACCGGATGGACAGGCAGATGGATGGATGGACGCACAGATGAACGAATGGACGGAAGGACGGAAGCACGTAGAACGGACGGACGGATGGAAAAAATACTTTTTCTGTCCTAAAATTATCCAACCTAATGTTCATCGTGCCGTTCTAATTTTAGCACTCAAATATACATATATGTACATTACGGTGGTTCTTATTTGTTCTCTTGTGCGAAAATTGAGTGCAACGCCCCCTAAATCATGTCTAAAAAATGATTAAAAAATCCCCAATTTTTTGAGATTTTTATGTCTAATCCTTCCTGGCCCTTTTTTGATAAGAATTTTTTTATTTTATTTTTGGACTTACACTATATAAACACTGTACCAGGTGTCATTTTTGAACAAATCAATGAAAAGACTTCGAATTAGGCTCAAATGAAGCGTCTCTGAAAACTATGCATGTTTAAAAAAATTTCGATAATTTGTTTAAACTTTATTGTTAATACACAAAAAGGCAGATTTTTTGTTTCGTTCAATACGCGAAAAGTAAGGAACATTTTCACATAAATAATTTTTTTTGATGATCTCTCCATCGTTTTTATTAACCTGAATTAAATGAGATTTTTCCTTTTATATTCGACACAATCAACGCTTCGATGTGTTATGTTAATATTGTGGTGAATATGCCCATTTATGCAAACAACGACATCTTTTATTCTTCTATAACAGAACAAATTAGTAGCGCCATCTTTGAACAAAAGATTAACTAATGTTATTCAATACCTAAACCACACTAATGTTATCCAATACATAAACCACTGAAAACTGCTATAATTAACTGAACGAAAGCTTTTGAGAGCTTTTGATCTATTTGTGGAGACTTGTGGAGGGGAAGCTTATCCCAGCAAATTCCAGCACATTCTAGGACTTTAGAAGATTCTAGAAGCTTTTTCTCGGATATAAATACAGGGCCACCAGTCCGAAGACCTCAGTTTTGATTTTGAAAATGAACGAATAAACATCGGTGTAAAATTGTGAATTTTGCTTGTTATAATAAAAGTATTGGAAGTAAAGTATTTGAAGTGAAATAAAGCTGTTTTATTTTTGTAAAGTAATTGTTGTTCAGTTTAAGAAATAAGTTTTATTGGCGAACCCTTGGCAAAATATTACAATATGATAATAATTGTACTGAATACGGCTTTAGCGGCGGCGCGCGTGCCGCACTATGGGACCAAATGCTCAAAACCATCTCAAAAATCCATAACTTCTTTGTTTATCAATATTTTTTTTTTTGAAATTTTGCACACGTATACTTGAATAACCAAGAATTGAAATAAAGAAAAAAATTTAATTTGAAATACATTATTTTCTTTCTTTTAAATAATATAAAACATAAAAGTTGTAGATCTTATTCAATCTATATGTGTAAATCATGTTGAAACAAGAACTATTCGACCGATTTTGATGAAATTTTTACAGTTTACTTCTGTAACCGATGAAAATATTTCAAGGCACTTTTTATAAAATACGCCCACTGCCACGCCCATTTGATTGAAATATCATTATCTTACATGACTAGGAATTCAATCAAAATTAACTGAGTTTTTTTTTTTAAGTTGGCTTGAGATTTCTAATTCTTCCGCCTACTTCTCAGCCGCTTTCTACTCCCTTTTTATGTGTTTCTAAATTTTTTCTTATTCAACGTAAAAGAACATATTTTGTTATTAAGCTTTATATTCCAAGTCCTTATTGGAAAGAAAATTCCTGAAGTAAATGGACTGCGTTTTTGAAAGGTCAGTTTAAATGTAGATACCTAAAGCCTTTTCCTTCATTTAGGACGATACACCATCTGACTTCCGTAAAAGATTTTGAAGCAGATTTTTTTTCGCATCTTTTTGCATAATTCTAAGGAAAGTTATAAACGAAGCTTCATCATCAAAATCGATTCCACGTTCCTGATTCTCAGAGCATTCTTCATAAGGATTTGAGGGCCTACCACGTTCTCCAGATATATTTTCACATGTAGAGGTCAAGGAGCTACACGAATCCAGTATAAATCTGAAGTCATCATTAAGCCAGAATGAGTTCTCACTCTCAAAGGGACCTGGTTTCTCTGGTCTCTGGGCTTTATCCCATCGTTGCTTACATTTCGAGACTAATTATTTTTGAATACTTTTTATTACTATCACCCCTATTGCTATTTGGGATTGTTGATTGATAGATGATAAATATTGAAATTCGATAATAAACCACCCAACCGAAAAAAGTTTTGGTAATTGGGAATAATGCAGACCGTTGTGAATTATAAAAATTTGACAAATATCAATCCAAAATAACATTATTTATCAACTATCAATTAACAATCGCAAGTCGCAATAGGGGTGTATATCAACGTCGGATTCACAATATTTTTACAGTCTATAATTAATTTACACAGGTCGCGTCCATTACAAATGAACTATTTCATTTTTTTTTTATTTTTGAAATAAAATAAAGATGTAGGTACAAAATAGATCAAGTGCTTTAATGAGAATAAAAGTTTAATCCTGCCTCTTTTCGCCTACTTTTGTTGTTGCTTTTGATCTTATTGAGTCAGCTTCCATGTTTTATGCAATTCGCTTCTTTTGTTAACAGTTAAATTTGAATACAGTTCATACCTAGTTCAATAACATTATTTTCAATGTTAATTTGTAGATACGCAGATTGTCTTCCTCTCTGTTTTAATGTGTGACTAACACATATAATTAGGGTGAAATTTGTAAATTTTGATCAACTACCTCTAAAATCTTTGTAAATAGTTTTAAAAATAATCATGAATTTTTGTTTATTATTGATATGATCCCTAAGACGATGGAAATTTTAAATGGGAAGTTATTGTTCTTTTTTTTTAAATATCAATGTTTGAATTAAATTTTAGCTTTGGTAACAACCGACGAACAAATTTGAAATTTGGCACCATGTATAGGTGTGTAAGAAATTATATTTTAAAATTTTTTAAACAGCTATATTTTTTTATTCTAGACATACACCATTTTTTTTACAATTTTGATTTAGAAGTAAGAAAACAATGGTCTTAGAATTTTTCTAACACACAGTTTTATATATCTTAAAAGTGACTATAGTTGTGTCAAATTTTAATTTTTTTCAGTCGATATTACCAAAGTTATAAGAATTCGAAGTTTTATTTTAAAGACTTATTTTTTTTCTGATGATACTTTTTTGCTACTAAGACATAAAAGTGCAAATATGCGCAAAAGTTTATTTTATTTCCTTAATTAACAATATTTTTAGAATACAAAACAAGCAATATCTTATCGGAGGAGGCAACAGAGAAAACTTCAATTGAAAACAAAACAAAATAAAATATAACGCATTTTACTCATAATTTTGTATTATTTTACTAATACGTTTATGTGTAACAAAAGTAACGATTTTGTAAAGAAGAATAATTGGGCTTTTCAAGAATATATAACATTAATTAAATCTGTTCAGAAACTTACGAAATAATTGACTTCAAACATTCAATTCTTATAATTAGAAATTATATATAATATCGAACTGTCACCTTTAAAGTTCATTTAAAGTACTTCTAAAAACACAGGATCAAAAAAAAAGTATTGTGTCGTAAAGAACCACTTTTTTAGTATGTAAATCCATCATTAGGTTTTTGAAATTACGAAATTCGTCAAAACCATTTTTGAGATGGATTTCATCATTTGGTCCCATAGTGCACCGTAGTGTTAAAAATGTAATTTTCAATAGATAATAGGGTAAGGAAGGGTTAGGAATTAAAATCTGAAAAAATTAGGGAATTTTTTTTTCATGAATTTGAACCAATCTCGGGGGCATCGTCAATTTTTTTCCCCTAAGAACCACCCTAATGTACATAGTTAATATAAATTATAAATCTTATCGGGTACTGACGTAGCTACTTTTAAATTTGACATCTACCCTTATTTAAGTAATTTAAGGTTTACTATTTTCACATTATGGTGATGTTCGTGTTCGTTCCTTGGCAATTTGTTTTTTTTGTTTGTTTCCAAAAGTTCCATCGAAATGTTTTTATCGTCATATTTTATTTGAACGATTAAAATCGCTTGTGTACTTTTGTCGCCGCGCCAGCCGGCTATAGGTATAAAATGAACTGACAATTTTGACTACATCTGAAAAAGCAACAGCACAAATTTTGGCCAGAACTATTTGTAGCTCTGCACCGCCGAACACGAGAAATGCAATTCCATTTGACCTGGGGACGTTTTAATTACAAATTCCCCTCAAAGTGACCATTAGGAAGTTTAAATAGTTAACAACGATAGACAGACACTCCATGCAAATCGAGTGTGCAATCGAGTTAGATGGATCCTGGTGCAAATCCTCTGGCTCTTGTATATGTATGTATGCAGCATATAGGTGTTAGTGTCTACTGGTGCTATGGCCATAATAGCGACGGCGAAGTCTATTCTGAATGTGGATATGGTGCGAAGAATGGGATGCCCTCATGTGTGTGGGATCAAGGCTCGGAAGGAATTACAGTGGCATTTATATTTGGCTGGCATAAGCCGGAGGCCTCTGCAACAACATAGCATAGTCTGTCGGTGGGAATAATAAACGAAGGCTATTTACATGTTCCGTTGCACTTCCGGTTCCAGTTGGAAGTACTCTTATACAAATCGGTGGTACATGCAAAGTCCGATGTTATAACTGAAGCTGGACACAAAGGAAGCAAACTTCTCAGCAGTTAATTTCACAAAGTGCTGGTCCCAAATCTCTTAAGTGTTTTCTTGTTGTTGTTGCTGTTGTTATTTTAACTTTTTTGTTTGGCAAGCATTTTGTGTGTTTGTACCATTGTTTTTTATTAAAGAAGTGTTGAATTCTGGCAGATTAATTGTTGTAGACTTTAACAAAAAAAAATAAACTACTGAGTTAATGTTTTATAAGAAATAAGGTTTATTATACAGGAGTAGAAAGTTAGTCCTTTAATTTTGGGGGTTTATTTATAGAGCATAAACAAAGTCATAAATAAGTGTTGAAGGTACCTGCATATACAAATGTTTTAAAGTTACGATCGAATTAAAGGAAAAGAGTGCGACAGAACACATGGAGTGACATTATTTATGCAGATTATTTGTATTTATTATTTTGCTTAGACCCTGCCATGATACAAGTTAAGCTATTATGTTAAGCTATTTGAATGACGACAAACCTGGTTTAAAGGCCTGATCTGGAACTAAGCTATACCAGTAGAAATGAAGTTAAGATTTTTAAAAGGAAAAAAGCCGATTAGAAACAATTTATTTTTACTTTTTTTTTTCTAATCGGCTTTTTTTCCTTTTAAAAAATCCTAAATTAATTTCTACTGATCAGATTTTTAAGATTAAGATCTAAAAACTTAGCTTAAGCCCGTATGATACTACATTTTTTTCTCATTTTTAAGGCATTAAAATTTAAACTAGAGTAGTTCAAACAATTTATAATTGAAAATACCGATATGAGTGAGCGCGTACACAATAACCACATTAATGTAAATAAGTCACAAAAATGTATCGAAAACGAACATGTTTCAGATTCTGGCAGCTTTTTTTTGACTTTTCAGAATTTGAAAATTAAAAATTATTTCAAAGTACACTGTGACTACAAAAAAAGTATACACTGGACTCATGAGAACACTAGATTTTGGTGTATATTTACTTTTGTGGACATTGTAATTGTCAAAACATAATGTCATTCTTTTCATAAAAAATACTATTTTCTCTTTTCCTCTTTGCTGACAATAAGTCATGATTTAATGAATTAAAAATGAGAACAAAATGTAGTATCATACGGGCTTTACAGATGTGGCTAAATTTTTAAATAAAAATTATAGGGGAGAAGCGAAAAGTTTCGTACTAAAAGGGTGTATAAATGTCCCGTCAACTTTATATATATCGGGTTTTTCAATAAGAGCGCTACAAAAGTCTTTTTAAATAAAATAAAAACGGTTTTAGGTATCAATTAAATTCTTTATTCCTGTGAAATTAAGTTTGATGTCATTATGTATGGAACTCGATTTCTTTTGCATGGCCACCACGGGCACGCTTGCAGAAGTCCAGAGCTGAACCCATTTTTCGACGGTTTTCAAGCATAAATCGGCCGATACTGCTGCAATTTCAAGTTCGACTGGACCATTTCGTGAGATAACACGTTCTCCAAACTTGGTTTCCAATAAATTGATTGTGACATTCGCTGTGTGGCTTGTGGCGCCGTCCTGTTGGAACCACATGTCCTCCAAGTCCATATCATCCAATTGGGGCCAACAATATTCGGTTATCATAGAACGGTAGCGATCCCCATTCACAGTAACGTGCCGGTCTTGATCATCACGGAAGAAGTACGGCCCAATGACGCCGCCGGCCCATAAACCACACCAAACCGTAATTTTTTCGGGATGCAATGATGACTCATGGAGTACGTGTGGATTGCTGCTTGACCAATACCGCATATTTTGTTTATTGACGAAGCCATTCAGCCAGAAATGAGCCTCTTCGCTGAAGATGATTTTTAGATGAAAATCCGAATCATTTTCAAGTTGTTGCTCAGCCCAATTCACGAACATACGACGCTTCTGGTGGTCAAGCGGCTTCAGTTCTTGCGTCAATTTAATCTTGTTAGGATGTAGGCCAAGATCTTTTCGCAAAATTCGCCACAACAACGTCACAGAGATGCCCAACGCTTGAGAACGACGTGTGAGAGACACATTTGGGCTTTCTGCAACTGAAACCTCAGCGGCAGCAATATTCTTGACACTACGGGCACTCCTTTGTCTCACTGACACGGGAACATTTTGAACTGTGCCTGTGGATTCAAATTTTCCACTAGACTCTCAATTGTTGATCTGCTAGGACGATTATGACGACCATAAATTGGACGTAGCGCTTTTAACGTTGAGGCCACTGACTCCGAATTTCGGTAGTAAATTTTAATAATTTCGACTCGTTGTTGGCTTGTATATCTTATCATGAAATGGCAAACCTTACTGAAGATAAATGTCAAAAGAGCGGCAAGAAATATGGCGTCGTTTGCTGTCCCCGTTGCTCTACTTTAGTAGCGTCCCAGCTGAAAAACCCTTTACTATTTTAAACTAAAATATGATGAAAAATTTTAAATTTTCAAGAAACAAATTATACACAATTATAGGTTCAACATCTTTCTCTACAATAATGTTAGTAATTTTCTATTTGTTAATCTAACGGGGAACAAGAAGGGGCGGTTTAATAAAATAAATCCACACTTATATATATATTATATATATATATTATATAATATTAGAAACTTTGTCGTGCTTTATCTAGAAAGTTTTTTGACAAACATGAAATATAAATAAACAGAAACGTAGGAAATTTAATGTTCTATAAAAAGTATCGAAGGTGATTTTTGGTTCGGATGGAAATTGGGTGAGATAAACTTGAAAAACCATTTTTAAAATCAATAATTTACTGGTTTTTCAACAATAACTCTTTATAGGAAGGAGCTATCAAAAAAAAAAAACTTAAGACAAAAATTGTACAAAACATGTTAACCTACAAAAAATAACTCCTCTACGACCAATCGCTGTTGAGAAAATCGAGTAAACACATTTTAACACCTTTTTCAAAATGGCGGACGACGCAGAGGGTTTTTTTTTATTGGAAAATTGTGGTTTTAGAATCCCCAAGAGGTACTCTTTAAAATAAAACAGTAAAATTGTCCTCCCGATTTTTTGTAGATATTAGCGATTTTTGTTTGGATATGTAATTTGATTGGACTAAGTCTTCTTAAAGCATTTCAAGATTCTGTCAAGCTATCAGATCAATAAAATTATTTTTTTGCATTCAAAGTAAAAGCCTAGTACTCAGTTCAAGTGAAAATGAAATTTCTATATAAAAGTGACATTTATTTCATAACGATGAAATTCATAACGAGAGCTGAGTACCCAAAATGTGAGACCGAAATATGAACCGGTTCAAAATTAATTTCATTTCATAATTTACATTTCCTAACGTACGACCACTAGCAAAAAATAATTGGAGTGTGTAAAAGTATGACATTTGTCAATAAATTAAAATAAAAGTTGTAATAATTGAATAAAAAAGCCTAAAGAATTATTTTGGATCTTATGATCATTTATTTTTGGATATTAAGTGTTACCGACAAGCCAAAAACCCGACTATGGAATTAAAATAGCCTTCTCAAGCATTTCAAGATTCTGTTAAACTGTCAGACAAATAAAATTATTTTTTTTTGTTCAATGTAAGAACTAAAAATTTTCAAACTGAGGACTGAAATTTCACGTGGATAATTAATTATGATTTCACAATGCTTGTTCACGTGAATTTCAAACCGCTTTTATTTTTCATTTCACTCAGAGGTGAGTACTAGGCTTAAGTTTAAACTTTTACTGTGAAACTGGCCATAAGTAATACGATTTGTTTGTCCACAACTTAATCTTATAATTTATAACTAATATAAAAAAGTTTTAGTTTAGGTTAAAGGGTTTTTTGTGAAAATATACAAAGTTATATAAATAATTGAATTTTGGCATTCCCATTTTTCCTTTTAGAATAGCCGTGTTATTTGTGCATTTATATCAGCTACTATCCCCGGTTTAAAATGTTTTCAATATAAAGTACAATAACATCTGAAGTATTTAACATTTAAAATATTTTTAAGTGGAGATATAAAAAAATGTATATACCTTCAATTTTTAGCCACGTCAAGCTTTGAACCACCAGAACAAAAAATCTGTCAATAAATTAAAACGTCAGTCTAGAGGGATCGCAAATATTCACACGCATTATATTCTGGGTACCCAGAGAAAACTCTGATTTTGATTAGTTGTTCCCAAATTCTCCTCTGGTTTTAGCCCCAATTGCGTTTTTTTTTGCAAAGTTAGCTAAGTTCTTAGGGTGAATTTTTGTTTCATTTGGCATGGTAATTGTTACGCCCCGACGCCGTTTTTTCAATTATCTCTTCAAGCTTTAGCCCCAACTTGGACTTGACAGTCCCTTGAGTCAAGCTCAAAAATGTTCTGGAATAAGATAAGTTTTAAAGGAGTTATTTGCTAAGCCCCGACCACGTTTTTTTGTCCAATTCTTGTTAAGCCCTACTCGCGAGCTGTTTTTTTTTCGTCCCAATTTTCTGTCAATTATTCGAACCCCCGAACTTGTTTTTTTTTGTACAATTCCCTTCAGGTTTCAGCCCCAACCTAATTAATTTGGGGCTTAGAAAAAAAAATACGTAGCCCCAGCCTCGTTATTTTTGTCTGACTCCTGATTCTGATTTCTATATTTCAATCAATTTTAAGAACTGCCTGTGGGGGGGGCTTTAGCCCCTATATTCACCCCCCTGGATCCGCCACTGATACCGCGGACCTAAGACCACCAAAATGCATTTTCGAAAGGACTGAAAATTCACGTGGACGATTAATTATGGTTTCACAATGCTTATTCACGTGAATATCAAACCGCTTTTATTTTTCATTTCACTCAGAGGTGAGTACTAGGCTTAAGTATTAAAAATTGGCAAACTGAGGACTAAAAATTCACGTTGAGAATTAATTATGGTTTCATAATGATTATTTACGTGAATTTTAAACGGATTCTATTTTTCATTTCACACAGAGGTGAGTACTAGGTACTAGTACTGTGGAATATGAAAATTCCTGCATATTGAATGACTTTGGCTACGACACATTATGACAAAAAAACGCATCAAATTTATGAGAAAGCTTGTCATAAAAAGACGTACGAAGCTTTCAAGTACAAGTCTCCTAGCAAGGCTGCAAAAGAGCATATGAAGACTGATCCTCCTAATATTGTTCCAGTCATATGAAAACTTAGATTAACAATTCATGTATTTAAAAAACAAACAAAAAGATAAATGTTACCCTAGAAAATAAAAAAAATATAAGAAAATGGATCTGAAAATTATCTTCAATTCGTTACATATTGCATACCTGGGGCCTATTTCAGCGCTACTACATCAGTTACATCAACTACATCATACCACTACTTTCTACAACTACACCAGCTACATTTTTCTGTTTCACATATCCCACTGGAAGAGTTGTATGATGTAGCTGGATGATGTAGACCTAGACCCCGATTACACCATTCGTTTTTTCGGTTGTTTCGTCTTTCGTCTTTAATGGTGGATTTACATGTATCTGCATTTGGTTTATGCAAAAAAAATAGGGATGCCAAATACAAAATGTATATTGTTAGATAGAGTGAAAAGATCAAAATGCAGAAGAACATCGTTTCTGCATTATAGGAATTATGGCACTTTCCAGAACTGAAGACGAACATGTTCATCTTCTTAATGGTTCTCTTTCACTCTTTCCTGCTCTACTTTTCTGCAAATACATGTAAATCCACCATAAGTTAGCAAGAGTTCAAAGAAGGCAAAATATATATTTAGAGCGTGTTAATTTTAATATGGAAGATCTAAATTTTGTGGAGCGTTTCAGAATGCCAAGAGTTTGTTTGGAGTATTTAGTTCAATGCTTGGGTGCATTTTTTGCGCATCGAATTGAATGCAACCAATATAGGATAAATGCACAAGTATCCGGACAGTGCTAGTGTCCGGACACTTGGTCATTTATTTGAGAAAAATAGGCATATTATACAATAACGGCATGAAATAAGTATCAAAATACAATCTTTTATATATTTAACAAATGTATGCAAAGTTTTATGTACATTAACGCAGCACTGTAAGAGTTATGTTTCTTTTCAGTTTTGCAGGTATAAGAGAAACATTAAAATGTCATTTTGAGTCTAAAAAGAATAGTGGAAGTGTTAAAAAGATTTAAGTATTTTATGCAGTCTTAATTAATTTATTCTAATAGAAAGTGACTAATTTGCTTTAAAATATAATAGGTTTTATATTATTTTAACCATAAAAGGTAATAAAACTTAAGTTTTTGTCAAAATATTTGGTGTCCGGGTAATGAAATAAATTTTGTTCTTCATTTTCAGTTTCCGGACAGAGTGTCCGGATACTGAAAATAAGAGGAAAATATTAAATGTATGCTTTGTTGACCTTAAATGAAAAGTACGTATATTCTACATGATTTAATAAAAGAGAATTGTATTTTTCTCACGAATTTTCAGTATTCGGACAGGGTTTTCTGAGTGAGAAATCGGCTGTCCGGATAATAAAAAATAAAGTCCAGTATCCGGACAAGTGTATTTTGTATGAAATTTAAGGATTCTGTTACTTTAATCACATTTCGAGGAAATGATCCTTTAGGTCCTTAGGAAATTTAAGGCCCTTGAGGATATTAGAAGATAAAAACTAAGCATAATGAAAACAGGTGCTAAATATGACCCTTGAGTCGGCCAACTTGCTATGATTGTTTAAAAGAAAATAACATTAATTGGAAAAAACCTAACGAAAATTGTATTTTATAACAAGGAATGTAGTGGCGGATTTAGAGGAGGCTATAAGCGCTTAAGCTGCCCACCCTCGCAGCTTATTCCTAAAGTGTTTTAATGATAGAATGCAAAACATTACAATGTGTAGAGTTCAAACCAGAGCTCTTGGATTCAAATTTGTATGGTGTATATTTTTAAAAATATGGTGGTTTTGAAAACTCCAGCGATTCAATTAGGTTCAGTTTATACGTGCAGTAGTGGGTCTAGTTCAAACTTAAAGTATTTTTAAACATAAGACGAAACAGAAAGAATTATAAAATCTAATTTCTATACATCAGATCCGATAAGAATAAGCGCAAAAATAACTGATTCAACAAAACCTTAGCTAGGCTCTAAAAATTGTTGGAGCTTAACTCTAAAACTGTCAAGCCTCAAAATGGAGGATAATATAGGTAGCATTTAAAGCTTTATATTGCACGTGTACATGGGATGTATGTTCCAACGTATGTACCTACAATCGAATTGTTCGTGTATTAACACGTGTAGTGTCTTAGTTGTACATGTGTTTTTAGTAATATAGTTGTATTTAGTATTACATTATTGCCCGCAAGCAGCAAAGAATTATCTAAACAAATCAAGCCTTGTTTGACACGTTTGGGAGGTTCCAATAGGAACAAAATACACACCGGTTTTTTAATTACACGTGTACTCTGATTATACATGTATTCTGATTACACGTGTATTTTGATTACAGGTGTATTTAAAAGTTATACCCCAGCGGGAAAAATTCAAAAATTCGTTGAGGAAAATTCAATTTCTCCTTGAGGAATGGCAGCTGCACCGTCCACTTTTCAGCTGATTCCTTTGATGAAATTAAGATGGGCATGTCCTAGGCGAGAAGCACATGCTGAAAATCCGATGCAAATTCGCCAACGAAATCACTACTTCGTTGGAAGTTGTTTATTCACCGACCCAGATGATGAAAAACATGGTGGTTGCATAATCTATGAATTCACTGCATAAATGTATGTGGTTTATTCATCAGTTCAATATTTTCGATGAAAATGGTAATGAAAATTCAATTATCAAATCACAAGATATAGAAGTAGGTAGTTGTTTATTCATCAATTAGTTAATTCAATATGAAAAATGTGAAGAAAATTAAATAAATAGTAAATTCATTAACTCTGTTGTGTTGTGAATTATTTGTGATTGGTTAATTAAAATATAGAATTAAAACTTTAAATTGAAGTTAAATCACTAGGTCAGTGGTTGTTGGTTAATCACCACTTCATATGCGAAGTGGTGATTAACCAAAAAATGAAAAAACTGAAATACTTAGAGAAAATCTCAGATTGCCTATTTTTAATGGAAATTCATAAGTCCTGTTATAATATTTACTGCCAGTAGACAATGTCAACACAGAGAACACAAAAAAAATCAACTTCTATCAAAACACACAATGGCGATGCACACTTTACAAAGCATATGAGTGGACATAGACGATGAACTGATGAACTTCTACATGACTTTTCAACAGTTTTTTCATCTTATAATTTTCCATATCAAAAGCAACGACAGAAAGGGTTGTTTTCTAAACACAAAACAGAAAGTGGGTTCAAATCTATGAACTGAGGAAACCTCGAATGACTCTTCACTCACTAAATCATTACATGACGTTTCCTTTTATTATTTGGCTAGTGAATTGATTGAAGAATTCAGCTATAAAATTCATTGGGGACGATATTTTCCGCTGGGACATGTTACTAATTTTTAATTACTCGTGACACGAAAACAAGAGTAACTAAACACACGTTTGGACCGAGATATTCATTAAAACTGTACCTTCATTATATACGCACCTATTTATATAATGTATCAATGAGCGAAAAAGTTAATTAAAATAACTATATTTTATAAAAATTTACGATTTTTCATTAATTCTATTCAATAATGCACTAAGATTTCATACAATACAATTGCGCCCGGATACTATAATAAAAGCGTCCGGAAACTAAATTTAGCTGTCCGGATACTAGTGAAAATCGAACTTTTTTGAATTTCTATCATTTTAATTTTTACAGTGTTATATATTTGCAAATTATGTGGACACTTTATTATTAAGAAATATCTACGCTCTTTGAAACAATACAACTATCCAAGGTAGCTTTTAAAGTAAGGAAATGAGACGAAGTCAAAGTTAAGAAACACGTTAATACTAGTACAAAAATAAACGATATAATATATATAACTTATGTTTTTATTAAAACTACCTACTTCTGAATACTTTCTTTTGTATACAAACATTGTTAATCCTTAAAAAATATATATTTATAAAACTGAAAACTGTTTTGCTTTGCGCTTCTACATCAAAAATGTATATTGTATGAATGTAGCAATAATTGACAGTTATTTGTATTACATCAATGTAGCACAAAAAGCTATGAGACAGAATCATACATTTTTCCAGTAATTCCAGTAGATTCTCCGTATCTACACTAATGTACTACAACTGAAAATCGAACTTACCTATGAAATGAAACCAAACTGATGTAATACAACAGTCAAAATGCTACATTGTACTTGATGTAGTAGCGCTGAAATAGGCCCCTGATAAGATTTTCAAAGATGTTGAATTTCCGATTTTCATATCATAACAAAACAATATCGGGTCTCGAGATTCTAAGGGCACCAAAGGGAAGTACATAATTAACCAGAGTCGCACCCAGCACTTTTGCTTAAAGGTCTCGTAGAGGGTTTTTTTTTTTGTCAGAGCTAATTTTTTTTTTTTTTTATATAGGACTGAACCACGCCTAGGCGATAACATTTGAGTGTTAACAACGAACAGTTTTTTTCAATTTCCTTATTTTATGTAAATTATTATTTTTTTTTAATTTGTTAATGATTTCATTTTTGTAAGTATATGGAGTTCTTTATTTAATATCTCATCAATCATAGAGCAAATTACTAAATTGTGTTACAAAAGTTTTTCCCTATAGTACAACTGGGATACACTGCATGCCGGCCGGCAATGACAGGCGTCAGCGTCACAACGTAATTTAAGTGCAGTTCGTCGAATAGAAGGCGTCTATCACACCACAAGAATGTACCCACAACATCAACCCGGCTGAAGTCTCATTTTTGTCCATTCAAAAAAAAATAAACAGATATTATATCTATGTATAACAACTTCATGTGTAAAAGAGTTTCTTAAAATAGTGAATAATTTATTTCTATAAGAGCTGATGCCCGCATTCAAGTGGTGAGGAATATTTTATAACATCAAATTATGCAGCCCTTTTTCTTCGTCGCTATACCCAATTAGTGAACATGAGTTTTCCAAAACATGCATAGATCAAAATAGTAGGTATTTTTAATCATGTTAAATTGAGGTAGAATTGAGGAAGTATTATTTTTATGATTATTTGACAGATTTTTGGTACCAAACAAAATCTGATCAGCAAACAGAAAGAATATGTTCCGAGTATTATGTTTGGAATACGATGTTTACGATTTTTTTTAAATTATAATTTATGATTTGTTGAGTAGTATAGGTATAGCGTATAGGAGTGTTTAAATTTACGAGTTATGATTTCTGTTTTGATTAACAAGAAATCCATCTATAAATATATTTTTGTTACCATTGAAAAGTATGCGAAGTTGAAAAATAAAATAAAATAATGAATTTGTTGTTGTAGGTACAATAAAATAAAATGTATACCTAAACGCAAGCATCATCCTAGGAATAAAATGTACGCATATTCAAATTGCTTAAATTACTAAAGTACCAACCGTCATTCCGGGCGCAAGCCATACTTTTTTCATGATAACTTTTTTGTAACGGCAAATAAAAAAAAACTTAACAATGATGTACCGAGATTTTAAACATCCAATCGATTTTTTTTTTAATTTTAAAATCCAACAATTTTTTCGGAGTTGGGTAAAGTCCAAAAGTCTTAAAGTTTTTTTTCAGTGGCTTTTTTACTGTTTTTTCATGATAACTTTCTTGTAACGGTAAATTTAAATCTATTGCCGTTCGTTCTCATTTTATGCGTCAGAAAATAAGTAAGAGCTTGTGGTTTTGGGCATTTATAAGCATTTCGGCATGTCTTCCCACACTAATAGAAATAAGTATTTTTTTTTTTATAATTTACGGACTCTAAGGTGCCAGTTTTAGCTATCATTGAAAACCATCATTGAAAAAGTTAATTGTTGATTTTGAGACCCTGCGAAAGTATAATCATTGAAAATTTTAATGCAGAAAGATAACTTATGACTTCAAATTATTTCTCCTCCAAAAAAGAATTTATTTTGACCCATATCTTCTCCACAACGTAACTTTTAATTTTGTCAATGATCATTGGTAAGGTAGTTCATCATTGAAAACTTAAAAGTAATTTTATGAGAAAAGTTGAGCCAAATTGAATTTTGTTTTACCTAGAAATAATTGTTAAGTCAATTAGCTTTACTTTGACATCAAAATAATCATTCATTTTTTCTTCAAAATCTCTCAAAATTGACAATTAATATTTTCAATGATGGTTTTCAATGAAAGCTATAACTGGGCCCTAAGTTGGTTGGTTTTACTCTTAATTTGATTCTACATAGTGCAAGCGAGAGGCAAGTAGGCAAGAGTCAAATAGCAGATAAAAGTAATAAAGTATTTCAGAGATTTTTGTTCATTGCAATTTGAAAAAGTTTGGGAGCCGGTGTTCTATAGAGCAAGTTAATAAGACAAATTTATCAATAAACTCTCTTAAGAGTGATGAGGGGATATCTTGAGACACTACAAGACTGCGTATTTGTAGCTTCGTATAATAAAAGTTGAAAGTTTCACCAAAAATCTGGAACAATAATTCACCATCCCTGGATATATATTTAAAGCTTCTAAGCCCACCCAAGGAATAATATTCAATTTTAAAGCTTTTTTATGCTCAACCGAACTTCTTATAGAGAAGTCTTCATTTTTCTTGAAATTACCCGCTACCCTGAGCTTAGGTGTTACCCATCAAAAATGCATTATAGTTATAACATATTTTTCTATTTTAATCATAGACAAAAATTCAAAATTAAAGGCAACACAACAAGAATTTCTATATCAATTCTTTCGTTTTAATAATTTCCATTTTGTCCCACTAACCAACATAGGAAAATCGGATATTTCATTTTGATAAATTGAAAGGACTATTACAACAATGCATACATCTTTATGGAAAGAAATATGTGCCAGCCATAACCGTCAGTTGTGCTCTGCATACGTATATACAAATCCATAGATATATTTTCTTCTATAAGGGCAGGACAATGGCTTTATTAGAAGCATTAAACTACTACATAACTCCACAGACTTCCGACAACTTATAATTTTTCCATAATTTTTCGCTATGTCCGATCGTAAGGAGGATGAGTTCAACTAATTCATCATTTTGACGTAATGTAATATGAAGTTTCGTTTTTGTTCTATTTGGGTTCTGTGGTGGGGACTGGTTAGAGTTTGTAAATTAATGAATGACAAATAAGGTGACCATATTTTACAAATTCAATTAAGTCCAATCAATAGAGTCAATACACGCTAGGTCGAGCTTTATGAATTGAAGGGGTAAAGTTAATTATCTCGATAGATATTGGTTTAAATTAAAAAAAAAAATGTGTAAGGCCTTTTACGCTGCTGATTAGAAACGAAAATTCAAACACAAAATGACAAAGAAATCATAGAAGAAAAATTTATTTTTGCAGGACGCTATTCAATGGGCGAAGTTGATACCCGATAATTATAGTAGACCCGGACCATTTTGTATGCAGAAAAGTGACATTTGTGGTCTTATTTCTTGTATCTTTCATTAGAGCATGCGGTTTTTTTGTGATTTTATTGCGTTTGTGTGTTTTGAAATTGGTGACACGGGTGGTTTCCTTGAGCATTTTACTCTCGTATTTGAGACGTTTCGTTTCAGCAACGTACTAGGCTTAAGAATAAGCTAGAAAGAGACAGATAATTATTTTTTATATAGAACACACAATATTTTCTTACATATAGACTGGTGATGCGAAACGAATTTTTCCTGTATGGTCTCCAACAAGAAAACGAAATGCTTACGAAGACACAGCAAACAAAATAATAATGGTGAGATTTACAAATTTATGAAGCAAAAAAAGAAACAACGAATAAAAGCAAGAACAAAAGCACAAAAAAAACCCAAATGTCATTTTTCGGGACACAAACCACAATCAAAAGTCAAGCCATTTAATTCTGTTCGGAGAACGAGTCGAGACTTCTCCAAATAAACTTATAAAACCAAAAATATCGGTCTCCGAAAAGTGTACTACAAAACGAAATTTTTCATTTATTATTTCTATCTGTCATATTTTGTTATTAATTAGGTCAAAACCTTGAATTTCATCTTGACGAGATGAGCTTTAGTGCACTAATTCACCTCGTGCGTTGTCAATATGAGGGTTGTCTCCTTACCAGGTTATAATAATAAAATTCCTCATCAATTGGCCTATAAGTATAAATTGGCAAATTTTTGTGCCAATTTGTCGTTATTATAACCTGATAAGGAGGCAACCCTCATATCGTTGATCTGCCAGTGACATATAACGGGTGGTTAAATTTTAGGGGCCGATGTTGAATGTGAACCACACCTAAACGTCAAGTTTTTTTCTGCATTTCATTTGACATTTCTCAATTTCAGACTAACTCTTGAACCATGGAAAGATACACAATCGAGCAACGCGTTAAAGTTATTCAGGCTTATTATGAAAATGGGCGTTCGAATCAAAATACATATCGTGCACTTCGTGATTTTTTCGGTCAATTTAATCGTCCAAATGTGCGTACAATCGGAAAAATCGTGCAAAAATTTGAGCAAACCGGGACTGTAGGAGATGTGAAAACCCCAGTGCATGATCGTACAGCTCGTACTGCAGAAAATATTGCTGCTGTTCGCGATAGTGTGGCTGAAGAGCTGTCCATCTCAACTCGTCGTCGTGCCCAATAATTGCACCTCTCACGCTCGTCGTTGATGAACATTATGCATAAAGACTTGCATTTACACGCTTACAAGGTGCAATTGACTCAAGAACTAAAGCTTCTTGACCATTTCAAGCGTCGTCAATGATCAGAAAGGTGGCAAGAAATGGTAACAGTGGATGATCAATCTTCGAAGAAAGTCATCTTCAGTGATGAGAATTGCCGCATTTGGGCGAATAATAATCCAAGAGTGATTGTCGAAAAACCAATGCACCCACAAAGAGTGACTGACATTTTTCCGAAATGAGGCCGGTCAGGCAGTTACTGTGAATGGTGTTCGCTATCGTGAGATGATAACGAACTTTGTTTGGCCCGAATTGGAAGATATGGATGTGAACGATATGTGGTTTAATGGTCGTGTTATCTCACGTGGTGGCGATGTCAATTGGCCGCTTAGATTTGACTTCTTTATTTGGGGTTATTTGAAAAAAAATGTGTACGTCGATAAGCAATCAACAATTCAAGTGCTAAAGGATCAGATAATTCGGCACATTAACGGCATAGAACCTCAAATATGCCTCAGCGACATCGAAAACTTGGACCATCGGATGGAGGTGTGCCGCCGACGTCGTGGCGGCCATTTGGCCGATATTTTGTTCCATACATAATTACTTACTTACTTACTAATAATTTGTATTTTATTCAAAAACAATATCGGCCCTTAAAATGTAACCACCCTTTACTATTAGTCTACCAATGCTCATGCCGGCAGGATGTAGTACAAAGTTGATGCCCCTAACCAGGCGCTGATCCAGGGGGCAGTGGGGGCAAGTGCCCACGATATTATTCAATACTTTTTGATGAGACAACCGATGTATCTCACCTTTCCCAGCTGAGTGTTATATTACAATACGTTCACGAAGGTAATATTCGTGAGGATTTTGTCACTTTTGTGGATGCATTTGAGGCACTAGTTTATTCCAGCAGAGCTGTTGAAGAATACGAGTCCGATGAGGAAAATTGGAGAGAAACTAGAAAAACACTGACTTCCGACGAGAAGTTGGATGGAAATCCTACATCTAAGGAGTTATCTCTAACTGGCCAAATTCTCTTGTCTCAGCTAAGGAAGAAGCTCAAACTTCCTCATGAATGGTGTGTGGGAATAGGGACAGACGGATGCGCTGTTATGCTTTCAGAAGTTCGAGGTGCTGTCACAGTGATTCCGAAAGAAGCGAGAAATGATGTGAAGACTCCATGCTATAGTCACAAATTATACAACTCCATTTTTCGAAGTTCGAAAGTACCTGCCATTTGAGACGCTGTGGTAATGATGAAAGAGGTAATTGTCTTCTTCAAATCGCATCCAGAACGAAAAGCTGTCCTCATGAGCTCCTTGGAGTGTGCACTCACATCTCTTTGTGAGACTAGGTGGGTAGATCGGCATTAAGGTGTACTCCAATTTTCCTTAGACCTCGTCAAAATTGTTGAAACACTGGAAACTATTTCGCAGTGGTGTGACCCAAGTACAGCTAGCAAGGCTTCTTTCCTTGTAACGACTTTATGTACTTTATGTATAACAGCTCTTGACCTTAACAGAAGCGCAATGCTGGCAACGATTTCCGTTCTTCCTAGTCGCCGAGAGAACATAGATACTAATTTCATAAACATCTGGCAGCGTGCACAAAATTGAGGTGATCAATTGAATGTTGAGTTGAAAACTCCTCAAATCCCACATCATAGTGGATGCCAGATTCACCGACCCAATTTTGCTGAAGAGTACTGCAGGATATCCTTATATGCATATGAAAGATTTGAACCCGAATCCTTAGATGTGTTTAAACTTACAATTTTCATCCCGAAAAATACAGTCAGATATAATATTGAAGAGTTTGATAACACCGTTAAGTCTCTATTGGATCGCTTTGGACAACTCCTAGACTTAAATATAGAAACTGTCTTTTTTTACTTAAAGATGAGTTGGTGCTCTGGCGCGAAAAATGGATAAAAGAAATGGAGCTGAACAATCATCTTCCCGTAACTGCTCTGGATTTGATTAAGGAATGCGAAAAGGATGTTTTTGTAATAATACATAGTTTTCTTAGTATCTTTGCAACGCTTGTGGTAACAAATTCTTCAGCAGAGGGGTCTTTTTCTTCATTGCGGCGCCTTAGAACATATTTAAGATCAACAACGGGTGAAAACCGCCTCCGAGGTCTGGCACTTATGCACATCCACAGACAAATCCTGATCGATGTTGAAAAAGTAATAACGAGGTTTTAAGAAACCAGTCCGACCAACAAATTAGACAAACTTTCACGAAAATCTTAATTAATTAGACAGATTAAGATGTTAGGTATAATTAAACGTCGATACCAGTCTTAAGACTGCCATTTTTCTTAATAATAAGGTGTCTTTTGAGCAATTTTTGTTTATAAGCAGGTATTAGTTGAGCAAAAGACACTTTATTATATATTTAATTAAAGGTTTTAAAAATAGCTTTTTGATGGTGCTTAAAAAAGTACATGTCACCACTGAAGTTCTTAAGATAGTAGTGTGCAAAGGTTGTGTTAAAAAGTTTTTATTCAAGATTATAAAACTTATTATCTCAAAGTGCATTGAACGTAGCATAATATTTTTACTATTATTTGAAAGATGAGAAAACTAGCATTTTCCCTTATGTCTTTAATATGAAAAGTTATTAACAGTTATTTCGAAAAAAAACTGAAAATTGGTGTTTAAAATCGACAACTTCAAGCTCAAATACCTCGGATTTCCTACATTCGATTTTGAAAATATTGCACTTATGAAAGAAACTAAACATCACCTTTCACTTAATATCAATTTCATTGGTGTTGGTCCTAACGACCAGATTTCACACAAATTTGCCCATCATCCTTTGTAAAAAGGAACGGTTATCCGGATCGCTATAGTCTTGCCACGTGAAAATCCGCGGAATGCATGTATTTGTCATTTTAAATGAAAATAAGCGATATAAGCCCAAATTTTTTTGTAAGGCAAGGCTTTATTTAACTGGGCCGTATTTCACATCATTCTCTGTTAGACTGAATTCTTATGCAAACATGGATAATTTTGTGCACAAAAGAAAAACATGCCTTACGAGAAGATTAACAATGAATTACCTCATTGAAACAAAGTAATAATACCAAACAAAGGTAACCATATCCAATTATTACTCAGCTATGAAATTCTTTTTTAAGTTCATACGGGTAATTTGTTATCAACAAAAGTAAACAAAATTGCTAACAAAAAAAATAATCAGGTGACAAAACCTACATACCATGATGCCATATAAATCGTTTTGATTTATTTTAATATTTATTTAAATTGCAGGATAATATGAAAAATAAAACTGAAAATAATTATCTGGGTATAATTTTGCAAAAATAAATAAAACAATATTATACTTTTGGAGATCATAGTCAGGCGTGGGCCTTTTTGGTTTAAATAAACAAACAGTAATACACTCCGTACAAACACACACACACACACATATAGCCTTATAGGAGAGTAAAAATCAATTTAATTTTTAATTAAAAACAAACAATAAATAATTCGTGTAATGTTTATTCAATTGTTCAATCAGGACAATATGAAAAGCCTTGTAGCCTTGTGCAAAAAATGGGAACAAAAAATTGAAACAAAAAGTTGAAAAAAAAAATGAAACCGAACACAGAAATGCTGATCAAATAGAAAATAGTAAAAATGAATTGTGTGATGTTTCGATAGACATGATACTAGCACAATAAACTCGTATCTAGCTGAGTGCATAACTACGATAGCTCTATAGAGCACACGAATTCAAATATATGGATTTTGTACCTACCTGGGATCCTGTATGATGGATTTCGCTTTCATTTTCGATTAATTTTTATCTACCAACATCCTGATGGGCTGGCCAGGAACAATGGATATCACGTAGACATATGGATTCGTTTATTTGCTTTGATTAATTTATCGAAACCAAAAATAAAATGATGGACGAACGGGTCGCCGAACAATTATATGTGTTTGGATGAAAATCGGGGCTGTTTGGTGGACGTTGTTATGCCTGATATAAAAGGTAGGTACCAAATCCATTTCCTATATCTCTGCCAACTTATTTATTGTTTTTTGCCATATCTGTTGTATATTTTATTTACATTTTTGTGTGTGTATTTAGTAACTGACCCTATATAATTCATCCTGAATCTTTTACCATGATGTTTAACTATGCAGTATTTGATGACTTGCATACATTATAATTCCATTTTTTAAAAACATTTTTAATAATGTGCTTATTAATTCATTTTTAACAAGAAGCCTTTCATTTAGAACCTCTCCTTTAAATCTGAATTTATCTAACACGTCCTTTGCCGTCCTGTCCTGTCCTCTTTCATCAAATCTTTAGAAATATCGAATCTCAAAGATATGTCCTTTTGAATCAGAAGTTGAAAGGTAAGTAGGTACCTATGTCATTTTTATGGCGGTTTTTGAAAATACTGCTTGTGAATTTTGCAGGTAATTAAGAAAAATGTAATTATTTGCAGACCCTTGCAAACAGTACTTCCAAAATTAAAAAAGAAACTAAGGCACCATCACATTAAGCCACCATCTTGGAAAAAAGTGTGTAAAAATATTATCACGGTTTTGAAGAAAATATAAAGATTTGTCAATGTTGGCTAACCACCATATTTACGATTAAACTGAAAAAATTGTAATGAAAAATAGGCGATTATTTTCCACAAAAATAACATTAATAAGGTTATAATAAGTTGTTATGGAACCCTCTACTGATATTGTCCTTGAAAATATTTGTATTTTTAAAATACCATGTTTATAACAACTGAGAGCAATTAAGCTGCTTGATGTACCGACCGGCCACAGACAAATGCTATTGCGTACAAGCACGGATCCACGGTGGGCACGGGGGTCATGACCCTTTCCTATATGAGTTGGATTAAATTAGAAATAAAAGCTAGATCTTTTATGGTCATGACCCCCCCCCCCCCTTGATTGGCATGTTCTATTCATACATGATCTCAATACCGGTAGAATATGTATAAAAATAATTGTTTGGTTGATGACTTAAACCCACGCTTTTAACATCAAGGTTCAACGCCTCACTATTGGCTTGTTAGGCTGGATGACCATTAACTACCTATATATACGTATATGTCATGGTGAAATATAAAAAATCATCCAAAAAAGATGCTATGGTTATACATTTTTCAGTGGTTCTCTTTTATTATGTTATTCATCTTTGTTTATATGAATTCTTTGCTTTCATTTAAAAAAAAAAACCTTTAAAACACTCACTTCAAAAACTATTAAAAACAAAAACAATTTCTTCATCTTCTTATTAAAAACAAAAAGTGGTTAATTTATTTTTGTCAAATAAAGAAAATAATTACATACATATATACAAATTAAAGAAGATACTTTAAGGACATCTAAATGGAGATTAAACGTTTAAAAGCCAAAGACATACTTATGTACCTTAGATGTATGGAAACAGAAAGAACCCGAATGAAAAACAACTAACTTGCAAGTAAAAATGCCAGTTGTCTCTAAATTCCTTTTATAAAGACAAAACTCCAAATTGGATGGACACGATCAGGTGATTTCTGTGGCGCAATGCGTAGCGCATATGCCTCAGAGGTGGCTGGGTTTAATTCCAGTTGACGGCACTAAATTATAAAATTAAAAATTGAACATAAGAACTTGCATCACTAAAGAAATCTGATGGTTGGTGTGGCAGCCAAGAAACTGCAATACTTCCAGCCAGTGGCGGATCCAGGGGGTGGCTATAGGGGCTAAAGCCCCCCCCCCCCACAGCCGGTTCTTAAAATTGATTGAAATATAGAAATCAGAATCAGGAGTTAGAAAAAATAACGAGGCTGGGGCTATGCAATGTATATGCTACTTATTTTTTTTTCTAAGCCCCAAATTAATTAGGTCGGGGCTGAATTCTGAAGGGAATTTTACAAAAAACAAGTTCGGGGCTACGGATAATTGAACGAAAAAAAAACAGCTCGCGAGTAGGGCTTGACAAGAATTGTACAAAAAAACGTGGTCGGGGCTAAGCAAAAAATTCTTTTAAAACTTACCTTATCCAGAAAATGTTTGCGCTTGACTCAAGGGACTGTCAAGTCCAAGTTGGGGCTAAAGCTTAAAGAGATAATTGAAAAAAAACGGGGTCGGGGTTTAACACTTAACATGCCAAACGAAAAAATAATTCACCCTATGAACTTCGCTTACTTTGCAAAAAAACGAAATTGGGGCTAAAACCCGTGAAGAATTTGGGAACAACAAATCCAAATCTGAGTTTTCTCTGGCCACTCAGAAAATCATGCGTGTGAATATTTGCAGTTCATCTAGACTGACGTACAAATTTACTGACATATTTTTTTTTTCTGGTGGTTCAAAGCTTGACGGGCTGAACATTGAAGGTATATACATTTTTTTCTATCTCCACTTAAAAATATTTTAAATGTTAAATACTACAGATGTTATTGTATGTAATATTGAAATCATTTTAAACCGGGGATAGAAGCTGATATAAATGCACAAAAAACAAGGCTATTCTGAAAGGAAAAGTGGGAATGCCAAAATTCAATTATTTATATAACTGTAGATTTTCACAAAAAAAAAACTTTTTTATATTAGTTATGTATAAATTATAAAAATATATAAATTATAAAATAAAATCAACATCGTCACAATAGTTAAAATAATTTGTTCTTCTCTTTTCCCTTTGACAACGAATGTTACATTTCCTCGTCACTCGAAAACGTTAAAAAAAAAAATAATTTCAAATAGAAAGAAATATAATAATTTATTATTATTATAAAATGGCAGTTATCAATAAGATTTTAGAATGGTTATTACGATCAAGTGTTCTGAACGCTTCACTGATGGAACCAGAGCCTACAGCAAATTTTGGGAGTGGATTGCTAACTAAAATATGAGTATGATGGTTTGTAGGTGCATATATCGCGGTATCAAAAACAACTGTCTGGCAGGTTTCTTTTTCAGCCTTTGGCGGGAGTGGGAGTTTGAAAATAGCGATTTTTTTGTTGTTGTCAACACTTTTTTGTACTAAACAAGCCCTATTGACTTACGGTCTTAACCCGGCACGTGTTCGGTGAAGACGGCAGTCTTTGCATCGTTCTTTTGTTAATTGGAATTTTGGATGTGTCGTATTTGCGAGGTACACCATAATGTCTTCTGTGCCATAATGCCCGAACTTACCCTAATAAATTTTGATTTTGTAAGCATGTGTAATTAATAAGCCATTAATCTTGCTTATTATACTACCACGGTTGCCACTTGGAAATAAATCTTGTGACCAAAATTGAAAATAAAAAGGACCAAAACGAGTAAAAAGTGACCAAAATAATTAAAATCTGAAAACTTCAAAGCACACAGAAAATTAAAGTTAGCCATATTTTTCTCATTTATGTATTATAAACAGTTAATTAGAAATTAACAAAAATAAATAAACACAAAGGTACAACATAATTCACAAAATTACTTTAAGGGCAATGTGATCACCCCTTCTTCATAACAAAGTTTAGACCGCACAAGGTGGAACTGCACTGCAGCGGAACTACGATTCACAATAATTTGTATGAAATTTTATGAAGTTCAGTTGCCGCTTACAATTTCATGCAAATAATGTTTTGCCACGTCCCGTCACGTCGTGAAGTGTAGTTCCGCTGCAGTTGTGTGTGGTCTAACCTTAAAAAACATAAATAAATAAACATAAAGGTTTATTTACTAAATCACATTTTTTCACAGCATTTTATACTAAATTCACAATATTTTTTTAAATCAATCAATACAAAATTGCGTATAGTTAAACGGAATCTACTAAAATGTACACACATAGGGGCGTATTCATAGTCATTTTATAGCTAGTTCTAAGTTAAACATAGGTTTAGTTGAATTTTCGGACGTTTATTATATTTTTTTAAGTTCATAAATTTAAAATATTTGAAGCTATTTGTGTAGTATTATCCCAAGTTTATTATCTTATGCAAATATAAAACCAAAAATTTGTAATTAAAATCGGTCTGTATTCCTTGAGCCAAAAATGTCTTAAAGTAAAGTTAAGTTAAACCTGGGTCTATCTGCGACTATGAATATACCCCATAATATCTACTTATTTAAAAAAAAAGGTTTCTGCCGACCAAACGCTATGTCACACGATTTTTATCCTGAAGCTCTTTCGACAACATAATATTATTAATGGTGTCAAAGTTAAGTCTGTTTCTTAACTTAGGTTTAATTAAACTTAAATCAAAAAACTTTCTTTCAGCAGCAGCTGAGCTGTGTGGTAACGACAATAACAAACCTTTAGCTATGTTGTTTTAATTTTAAAAGAAAGATTTATTAATATATCTTATTACTTGCCCGTAGTAAGTATTTTTAGTAGCCCGTAGCGTAATGGTTAGTGCGTTCGACTGTCACGCTGGAGGTCGGGGATCGCTTCCCAGCCTCGTCCACCTAAAAACTTAAAAGTTTTTTTTCAGGGCTACTGCCTCTTGCGAGGAATCGACAAATCCTCCAAGAGTATCACTTGTCACGAATAAGTGCTGCTCGTCTAGCCGTTCGGATTCGGCATTAAATTGTAGGTCCCTTCCATTCCTGTCGAAAGGCGCACACAAGAATGGTTGCGAGTTGTTAGTCACTAGCCCTGGTTCTTCATGAGCCATTGTGCCAACCGATTTATTTATATTACTTGCCTATCCATTTTGTATGTTTTGTTTTCAACAAGAACCAACAAAACCAACAAGCGAAATAGACGGAGACGCTTAAACCCAAAAATATTTCAAACTTTCCATCTGTCAATAAATTGTCAAATGAAGTGGTCGTGGATGGGTTATGCAGTGCGTCCAATTTAATACATGCAACGTTTACATAGGAGATGAAAAAAAAATTGCACTTCATTTTGAGAAAATGAAAATTAAAAGTCGAGTTTTTTTTTCATAATTCTTCTTCAAAAAAATTGACCAGATGGATAACAAAATGACCTAATATAAAAAAATGACCAAATTTGGTCACAAATGACCAACGTGGCAACCGTGGATACTACTAAACATTTTTTAATTCTTTAAGCCTAGTACTCACCTCTGAGTGAAATGAAAAATAAAAGCGGTTTGAAATTCACGCGAATAAGCATTGTGAAACCATAATTAATTATCCACGTGAAATTTCAGTCCTCAGTTTGAAAATTGTTAGTACTTACTTTGAATGAAAAAAAAATGATTTGATTTGTCTGACAGCTTAACAGAATCTTGAAATGCTTGAGAAGACTATTTGAATTCCATAGTTTAATTTTTGGCTTGTCGGTAACACTTAATATTCAAAAATAAACGATCATCAGATCTAAAATAATTCTTTAAGCTTTTTTATTCAATTATTACAACTTTTATTTTAATTTATTGACAAATGTCACACTTTTCCACACTTCAATTATTTTTTCATAGTGCTCGTACGTTACGAAATGAAAATTATGAAATGAAATTAATTTTGAACCGGTTCATATTTCGCTCTCACATTTTGGGTACTCAGCCCTTGTTATGAATTTCATCGTTGTGAAATAAATGTCACTTTTATATAGAAATTTCATTTTCACTTGAACTGAGTACTAGGCTTTAACAGTTAAATAAAATTTTCTAACTTTTAAATACTTTTTAGCTATAGTAGGGGTATTCATGCAAACGCGGAAAACCCATAGAAAGCTTAAAAACAATAGAATTTTATATCGGTAGAAATGAACTGTCGAAATTTGTCTGGGAAAAATATTCTGCAAAACATAGAATTTTATTTCACAAATTTGAAGCGGAAAGCGTAGAAATAATCTGATACACTGCGATAAGTCAAATGTGATGTTAATTTGCTGACGTTTCCCACAAGGATTTTTAATAGGGTGTTCATGTCAACATCTTGCGGAAAGTTAGAATTTTCTGCAAATCGGAAAATTATCTCGTTGCATGAATACCCTTAGTATCATACTAAACCACTTACCTTCATAAACTTCATCTGAACACGTCCAAAAAAGTGACAGCTCGTACAAAAAAAAAACACAAACATCCCTGATTTTGACATTTATAAACGACAAAGTGTCATGGATTTAGTACAATACTATAAATGTACTAAATAGCCTTTTGATGATGGTTTTAACTTTATTAAAATTTTAGGAGATAATGCTTTATTCGTTTAAAATTAGCAAAATAAATTTTTTAGCCTAGTATCGTACTAAAAATGATTTAACATCGTGCTTAAACGACTAAAATTTTGAGCCAATGTTTTTAAAGAAGCCTAACTTGCTGATAGCTAGTTAAATTCAAGAATCAAGATTTAAATATTAAAATACAATTTTTTTTTTAAATCAAATACCCCCCCCCCCCCCCCTTAAATATTTTTTCTGGCTACGGCCTTGCCTCGCACCTACATTGTTTTTTTGTTTTAATTACAATTAAAATTATCATATAATTTTTTTCGGAATTGGAAACACTGGGTATGTCAGTAATTCGGTCACTAGCTTAACGCATAGTCCAAGAGCTATATTTGCAACAGAAAGATGTATGATGGTCATCAAATATAAAAACAAGATTCTTCCACTCCGGTTTGTTCTATAAGTTCTTATTTTGTATTTTTTTTAAACTATAAGACCTAAGTGTCCGAACCAGCGTGTGGGAATGGTATTATTTGATGTACCTCAACCTTTCTGGGACCAAAGCGTCAGCCATTTACCGATGAGGTCGAAAAATCCATTGCCGCCTCTTGGTCTTTTGGCAACCTAAAATAGACTTACCTCATTTTATACAAGAACAAGGATTTAACTGTGTTTATAGAACGATTGGGACTGATTCAGATGTTTGATGCCTTATAAGTTATAAATAAATAAGTATATATGTACCTATCTATATTATCACACAACCTTTGCATACATAAATGTTTAGTTAAACTTTCTAGCAAAGTTTCAACTAACCACAATTCTATATTGTGGTCATAAATAATACGCGATCTTACATCTATTTCCTACCATCAGACCATGTTCTCAGTCATATTGGTATTATATGTTTATAGTATGTTTATAGTTAATCCATCTATACTGTATTTCCTACTTCAATAAGTTTCAATTATGTTTGCATTCTTGCACAGGCATACCTCTGAATATAACTCCTCAAAAAGACTAAACAGAGAGTTTAAATGAACTCTGGCCGATAGCATGAACTTTTCAATAATTACATATCCATGGCTTCAAACATTCCTGTCAGGATTTCCAATTAGTGCTAAACTTTGTGGAAAGTAATCGAGTTTTCAAGAATTCCAACTGGCTTCACATACACACATTAATATCGCATATATTCCAACAGCACCCAAAACCTTCATGCATCATTACCGAACCCACTGTATGAAGTGCAAAATGTATGTAGGTAGGTAGGGATACTGTATGTAGGTATATGTATATAGGTATATTGCGAATCAGGCTTCTAGAACTGCTAGAGTGCACTCTGACTCCATCCATATTATACGTACAAGGGCACAAGGTGCAAGGAGTACGTACTCAAGTTAGTGAACTTAACCAATTTAAGAGCAAGCAAGGTGAGATGGAGCTGAAGTTCTAACTGCAATGGCAATCCACTCAATTGAACTATCTGGCAACCTATAGCTACATATATTATACTTTGCCAGAACTTTGTCCGTCAAAACATGAGTTTTGAGGGGGGCGGAACCGGGTCTGAATCGTGTGGTAGTAACTCTCTACAGTGAACTCGACAAAACTGGGGTGCCAGCCATCATGTCCACTGGCTCGATATGGCGTCAAACGGTAGCGACAACAACAACGGAAAAGCTGCAAATTTCAATTTTTAATGTCCGTTCGATTGTGAAACAACGGTCGGGTGGTGCGGCGATCGATGCGATGCGATGATGGTGCGATGGCTTTGCTGTATTTCCGGTTGTCCTATATATTTATAAGATGAATTAATTCTGAAGCAAGCAGCCACGTTTGTAACGGCCTCCTGAGTAATTGCATCACAGAAGTTTCGTTTAATTTGTACTTGGAGAGCAACGACAAAGAGTAAGAGGAATCAGTTCTACCTTTATAACTCAAACATAGCTAGGTTATCTTTGTAGGTATAAGGTATACTGGCTGTGATAAGGATTAACTGTAGAATTAAAGGTGCTCTGCAGATGGATAATTCAATTATTGGAACCGTACCTTTGCGGGAAAACTTAAAACAAATACTAGAAGATGGACGGTCCTTGATGGTAGTAATTCAGTTCCAGATCGAATTAACTTAGAGTTAAATAAATCGTGTTGAGTTTTTTTTACAACATTATGTAATTTTCTAAAGGCCAAGCTATACATGTACCTACATATGTTGTATCTTTGTTTGTTTGCTTTGATGTCCTATTTTATCTTTTAAATTAATCTTTTTTTGACATTTTAATTTTTAAAAGTTGTCTCCGGATTGTTCTAATTTTTTTTTTGTTTTTTTTTTTTTGTTTGAAAAACATTAATCGAAAATCGAGATTTTGAAAGTTGTTGCTAGGAGTTCTGAATATTGCTTCAAGTTTACGGACATTTATATTCAAAATTTCAAAAGTCTGAGAGCAAAATTCGAATAAAAAAACTTTAGTTTTTCCGAAGTGCTAAGTTTTTTGGTCTTAAAAAGTATCTTGACAAGTTTTTTTCAAAAACTTAAAGTTGTTAATAGGGTATTATTGATTTATTTACTAAAATAACATCCTTACAATGGCAATGCACCAATGTAAAATGTATGACAAAATATAATTCAAACTAAAAATTGACACACCCACCCTCTATTTAAAAATTTAAAATTTGAAACTTGTTTTCAATGTGGATTGATCCATAGCTAAATGTTAGCAAGTATCACTAATAAACATAAGAAAAAGAAGATTTTAAACCAAATATAAATTTCTTTAAGTAGTACCTTCCTCTTTGCCCGTAGCGTAATGGTAAGTGCGTTAGACTGTCACGCTGGAGGTCTCTCAGCCTCGTCCATCTACTGGCTACTGGCATCTAGAGGCTACTGCCTCTTGCGAGGAATTGACAAGTCCTCCAAGAGTATTATATGTCATGAATAAGTGCTTCTCGTCTAGCTGTCCGGATTCGGCATAAAATTATGTAGGTCCCTTCCATTTCTATCGAATGGTTGCGAGTTGTTAGTCACTAGGCCCTGGTTCTTCATGAGCTATTGCGCCACCCAATTTATTTATTTTATTTTAGTACCTACTTGCAATCCAAAATCTAAAATATGTTCCAGGTGCAGAATTTTTTAGTATTTTAGTTTTAAGATTTATTTGAAGTTATAGAACTTAAAGATAGTACTTAATCAGCTAAGCAACCGTAAGTGTCCTTTAAATAATTGACACCGATAAATTGAACGTTAAAGAAAGAGCCAAGAAGGCCATGATCACTTTTTACTCCTGCAACAAAATCTTTAGTAAGACCTGGGATCCATACCCTAAGATCGTAATGTGGATGTATTTATACGGCCATTGTAAGACTGATCCTTACATATGGTAGCCTGGTTTGGTGGAGCGCAATGGACAAACGCTTAGGAAAGTTCAAAGACTAGCGTGTATAGGAATTACAGGTGCAATTAGATCCACACCCACTGCGGGAATGGAAACGATACTCAACCTAAAGCCCCTAGATCTACTTGTACAAGAAACTGCAGCCTTCAGTGCCCTAAGACTAAGCCAAACCAATAGCCGGGAAAGGAACTCTGTAGGTCACGCACAAATTATCAACACATGTATGCACAGACTACACATACACAACACCCCGTACAGATTTTGAAAAACCGGTTTCTGTCTCCTTCCCCACAAGAGAGAAATGGGATGCTGGTTTACAACAATCATACTGTAGACCTATGCAGAGGCTGCGGAGACGAAGTAGTAGAGGAGTGACCTAGGTCACTGTCCGGCACTCTGTAACATTAGGAAAAAATCGATTCAACAGATAATATTATCTTAAATTTAATGAACTTCATCAACGCCTTAAAATGGCTCAATGCTCCAAAGGATTTCATAGGTTATTTATTTTAAAGGGATGGTCCACTCCATCGGGGTATCACAAAGGATCAACATTAATCTAAGTGTGACGGGAACAAGATCTACCGGCAGCCCATCTACCTACCCTAACCTCACCTAAAGCCTTTTGCAACAACTTTTATGTACAGCACATTAATTGGGTTGGGAATGGATGCGGTGTTGCACCTATGCACGAAATAATCAAATCAACCGTCTGTAGAGTAGTTCATGGACTGTCGAATGTAATCATTGATGAATTTCTACCAAACACCATTTGTTGGCCAGAAAATTCTTCAGAAATAGTCATACCCTAATGCAATAATTTACGAAGAGACAGTGCTTATACTTTTAGTGAATGATGGTTAATAAGAGTTCCAGTAGAACAGAGATTTAACAGAGCTCATAAAAGAATTAGGTGGATCATTGAAAACAGTGTTGGTATGAGATGTAGGTATAGGAACATATGCAGGGTGGGCCAAATAGAGGTCTCTTTTTAAAAATGCAATAAAATGAACAAAAATAAATTTTGTCCATGTATTCTAGCTTTATTAGTAAGAGCAAACATTTCCATTAATAATTATGGAACACAATGACGTTCAAGTGGCTGCCTTGGCTGGTTTCGCAGTAGCGCATTCTGTCACTCCAATCTCATTTATCAATCAAGTGCGGGTTTTCTGATCCCCAGATACGGCAATTTTGTTAACATTTCAGGCACGCGGTGGGTGCTTTATTTCAACCAAAACTTCTTTTCAAAAAACGGACTGTTTAACATCACTCATAGTTAGGGCGTTAAGGGAACAAACCTTGCACTTCATTCTGACGGGATGAGCTTTGGTACACTAATAGTCCACATCCCAAATTTACTTTAATGAAGTGTTGCCACGGTGGCAACACTGGCAGACCGGAGATATAAGGGTTACCTTCTGACCATGTTTTAACACGAAATTTCATATAAATTTGCCTATAAATTGGGAACAAGACATCGGTTGATGTCGTGGATTTAGAATACTTGAAACCATAGGAATATGTTAATTTGTTGACCCCTCCCCACCCTTGTACGCCGGGGGGAGCAAAATACCCTCAGCGGATAAGGGTTTTTATTTGTCAGAAAATAATGGTAATAAAATGAATATTTATAAGATAAGATGAGTGTCGACGTAGAATTTCATAATCTTCAGCATATCCGAAGTATGTATTAGTTTTTTGTATAATCGCTTTCAAAATGGGGGAGGGGAAGGTGGAAGTATATATCAACTATATACATTCCACGACATCAACCGATGTCTGGTTCCCGATTTATAGTCTACCTTATGTAAAATTTCGTGTTAAAAAATGGTCAGAAGTCAACCCTTATACCTCCAGTGTTGCCACCGTGGAAACACTTCTTAAAACTAAATTTGGGATGTGGACTATTAGTGTATCAAAACTCATCCCTTCAGAATGAAGTGCATTCAAATGCAAAGTTCTATTTTAAATTGGTGAAACACTTTTACTTTTCAAAAATAGTCTGAAAACTGATAAATAGTGAAAAGTCTCTTCACTTTGCAAATTTTGTGAAACACTGCACTATTATGTATATTATGTTTTTGTTTTGCTGAACTATGCACTATTACTTTGCCGGTTGGTGAAAAGGGCGGCTGGTTTTTATCAATTTCATATTACATTCCTTATTAAAATAAATGGTCCGCCATTTAACGCTTTGTTTTCAACTAGTGCTTATTTCGTGAATGGTAACACTTAGCTCATGTCTGATTCGACAGGTAATTAGTTTTATCCTTCCGCTGAACGAATATGGTTGTGTATGCGCTTGAACAACGCTGGGAAATATTGCGACATTACCTTGCCGATTTTGCCAAAAAAAATCATCTTTTCAGATGAAGCTCATTTTGATCTTGGCGGGTATGTAAACAAGCAAAATTGTCGCATTTGGGGCACAGAAAACCCGCACGCATACATTAAAAAGCCGATACACCCGAAACGAGTCACTGTTTGGTGCGGATTTTGGTCCAGAGGCATAATTGGGCTATTTTTCTTCAACTAAGCAAGGAGTGGCCGTTACAGTCAATGTCGACCGTTATCGGGCCATGATGAACGAATTTTTGTTCACAAAAATTAAAGAGGAGAATATTGGCAACATTTGGTTTCAACAAGACGGCGCTACGTGCCACACAGCCGAAGCTACACTCGATGTTGGTGATGCATTTTCAAAAAAAAAAAGTTATTTGGCGGACCCTTTAGTATTATAATAGAAAGAAGACATCATTCCGAATTTTTAAATTTAAGAGGAGATCTTCTGTTTATTGTGACAATTTTAAACTGACAATGTGCGATGCCGGAAGGTATTGGGAAGTGGAAACCTATATATTATAGTCTTAACATAACTCAAAATTAATTACTCAAGAAAATACCTTAGAAGCTCGCTCAACATAACATCGCTTTGTACGGCTTTCATAGAGATTCGCTCCCGGAGATTTTCAGTTGAGTCACTTATCTTATAAAGGGTGATTCACCTAAGGTGTGACAAAGAGCTTGAGCGTGTAGGTTTAGTACAGACTAGAAAAAAATTGTATTGGAGGGGCAATTTTCTAAAAAAACTAACATAAAAGATAAAATAAATTATTATCATCCTCATTTATAAAGAAAAAATAGTAATTTCAGCTCCCGTGTTTACATCATTACATCACTACATCATGGAATAAAAATATTACGGACTCAAAGGGAGAAATAACCAAATGACTTTGATTTGAGTCCAGAAAATTCTTATTCCATGATGTAGTTTTCCTAAATACGGGAGCTGAAATAACTATTTTTTCTTTATAAATAAGGGGGTATAAGTATTAATCAACAGCAACACTTACAATGGCCTGATATGTCGTTTTTTTAAAGCCAGAAAACCCTCCTCTTATTATCTATTTAAATAAATTTGTTTTAATGGAGTCTTTTTGAAAAATTCATTTTCAAACTCAAAATTAAAAAAAAAATTAAAAATATTTTTTTTTTTTTTCAAATAAAAAGTACAAGTGACCTCAACTCCAGAAATTATTGTGTTTCGCCCAAGGTATAACAGTGGGCTCTTCAGTCAGTCTGTCTAAGACACAAATGTTGGTCGATGTTTACCGACTCTATCCCCCGACAAATTCCCCTAGAATAATAAAATTCACAGTATTTTCTTGCTGTGATTTTTATAAGAGTCGGTAAACATCGACCAAAATTTGTGTCTTAGTTGGGTATAACAGACTGACTGAAGAGCCCACTGTTATACCTTGGGCGAAACACAATAATTTCTGGAGTTGAGGTCACTTGTACTTTTTATTTGAATTATATTCATTCACTCCACTTAAAACCAAAGTAATTTTAATATTTAAATTTCTTTTTCTTTATTATTTTTTTTTTTCAACATTTTACGTTATTACGTACTATTTTTGTTTTCACAATTCATTATTCCTATCGATTTTTAGTTAAACTCTGTATAGCGGATCGGTCTAGGACTTTGACTTTTCAAGACATTAAAAAATAGATGGACCAGCTTTCTCATAAAACTAAGAAAAATCCGTGTAAATGACCATTTTAGCAACCAGTTGATTAAAATCAACCTCGTTTTCTAAGATGTTGGTTTCCTCGTTTTTTAATATCTTGAAAAGTGAAAGTCCTAGATACATCCAATTCTAAGGGTTTGACTTAAATTGATAAGATCATTTAATTTAGTTTAAAATAGTTTGAACATTTTTTTTTTTAATTTTGAGTTTGAAAATTAATTTTTCAAAAACTGTTCATTAAAACGAATTTATTTAAAAAGATAATAGCCCAGTCAATATTTACAAACAAAAGGGCTAAATTCGCAAAGCGCGATGTAGTTCTGCATTTTGTATATGTTGTTGGGGCATGATAGAGTAGTCTGTAGCTAAGTTCGGAACTTCGAAAAACCTGTGCTCGCTGCAGGAAAAATGCAACAGTGAAAAAAACGCTAAAATCACACCATTTTTTCAGACATTTTCCTATATAACTATGGAAATATGCAACTAAGGAAAAAACCATTCACTATATTCTTGTTTCTTATAAAATTTTCTACAAGACCACATTAGTTTAACACTCATGTATGTTATATTTTAGTTGCTAGGTATCTAACCATGACAAAAAAAAAATCTGAAAAACTGAATTATTTTGAAGCACTCAAAAATTAGGTCAAAAATTGTCTAATTCTGCTAAAAATTTGGAATCAAATAGTCTAGAGTATTATAAGACGAAATTCAAATTCAAAAGTAATGTTTGCACCATTGCTGTGGTCAAAGTAGGACGCTTAAGTTGGCGCTTATTTTTGTATACACGTACTTGGAACCCTTTACTATGATTAAATACAGTTACAATATTTATATTTTTTTTTAAGAAACTTTGGTAGTGAATTTAAAAGTTTTGAAAATGTTCACGAAATTACATATTTATATTCCAATTTTCGGAACTTTTAAAATCGCTACTAAAGTTGCTTAAAAAAAGATATAAATATCAAAACTATATTTTATCATAGTTAAGGGTTCCAAGCAAGGTATATATATTACAGGTAATATCATAAGCGTTTTCATTTTTGTTCAGTTCTGCGCATGTGTCATAATGGAAGAAAAATGGCTGATTTCAGTGCGGTTTTGTGTTCTGTCATTCTGTCCCGTGTGTGTGTTCATTAATTTAAATTTGTTTTCAATGCTGTAAAAGTTTGATTTTACTAATTTGTCCATAAAAATAGCAAAAAAAGTATTTAAAAAAGTATGTATGTAAGATAAAATAAAAATATAGTTGAAATAAAAAGAAAAACTAAATAAAATGTATTACTACACTTCCTACCAAAAAATGGAATCACTCCGTTTGGCCAATTGCGATGGATACAATATCCATAATTAATTGTTAATAGGCTCGTTTTAAAGCTTGAACTTTGAACTTTAAATTAATTGTAAAATCATAAAAAACCGTTGGACAGTTTTCGCGCAATCGTTTTAAAAAACAGAACACGAAACTAACTTTTTAAAATTTTCACGAATTTTTTTTTTTTTTTTTTTTTGTTTACCTTTCAGTTGTCACTATTGTCATTTTTCATTTTGGCACAAAAACCTACACTTAAAGCAGCCATCTTGAAATTTGACAAGCTGCCCGTGATAATACCTTAGATATGTGTACTGTGGGTTCCAAGTTCGTGTACAAAAATAAGTGTTTTCTTACCCCCATATTAATAAAAGAAGCTAGCGACGAGTTATCATTACCTCGTGATGGACTAGGAGTTCAATTTCTGCCACTTACTAGCTAGCTAAACCAACAAGGAAGGTGGTTTAATGAAGGGTTAAATTAGATAAGTAAATATATGTTTTAATTTACCAATTGTCAGGAGTTAAGCGCTGTTTTTATTAATATGGTTTTAAATGTCTAACATTTTCAAAGAATGTATCACTTGGTTTCTAAGTCCACCTTCCAACTTTTCATCCACCAACTAAAGCTGCAGGATGTATACCTAAGGGTCATGGTACTGATTCTTTATTTAAAGCTCTATAAAAGCATATCCTTAACTGTATAGTCACTCTCAACTAAATGTCCTGAGCAAACACGACAGTTTTAAAGTATAATCATTTTTATTCCCACAAGCACTAATCCACAACTTGCACATTTTAGCGTCTTTCAAGAAATAGTGATATGTATTTTAGTTTTGGTTACTGTTTTTTTCTGTCCGGTGTATTATTACACCCCAAAACAGCACACACAACCATTTTCAAATTTTAAAATTTACTTTTTAAACCGAAAAACAAATAAAATAACAAAAACCAGTTGAAAATTTCCAATGAACAACCTCGCTTGCCAAACTCGCAGATGATGATGACGTCACCACATAAGCAAGATGACGAATTGGGTGTGTCTCAGTGGCGTAGCTAGCTCTCAAGGGGCCCCGTATCATGAATTAGTTGGGGGCCCCCTACAAAATAACAAATTAAACAAAAAACAACTTTTACAAAATAAACAAAAACACTCACAATAACAAAGCCAGTATATTTAATGGTACATACATAATGGTCTTTAATAATGTACATATTATGTAGTATGTACATACATAAAAAACTAACAGTAAAAAACCTCAAATAAAAACTTTTCTTGCCTTTGTTTTCGCAAATTTATTAATTAAATCATCCATTTCTGACCATGATTTTAATTTTTCAAGCTTTTCAACTTCTAGGCTAGGCGCATATTGAAGCGCATTCGACGCTAGTAACGCGACACAGCACAGAACGAGTTCTTGTAAACGTTATAAATCAATAGAGCGACGCATATTGATAGAGCGGCACAATATGACTTGACGCGCGTTTTCTGATAATCGGGTGACACAGTGACTGAAACACAGTTTTCCTTGCGAGACCGGCGCGTGTTTGTTTTTTTTTTTTTTGTTTCGTCAAATAATAAACTGTCGTTGGTTTTGAAAATAAAATATAGTTTGCTTTTTTAGAAATTAATTGTTATTTTTTAAGTTTATTTCAATTATCAATCAGACCATTTTTGCTTTAATTAATATGTATTTTGACACGAGACACGCGAATCAATATGCGGAGGACATGACACGTGTCGTGCGACACTCGTCAGGTCACGTCACACGCTTCGGCCGCTTCAGACAAGTAGAAGACTTAGAATTATTTAAGTGGACTTGTTGAATTATTGATTCAAAAAAACTTTTAACGGCCTTTAGTCTTTTAAAATAAGTGTTTCATCCAGGCGCAGCGGCGTTCTCACTTAGACTCTTCAGTTGACAGTGAGGGCCTTGTCAAGACGCAATTTTTATTAAGTTCAGTCCAACTTACATCAGTTTTCCTCATTTTATTTATTTATAGGTAAGTCATGCCGATATAACTATTCAATAATATAAACTGCCATATTTTGTATAGGTACATGTTCATCTATCAGATATTCTCCTGGTTAGCTTAAATAAGACATAACCTAACAAATATTTAACTTACTGTCCCACCGGAACACTGATTCAAAGTGCCTTTGCTGTTTAAGGTATTCTACCACCTTATTTCAATTAGCAAACTATACTGATGGGGGTGGGGGGGGGGCTTAGGCAAATAAAGAAACTCGTATGCGTTTGTATTAGTAACCGCATGTGAAGAGAAAACTATTTCATTGTGTTAGGACAATTAGTTTACTAACCGCGAATATCCTACAAAATCCTTAATCAGTTAGATGGTTGAGAACGAATAACCGCAAGTGCTTTTCGCCCGATTCGCGACTATCAAAAGTGGTAGTGAGGTCAGAGATTGCGGCAACTCGGCGGCGATGATTGAGTAAGCATGTAGGAGTAGGTGTTTTAGATGGCTTCCCAGAAGCAAAATATGTACCTGTAGGTAACTACTCCTACATGATGTTATATGTAATGCATTGTAAACATATCCCTATACAATCTACATACATATTACATCCGTTGAGGCGTTAGTCCTCTTTGCCACTACCACCTCCTAATATGGTGACGATGACGACGACACCAACAAACCAACATTTTCTATTTATATTCGCTCTTATAGTTTGTTTTAGGGTTTTGGTTTTGGGTTTTAAGAGCTGTGAAGTATGTATATACGGAGGGGGGTAGATGCTGGCAGCACCCGATACCCACAAACCAGAGCACATGTAATTAACATTAGTGTTTACACAAATCACACACACAACAAAACTAAAATGATGTCTCGTGTTCTGTTTGTCCGCACTTAATTGGTAAATTGGCTTTCTACGACCGATGCTACACACCACGGGCTCTCCTGTGGTCCACTTCACCGGATGGGTGGCTCACGGCCATATAAACAGGACCATCAGACACAGACGTGTATACGTCCCTGTGCTGGCAAGAATGCTACATAAGCGCATCAGGAGCTAACAATATGATATGTGAGTTTAATTTGGTATATTTGTGCATTGTGCATATACCTACCTAGTGCCATATGCATTTTATGGCCGAGTGATCAAGCGGAAAATGTTCCAAATATGCGGTGACGTTGACCGCATGCAAGTAGGATATTGCTAGGAGATGCTCCCAACCAAAGTTCAAGCAAAAATCTGCACTTGAAACTCCTTCTGGACGAAAGCCTTGCCTAGAGTCATCGACCACAGGTCTAAAATTGAAAGCATGCGGTTTATTCATTATCACGAAGCTTGAAATCCAACGAGGAGAGCCCAGCCCAGTGCGGATGTGATGATGCAAGAGGTTTGGGTTGAAAATGCTTTCTTGGTGAATTTTTCATATAAAACCTAAACGAATATGTAATGAAAAAATGAATTAAGAAAATTGCTATTGCTTATTTCAAACTGAACCTGGATAGCAAACTTATTTCGCTGTTTCGAAAATTGTGTTGATATGGGTATTTTTTCTAAATCTAACGACCGACGTGAGATAGTCTAATACTTATATACTCGGTTGCCACGTTGGCCAAATTTGGTCATTTGTTTTACACTTGGTCATTTTGTTCTTCATCTGGTCACTTTTTTTCGGAGAAGAAATAAATATAAAAAAAAAACTTCACTTTCAATTTTCATTTTATCAAAATGAAGCGCAATTTTTTTTCATCGCCTAATGTAAACGATGCATATTTTAAATTGAACACACTGCATCACCCACCCATCCACGACCGCTTCATTTGAGAATATATTGACAGATGGATACATAGTTTGAAATATTTAAACGTTTAAGCGTCTCTCTCCGTTTATTTCGCTTGTTGGTTTTGTTTGTTCTTGTTGAAAACAAAACATAAAAATGGATAGATAAGTGAAAAGATGTATTAATAAATATTTCTTGTAAAATTAAAACAACATTACTAATTTCTCATTACTAATGCCGGATTTACACGAATAGCAAAGTTTCCAATATTTCTGCCAAAAAAATGGTAAAATAATGACAGAAATAATTTTTTTATGAAATGCATTAACACGAGTTCAAATAATAGAATCAAAATACTGGCAACTGTCGTAAAAGTTCATTCTTTTTCTAGAATGGCATAATTTGGAAAATGTAATATATATAACCTATAGGCCTAGACTATCGTCCCGAAATTCGACTCATTAATAGTACTATAGGTTTTATATACAATGCCATAACCAAACAGCTCAGTTGCTGCTGAAAGAAAGTTTTATGATTTATGTTTACTTATTTATGTTTCTTATTATGAAGAAGGAGTGATCACATCGCCCTTAAAGTAATTTTGTGAATTATGTTGTACCTTTTTGTTAATTTATTTTTGTTAATTTCTAATTAGTTTTGTATGATAATAAATGAAAAAAATATCGCTAACTTTAATTTTTTGTGTACTATGAAGTTTTCAGATTTTAATTATTTTGGTCACTTTTTACTCATTTTGGTCCTTTCTATTTTCAATTTTGGTCACAAATTTTATTTCCAAGTGGCAATCATACTTATGTATATAAAAATCTCGTGGCACGGTGTTTTAGGGTGGCCCTTTCCAGAAATATTTTTTTTAGTTTTTTGACGAAATTTTTTCTTTGATTTTTTTTTAGATTTGTTATCAAAAAATACCTCTAAATTTCACCCTCCTACATCAACCACCCATTTTTAAATCGCGATTTTAAATGTTCGTATTTTTTGTTAATACAAACATAATTTACCGTTGCGTCGTTCTAAACGCAATTATTTATGTTGTTAAAAGACATATGGCACTACGTCCGCATAATCAAAGTTTCACAAGGCAGTACGTGCAAAATTGTTTAAGTATCAAAACGCAATGCGTGCAAAATTTCCACGATTTATTTTAATTTACAAGAAAAATGTCATCCCATTTCTGCGTTAAAAATGTGTGTACTGTACCTACATAATGTATCTACAAAAAGAAATTTTGTTTAAGACTTAACAAAATTAATAATTTCTCTCAATTTGATATATGTATTATGTAATCATGAAAGTGTTTTTTTATTTCTAATTTACCCGAAAACCTACTAGTTAGGGCGTTAAGGCCATATTTAGGTCAAACCTTGCATCTCATTCTGACGGGATAAGCTTTGGTACACTAATAGTCCACATTCTAAGTTTACTTTTAAGGAGTGTTGCCACGGTGGCAACACTGGCAGACCGGAGATATAATGGTTGCCTTCTGACCATGTATTAACACGAAATTTCACATAAATTAGCCTATAAATCGGGAACCGGACATCGGTTGATGTCTCGTTGGATTTAAAATACTTGAAGCCTAAGTGCTCCGCCAAAATATAGTGCTGGTGCTGCAACAGTTTTCTTCTCAATAGAACACAAGAATCACAAACGTTTTACGTTTGTTTATCGAATGACAATACGTACGTTAAACACACTTTTGTTCAAAAAGTTCCATTCATCCAATTTTATCGATAATCAATTGATCGAAAATCACATTCCATCAAACTCATCGATTATTAAAACGTTCAAATACACTAACAATACATTCGTTATTTTTTATTTAACAACAAAAATATTCAATAGAAAAATTTTCTATGGCAGAACAACGTTTGCCGGGTCAGTGAGTGGTAAAATACTAAAAGAACAAATCTTTGGTGGTTCGTATAAACATGATAACAACATAAAAACAAAACCCTTTTTACGCACATATTACGTCGCTTAAAGCTTGGTATAAATATGCATTGAATTGAAAAAAAAATGAATGAATGATTAATATTTTTGAAATATAAGTACGCTAACTTGCTTATTAAATAACGTGTCTGATTACGGAACGATACCCGATAATTATAGGGATGCGTTGGTATTTCATATTCATAAGAAAGGCTGTACAATGGATCCTGCATACTACAGGGGAATTTCGTTTCTGAACGCAGCATTCAAAATTTTAACCGCTGTACTGCAAAACCGCTTAACAGAGTGGATGCCGGGCAAAAATATTTTGAAAGAATTTCAGACTGGGCTCAGATCAGGATATTCTGCAATCTATCATATTTTTGTACTAAAAAGTATTGCTGACTCTTTTCTCGCAAGAGGTAAGAAGCTGTATATGTATATGCATTTGATATGGTTGACCGAGATGCTCTTATATACAAACTTTATGGAATTGGTTTGACCCGGAAATTTGGACAACTTATCAGCAACCTTTATAGAGATACGAAAGCAGCAACATGGAATGGCGTAGATAGATCAGAGTGGTTTCAACCCAAAATAGGATTAAGGATCGGAAGTGCACTCACTCCTAATTTATTTGCTCTTTTCATTGAAGATTTGATTGATTATTTACCGGGTGGTATTGAATATGCAGGTATACACATAAAAACCCTTCTTTTCGCGGATGATGTGGTGTTGATAGTATACTCCCATAAAACCCTTCAACTTATGGTAAATAGACTTTTTGACTATTGCTTTCTTTAGAACCTGGTGGTAAATTTGGAGAAATCCAAGATAATGGTCATAAAAAGAGGGTGGCAGACCTTGTAGGAATGAAAAATGGTTCTATGGCGGTGAAAGTATTGAAGTTGTTAAGGAATACAAATATTTCGGAGTACCTATATCTCACCCAAAATATGAGCATGAATAGGCATTTTAAAGAAAAGTTATTAAAAGCCAAAACCGCTATCAACCTTATTTGGAAGAATTGCTTAAACAACAGCTTCATATCGCACAGCAGTAAATATCGCATAGCATATAAACATAACAGTAGGTAGCTGAATCCGTTCTTTTTTATGCTGCTCAAGTGTGGGGAAGTAAAAAGTATGAGACGGCAGAAAAACTTTTAAGATTTTATATAAAGAGAACTTTCCGACGACCACCAAACTATATGGTCATTATCGAAACTGGACTTGCGTCATTGACTGTCAAGACATTGAAGCTTCAAGTTGACTATATACAGAAGGTTATGCAAATGCCTGACCACAGTCTGCCAAAGAAAGCTACGATTCAAGTGGTACGGAGTCAAAAAGGATGGTTTAAGGAATGGTTATATCTGGCTGGCGATTGCGGAATGGTTTTAAGTTTTACTCCAAACGACCCAGATGGCTGGAAGCCTACTTTGTATGAACTTATCAAGCGGGTGGATGAGTATTACAGGCTGAAATACGTAGAAGAAGCTTTAAGTTCCCTGTACAGGTCAGTTCATTACCGTTTGGACTTCTCTCACAATCGATAAAACTTCTTCAGGGATAAATGCAAAATAGAGGAAATTTCAATGATGTTTCGACTGCGAGGTGAACTGCTGGAATTGAACTACATCCCACACAGAGACTACCTACCGATACTCTGAGGTTTGTGCAATCCTTGGGAACGAGAAAACATATTCGATTTTATGGGAAACTGTCTAATTTTGAGAGAAATAAGGAGAAATGTTTTTGTAAAGCATCTTTTAAATGAAGAGGAAAAAAATTAAAGAATTAAGATATCAAATTTGTATTAGAATTTTTAATTTGTATTGTCAATCAGGCAGACGGCAAAGCCATGCTTTAATGATTTTTGTTTAATTGGGTTTTTCGTATGATAACACACACATTTCCAAATTGAGTAATTAGGTAATAAAAGAACACTTGCCAAGTAAACCAACTCAATTTAAGTCAGTAATCATTAAATAACAGTTGTCCTGATAATTTTCAGGTTCTTCCATATTACTCTACTTAAAATATTTGATATGTAACACTAATAAACTTAGAACTAAGCGTACTTTTAGACATCACTACTTTTTACGGGTAACTTGTTACGCAAAGGTTTTTGTATATAGAAGAACTTGGCCCCTTTTTTAACATTTATGTTTTTGGTGTGATTTCACTACTTTTTGCAAAGATTCTTTTTATCAGGAAAAGTGGATGGAACAAACGCCCAATGAGAGCCTCATAAGGAAAAGTAAGTTTTTAATTTATGCCTTTTGTATTTACTACAAGTCCTACCCCTCTACCAATTTTCGTAAGTTAGAAGTGTTCCATTGAAATGATAATAATGGATAAGAAGTGGGTGGATGAAACGCCTCCTGCATTAAAAAGTTCATGTTTTCCACTTTTACTTTGTATACACCTAAAAACTAACCGCTTTACCAAATTTCATAATCCTGCAGAAATCGGAAGTGCTCTCAATATATTTAATATTAATTCTGTGAAAATTGGTGTTTGCCACGCCCATTGAATGCAAAATCTCAAAGTTTTAATTTTCCCTTTGCTTGCATGTCAAGTCCTACCGCTCTACTAAATTTCATCACTATACGACAACCAAAAGTTCTCTACATAGTTGATATCTATTCTGAGAATATGGGCTGGTGCCACGCCCCTGAATGAATAATTTAAAATTTCCCAATATCTCCTTTGTATTGACCACATGATCTACCATTCTACCAAATTTTATGATTCTGCAACAATCCGAAGTGATCCATATATGTAATTGATAACAATTCTGAGAAAATGGGCGGATGCCACGCCCCCTGAATGTTAAATATCAAACTTTAAAATTTATCCTTTGTTTGCAGTTTAAGTTCTACCGATCTTCCTAGTTTTATAGCTCTACGACAACCAGAAGTTCTCCATATAATTGATATCAACTCTGCGAAAATGAGCGAATGCCACGCCCTCTGAATGTAAAATCTCAAATTTTAAAATTTTGCATTTGCTTGCACTTCTAGCCCTATCGTTCTACCAAATTTGATCATTCTACGACAATCAGAAGTGCCCCTCATAATTTATGTCAATTCTTATTCAAGTGGGCGGATGCCACGCCCCCTGAATGTTAAATCTCAAATTTTAAAATTTTTCCTTTGCATTATAAGCCCTACCGCTGTACCAAATTTCATCATTCCTCAATAGTCAGACTGTGCTCCAAATAATTTATATAAAATCTATGAAAATGGGCGGGTACCACGCCCCCTGAATAAAAAATCTTTAATTTTTTACTTTGTATTCACCACAAGGCCTACGGCTGTGCGAAATTTTAAGATTCTACGATATCGGTAAGTGCTCCATAATTTTGATGATCTGTCAGTGAGTCAGTCAGTTACGGTTTTTTTTTGCTATTTTTGAAGTCTTATATCTCGAGAACCACTGATGCTAAGGCATTGAAATGGTTAGTTGTCTAAACCTGGTGAGCTTAGCAAATACTACGAGTTTGAAGTTTCTGACTTAATGGGTACTGATGTTAGAGGGGGTCAAAAATCGCCTGAGTTTGATCCTGTAAAAAAGGTGTAGCGCAGAACTTGGCTGGGCACTACCGTGCCCTTTCATAACAGTATTATGAACAATTATGTAAGTATTAAAGCTATTGCCAACATTTAGAAACTTGTATGGATCCATGTTATTTTTCCTTGGCTATATCTATACTTCTTAATAAATAAATAAAAATAAATTGGGTGGCGCAACAGCTTGTGAAGAACCAGGGCCTAGTGACTTACAACTCTCAACCATTCCTGTGTGCGTGTGTCGACAGGAATAGGGGGGGGGCTACAATTTTATGCCGAATCCGAACGGCTAGACGAGAAGCACTTATTCATGGGAAGTGATACTGTTGGAGGATTTGTCAATTCCTCGCAAGAGGCAGTAGCCTTGAAAGAAACTTTTTTAGTTTTTAGTTCGACGAGGCTGGGAAGCGAACCCAGACCTCCAGCGTGACACAAAAGAGAAAATATAAGTAGTCCATTTTATCATTCACCACCAAAAAACTCCCAACGAAAGTGTTGCTCTTCTTACGTTGTTTCACTATACTCACTTATCGTTATCATCCTTGAGTCTAAATGGAGCTTTAAACTTCAAAATGACACTGCATAAAATGAAAGTTTTATTTTTGTATAAATACTTAATAGTTGGTGATATTGGGCGACAAAAAATATTTTCTACTCTACTCCTTTTTTTTATCTTTGCCTAAAAGTCAAATGCATCCAAAATGATGATGATGTTGATGATGATGATGATAATAATAATAAGGCCTTACCAAAATTTCCGTCGATATGCTCTGAAAGTTTTACCACTGAGACAAAAATATTCCCTTCTCTAGGGCATGCAAAAACATTGTGTGGGCGCAGTACGATGAGTTTCGACAAACAAAAGTCCATTTATATAGTTTTATCTACGCTTGTTTTTTTTTTTTTCTGTTGACATTTTGCCAAGAACTAAGGTAAATCTGGAATGGAACAGTAAATTGCATTAAATAGTGATGATTTGATTATTTTACAGTATAATATGAAAAACAACTTTTAAAGTTTCTTTGTTTCGTAGTTATCTATAGGTATACTTATACATTTGTACCTTGTTATTTTATATGTTTATTAAAATATCAAAACTACGAAAACAAAACAAAATTAAACACCATGTTACTCTTAAACCAGAGAACAAATACACCCTGGAAATATATTGGCTACACCTACAGTTATGTCATGAAGCAGTTTCTAAATGGAGGATGAACGCAGGAATATTAAAAAAAACACGGAAGCTAAAATATTTAAATTATTTGTTGGGCCTACCAAGAGTTAACTTAACAAATCTGGTGAATTCAGTAGGTTGTCCGGGGGGCAGACCAAATGTTTGCCAACCCCCCCCCCCCCCGTGAATTTTTTAGTAGTAACCTAGTATACCACGGCTATAAAATGATATTAATGTTAAAATTGAATTAATTGAATAAAATAAGAAATTAATGATAAAATATGAAAAAAAAATCGTAATAAAGCGAGTTCATTACCGCCCGTAGCGTAATGGTTAGTGCGTTCGACTGTCACGCTGGAGGTCTGGGATCGCTTCCCAGCCTCGTCCACCTAAAAACTAAAAAGTATTTTTTCAGGGCTACTGCCTCTTGCGAGGAATTGACAAATCCTCCAAGAGTATCAGTTGTCACGAATAAGTGCTTCTCGTCTAGCCGTTCGGATTCGGCATAAAATTGTAGGTCCCTTCCATTCCTGTCGAAAGGCGCACACAGGAATGGTTGCGAGTTGTTAGTCCCTAGGTCCTGGTTCTTCATGAGCCGTTGTGCCGAATTATTTTTTTTTTTTACCGCGGATGCACGGCTGCTACATGAACAGGTACATAATAAAGAATTATTTTGAACCATTTGCATGGAAGAGCAGCCAATAAACACATTCTAAAAGAAATTATAGGAATTAGTTTTTTTCAAAACAGTAAAATTGTGTAACAGCTTTTAACCTGGTACAAAAACTTTGAAAAATTTGCCGCTATGGGATATCCCTATTATATATTTAAAAGCACTGGCTCGCGGCAGGAAAATTTTAAAACTAAATGTTAGAGAGCGAGAAATGTTTACCCTGCAGTTTTGAGAACATACATTTACTTGGCACATACATTTATTGGTCAATTTCCAATTGTTTAATCTCTCCGGATAATCGACCAACTCTTATTCGTCAAATCTAGCGAGTTTCCAATCACTTTACAAAATCAGCGAACCAACGTTACTTCATATAATAAATTGAATAATATTTAAAATGAAATTCTAAAAAGAAACAGAATACGACATTTTTTCTAATTCATTTTCTTTTTAATAATTGTTTCCATTAAATTGAATATAAATTAATAGATAGTTAATTTCATTACTGTTTTTCTGAGTTAAATAAATAATAGTCCAGGCAAATTAGGATACAATTGAAGCATATGCGGATGTAACATATAGCATCTTAGATTTTAATGGGATTCGATCAGAAAATATGTAAACAACAATTATGTAAATGTTGCTCCCGCTCAAAAAGGTGTGCTATTTGCAGGAAAAATCAAAGAGTGCAAGATTTTTGATTTAATTTATTTTGTTTCCTGCTCAAAGTTTACTTTTAATATTAATTACATATTTTTGAAATAATAATTAAATTCTGATCGTCACCCCACATCAGATATAACTTGAATTAATTTGTTTTGGAGTGTCATTCAACACTAACTTTTTATAGTTACCGAATGTACACTTATTTCATTCAATCTTAAAACATTTATATTGTATTTATAGCTTTAAGTTTCTTGAATGAAAAAAAAAACTATCTATCTATCAGAAAGTGCATTATTCACTCTCTGTTTTTTGTTGTTTTCATATATAACTTTGGAAACACGCACCTTAGGAAAAAAAACATTGAAAAAAATTAGTTTGTTATGAAATTCTCCACAAGATGTCATCATTATATTAATACGTAAAGGTGATTTCTACCCGCACCTTTTTTAATGTCTTAATGGCAACATATTATATTTTATTTTGCTTTTTTTTCAAAGATATGGGCAGTTACTCTAAGGCAAATCTATTATTTTGTTTATATTTTGCCGTTAAGGCAGTTAAATTATTGTTTATATAGTTTTTCGCTTCTACACCCCCTGACCGCGCTTGCAAACTCACCCCGCCACCATCACTTTTCATTTGTGCAGCGAATTCAATATTCCAACCTTCCAATAGACGTCAGTGCAGTGGTAAGCAAGCACAAAGAAAAACCGAAAAAAAACAACAACGACGCGATTTTTACCTCACACAGCCAGAGTAGAAACGATTATTATGAATGATCAGTATCCTTTGGGCATTAGAGGTGTGTCAATCGTTCATTTTAAAAGATTCAATCGTTCATATATCGTTCAGTTCAATGATTCGTTCTTTTCAATCGTTCATTTTTTCAATCATTTTGGTTTCTGTTTCATTTTGGCTGCGAATAAATGGGAAAATTTCATTCTGTTCCAATCGTTCACTTTTTCAATCATTTAGGTTTCTGTTTCATTTTGGTTTTGAATTCAGGAATCGAAACGAAAAATACGTTCACTGGTTCAGCTAATAAGGATTCGTTCGGCTCAGTTGTTTATTCTACGTTTTCCTTGGAGCCAAAATGAGATCAATTTTCGAATACGTTAAGTGTTTTTTCGTCTAAAATGTTCTTATTTTGTTTGATAGCTCATTTCATTTGAGGGATTTGGCAGATAAATGCTATTTTTGTTTTTTCTCTTTCTATTTTCATACTAAAGATTTAAAGCTTTTAAAATATGTTCGGATTGGGTGCGTTTGTTAAATCTTCACCTAATACAATGCAAATTTTGTTGAATTCATCTAATTTCGAAATATGTATTTGTACACGGATTTTTAAATGATGTAATTTCGGATCTCATTTGTTAATTTTCAACGAAATATAATCACTGGGACTAGTGAAAATGTGGTATTACTTAATTATGTGGTATTCATAGTCTACTATTACACAATAATGCAATTTTTCTGAAAAAGTCAACAAACTCCAACAACTTAATCTGTATTTTTGGAATTATATTTGAATTCAATTTATTTACAACGATTTTCATAAGACTGTCATACACATTTTTTCTTAATTTGTGAAGAATTTTCTGTAAAATTTTCTAGACAAATTAAAAAATATTGTTTAGGCAAGACTGCACTCAATTTCAGTGGAACTACACTTCATGACAAGGCAAAACAATATTCGCAAGAATTCGTGTGAAGTCTGAAGTGTAGGTAATTAGGCCGCAGTGTAGTTCCATCGAGTGCGGTCTAGTCTAACCTTTATTGGTAAAACTATTCACCCCTATTTCGAGTTGCGATTGTTGATTGATAGTTGATAAACATTGAAATTCGATATTAAACCACCCAACCGAAAAAAGTTTTGGTCATTGGGAATAATGCAGACCGTTGTGAATTATAAAAAAAATTGACAACTATCAATGAATAGTTGATTAAATATTCAGTAAATTGAGTTCTTAAAAATCCAAAATGTCAATATTTATCAACTATCAATCAACAATCACAACTCGCAATAGGAGTGATTATGTACATAGGTAAAGTTAGTTATAAAACATACAGGCTCTCCCAAACCAACGCGGAACATTCGCTATATAGGCGGAATCATTCACAATGATAACAAAAATGACAAATAAACAATGCTAAACAACAACAAAAACCGCCGCCGAGTTGGCGAAATCGGCACATTCACGTTGGTTAGGGAGAGCCTTACTAGGAAATTTTCAATTTTCTTCATAAATAAATTATATTTATTTATATATTATATATTTTTCAATATTTTGGCTGAATAATTTAATACAGTAGCTTACCAACCAACGCTTATTAAGTTAATTGATTTATTGTTTTGGTAACAGAAATAAAAGCATGGATACTAAAATAAATACCTTTTTCAAATATATTCTGTATTTTCAATTTAATTTCTAATCTTTCTTATTGTTTATAGTCTGAGCGTATTTTACTTACAAAAATTCATCTCCACTCCATGCGATTGTGGACTGAATTTAAGTGTAAGCGGACCTTAGGAAATTGGAAAATAAGTGAATGGAACCATATGGAACTTTTTGCAGTAGGTACTTCATTTTCATTCAGTTTCGGTCTTTAGAACGATTAGTATTGAAATAATTGATTGATTGTTTCAAAGCTATGTTTAATTCCCATTTTATATCATCTCATTTGAATGAGAATAAGTTGGATGAACGAAACATATTTCTTTTCTTTTCCTTTGAAACGAAAGACAGCTGGATGAAACGATTGACATTGAGAACGATTGATTTGGTTTACTGCGATTGCAATCACTCAATCTTTTTGATGAACGGGTCATAAAGACCGAATCAATCACGATTGACACAGGTCTATTGGGCATGCAATGAGGATGGTCATGGTGGAGTGTACTATATTTTGCAGTGCATTACAATTCATTTACGTTGTTCAGTGGGTTAGAACCAGTGCTGCCGAAAGTACTCCCATAGGAGTATTGTACTACTTTCAACACCTTTGTACTCCTCCTTTCACATTCGTACTCCCATTTTTTAAAGACCTAAAATATCCTACACTTGCAGCAAAGTGTAATGCCAACCTCAATAAATTTAATTCACTTTAAATTAAATGTAAATTTGACAGCATCAAAGCTATTTCTTTTTCGTTGGCTTCATTAATTTTTTTTCTGTCAGTATTTCGTTATTTATTTTATTGTTACTTGAGATTGTAGTTTGGTGGTTCTGTTTTTTTTTGATTGAACTTCGTGAATTTGTATGTGTAGTTCAATAAAATGAAAAGGTTTGCTGAATTAATGCTTGAAATATTGTTATTCTTTGTAAGAATAATTCAAAGTAATACTACGTGTCTACCTAAAGATAATTCGGATTAAAAAGAGTAGATTAAAAATTAATCTTGAAGTGTTTTCACCAGAGAAAAAAAGATCAGTTTGACGTTTTCACTCTGAATTGCCATTCAAAAGTCGATATGAATAATTGCAAACAAGGATTTTTCTCCGGCAACACTGGCAAGAATCTTTTTTATTAAAGTATATAGAGAATGGTCACCAGTGTTGCCGGGGAAAAATATAAGAAGGTAGTACTGCAGCCAAAAATGGGGAGTATTTTGAATCAGACATTTTGTTGTCTTTAAAAATAAGTGTGTGCACAATTTTTTTCTTAAACTTTATTTAGAAAAAAAAAATCATCAAAAATAAATTCAGTAAAAAAAATACATAAATAAATAAATTATTAAGTATACTTACAAAAGTAAGAAAATATCTCTTCAATTATAACATCTGTCTTATGGCAGATACCTTAATTCATAGTAATATAAGTTTTATAATAAAAATAAGGAACTTAATTGTAATCTGCAAGTGTAAGATATTTTAGGTCTTTAAAAAAATAGGAGTACGAATGTGAAAGGAGGAGTACGGGAGTATGATGGTGTTGAAAGTAGTACAATACTCCTATGGGAGTTTTTTCGGCAACACTGATTGATTACCATCACTTTTCGTTTTTGCAGCGAATTCAATATTCCAACTTTCCAATAGACGTCAGTGCAGTGGTAAGCTGGTATGCAAGCACAAAGAAAAACCGAAAAAAAAACAACAACTTCACACAGCCTACAGCCACAGCCAGAGTGGAAACGATTATTATGAATTATCAGTGCCAGTGTGCAGTGTTGCCAGGAACACCGATTTATCGTAATTCTCCCGATTTTTAGACTTTTTTCTGATACACCGATTTTTGATCTTAATATGACACGTTTCCCCGATTTTCAATGTTTCATAGTATCTGCAATTTATTTATAATTTTATTTATAATTTTACTAAAAATTTGAACACCTTTTAATCTGGCTTTGTCTAACTTAAAATATCAGATCAGAAATTTTTAAAAACTAAAATTTTTGAATTTTTTTTGTGCCAATCGTTTGTGATTCGTTGGTGACTGTTTGTGACAGCAATAAAAAGTGTTGTGACTCGCTAGTTATTAAGTTATTAACAAATCAAAAAAATGTACCAGTTAGCCCTTTTTCTTTTTTTTTTTTTTGAAAACTGTAGTAGTATAGACTTTTTTACACTCAATCTATCAGGAATCGTTTGTGACTTCTGAATATATCAATAAAATCGTTTGTGACAACGTAGTTTTCGAGAAAAATTAGAAAAACTGATTTCAGTTCACCACACTTTCATTTTGTTTATTGCTATGGGCGGAGATATGCATAGGTTAGTACTGGTGTATGTGTACCGTGATTCATGATGCCGAGGTAAGTTATTATGCTTTGAGGTGAGCAACATGCTGCAATGATAACTAAGTATAAAAGATTAATGTCTTCGAAATTGTTCTCGTCGTCAAATAAATAAAAACTCCAAATCGGTTTTTATATAAAAAGTAATTTAATAACAAAATAACCGAACGAATTGACTAATAGTTCCAGAATAAAAATTAATTTGAAAATTTTTCTCAATTAAAATATAAAACAAACAATAAACTACTTGATCAAAATAGTAATAAAAAAAACTAAGTGTAAATCAGCAAAGTAGATAATTAAATTTTCGTAACATCCTCCCCCGCGGTATTGGAGCCAGCATGGTCTTCATTACCATCACGATTAAAATTTAGGATGCATATCTTCACCAATGGTCTCTTGAAAACACCAGTTGAAGTCTTTACTTCAACGACTCTAACTTCGCCATCATCTCCTGAAAAGGTTTTAGTTATAATTCCTTTCGGCCAGCATCCACGGATCATGTTACTTTCAACGACGAGTACGAGGTCACCTACTTTCACTCCTTCGCCTTTGGCTAACCATTTTGTTCTACGGTTGAGTGTTGGTAGGTATTCGGTTCTCCATCGCTTCCAAAATTGATCAGCTAAGTGCTGTGTTGCTCGCCAGTGCTAACGTAGAACCAAATCGGTTTTTGAGAAATTCCCAATAGGTGCTGATGCTGAAGAGCGTCCTATCAAAAAATGGTTTGGCGTAAGAGCTTCTGGTTCATCAGCATGAGTGGGTACATCAATTAATGGTCTTGAGTTGATTAGATGTTCTGCTTCTGTCATCAAGGTATACAGGGTTTCATCAGTCGGATAGTGTTCTTTTAATACAGCTTTCAACGCATTCTTCACTGATCGCACTAAGCGTTCCCAGCATCCTCCCATGTGAGGCGAAGCAGGCGGATTAAAATACCATTTGATTCTGTGAGTCGTCAACTGTCTTCTTATTTCATCTTGGTCAAACTCAGCCAGACTTTTTCCGAGTTCTTTTTCGGCTCCTCGAAAATTGGTTCCATTGTCGGAGAAAATATGTTGTGGACAGCCTCGTCTTGCAACAAATCGTCTTAGAGCCATTATAAATGAGTCAGTAGAGAGATTTGTGACTATCTCTATATGAATGGCACGCAATGTTAAGCATGTAAATAAAACGCCATACCTTTTCTCATGACGTCGTCCTATCTTGATAGTCATCGGCCCAAAGTAGTCTACACCAGTAAAACAAAAGGATGGCATTCCTGCTGTTATACGAGCTGATGGTAGTTGCCCCATTATGGTTGTTGCAGGCTTTGCTCTGTTGTTTATGCAAGTGTTGCATTCGCGTCTCACTTTTTTCAATGTTGGCCTCACTTTGTTGATCCAGTATCGTTGATGTAATTCATTAATTCCCTTTTACGTGATAATGTCTCACTAAGAGTTTTACGTAGTCGTCATTGCCATGAAGTATAACAGGAAATTTGAAGGATTCGTCGCCATCAGATAATTTACAAAGTCTACCATGTAACCGAATAACATTGTCGTCTGTCAATTTATGATACTATTTTTATCGATTTCTTGGTTATGTTGCAGTTGTTGGTACTCTTTGACAAACATTCTTCGCTGTGATTGTCGAATCCATAGAATTTCGGCATCATGAAGTTCGTCCGTTGAGAGTTCTCCGCTGTGATTTTGTTTGAGTACATAATTTCGTATGAAACGTAACACCCAAGCAGTGGCGCGAATAAGCCTCAACCATGATGAAAATCGCTTAACGTCATGTAATTGAAATCTTCTTTCTTCATTAATGGTTCCAACAAATTCGAGTAGTTCGTCATCAACTGGATCTAGTTTATTCTTGGGCCATTTAGATTCATCTAAATATAAGAACTCGGGTCCAGTAAACCAACGATTAGTAGGGCTAAGGTGTTTTAAGCCACTTCTAGTTGCATCGTCAGCTACATTCAATTTTGTTGGAAGCCATCTCCAGTCCTTTGCAGGGGTCAATTCAGATATTTCGCTAAGACGATTAGCGACAAATTGTTAATGTCGAGAGCTACTTGATTGGATCCAATACCAAACTGTTGCAGAATCAGTCCAATAAAAAATTCTATCAAATTTTCGGTCTAGCTCGTGTTGCAGGTGACTAGTCAGTCTTGCTCCTAGTAACGCAGCTTGGAGCTCTAGTCTCGGAATCGTCATGATGGGTTTGGAAGGTTTTACTTTTGCCTTGGCTGCTACGAAAGAAACAGAAAGATTATTTTCGGTCAATGTTCTAACGTAAACAACTGCAGACTAAGCTTCATCGCTGGCATCCACGAAACAGTGTAGTTCAACTTTCGGTCCATCTAGGTAGGAGTCAGAGAAACATCTTGGAATTCGCACGCAGTGAATTTGTTGTAAGTTCTTTAACCACTGCTTCCATTCAGCATCTAACTCAGCACTTAGTTCGTCATCCCAGTCAATTGATGTCTTCCAGATTTTTTGAAGAATGATTTTCCCAACAATTACAAAGTGGGCGATGAAACCAAGTGGATCAAAAACTGACATTATAATTTGTAATGCCTCTCGCTTGGTCGGTGCTCTTTGTCCACTTAAAAGAGTTGAGTCAAGTTTCGAAAAATTTGTGTTGAAAGTGAAGACGTCTTCTGCGGTGTCCCAAACTATTCCTAACACTCGACTTATGTGCATACTCTTATCAATGTTTATTTGTTCAGTCTTTGTGACGGGCAGGAGATGCTTCGGAATAGATTTGTTTACCTGCGCTGACGTAGAATACCAGTTTCTTAGCTCGAAACCACCACAACCATGAACATAGATGTTGTCTTTGATGATTAAGATAGCCTCATTTTCATTTCTCGCTGTTCCTAGGTAGTCGTCCATATAATGGTTTCTCTTGATAGCACTTACTGCATTTGGATACTCAGCAACAAATTCGTCTGCATTCTTATCTTTGACATAGATGGCAGCGCATGGTGAACAGGTAGCTCCAAAAGTCATTGCAGTCATTTTGTATGTCTTTGGTTCACTTTGTCTCTTATCACCACGCCAAAGTATTAGCTGACTGTAGCAATCGTCATCTCGAATCTGCACACGATGAAACATTTCTTTGATATCGGCAGTGAATCCGATAGATCCCTGTCGAAATCGAAGAATAACCCCAGGTAATGACTTCAGCATATCCGGTCCTTGTAGAAGCATGTCGTTCAATGATGTACCATTGCATTTTGCTGCAGCGTCAAACACAATTCTGACTTTTCCCGGTTTGTTTGGGTTAACAACAGGAAAGTGCGGAAGAAACTATTGTCTGCCTTCTGGATTCTTCAGGATTGTCATCTCTTCGAGATAGCCTTTTTGGATATACTCACTGATGTTAGATTGGATAGCTGATTTTAGGACGTCGTCTTTATCCAGTCTCTTTTCGAGCATGAGTAACAGTTTGAAAGCCATCTTTTTGCTACCTGAAGGAAGAGGCATGTTGTCATATTTCCATAAAAGTCCAGATTCCCATCGATCTTCAGAAACTCGCTTTGTGGTCTTCGCCAAAATCTGCAACGCTCTGTCGTCATCACGGGATTTTTCGATGTTCGTCTTTGTTGCAGCTATGCCGTCCAATTCCCAAAAGGACTTGACTAAGTCATGAAGTTCAACATCCTCTGAATTCGAAATGACATTTGCAACTAGAGCCTTCTTGTCGTGATTATAACTAGATCCATCATTGCCGCTTATCGTCCAACCCAGCCATGTCTTGCTGGCTATAGGCGAGTTCCATTTGTCATGTATGAGTTGCCTTGTTGATGACAGCAGTCCGTTGTTTTCACCAATGAGGATTGTCGGTTGGCCATTTTCAAAGCTTTCTAAGTCGATTTGATTCAGATATGGGTACTTTTCAGTTATATTCTTCTTGTTAACTGTTTGGCGAATTAGAGGTAATTCCTTAACGGTCCTGACATCTCGTAGTTTGTAGAACTTAGCTCCATTAAATGTACCTTTGATGGATGTCGAGAAGCATTTTGAGTCCAATTCTTCAGCAGACTCTCCATTGAACCATTTAACGGTAAGAGGTGAATGGGTTCCGGTCACCTTTAACTTCTCTGCTATGTCGCTTCTCATCAAAGTAAGACTCGCTCCAGAATCCAGCATAGCTAATGTCTTGACTTCAATGTCACCATTTTTGAGATAGACTGGTAGAATTCTTAAATTGGTTGGGACATCAGCCGAACAGCTTTGGGTACATAGTTCACTAGGTTGATTTTGTGGTGAAGTTCTATTGGAGTGTAACAAATAATGGTGCTGCTTCTTGCATTTGTCTACATTGCACGATACTTTCTTGCGACACGCTTGCAGTGAATGATTTTCATTTAAACAAGAAAAGCAAAGGGAAGCTTTTGTAACAAACTTCCATCTTTCGTCTACGTTCATCTCAAAAAATTTCTTACATCTTGCAACAGATTTGCAATTCGATGAACAAACCTTGCACTTTATGATCTCGTCCGTTTTGATAGCTGTGTTTAATCTTGGTGTCCGTTTTGTATCTCCTCTTGATGTAGACGGTGATGAATCTGGTTGCACACGAAGAGAGGCAGCATGTGACTTTCTATCCAACCAGTCAGATAAGTTCCTCAGATTGTAAGAATCCTTTTCGTATATGAAATCTGACCACATAATGTGTAACGTTGGTGGCAATTTCTTTTCCAGGTCTTGAATAAGCTGTGGATTGGACAAATACTCATTTTTGTTAAGAAGCTCTATCATACCAGTGAGGTTTTCTACTGCCGTAGCAAATTTGATGATCGTCATCGGCTTTTCTTCTTTAGGAGGTGAAATATCCTTTGTCTTCAAGATCAACGAGTTGATGATGTAGTCTGGTCGTCCAAAACGTCTCTCCAAGATTATCGTGATTTTTTCGGCACTATCTGGTGAAATGAGGAGGGATCGAACAGCATCTAGCGCTTCGTCCTTCAAAGCTACACGAAGTCGGGTCACATTTTCGTTGCTTGTGAATTTGCACATGTCTGTTGTTCGATGGTACTCATTTTTAAACAGCAACTAGTCTTCAGGATTTCCTCCGAATTTTGGTAGGTCCATTTAGGTTTGTCTTGCCATAAAAGTTGACATCATTTCCATGTAAGGTGGCTTAAGATCTTTGTCACCGGTACATGAAGTCTCACTTTCCCTTGTTGATGGTTTCTTCATCTTCTTCACAGGATTTTCTTTCGTATCTAGAGATCCTTTGGACTTCAACCTATGGAGCTTTAAAGACAATTTTCTCATCTCTTCGGATAGTTTGAATATTGTGTCGTTGGTGTTGTCTTCCACTTGGAGGCCATTCTCTTCCCCGTTGTCTTCTGATTGGTCATCAGAAAAATAAACCTGATTTTCTTCATCAGCTGTAAGCGTATTGTCTCCAGTACGTTCGGTAACTTTTTCAGGTTCTTGATTTTCATCATCATTTCCATGAAGTGATATACAAGATACACTTTTCCTGATTGGAATATCATTGTCTTGGCCATACCGTTTGGGTGGAATTCCCTTCGATGTCCTTGCGCTTGTCCTGCTAGCTGACATTTTCCAAAGTGCTGTATTCTTCTGGTTCTGAAGGACCACGATGTCTTCGAAATTGTTCTCGTCGTCAAATAAATAAAAACTCCAAGTCGGTTTTTATATAAAAAGTAATTTAATAACAAAATAACCGAACGAATTGACTAATAGTTCCAGAATAAAAATTAATTTGAAAATTTTTCTCAATTAAAATATAAAACAAACAATAAACTACTTGATCAAAATAGTAATAAAAAAAACTAAGTGTAAATCAGCAAAGTAGATAATTAAATTTTCGTAACAATTAATTTTTAAAATAAAACAGTGTTGTTTCCACTTCAAAGATGGGAAATGGATTTTGAATTATGAATTTATTAACAAAAAAAAAGGCTCTAGCCATAGAGCTTGTATAATGTTTTACTTCATTAGATTGAAATTTTTTTCAACAAATTTCGAATTTACCAATAAAATCGTTTGTGGCTACCTAGTTTGTTTGTGACAGCCTATTTTCCGAAAACTCGTTTTTCAATGGAATTAGTATAAATTTAAACCAGCCATTACGAGTTTTTGGAAAATAGGCTGTCACAAACAAACTTGGTTGTCCCAAACGATTTCTTTGCTAAATTCCAATTAAATAAACAATTTTCAAGATAATGATTACAAATTTAAACCAGCCATTATTTTTTTTTTTTTTATTCCTTAGATTATAGTGGTTCATATGAACATATCTGAAAATCCTAGAAACTTCCTCCTTGTATTTATGCAAAAATAAAAAAATACGAGTATGTAACTGTGTAGGTATAAAAATACGAGTATGTAACTGTGTAGGTGTAAATAGAAACAAAAAGGAGACAAAAAAGTACATATTACAGTAATGACAGAGTATTCTGGCTGGCAGGCTGGCGCTTTGCAAACTGTTGATTTGCAAACCCATGCTTTCATTTTATTGTATGATGTTGGATCTGGATGATGACTTATATAAAGGTTGAAAAACATTTACGAATACCAAAAAGTTTTCAACCTTTATGAAAATATCGTTGTATGGCAGCTACCCGCTATATATATGGTCCAGTGTATTTAAAAGCAGTTTGTTACACGATACAATTTATAAAGAAAAATAATCGCAGACCATATCATGGACATGGTCATGAACTGGACATGAACATGCAATATGCACCATGATACATGGATGCAAGAAGCCAGAAGCATTTTCAACATGCCAAATGCAACACGCAAAATACAACATGCAACATGCTATATACAACATGCGACAGGCAACATGCACCTTGCCACGTGACACATAAAACATGCAACATTGTTACACGATACAATGTGCACGCAAATGTGTGGTATGCGTCCAAGCAAACGTGTGCGTGCACGCAAACGTATGCGTCCACGCAAACGTGTGCGTGCACGCAAACGTATGCGTCGTAGGAGGTTTAAGTCAATAAGCTCTAATTTATTGAAACGACTATTAGCTCAATCACATTTTTAGAATGAATTTGTTCAACATTTTCCGATTAAGTTTGCATCAAATTTAAGTCATCCCTGATCTTTTTTGTTTGGAACACACCATCTTCAGAATTGGGTACAAGCACAGCCGCATTTGTAGGCTCTCATCTTCGTGTATAGTACTTCTATTGTTGTTTTTTGTCAATTAATCTCTTATGTCTGGCTTAATGAATATGTCTGGCTTAATGAAGTATTTTAAAATCTTAATATTAAAGACTAGTTGGTTGCAGGACCACAAAGGCGCCCGTCGAACATATAATGTTAGTCAGGGCTGAGTGCAAATATGTATAAAATTTAGTTGACAAACTAAAAAAAGTTATTTTTTATTTTTTGTAAAAACGTTAATTTTTTTTGTAGAAAAGCATTTTTTTTTTTAGAAATAAGTTATTAATTTTTTTGTACAAAAGTTATTTTTTTTTTGTAGGAAAGTTACATTTATTATTATATACGTAATAGTAAATAGGTTCAAAACTTTTGGAAATTCTACTGCGGTAGGTACCTATCCTGTGTGCTTTTCCTACCCACAACACTCTGTAAACACGCACTGTGACTGTAAACAACATACCAACCGAAAATTCGATACTCAGCTGTACTGTTGGCGTTTTTCTTTTTTAACTCTGAGCAGATGACGAAACTGTCAAACGAAAATTCTATGTTTTTTTTTTAAGCTCAGACATATCAGAGCTCAAAAAGTGCGTTTCTTTTTTCCATCTGAGCTAGCTCAGAGCTTAATCGATTAGCTTAGAATAAAATGACCGAGCAAATCGAGCGAAACGCTGAGCGAAGCCAACTTCTATTTTTTTCAGTGATTTGACAGACGAAAGAAATACAAAAAATTAAAAATGGATTCCCAGGACAGTCGCCCGTCTAAATCAGGTAAACAAAAATGTATTATAGTAACACACCTATGAAATGTCAGTTCAGTGCTCAAATGTGTTTCATAAATAAGTCTGAGGGCTCTGATCATAATCTGCTCAGAGCTCTGCTCTGATCGCTCAGCCTCTGCTCAGAGGTTTATTTAGAGCCAAAAATGAAAACCGCCATGTAGTAGTACTCTGCCTGCAGTCAATAAAAGACCTACAAACATATAGCTCATTATTTCTGTCATATTTTATTTTTCATTCTTTCATTCTCTTCTTTGGTAGCACAAGGAAATTGAACAAGCACGACACATCGACCCAACCAACAATTCGATACCCTGCGATGTTCATTTTAATTTTGTTGGTAGCTTCTGTGGTAACACCAACCACATTTTTGGCAAAATGCCCCTACTACGCTTAAGTTCATTTTCATTTGTATTCATTTGTACTTTATTAATTTTGGTAACACCATAATTTGTGCAAAACGAGCCTATTTTCAATGTTAAAAAACATTCAGAAAAAATTGACAAAAAGCTAATCTTTGTCATGAGTTGTAAGGTTAAAAAAATGTCCCCGATTTACACCGATTTCTAATGTGGTAATCTCCCGATTTCAGAAAATATTTTCTGGCAACACTGCCAGTGTGCTTTGGGCATGCAATGAGGACGGTTATGGTGGAACGTGCGATATTTTGCAGGGCATTACAACAACAATTCATATACGTTGTTCAGTAGGTAAGAATCTTTTTTATTAAAGTACCTATTATATAGAGAATGGTCGAATTTCGACCCCTGGGCGGGACTAGTATATATTAAACTCTCTGGTGCTATATTTTTGTTGCTATACAGCGTTAAAGTCAGCAAAAAGCTGCAAACAACAGAGTAGTTTTGAAGCGCTAAACTGACAGAAATAAAAAATGTCCAATTCTACTATAAAGGTGGACTCAGATACTCTAGGCAGGGAATTGCGAAATGAAATATTGAAACCCTATTCAAATCGGTCTGATAGGTTCGGCATGAGAGGTTATGTTAATTAAGTGCGTAACAGGCTTTTCTATTTAAATAGACTCCCTTCCAGGCCCATGTTGGTGTTCATCCCTTGAGTGTGCGCAAATTATAAAAAAAAATCCATTGCATCTTTACACAAGGTCTCAAATACTTCAGGATTTATACGGAAATGTTCCCTAAAAGTTCTATCCGAGAACCTTGGAACATTTCATCCTCGCTTTCAGTCTTCATCCTCGCTTTCACCGAAAAATAACTCAAATGCTTTCTTCACTATTATTAGTTTATCCATTTTATTTTTACTTGTTACTTGTTTTCTGTTTTTTTTTTTTTTTTTTTTTTTTTTGTTAAATAATATACCAACTGTGACAGCTGGTGAAGCGTGTTTCTTTAAATAAATCTGAACTCTCAGAGCAGAGCACGCTCAGTTCAGAGATCGCTCATAGTGTTCAGACCCTTTTCAGAGCTCTACTCTGAACTAAAAACGAAAAACGCACATTGTAACTTAAATCTAATCGGTAGAACAATGCGTTATGTTAATGACGTTATTGAAAATGTTGCGACAAAGCTGCAACGAGAGTGTCAATGAGGACAAGACGACTTAAGTAAAGAATCACCTAACATCTTTATCTAAACAAAAATAAAACACTTATTAATTTTTAGAACCACATTATGTATAATATATGTGGTTCTAAAAATTAACAAGTGTTTTATTTTTGTTTTAATAATGACATCAAAGTTTCACCAAGTGCCTTTCAAAAACTACATAGAGTCAATCAAATTTATATAAACGTTTCCATAGACCAACTTTTAATATTATAAATGTCAGGTATTTATTTATACCCACCCTGAAATCGAACACAGAAAAACTCTTGCCAATCGATGATTTTATGGGTTAAAAAACCATGTTTTGAGCATCTATTCTTAAGTATCCTTGAAATTGAGTGCACTCGGAATAGGTATTGGTTTGAGACCTTTATGACTTAATACCAGTGTCCTTAAGTGGAATCTATCCACTCTTGGGAAGGAACCAAAGGCGCATGAGAAATACTGTCATGTCACTTCACGTCATGTAGATGCGATTTGTTCTTAACAATAAATTACTTAGAGCATACCTATACTATACCCTTCATTATTGTTCTGTGGCGTTTACTGAGATTTGATGAAATACAAACCTTCTCTTCCTGATAAATTTTATAGGTATTCTTCGTAGGTATATATGATTCCAATCCCTAATCACTATCCCATGTCTCATCTTAAGTGAACCTAACTCCACCAGACAATGACATTTTCTCGTTTTATCCTTACTCTCTAATCTCAAGTAATTAAATTGTACCAAAACTGATAACGGAAGCCATGTTAATCAACAAGCCTCCTCGTTGTACTCGTATATCGTAGCTTGTAGCTCCTTTCAACCGCCTTCCTGATGAATATGCCTGCATTCTTGTGGCTTATGATTTGTATATTCTATTCTATATAATGGATATGGAAGTGGAAAGTTCTATTCAATGGAATTACAACTCTATAGGGATAAGTTCTCTCAACTCTCAATCGTTTGGAAATTAATTAAATCCGTTTACAGTTGAATCCATAAAAGAATTTTTGTAGCCAGATTAGGATATAAGGTATAGGTATAGGCTAGGCTATGATGATATGGACGTCAATTATGTAGCTACCATTAAATTTGAGGAAGATGTTAAGTAATTAAATTTCATGCAATATTATGGCTTCGAAACAAGAGAATCTAGCTCGACATAAATATTATAGAACACCTTAAAATTTTGTATACATAAACCAATATACCCTTATAATGACCATCTTTAGTTCACAATAGATACACGCATATATCGGTATAGTTCATTATATAAAAACTGATCGCCATCCTTTGACTAGGTTTTTACATGCGATATACGTAGTATAGGGCAAGTTTAGGATAAGTGCAAAAAAAAAATTCGAGATAATAGGTTTCCCTAACATTACGATGATAGAGAACGTGAAAAAAGTGGGTCTCGCAATTCTGTCTGTCTGTCTGTCCGTCTGTGTGTCCGTCTGTTTGTCCGTCTGTTTGTCCGTCTGTACTTCGACCTGCAGCCTAAACGGCTGAAGCGATTTTCTTCAAACCTTAGACTTAAGGTCCTTTGGTGATTCCCTAGAGGGGAAATTAAAATTTTTTTTTAGCATTACTACAATTAATATTTTGGTAGAAAAAAAAAAATGTTATTGTTATTCTTGTACTATTCGTACTAGAATGTCAGCTTATTAGGCTTGACCATTGTTTATTCCGTCAATTTCATTGAATTTTTGAACAACAACAACAACTTAAAGGCGCTACCACCAATTGTTTGGCTGGAGATATAGCTATTTCGTGGTTTGCCACTTTTGCACTCATCAGTCTCCTTTTTGTGGTGCTGAGCTTTAATCCAATTTTATTTGAAAAACTTTTTATGCACACCATAGGATTCGAACCTACGCATATCAGATTTGATCAGTCTTAGCAGTCGTGTGCACTCGTGTCTGGTTCGTTACCGATCTTCCAACCTCTCCCTCTTTGATACGTACTGCGAATTGTAGTCTATCGAAATAAGGTATGGAGAAAAATGGAGGCGGAACAAGACAGCATACTTAAAGGCGCTTATAAAAATGCTGATGCTCCAAATGCATTTGATAAACAAATAACACATCTCGACCTGTGACGTCAGTGGTCTAAAGCGGTGGAGTGCGTAGTGCACACGACTGCTAAGACTGAGCAAATCTGATATGCGTAGGTTCGAATCCTATGGTGTGCATAAAAAGTTTTTCAAATAAAATTGGATTAAAGCTCAGCACCACAAAAAGGAGACTGATGAGTGCAAAAGTGGCAAAGCACGAAATAGCTATATCTCCAGCCAAACAATTGGTGGTAGCGCCTTTAAGTTGTTGTTCAAAAATTCAATGAAAAAAAAAATGTGTGTAACGGTTATTAACGGTACCTGTCATAGAACTGACATTTTGGTTTTAAAATTTATCGTTAACGGCTTCACCGATTTCAACCAAATTTTGTATGTAAACGGTCCTTTACAATTTTAACAACTTTGCATTTAAAAATATTGATTTTTTTTTTGAAAATTCAATTTCAATGAATATTTTTTTTATTTTGGTTAAAATTTTATTTTATTTAATTCTAAAAGTTGGCATACCAAATTTTATTTTTAAAAATTTTCATGAATTTTTATATATAAAAAATTAAGTTTTAAGAAAACCGCTTTAACGATTTTTGAAATTTTTTTTTCATAAATTCATATTTATCAAACAGAATCAGATAGCATACTTTTTTTTGAGCTTAAATTATAGTAATAATTTATATTTTAAATTGATTGTGATGTATTTGCTGAGCAAGAAATAGTAAAACACGTGTGGTTTCAGCTAGTGGTTAATATGGAATGTTTAATTACTTAAATTATACAATAGATAAAGAATAGGAAGTAAAAGAAAATGAAAGAGAAGTAAGAACGTTTTGGTTATGCCAGACCTTCATTATTTTGGCAATACCCAACATTGATTTTAAAACTTTTTTTAATGCTATCATAATGTTATAGAACCACTATAAATGTACATTGTCAATTTTTAACTACGTTCAAGTTGTTAGCTACGAGAGCAAGTTTGTGCGATCCAGTCGTGCCCATTTTGTTTGTATTACACCCACAATCACAAAAGACCTTGCCCAATACATTAAAATTGATCATGGCAGAGCAATAATGTTAAGTCGAAATTTAAAGCGAAAATTTTCGTTGCGTTTTTCGTTCTGCAGTACGATGTTTGACAAGTGAATTGATATAATTATACCTAGATTGTTGGAGAAACTCTCCACTCTCTTTTCTCACAGAATTAATTGCCAGGTTAATAAATAATTGTTTGCGGGAAATGGGATTGCTTGTGTTGGTAGCCTTGGATATAGAAGGGGGAACCAGGGGTCGTGAGCCCCAGGCGGCAACTTACAAGGGCGCCAAATGTGAGAACTGCAGCCACTTTTCAATAGACCTTTTTTGTAAATAACGATTAAAATATTTTAAGTACCTGGACACATGTGTGCAAAATTATAACGAAGTTGTTTTTGGCCATTAACGAGATATGCAGGAGTAATGTCAAGAAAAATTTGGTGAACTTATGTACAGCAATAAAAAATCGTTGTATGGCAGGCAGCTACTCGTTTTAGAAGGTTCAATGCATTTCCCAGCAGTTTGTTACACAATAAAATTTAAAAAGTAATTATCAAAGACCATATATCAAGCTCATGCACATGGAGATGCAACATGCAATATATGCAACATGAAACATGCAACCTGCAAAAGGTAACATGCAACGCATGCAACATGCAACATATGAAACATGGGGGAGAGTACGATAACTTATGCGCCAAAAATTGATAACCGTCTTTTGTAGAAGGGTAAAAAACAAGCTCGTTTTTTTTCAGAGGGGGGTCTATCTCACCGCGTTTAGGAGGTAAGGGCATTTTAGAAAAAAATTACTTAAAATGAAAAAAAAAATATTAAAAAACAACAGCATTACTTACAATAAAGCACTATACCGGTTTTGAAAGCCAGAAATCAGTTCTTAAATCCTAGACTTAAATTAAATTATTTGTACTAATATTTTCTTAAAAATTTGCTTGCAAACTCAAAATTTTGAAAAATAAAATGAAAGAAGTTAAGACCAATTTCTTTTCAAAATTTTTTAAACAAAGTGCTAAATTGGAATTTTGTTATCAATGCTTATATCAATTCTGAATCGAACACAAAAAACCAAATAGTTTTATGACTTCTAGTTTTTAAGAAAATTGAAAATTACTTGAACTACTTTTTTATGAGATTTTTTTTTTTTTTTGGTAAGTACGATAAATACGGCGGGTGCAGAAAAATTATAACAGATTTTTATAGGGGTGTTTAATACAATATTTTCTTAATATAGGAGGGGTCTATGTCACTCCGTTCAGGCAGGAAGGCCAACTTTCTAAGAAATGACTTAAAATAAAAAAAAAGATCTAAAAACAACGGCAACACTTACAATGCTAAAATTATAGGTTTTCTGAAAGCAAGACTACTTTCATACAAAGGAAACTGAGTTGAGGGCAACTAGGAGTTTGTAGGCGAGAAGGGCGTAAGAGAAAAAAAATATCTCCCCTCTCACCCTTCTCGCCAACAAACTATCTAGTTTCTGGCAACTCAGTTTCCTTGTGTGAAAGCGGTCCACGAAACTTGTTCTTTTATCATTTGTCTCAACCTAGTTATTTGTTTATAGTTTTGGTTAAACGACCGCTGTAGCTAATGTGAACACTATAGTTGAACGCGTGATAACTATGTCTGAAAATTTGGATTTTAGTGTTTTTTCTTAATTTTTATGTGAGATTAATGGAGATTGGTTTGAAAAAGAAGTAAACCCACAAAAGGAAGGGGAAAAAATTAATTTCCTTCGCTGAAAATGGTGTGAAAAGTTAAATCTGCGCCGTGTTTGCTTTCTGAAAATTTATTTACAAATGAAGTTGATGAGGCGGTCGTTGAATGTGAACGCTAGCAACACGACTCAGGTTGATCAACTTGTCGATGAGTGTGAACCCCCTTCATAGGAATAAATATTTTCAAAGTCAATCATTTCTTTGAAAGTCAAACATTGCTTTGAAATAAACGTTTAATAAAATTAAAATTACTTTAGAGCCGATTTTTCAATAGTTAGTTAGAGTTAGTTATTTACTAGAAAAATAAAGTTATTTGGCTCTTTAACCGTTCGATCAAGCTGATGTCACACACCATGAAGATCGTTGAGCTGATATTGGATGGCCGCCTACGAAAAACAATACTGCTATCTAACGACCAGTGCGGGTTTGTTTCGGGTAAATCAACCACAGATGCTATTCAGAGTATAAGAATCAGAATGGAAAAAAATCGGGATTCGTCGAGAGATTTGCATATTGTATTGGTTGATTTTGAAAAAGCATTCGACAGACAACCACGAGATCTGATATGGGTTGCACTTAGGCAACGAGGAGTTCCGGAAGTCTACGTGCGGACGATCATTAGACATGTACGAGCAAGTTAAAACAAAGTTAAAATGCTCCGCAGGATTCACCGAAGAGTTCCCAATTAGAGTAGGTGTGCACCAGGGAAGCGTCTTGAGTCCTTTGCTCTTTATTACTGTTCTTGACTTTCTGCTTGAGGATAAGGTGACGGACCCCAAAGTGAATCAGTTATTCTTTGCTGACGATGGAGCCATCATAAGTGAAGATCCTTGGTCCTTGCAACGAGCACTTGATGTATGGGTGGATGTACTGGAGGGAAATGGATGCCGCATAAGCGCGAAAAAGACCGATTACCTATCCTGTCCATTTTCTAATCCACACAGGCCTATTCGGACATCTATTTGAATGGAACAAGCGCGAAAAGTTTAAATACCTTGGATCAGTGATCAATAACGAAGGATCTTGTGATGACGACATCAAACATCGCGTAAGCGTAGGGTGGATGAAGTGGCGGAAAAACTCTGCCATCTTCTGTGATAGAAAAATAGTTGTTCGTCCAGCGCTTACATACGGTTCACAGTGTTGGACAATGTACAAGAAGTATGAGAGTAAATTGACGGCAGCTGAAATGAAGATGTTTCGCATGACAGCAGGAGTGACAAAGCGCGATCGAATAAGAAGCAAGAGAATCCGAGGAAGCCTACACGTCAAAAATACCATCTTGGACAAAATACAGCAGTTGAAAAGGCAATAGCACAAGACATTCCAAAACTATGGGGGAAGAAAGGTAGGCGCAAAAACTTCTGGGTGGTAAAACAAATGCAACGACACCCGCATTTAGTTGTCCTCAGACATGGAACAATTCAAAAGCGAGAGACCTGTCGACGTTTTCTGAGGTCAACCTGCTGAACCCCACAAGTGGAACCTTAGGCAAAGCAGTTGAGTGGGAGAGTTGTGGTCCCCCTCGAGATCATGACGATCGCCGGATAAATGAAGAAGAAGAATTTGGCTCTTTAACAATCGGATAGCAAAATTGAATTTTCCAATTGAGAAAAAATAATCTATAGACTGTGTTCACATTGGACTGACTCTTCCGACTATTTTTGACTTCTCTAAAATGTATCTCACTCAAACTTCATAATTAGAAAGAGAGAAAAGTAGTCAAGTTTGCCTTATCTGACTATTGAAAAATTGGCCCTTAGAAATGTTCGATATACAAAAACAAAAATATCAAAAACATATACAAACATAAATGAAAGTGACATTCAAATTATAATATTCCATATATTATTTTTTTCTCAATTGAAACATTCAATTTTGCTCTCCGATTGTTAAAAAGCCAAATAACTTTATTCTTCCAGTAAATAACCGACTCTTTAACTGACTTCAAAAATTAGCTCTTTTTTCTTGAATTTTTACTTTTTGGTGTTTTTTCTCAGAAGATAAGTTCAAAGTTTCTTTAAATACAGATTTTTTAAATGCAAAAGAAACTTTACATACACCCAATCTCGCACCTTTCCCAAATCCGGCGTTAGGCAATAACGCCCACGGAAGAAATACCCAAATCGATTTATAATTATCGTCCAAAAAAACCTCTGAACAATTTTTGGTTGTAACTTTGTTTTCAGTTTTGGGTGTTCGTTCTATTGTTTACAATCTTTATCTATAGATGAAACATCGCCCAAAATTTTAAACTGAAGTTGAAAACTTGAAATAAGGCCTAAAAAAGGAAATATTTTCAAAATCAATTTGAAAATAATGAAGTAACGACCAAATGCAAGGAAATATCACCCAAAGCCAAAGTCTTGTTGGTGGGTATTTTGCTGAAACAATTTTGATGAAGCTACTGCTGTCCAAGAAAACTGTTTACATTGGCGCCTGCCTGGTGACTGAGCATACCCTGAACGCAGCAATGGAGTGGCTTGAGCGAGACAGATGACCCAAAAAGGCAGTTTAAATCCTTGAACATGCGAAGCGGGCAAACTAAGATACTCTGGTTAAGGAAAACTATTTAAATTTTGTTTGGAAAAATCTTAAAATTTTACAAAAATTATTTCTTTTTCTTCATAAATCTTATGATAATGATAAAAGGTACACAAATCACTTTAATAAATCAATTAATCCAGTCACAGTTTTTAAATTCACTCAAATAATTATACAATAGTTTATTTAATTTGTTCTTAATTCTACCCAAGAAGTACTTTTCGCATCAAATAACCGCTAGCACCAGCTTCTGATGATCTTTGTTGTGTTTCTGGCTGGATGCACTTTGATGAACAAAGATACTGCAATAAAGGTACACGATACTTTCCACAAAAATCTACAAATTTAATATGCTCCACTCGATTATCGAAGAAAACGCCTTTGCAATTTGGGTTCACACAGCAATTCGCACTATTAAGGTATTCCAATAGGGTATGTGGTAAGTCTTCTGGTCCGTATTTAGTTGTGGTTGCTTTAACAGCTCTGGCAGACAGTTCCATTAAAGAAGGCGGGTTAATGGCCATTTCCTGAACAAATCTCACCACTAATGGATTATCACGAAGACTGAGCTAGAAGGTGAAAAATATTTTAATTAATAAATTATGATTTTTACCGTGCCGTTTTCCATTGGTTTTACTCAGGGTTGCACTTATTGTGAAATCTAATGAAACAGTGCAAATTGCTTCTACTCAAAGTAACACTGTTATTAATGCTTCTTGAGTGGATTCTGACTTGAAATCGATGAGCGAATTTCTCTTCCCAGAATTGTCAAAAGCGTATTTTTGTGTCTTTTTGATTCCGAAAGCGGACGTTCAATGGAAAATGGCATACAATTTGAGGTTACCTCTGTTAAGTTCTTAAGAGCCACAATATCCTTTGGCAAGTGTCGAAGCCGATTCTTATGCAATAATAAAGACTTAAGATTTTTTAAACGAGCAATACTTGTGGGAAGGCTTTCGATTATATTATCACTTAGAACCAATGCTTGTAGTTGGCCAAGGCATCCAACAGTGTCTGGGACATCACTGAGCAAATTTCCACCCATAAATAGTATCTGTAAACTATACAATGTGTAAGGTTATATTTATATATATATTATATTTTTAATTAAACATACATATATGTATATGACAATTTTTAAAAACAAATTTATTTTTAACAGAACTAAAATTCTGTATCTTTCATTAAAATCGCATGCAAGTATTCATTATAGGTAGTTTGCAAAACTTATAAGACTTACTGGGATTCTTAAATCGAAATTGAAATGATTTTCTTCAAACGTTATACTTAATCAGCCGTATTCATTAGAATCCGCTGAACAGATGAATAGTTATGCACTGCATAAGGATTTATGTAGCCACTATACAACGTTGCATAAATTGTTATGCATAAAATATTTTTCAACCCATTATAGTTATAATGAGCTTGCGTCAAAATTAGTACTATAAAGGAGGAATCTAGTACGTTTTACTTTCAAAACTGACAAAGGAGACCCAGCTGTGTGTGAAAAATCAATAGAAGTAATTCTGCTGGCGATTGGATTCTTTCTGGTTTCTTATTCATTTCTTTTCTTTCCTGATGGAGAATCTTTAAATTTTGCACATTTATTAAGCAGCTTCTATAAAATAAAGTGTACAAAAAAATATTCTTTATTTTTTTAAACAATATCCCAACAAAAATGTACAGTAAATTAACAAAACCAACATTACTAATTGCTGTATTAAATTTTATAAAATATTTTGAAAGTGAGATTTCAACACCTCAAAGATTGCAAAAATAAGCGCCCCCCCACATCTGTCTACATTATTGCTATGTGTGAGTCAAAGTGACATTTCGATACTAAACAACCCTTATGTTGGCTCTATACAACCTCCAAACGCGTTTAGCTTATGTTGCTTCTATTCAACGTTGCATAAGTTTATGAATAAGGTTTTTGCTTTCAGAGGCATTATAAAGAGTGCATAGCGCTATGCACTCGCTATAATTCGTTTATGCATAAGGCTGAATGTGTTTAGGGGATGCTTATAGGAGAAATTGATATTTTTTTTTTCGCTCCAAAAAATAATGGTACCTGCCATACCAGCTACCAGCAATATACAAACAATTATTTATCTCAAAAACGGCTCTAAGGGTTTTGAGAACAAAATTCAGAATTACTACTACAAATATGGTATGGTAAATTTTTTGGTAAAAACAAATTTACCAATAGCGTTTTTTAACGCTACCTTTCAAAGAACTATTCAAATCAAATTACTCGTTACCGCCTCAACCAGTTTCAACCCAATTCCTGATAAAGTAGGTCCTTTTCAATCTTATTGAATGAATAAAATTTTTAAAAATCATTTAAGTGGCATAAATATTTAGAGAAATATTAAAGTGCGGCAACCCTGAGTGAGTTTTTGCAGAAGCCCGTAGCGTAATGGTTAGTGCGTTCGACTGTCACGCTGGAGGTCTGTGGTTCGCTTCCCAGCCTCGTCCACCTAAAAACTAAAAAGTTTTTTTTTCAGGGCTACTGCCTCTTGCGAGGAATTGACAAATCCTCCAAGAGTATCACTTGTCACGAATAAGTGCTGCTCGTCTAGCCGTTCGGATTCGGCATAAAAATTGTAGGTCCCTACCATTCCTGTCGACAGGCGCACACAAGAATGGTTGCGAGTTGTTAGTCACTAGGCCTGGTTCTTCATGAGCCGTTGTGCCACCCGATTTATTTTTTATTTTATTTTTCTTCAACCCTGAGTTTTAACCAAGTTCTTGTATAAATCCTGGTACTATCATGCTCATATAGGAGAATTATCTGCATTTTGATGTTAAAAAAAAAAAATACTTTTCAAAAATTCACTTTGCCAAAACCAAAGCTTTAATTAAAAATTAGGCAGATACTTATTGGGGCATATCATAGTCGCAGATAGACACGGGTTTAACTTAATAACAGTTCAAGACAATTTTGGCGCAATGAATACAGACCGATTTTAATTACAATTGTTGGTTTTATATATTTTTATAAGACTTGGCATACTACACAAATATATTCAAATATTTTGAAATGATAAACTTAAAAAAATAGAATCAACGTCCGAAAATTCAACTAAAGCTATGTTTAACTTAGACCCAGGTCTAAAATGACTATGAATACGCCCCATTATCTTTTTATTAATCAGCTTCATAGCAACACAACCTAGCATATATTTCAATAGAACGTCACACTTATTTAAAGTTAATTTTGTCTCAAACATCTATTTCGCCATTTTTGACTTGCAAACGTTCATATTTCGAGTTGTTAATTTTTGACAATTTTTGTTGTCATGTATAACTTTGATGTTTTCAATAAAATCTATCGATTGCAAAAAAAATCATTTCGCTTTGACTCACCGTTTTGAAAATAAGATTTCGACCTTTTAATACGTTCACCATAATTAACCCTATTTAAATTTAAAATTTTAAAAAAATCACGTATTTGAAAATTTTTAAATTAAATTTCCTTTCATAACATTTGTTGAATCTCCTTATTAGTCCGAGAGCTAGTGAACATTTACTCAAAGTGTTTTATACCGCTTTAAATTTTGTGGCCATGCCGTTTGTATCAGTGCAAGCTATATTTCATCGGTCTGGCAGCGATATCGCGGCCCTAACACCACAAAATGCACTTTCAAAGTGCAACAACAAAAATAATCCCTCAAAAAGAGCTTTATACGACTCCAAATTTTCATCACTAATCCATCATCACTAATCCATCGGTCTGGCAGCGATACCGTGGACCTAACACCAGTAAAATATCATTTCAAAATGCATTTTTGTGGTCATTGGTCTGTGTTATTGCTGCCAGACCAATGGATTCTGGTTAGTATAGGCACAAGGCTTTAGTGATAAGAATTTGGAGCCGTAGAAAGCTCTTTTAGAGGGATTATTTTTGTTGTCGCACTTTGAAAGTGCATTTTAGTAGTGTTGGGGCCGCGATATCCCTGCCAGACCGATGAAATGTAGCTTCCACTGATACAAACGACATGGCAACAAAATTTGAAGCGGTATAAATCACTTTGAGTAAATGTTCACCAGCTCTCGGGCTATATGGCTTACCACATAAGCGCAATCAGATAATTGAATAAACGCAAAAATTGATCTTTTAGGCGTGGCAACCCTATGAAGGGCCCATTTTTGTATAGGCAACCCATGCGCAAACTGTTTGTTTGGACACTATCAAAAAAACTGTGTACCTCTTATTTGGTAAAGAGATGAGGGTAGGTCGTCCTATGGTGGGCTCCGCGATTATAAATATGGTTTAGTTTTAAGATATTTTAATATTAATGAAATAATGAACTTCTTTCCGATCGCGCAAGCGTTTCGAATTTTGTCGAATACTGAAAAATTCCTATTTTTACAATATCTTTTTTCTACAGGGTGATTCACGAGCGGTGGTTTTACAAAGAAGCTAGAGCATGTAGGTTGCGTTGAAAAAAAAATCGTATAGGAGAGAGAGTCTATTCCCCTCGTTTAGCCGGGAGGGTAATTTTCTATAAAAAATTACTTTAATTGAAAACAAATTATTGAAAAATAACGGGAACTCCTACTCAAAGCGGATGGTTTTAGGACTTCTCCTTTTCATGATATAAGAAAATAAAGAAACCAACATCTTATTTAAAACAAGAAAGAAACGAGGTTGTTACTAATCAACTGGTTGCTGAAATTCTCATTTAGCCAGATTCTGCTTAGTTTTATGAGAAGTAAGCTAGCGAGTGGAAGTGTTAAAGAGTTGCTTTTGCCAAATTGAAAAGAAAAACGATGAAATCGGAAGTTCTTGTAATAAAAAATAGCAAAATGTCATAAAGTCGTGCAGGTTTTGAGCCCTGGTTAAATTAAGCTTTACCATGCTGAGATTGCTTTTGAAGCCATTATAAGAACTTTCACCTCGTTTGATTATTTAGCAAGTACAACAAACGAACTTTGTCTGGCTAAAAGCTGCACCCGCTACCATTTTCAACTCAAACTCACCACATGAGTGAAAATATGAATTTAAATTCAAAAAGACCGTTAAAGAGAAATATCTCCCGAATCAAGTAGTACCGCTTAAAGAAAGTCTTACCAATACAATTTCTGCTCTGAATCATCAATAATGAGCAAAATAGTTGGAGAAATGAGTGAACTCTTAGACGACAAACTGAAGGATATAGCTATAAGGGATAATTTAAATGGTATTACAAGTTTCGGTCCTAGAACAGGAAAACAAACTACTACGGGAAGAAAAAGAACTCCTAAAATCACAAGATCACGCAATGGAAAGAAGAAGAAGAAGAAGAAGCGAACAGTTCTCTAAAAAGCTAAACATTGGGGTAAGAGGGTTGCGAGCGGAAAACAATAAGGAAGCTAAACAGCAATTTCATTAGGTGTGCCAATCTACACTAAAAATAGCCGTTACTACAAATAGCGCCAGGAAAATCAGTTATGCAAACCAGGATAGTTTAGCCTATTTTAGCTTTCCAGTGTCAAAGATGTTAACTCAGTTTTTTCAACAACGATGAAGATCAAAAATACACAAATTTCAATCAACAAAGATCTCATATTCTTATTTTTCAATTTCATCAAAAAGTTCCTCATTTTCATCTTCATAAAAGAAAAAAATATATATTAATGTGTGCGGGCGTATAAAATTTAATGAGAAAATTGAAAAAAGAAGAAAAAGAAAGTGGGCCAAGGATTGGCTATTGGAAAGGTCATTACATTCGGATATTTATCTGGTTAACAACCGAAAATTGACTGAGTCCGTAGCAGCGTTACCGCTGTGCCACTTTAATGGCACAATGCCACCTTTTTCTTTCTTTAGTCTGTGCCACTTTTTTAGAATTCCTTGTAATTAAAACAAAAACATGACCTTTCCATGCCTTTTTCTATGCCTTTTTATGTTTTATGCATTAAGACCCAAAAATTATCAAGTCAAAACAAGAGTTTACATATTTTCAACTAGTTTCAGTTTTTAATAATTTTACTAAGCGGGTGGCAATGGCACAGTGGATATAGTGTTTGACTGCTAACCTGGACATGTGGGTTCGAGCCCCAGTTTAGGTAGCATTCTTTTCTATGTTCCCCAGTTTCAACTGGATGCCACCCGTGGAATTTCGTGAGATAATTAACATCTCATTCACAATCCACTGTGTCATCAAAAATCTTTCCTTTCCTTCTATTCCTTATAATTAGTGCCGTGCATTGCTTTTAAAAGACCTGAGGTCTTACAGACATATAGTTAAAATTATTATTAAAAAAAAGTTCACACATAGTCTAAGAAAGATAGGATTTGACCGGGGACGAATTAATTTATGAAATTTTATTGCTGGTATCGACGCGACGCGGGATTTTAAACTCAACAACATATCCAAAGTCCCCCAAAATCCCCGCTTTGGCTTTTTGTATAGACGCATTTAAAGAGGTGGAGAGGGCTGGGAGGTGGGAGTTTATCAAGCTAACACAAACTAATCAAATATGACACATGTTTTTAGGGTGCTTTAAAACGCTGACTCTAAAGAGACCAAAGCTGAAAAGATACATGTATCCTGTAGAAAGTTAAAGTCCTTTTTGTGGAATGATTACTTTTTTTCAAGTACCTACAACAAGTAAAATATTACCCAAAACCATTTTAGTATAATGGGATATTAATCATATTTGGTATAAATGTTCCATTTGTCATATTTACCAAGAATCAAAAGAGTACCCAAAAATATCTGTGGGGCAAGGGTATTTTTTTGAGGCCGAGATGTTAGTGCGTCATTATTACCATAACATTTATGAAAAAGTTTTGACAGTTTTGAAATTTGATAAAACTATTAAATATGTCATGGTTTCCTAGCATCAAAAGAGTCCATTAAAATAACTTGATCCAAAGAGAGAGTTTATATTTGACCTGTCCTATACGGAGCAAAATGTTACGTCTTACGAAAAATTGTATTTACGTATAATCGACAGTACATATGACATATGATATGTAAATTGAAGGCATTTTTTAACGCCGAATCTAATAAGAGAAAAATCAATATGATGCAAGCACCCTAAAAAAGTAAGATTAATTTTGAAGCAAAAATGACTGGTTTTTCCGTTAACTAGGTTAAACATTACGTCCCCAAAAAACACCCTTGGACCTTAGATATTTGTATGGACACTTTTGATCCTTGAGTGCCAATATAAATTTAATATTTTTAGCAAATTTCATAGTGTCAGAACTTGTTCATGGATGTTATGGTAATAATCACTCACTTGCATCTCTCCGTCAAAAAAACAACCTTTAATCACAGATATTTTTGGGGACTCTTTTGATTCTTGGCAAACATGTCAAATTAACAATTATACCAAATTTAATTAATATCCCATTAATTTAAAATGGTTTTGGGTAATATTTTACTTGTTGTACTTAAAAAAAAGTCATCATTCCATAAAAAGGACATTAACTTTCTACAGGATACATGTATCTTTTCAATTTTGGTCTCTTTGGAATCAGCATTAAAAAGCACCCTAAAAATATGTGTCATATGATAAAGATCAACATCTTTAAATGCTTCTATACAAAAAACCAATGCGGGGTTTTTAGGGGACTTTGGATATGTTGTTGAGGATAAAATTCCGCGTCGATACCAGCAATAAAATTTCATGAATCAATTTGTCCCCCCTCGCCCATATTAGATTTTCTATCTTTCCTAGACTAACAGATTTCAAATCAATTTTCGAAATCGAAAGTATTGAAATGTTTTGGTTTAAAGTGGGTAGTATTAAAAAAAGTCTGAATGAATACCTATTTTCTGAATTGTATGAATTCGTTGCAAATATATTAACTTTGCCACATAGCAGCGCCTGCGCTGAGAGAGTATTTTCAAAGCTTACTTTAATGAAAAATAAACTCACTACTCACCGACTAAGAACTGAAACTTACTAAAATATGTTGGATTCTTTAAATTTAATAAGTAAGAAGTAACTGTGATCTTACTGAGTGGAGCCCAAATGAGCTGCTCATAAAAAAAATATAGAGAAACAATTACAAAAAAATAAAATGTGATACGAATTTCCTTAAATTAGTTTTAAAACAAATTTTGTTTTTGAAACATCAGTAAAATATTATTTTTCTGTTCTATTGAATACCTAGTATTATTTATATATGTATACTACCTGTCCCGGCAGACGTTGTTCTGCCCTTTCCAGTAAGTAGCGCGATAATATGGATAGAAACATTTCAAACATTACCAACATAAACGCGTCGGCCATTCTTTTCACATTCTTACATATAGCCCTAAGAACATTTAAAAGCACATTTATAACATTTAAACACACACAAAATTGGATGTTTGGTTTCTGGGAGTAATCTTTTATTACAAGTAAATGTTGAGCCATCATCTTGCCTTTCTTCGCTTTGTTGCCACACTGTAGGCCAAAACAATGACACGAATAATAGAATTAAAAAAAATATAATTCATTGATGTTCGATTGAATTGTTTTCTTTTTTAAGTATGTTTTCTAAAACAGCAGTATGTTCTTTTATTGTCCGCGTTTGCCGGCATAGCTTTGTGAATCCTCTGAACCTTGCTCCATTAAAAAAGAATAAAATAAGCCCTTTCTCAATAAATTTAGTTTTTTCCAACTACAATGGAAATTGCTACTGCCAAAATATAATTGCAATTGCAACTTCTATCAACTTTTTGTTAAAATTATGTTAGCTATTCTTCAATAAAACTAAATATACCATCCACTTTTCTTATATACAATGATTTTTCACGGACCATAAGAAATAATTGTACAAATGTTCAGGAAGTTGTAAGGATGATATACAAATATTTTAAATTTTTATTTATTTTGAGAGAAATTGCAACTGAAATTGTGTGCATCGTGCGAACGTTCATTCACCTTTTGAGAAATTCTTTGAAAGATATTTTTAATAAAAATACATTTTGTTTTGTATTCAAATGCAACTGCAACTGTTATTGCAGCTTGAATACCCACGTGATGCGTGCACTTGGCGAACCTTGGAAAATAAATTAATAGAACTTTTTCTCGCAATGCATTTTTCCAAATGTAAGTTCAACTTATACTGCAACTGCAATTGTTGATTGCAGATGTTTTAATAGTTATTCTGCTATTCGGGGTGGAGAAGAATCCAACAAATAAGAAATCATTAAAATCTCTGCAGCCGTTCTTGTTGTTGTCATGCAGATACCGACTACAGCGCCATCTACTGGGCTGATTTGTGAATCTAAACCATCCAGGGCGCCACCCAAACGCATACAAAAAAATTCATTCAAATTTCAAATCGGTCCAGCCGTTTAGGAGGAGTTCAGTGACATACACACGTACAGCAGAATTATATATATAAAGAAGATATAATATAAAATATAAAATGAAGTGTACTGTTTAAAGTTTTTAAGTTTGCGTAACAATAAACCAAAAAGAAAAGTTCATTTGAATTGTGTGTTTTCGATTTAAAATAGCTTAAGGACTAAAGGCCGTTAAAAGCTATTTTGAATCAATAATTCAACAAGTCCAATTAAATAATGCTAAGTATTCTACTTGGCTGATGTATTTCAGTAGTATATAGAATTTGTATTATAAAAAAACATTCATTGTGTGCAGTAGCGGATCTAGGATTTGGCTGTGGGGAGGGCTTCCAGTTTGAAGATCCATTTTGAGACCTTAAGTAAATTTTATTACTTGTCCCAAGATAAATTTTTATAAATTATAACAAATAATAAAGATCAGTTTAGTTTTAATGCAAGACCGTACTCAACTTCAGTCGAACTTAACTTCAGGACAACGCGGCAAAACATTATTTTTTATGAAATTTAAGGAGCTATATCGCACTAAGCGGCAACTGAACGTCATACGAATTCGTGTGAAGTGGTAGTTCCGATGCAGTGCAGTTCCGGCGAGTGCGGTCTAACCTTTAAGGCTCAAGTATTTTTTTTCCTTTAATGATATCCGTTTTTTGTGTGCCTTTATATCCGCTCCTGTTGCGCTTCAAAATGTTTTCAATACAAAGTACAATAACAATTATTCATAATTGCTGTAGCGCAGATAGAAGCAAATTCAAAGGCGCACAATATTTTTTAGCCATATATGCTTGAACCACGCGTACAACTTCGTTTATTTATATTATTTAAAAATTCATTAAGTACCTAAATTATGTACTTATATTTTTAAATTAGCTGTGGGTATGTTTTGAACTTCCCAATTTTGACAAGATTTGAAAACAATTTTTAATTGGCTAGTTCAGAAAAATTATATTTAAGTGTTTGTACTGGTAAAAGCTCATATATATGTGCTTTGACACGGTATTAGTCCTCAAAGATATCATTTTTCCTGAATTATCTAAATCAAAGAGAAACTTTTTTGTTCAAACTGACACTTTACGAAATAAGACAAAGGTGCTCTAAGAAATAATCCGCGACCCAATTCTGCCAGCGTGAATGAGTTTTCGTGTATACGCTTTATAGGTATTCATGCTAAAAAAATATGTCGACAAATTTGCACGTCACTCTAGAGTCTAGATGGATTGCCAATATTCATTTGCTTTTGCATGATTTTCTGAGCGCGCACAGAGAAAACTAACGCTTTTCGAATTTGGCTGCTTGACTAGAGAATTTCTATGTTTTGTATTTATGCCTTGGGCCTTTCAAATTTTGAAAACGTGGACCCGAAAATTTCCAAGCCCAGCCAAGGCCGTAAGAAACAATTCCTGTTGTATTAAACATACACGAAACTTGACATCCCGTTGTTCTCCAATGGTTTAAGCCTCAAATGCGTTTCTTTCGGTAAATTAGCTTTGATTTTAGTATATACAGTTGGGGCATTTGACACGTTAATGTAAAGCCCCGACCATTTTTATCTCTTTTTACTTATCTTAGCCTTAGCCCCAACATCTGACTTTGACAGTCCCTAGACTTGAGCCCCCAAAACTCTCTGGAATAAGGTTAGTTTTTAGGAAGTAAGTTGCTTAACCCTGGCTAGGTTTTTTTTCCAATATTCTCAGACTTTATTGCGCCAAAGCTGTTTTTTTCGTCCCAATTTTCTGGGTTTAATTTTTAGGGAAAGATTGTCGTATCATTAAAAATATCCATATTCATAGCCCCCAACTTAGTTTTTGTCCAATTCGCTTCCGGCTTTAGCCCCAATCTTAGGGCTTAGAAAAAAAATACATAACATGTATGCAAATAGTTCAGCCCCAACCACGTTATTTAGTCCATCAAATTTCATATCTTAACAATATTTTAGACGGAATATAAAATTCTACACGTTGTAATGTATTGCTTTCTATATTTCAAATTATTTTATGATTCGGCTGTGGGGGGGGGCTTTAGCCCCTATAGCCACCCCCTGGATCCGCTACTGATTGTGTGATTTCTTCAAATGTTATGATTTTGGTGAGATATTTTTTCTCTGAAGACAATTTTCATACAAATATGGTGTTCCTTTATTATTATTTAGATGTGCCACCTTTTTTTTCAAGTGCCACTTTTTTTGCCACTTTTCAAAAATATCCAGTGGTAACACTGGTCCGTAGACTAAGGGAGCGGTACGATGTCTCGCAAACTAAAACCTCGAATAACGAAATCTCACATTTTTTTATAAATCTCGAAATACGAAATCTCGCAAACTAATAAACCCGCTTCTCATAAACAATCTCGCATTTACGGGTTTGCTAAGAAATCTCGCAAATTAAAATCTCGCATTTACGGGTTTGCTAAGAAATCTCGCAAATAAGAATCTCGCAAGCGAAATCTCGCAATACGAAATCTCGCAATTACAGAAACCTGCATTTCATAATATCGCAATAACAAAAACCCGCTTTTAATAATCTCGCATTTACAAAAACCCGCAAACTAAAATCTCGAAAACTAAAATCTCGCATTAAAAAAACATATAGGACTCATATAAGTTACGTTATACTAGGTTTTTCATTTGTGTATGTTGTCAGTTGGTGTGCTTTTAGTTAATGTATAGGAACAATAAACAATACACAACGGCGTATACAGGGGGGGGGTCACGGGGTCATGTCCCCCCCCGAGAACTCAAGATTATTTTGTTGATCTGAAATAATTATTTAGTAACCACATAGAAAAAAAAAGAAAGTTGGTTACTTAGAAAGCTAGTAGGATTTTCGATTGATAATTTAGAATTCAATAGAGAAATTGAATGTTGGTAACTTCAATTCAATAAGAAAATTAATTTTCATGGCAATGGAATACCTATACGTTATTTTGTAGCCAATCGATGATACTTTGATTTTCTTCCTCCTGCCTCAAATTTAACATAACAACAAATTTCTCATAATATGATAATGCATTCAAATCTTAAAATATATGCATAGGCTAGTTTCCGTTTTGAGATGACAGCCAAAACCTGTTAAACCAAACAGAAATCAAAGTGCGGAGTTGTTACCAAATTTTCACTCAGTAAAGTAAAAACTAATAGGATTTTCAAAAAAGAATATTTTTTTTTTTCTGAAAATAAAATCTTTAAACACACATACAGAAATTGTTTTGTTTGTATGACAGATTTTTTTTAAAAGCAAAAAAAGTGATAACTTTCGATTTATAGTTATTCTTACCAAAAACTATTAATGTTAACGATAAAAGACATAAATATATAAAACTATGATGAAAACCTCTCAAGTAGCACAAAATTCCAAAATACACCAAAATATTTGGGGTATATTTTGCACTTTCGTGATATACATTTTTAATATAAATAATACACCACTTTTTGGTGCAATTTTCGAACATTTAATTTCGATTCAGTGTAAATTATACCGCGTTCTCGTTTAAAATTAACACCGGCTGTACACAAATTAGACCGTTTTTTGGTATTTAAATTGTGCTTGTGGTATACAAATTGTCCTGGTTACTAGAATAAATTAAACTCCAGAGGTGTATATTATGTTCTCAAACTGAGCTCAAATCATACACCTCAATCGTAAACAATTAGCACCACTTTAAGGTGGAAAATCATTCCCAGGAGTGTAAAAAATACACATGATTGATAGATAAAATATACCATTAGTGTACAAAAATCCAAAACTCAGAATTTATTTTGAAACAAAATGTACACCGAAGTTTATTTCTTTAATCGGAAACTAGTTTGATGAATTAAAATTTACACCATTGTTTATTTTCTGATAGAAAATGTATGTGAAAGAATTCTGAACTTTCTATGATGCTAATACATAATACGGACGCAATAAAATCATGAATTACTATGAATTCGAGTGTCTAATTTCAAAACGAAGTACATTCTGTCGACTAATTTTTGGTCCTACACCATCCAAAAATCGAGCGCCTTAATAATTTTAATTAATTAAAGATTTCTAAATCGTTGCGTGAAAATTAATTTTTCAAAATTCATAGTTTGTTGGTTGTTCTTATTTTTTTTTAAATACGTACTGTTAAAAAAGGATCAGAAATACCAAAAAAATGGTATATTTCATTTGAAAAATATAATAAAATAATTAATCATTGTCTTCGTTTTAAAAATGGCGGCCAGTGGAATTTCATTTTTACATAAATATTCCTTGAAAATATGGTTGCCGTCCAAAAAATACACTAATTCCTGAATCTAGAACAAAAAATGCACCAATGTAGAAAAACAAGAAAAATATACACCATTTGACACATGTATATGCAATATTCTATTTTCAGTACATTTATTTTGCTGAAAACTGTGCAAAATATTCACTGATGTGTATCAATTCAAGAAATTGATATAAAATAAAAATGCACCAAGTCAAAAGAGCAATGAAAAAAATGCACCATTGTGGAAATTATATCTATGAATAGTTTTCGGTGTGTTTAATTTACTCTTAATGGTGTAGTAAATGTCTAAGTTTATTCAAAACATAAACAAAATTGGCTCATACGAAGTAAAAAAAAAATATCTATTAATATTTACATAATGTAGATACATTTATATATTTTTTTTTAATTTCTTAAATGCTTATATCTTCTTGCGAAACGATATTTTAATTACACCCATTCTATATTTGGTGTATTCAATATGGTGCATATTTCACCAACATAGAGTATTAATTGCACCTATTCTCCGTGTGGTGAATTCAATGGTGCAAATTCTACCAAAATAGTGTATACATTACACACATTCAATCTCTGTGTGTATTCAATGGTGCATATTTCACCAAAATAGAGTATTATTACACCTATTCTCTGAGTAAATAAATCGGGTGGCACAACGGCTCATGAATAACCAGGGCCTAGTGACTAACAACTCGCAACCATTCCTGTGTGCGCTTTTCGACAGGAATGGAAGGGACCTACAATTTTATGCCGAATACTAACGGCTAGACTCTTGGAGGATTTGTCAATTCCTCGCAAGAGGCAGTAGCCCTGAAAAAAAACTTTTTTAGTTTTTAGATGGACGAGGCTGGGAAGCGATCCCAGACCTCCAGCGTGACAGTCGAACGCACTAACCATTACGCTACGGGCTAATACTCTGAGTGGTGTATTCAATTTAGCAAGTTCTCCCAAAATAGTGTATTTACTAGACCCATTCTCTGTGTGGTGTCATCAATGGTGCATATTTCACCAAAAAAAAAGAAGTATTAATTACAACTATGCTCTGTGTAGTGTATTCAATGGTTGCATAGTTTTATTTAATTTTTTTTAAAAAGTTTTTTTTTCTACAATAACACTTCAAATAATTTTTAAATTTAGAGCTACTCATTTTTTTGTTAATAACTGTTGCTAATCAGTAGCGGATCTAGGATTTGGCTATGGCGGGGGGCTTGGTAGATACAGTTTGAGACATTAATGGCCAGTTTCACAAGTTAAACTACAATTTATGTTTAAACATAAGTTCAGCACTTGATTCGATTTCAAAGTAAACCTTGAACTAAGATAATTCTGTAGTTCTAGTTAAACGAATGTATTCTGCGATTTAAGCTTCATAGCCTAAGAGCCGGCAGCAAATTTTGGGAGTGGAATGATAACCAAAATATCAGTATGATGGTTTCTAGGTGCATATATCGCGGTATCAAAAACAACATTCTGGCAGGTTTCTTTTTCAGCCTTTTGCGGGGGTTTGAAAATAGCGATTATCCAGTTTAGTTTGTCATTTTATTTAAGTCAAAACATAGAAGTCAAAATATAAGCTTTTTAAGAGGACCTTATCTTCTTTTTCTTGGAGAATTATAAAACACAAAAAATCAACAAAACAAAGTTTCCAAAAAAATCGATTAAGGTTCGCTTGAAAACCTAATATCTTGAGTTCTATTGGTCGGATTGCCAAGATTTTGACGTTTTGACTAAAAGAAAATGACAGAGCATGAGCTTTGAACCACCAGAAGAAAAAATCTGTCAGTAAATTTGCACGTCAGTCCAGAGAGATTGCAAATATTCACACGCATGATTTTCTGAGTGCCCAGAGAAAACTCAGATTTTGATTTGTTGTTCCCAAATTCTCCACGGGTTTTAGCCCCAATTTCGTTTTTTTTTGTAAAGTTAGCGAAGTTCTTTGGGTGAATTTTTTTTTCATTTGGCATGTTAATTGTTAAGCCCCGAACCCGTTTTTTCAACTATCTCTTAAAGCTTTAGCCCCAACTTAGACTTGACAGTCCCTTGAGTCAAGCACAAACACTTTCTGGAATAAGGTAAGTTTTAAAGGAATTATTTGCTTAGCCCCGACTACTTTTTTTGTCCAATTCTTGTGAAGCCTTACTCGCGAGCTGTTTTTTTTCGTCCCAATTTTCTGTCAATTATCCGTAGCACCGAACTTGTTTTTTGTACAATTCCCTTCATAATTCAACCCCAACCTAATTAATTTGGGGCTTAGAAAAAAATACGTAGTATATAAATTGCGTAGCCCCAGCCTCGTTATTTTTTCTGACTCCTGATTCTGATTTCTATATTTCAATCAATTTAAAGAACCGCCTGTGGGGGGGACTTTAGCACCTATAGCCACCCCCCTGGATCCGACACTGTTGCTAATCAATAAATGTAGTGTTAGCTCGTTATCAATCCAATGGCGACTAAAAAAGTTCAATAATGTTTTCTTGTTTATTTTTCATACTATGTAATTTAGTGTATTTAGTTTCTACGAGGTTTAAATCCTACACCAAAATGTAGTTGCCCAGTTCAGATAGTGTATTTTATCTACGAAATATAGTGTAAGACATATACCAATTTGGTTGGTTTCAGAATGGAATAATTTTATGCACCATTAATGGTGTATTATAAAAACAGTTAAAAATCGATTTATTTTGTACACCGAATTTAAAAAAAATTATGAAATTTCGAACAGAAAATACAATGGTGTATTTTTATTACCGGTTTATTTTGAAAAATACACCAAAATACTAAATGTATCTTCAATTTTGCACCAAAATTCATGAATTTACACAAAAATATGCACTAGTGTGCTACTTGAGCTATTATGAAAGGATTTTGTTTGCACTTATTCAACATTTACGATCGAAAAATACTGTTATTGATTTGGATGTGTATTACTTTTACAAAGTAACCTATGAATCCCATAATGATAAAGCCAATAGCTATGGTAAAGGAGATTTTTTGGAACTCCTTGCGGTGAACCGTTTGACCAGTCGGATGGAATTATTGACGAAAAGTGACTAAGCTCGTAGAATTTAACAACTTTGTCCATTATTTTTATCAGAAAAGCTGGTAAGAAAGATAAAAAGATTAGGTATATTTGATGTACATATTTATTTTGTAAGGTGCCTTTCACTTTTCCATCGGTGGCAGTCTAAGAGACATACATTTTTTTCAAATCAGAGGCATATCAAAATCACTCGTGAAATTTGTTCACACTTTTCTTGAAACGCAACGAAACCGAATCTTTGTATTCAATTGTAATACGAATATGTAATGTATTTTAGTTTTTCCACTATTGTAAAAAGAGCAATTTACACAAGTGGTCATATTTGAAAATCAGAGCTATTAATTTCATTTTCAGTAGTGAATATTTATAGATATCTATTTACTAAAATAAAGAAACAGAAAACAGTGCACAGTATCTATGATATTTAACTAATTTTTCCTGCAACTTCAATTCGCTGAAATAAAAACTTTGATAGGATTAAAATAAATTCTGAATAAAATTGAAAACAAATGATCAAGCGAATCCAAAAATTTTTTTCCTCAGTATTTTGACAGCTAGCTAAACTGATTTTTTTTTGGTCAAGCAACTGGAGATTGCTGTATGCTGTTGCTGAGGCCCTCCGAAATAAAAAATGTAACAGTCAGGAATAAAAACGAAGAGCGCGGTCACTGGTCCAGCCAATAAAGGTTCGTTCGACTCAGTTGTTTATTTTAATTTTCTTTGGAACCAAAAATGAGTCAACTTTGCAAATACCAAAAAAGTGTTTTCGTCTTAAATTTGTTAATTTGTTTCTATAGGTAGCTCATTTCATTTTGAATTGGCTTTGGCAGTTCGAAATATATATTTTCAACGAAATTGCCTGACTTGGCGTAGTGAATATGTAGTATTACATTCGTAATCTGCTATTTCACGCTGACTTTTGATTTTTAACGATATGAACGATTTTAAATTATTTTAACTTATTTTTAACAAAGGTATTGTATTATAGGGTTTCCCATTAAGGGCGGGTCGATCTAAAAATTGAATAAAACAAGATATCAATAAGGTTTTATCTTTATTTGAGAGCCCTATTATAGTAATATAACATCGTTCAAATGGCCGCCCCCGCCTTGGCTACTTGGCGCGGATTCGAAAAGTCCAGTTTTCGATTACTATGGCAAATAAATCAGGCTGAATTTGACCGATGTCATCGATTATATTGTCTTTGAGGGTCGAGGTGGTTTGCAGCTTATTCGCATAGACCTGGGACTTAAGAAAGCCCCACAAGAAAAAGTCCAAAGGGTTCAAATTACACGATCTTGGTGGCCAATTCACGTCGCCTCGGCGCGAGATAACCATGCCATGAAACCGCTCGTGCAGAATCTCGATTGTGTCTTAAGCTGTGTGGCACAATTTAGGCCACAAGAAGTTGGTGATCATCGACCTATAGCGATCGCCGTTGATGGTGATGGCCTGGCCAGCATCATTTTCGAAGAAGTACGGACCGATGACGCCTCCAGGCATCCAGCTCAAAATCCACACAAAACAGAACCCTTTAGTATAGTTAATTAAGATTTTTTCCCTTTTCTTTTATATAGCTACGCACAGTAAAATACGAAAAAAAAAAATATAAGGCACTTGACTTTAAGCAAATATTAGTTTGTGTTATTTTTTTTTTTTGGCATGACCCCCCCCAAGAACTAAAGCTGTATACGCCCCTGACAATACATTGGGTGGTCTCTGATTTTTTCATTTACAGGATTTTATTTTTCAGTGCGAAATCCAACGTTATGTGTTTGTGCGAGTTGAAATTTGCGAGATTTGTGGTTGTTATTGCGAGTTTATGAAAAGCGTGTTTATAAGTTTGCGAGATTTCGTATTTCGAGATTTATAAAAAAAAATGCGAGATTTCGTTATTCGAGATTTTAGTTTGCGAGATATAGTAGGGCTTCCCGCATTTACATTTACCAACCAAAAATCTCGTAAACTAAAATCTCGCATTAACACATAACGTTAAAAAAATCCGCACTGAATAATAAAATTAAAAATCAGTGGCTCAAAAAGTAAGATAAAATCATTATAACACCAACTGAAAACATAGGCGTTTGCCTGGCGACTGAGCATACCCTTAGCGGAGCGACGCCGACGTCGCGTGAGCGAGACAGAGGACCCAAAAAGGGTTTCTGTAATTGCGAGATTTCGTATTGCGAGATTTCGACATATGTATGTAGTACTTCTCCAGCGCAGGATGGGTTTCCATAATGTTTTGTGACAAAGAAAATAAATAAATTAATTTTCCAAGTAAAACACAACAACTGATCGAAATTACATTATAATATGTGAGTGCTGCCAATTTGTCGTTCAATGTTTTCTATATTTTTTGTGTTACTCTGCTTGCTAACTTGATATCAAGTTAGCAAAGTTCCCTCTCATAAAAGTAGTAAAAACTCTTTACAATGAGTGATTTATAGCTTAATACTTTGCTCTTAATTAGTTTTATTTGTTGTGACATTTTTTATTTTGTCGTACTACGTTTTCTATATTTTGTTTGCTGTTTTCCTTATTCGATGTAAAGTTAGCAAAGCAAACACCTCAAAACGGTGTTAAAACTCCTTATATTGAATAGTTAATTGATTTATAATTTGCCGTTGATTAGTCCTTAATTAGTTGTAATTTTTGCAGTTGTGGGGACATGCTTCGTTCGGGTGGAAAAACTACAACGGTTTTTTTTTAAGGTGTTTTCCCCGGCCAAACAACAGGCCCAAACTGTGTTTTACCGATATCTTTCCTGACAACCCTCAAATTGCACTTCGCATTCATATCCAGGTCATCGAGCTACCAACAAATAGACAAATCCTATCGGAAATTATTATTCGGAAGAAAATTTTTATACTGGGCTAATGAATGGAAGGAACTCTTCGGGGAAGCCTCAGTTCCATTTTCCTTTACATCAACCAGATCTGAGATCTACAATTCACAAAATACGCTTTTAAACGATGCATTGGAATACATTTATCAGCAACGTACAGCAATCGCAGTTCCATTATGAGTATATAGCAACCTATCATACTCTGATGTGCCTAAATACTTTTGTGTTTAAATACAAACCCGCAAGAGACGATAAGACTGATATCAAAAGCACGCAGTGGAATGCTTAATTTAAATGCAAGAGCTTTTCAAAGTAACCACATGGTTTATGTACTATCTGTAACCTTGATGCATCAGAGAATACATATCATTTTATTGGTGTCTTTCCCTTAGTCAGAGTATACAGGAGGAATTTTCTTGGAAGCTTCGAGTTAATCAGGCCCCAATTCCTCGACGTTTTAAACGGTCAATGCTATTTTAATTGATACCAATTTTTGAAATCTGAAAAAAAATATCGGTTTTAAATTTTTAATGATTTTTTATAAAACATAAGCTCACTATACCTTAATTTATTCAATAAACTTTTTAACCTCACAGGCGACTTACGGCCAATTTCTTCACAACGTTCTAACCCCTAAAACTCGGTTTATCGAAAAATTAGAACTTATTTGAGTTCTAATTCATTTCTTCACCAAATTCTAAGTCGTAACAATTCCGATTTAGATCTTAGTTTGAGTTAGAACTTTGTTATATTTGGACCCTCAAATTCAAGGGTCTAGGATCTTAGAACTCGATTTAAGAATATTTTCATTTCTTCAAAAAACTTGATATTGATCGAAATTTTAGCTTGGGTCCCATTAAAAAGGAATGCAGGTAAAATCAATTTTGGGCAAATTGGCAAAGAACACAAGTACCATTATGGTGCAATGTTCAATGTTAAGTTGGAAGAAAAACAATTGTGTGACATTTTAGGAGAATACGCAACGCATATTTGACATCACCTACACCTAGTTCAAATCGCACACACAAAAAGTGCATCTAAACGCCAACTATGTATATTTTAAAAATTAAATTTGTGAAGGCAATCATCACATCACTCGTTGACAAACTGTTGTTTGCATTTCTAAATTTAAAGATAAGATCTTGCAAGTGGTTGCATATCGCGACACACCAAACAAGCACCAGAGACACGATTTGTTTATTGTTCTAAAATATAAATAGCTATCAAATTGTGTTGCATTTCATTGGTGCTATAAATTCTCATTTGGTGGTTTTTGCATTTTTTGATTTTTGAGTTTATTTTTATTTTTTGACTTTAAATGAAAGGATAACAGAATATGTGCCAAGAAAGGTTACCGCCAAAATAAAACTGATATGTATTTTTAAATTTGCCAATAGAATGTCAGAAATTTGTGTCAAAACAATCTACCGGTTGCTACGAAAATTGTAAAAAACACATTAGAACTAAGTTTCACTAAACCGAGATCTATAATTCTAAAACTCAATAATGCTTTTAGGCCGAGTTTTAGAGAAATGATTTGAAGTGAAGAAATGCCCGAGTTCCAAAAATAAACCGAGAATTACTAGATCGAGTTTTAAATTGATTTTAAGACTTTGTCAACAAATTGGCCGTTAAACAAGTTATTTTTGTAATTATAAATATATTAATTTAAACACCAGCACAACTTCGATGATGATTTTGAAAATAAAAAAAATTTGAAAAAAATAATTTTAACATTTTATTAATTTTTTTTTTCAAAATTCTAAGTTTGAAAACTAATTTCTTCAAAAACTGTTCACTTAAATAGCTTATTAAAATACAATAAAAGAAGAAATCTCTCGTTTTGCAAAATGGTATTGCATGGCATTGAAAGAGTTCCCGTTGTTTATTTAATAATTGTTTTCCAATTAAAGTCATTTTTTATAAAATTGCCCCTCCCGGCTAAACGGTGGGGAATAGACCCCCCTCTTATACGATTTTTTTTTCTTGTGTCAACGCAACCTTTGTACATGTTCTAGCTTTTTGGCAAACCACTCGGGAATCACTCTATAGAAAAAAGATATAGTAAAAATAGGAATATTGCAGTATTCGACAAATTTCGAAACGCATGCGCATGCGTGATTGGAAGTCCTTAAAATATTTGAACCATTCATTTTTCTACTTAATGTTTGGTTCATAAAAGAGTCGCCTGAAACTTTTCTATCCGAAAATTAAGACGTTAGGGTAGTTCAAATATTTTGTTTTAAATACCATTTTCCAAACTTCAGAGAGTATGCGCGATCGGTATATGAACCGATTTTGATTTTTTTTTTTCAAATCTTTTCAAGTCTCCCCAATTCGCAAGTTTTCCCCCGTATAACGATTTGAAATTCGAAAAAAAAATATTTTTCGGCCCACTCTCATATGTACATACATAGGTACCTAAATAATGAACTTCATATTATTTATAACACCAATACCTGTGCATCTTCCAGATGTCCTTCAAAATGCTTCGTATTTTATTGTCACCCAAATAAAGGTATCTTAAATGCCTCAGTTCCAATATCTGGTCTGGAAAGTGTGTCAACAAATTCCCACTCAAGTTCAATTCTTTCAAAGTCGAATTTTTCGAAACCAATGACTTAGGCAATGAATTATTTGTAAGCAAATTATTTTTTGCAATCAATGTCACTAATGGTAATGAAGTTACAGACTCTGGTAATTCAGTTAAATTATTATAACTTAAATCCAAAACTTTTAAATTGACAAAATGTTTAATCGCAAGTGGAATGATTTTTAAACGATTATGATTGAGAAGAATTGTTTCGATGTTCTTTTGACTTTTCAATTTGGACTTCGTATCTGAGTTGAGATCATCTTCGAGGGTGATCTCGGTTAAATTCATACGACCGTAATTAATTGTTTTCAGTTCCCGGGAGTCGGTGTCGCTGCTATCTGATGTGTAAGCATCCATTTTGATGTTCGATAGATTGCTTCGTTCGGATAATATTTGTGTGTTTCTATATGTATGTGTGTATGTATAAAAATAAAATTTATTTACTATAGTTGTGAAATTCTATTGAATATTTGTTGGTTTAATAAATTGATTCACATCGCGATCTGTAGCCCGCCGAGTTCTAGCTTAAACTGAGGATGATTGTAGACACTTGATCTCAGTACGTGACTCGTATATGCAAACATGATTGTTGTGCGCAGTTATCAGTGAAAATTGAAATCAGATCAATTAAACGCACGAAAATATTATACAAATAAACATACGTTTGATAACAAAAGCAACGATGAAGTGGGAAGCTGGGATCTGGGAGGAGGTATAAAGGGTGTTTTTTTTTTTTTGTTATGTAACGAGGTCACATATACACATTTTTTTTTGTGGGTACAGATATGCATAGTACATACATACATATCTACTAGGCGCGTTCAGGAAAGAGAGATGTTGGAGGTTTTGCTCCGTCAAAAGCTGAGCAAGCGAATCCAAACATTTTTTCCCTCAGTGTTTTGACAGCCAAACTGAGATTGCAATCCAAAATCCGAAATCTCCCTTTGCTGAACTCGCCTTCTAAAAATATCTATTTCGTAGGGAATTTTTTGCGGCATAAACTAACCAAATTATACTTTTCGGGACGTTTTTTTCCAGGAATTCGAATCTGACTTCAATTTCTTTTTAATCGATCAATTTTGGATTCATAAAACAGAACATTTCACAAGATTTCCTCGTGCATTCAGGTCGGAAAATAATTTGATTGGAAATATAATAACCAACGACCCTTAATTTTTTTTTAATAAATCCATATTTCGTAAGTGCTCTTAGAAGATGGTACATGGTGGAATTAGAGTTTACACAAAGACTGGTAGGTTTGAAAATTCCGGAATAAAACAAAGCGGCACTCTGTTTGTCTGTACGTCCTGATGTACATTGAGCTTGAGCATTAACGTTTGGACGGATTTGGTGTGGAGTATTTGTATATGATTCCCTATAGGACAAATTTGAATGTTTGTTTTAGCTCGTCTAGAACAGGTAGCTGCCATAAAACGATTTCGGTTTATTCAAGTGTTCTCGCAAATGAATCTAAAGATTTTGATTAAATTTTGTACATGTTATTTTAAGACTAGTGCTAATAACATTGTAAACCACGTTCTTACCAAAAAGTACGAATAATTAAAATAAAAATATTTTTTTTTCTTTCAATTGCCTTTTTTAATACTAACTTAGATACATTATGCCTTTATATCTCGTCATTGGCTTGGTTGATTTTATCGTTATTTTGCGATTCAGTACTTCTTTGTTATTCAACAGACATTGCATTTAAAATTTTTATAAATAATTTTCTTTTAAGAAATAAAAAGTAAAATCAAAGAAAATTTTTTTTTTATTTAAAATTTTTGTTTTCCTATTATTTTTCTCTATCATCGTAATTTTAGGGAAAATTATTACCTTGAGTTCGATTGTTTTTTTACGAATCCAAAAAATTTGCCCTAGAGTTCCAAGTAAAAATATTTAGCGAGTGCACCAATGTATTCTGGATTAAAAAACACCCTTCAAAAAATATTTAAAACAGGCGGTCGCTTTATCAGCTTGTTTGTATTTTTTTGTAATCACACAAATGTGCTGAGTTGTGGTTGTTTTCTTCAATCTGTATGAATTTTTTTTTTCTGTTTGCAAAATGGATTATTCAATTTTTGATAAGAATATCATTTACCTACCTATGTATGTATATTTATTTGGAAGCAGTATATTCATACTTGCCAATTTGAGTTGAAAATAATATCGATCCCCTGTCAACTATAGAATAAAGAGGGTCATTACAATATGTATTGCTCATTGCACCCATAGCCTATGTAATTTTATTCCTAGGTGGGCTATAGGTCTTTATTTTGATTTCTTTATTTCAGTTGCGGCGTTTCGGACGTGTTTACGTCCTTCTTGAAATTCTGAATTATGATAAACGTCTTTTTAAAGATATTTAAAGATAAAAGAAATTAAAGAATATTTTGCTTAAAAAAACCTCCACAACAATTACAAAAACAAAAATAAAAATTAATTCTAATTTATATTTTTATTTAACTATCAATTGCCTGAAGAAGGACGTAAACACGTCCGAAACGTCGCAACTGAAATAAAGAAATCAAAATAAAGACCTATAGCCCACCTAGGAATAAAATTATATTTATATAAAGGTCACGAAATAGGAACAACCCATAGCCTATGAGTTACTTGGTTAATTTTTTTCGGATCAATATTAATTTAAACAAATGAAAATAAAGCCATATTTTTTTGTGTAATATTTATAATCTCTGATTGTAAAAATTTAATTTCGTATGGCCTTTAAAACAAAATTAATTTAAATACAAATTTTGTACCGATGATGATGGTGTGAAATAATCCCATTGGAAATGTATCACTGTATTAAACGTCAGCAAATTCCATTTTGAATTTTTAATGTTTGTTTTATTATTTTGACACACAGTTTTATTCATCAACTAAATTCAGTTTGTATATGCGCATAGCTTTCGGATTAAAATAATATTTTCAGAAAACATAATTTAGTCGTGTCTGTGGCGGCGGGCGTCGTAGAGGGTTATAGAACACTTTTTCTTAACGCAATGAGTAATGTTCTCATCAATTTAATGCATAAATTAATTAATTTAGTCAGCACCAATTTTTTTGGTGTTTGGTATAGTATATACACATGATAACTCAATAAACGTATTTTTAAGGTAAAGGCATATAAAGTTGTATTTAAATGTTTGAAAATCTCTTCCAAAAATAATACAATCATTTATTTTCAATTCAATGCATATACATATTTGAACCAAATTTTAAGCAAATCGGTCAACTCATTTAGGCTCTAGCTCGATATAAAGTAGGCGTTATCATGTTTATACCAAACACCACAGATTTTAGGTTTTTGATATGTCTGTTCTCTCACGCTGAGACTGGAAGACTTATTATTACTAACTTATCATTAACGGGAACTAAGAGCATTCTAAAAAACAGTGTTGGCCTAGCAACACATGAATCTACATAAATAAGAGCTCAGAGCTTATAATCCTATTGGATATTCTCTTCATTATAAATCTATGTTTTCTGGTTTTACTGTGTATGGGTGCATATTCGCATTAGTAAATGAAATATTGTGACCACCTCCTTCCATTGAAAAATATGGACAAAACGTACTTACAATGTTCATATTTAAATAATTCTTATACAGAAATGAATACCTTTTATTTTAATAACGTACACAATGTTTGAAAAAATGTTGACTGTGGCGTATGGGTGATATTTTTTCTTGCGATTTTTCTTAGGAAAATTAAGTTTATTTGTAACTTGTGAACTTAAATATTTTAATACTTATTTCAGGACATGAATTGACTTATAAGGATCCATTAAAGTGATAGTGAAAAAATATTTCAATTAAATTTTTAAAAATTTAATTTCGTAGTGATGATGAATTTCATGCGGACAAAGAAATAGCACACGTTCCAATAATCATAAAGAAAAAAAAAACAATTTTTTAGCAATAAATTCTTACAATTTCCAATTATTTTAGTATTACCAAGTTAGTACTTTGTTGGTTGACGACGATTTTACAAAGTTGCTACTTCTGACATCTACTTTGTGGAATAATAGAGTACCAAGCTTCTTTGACTCCGGCCCAAAGATCGTTGGTATTTTTGAATTTTGTTAGTCCAATCTAAACCTTAACATCTTTCCATAAATGTTCTATGGAGTTAAGATCGGGACTTTGAGCTGGCCAGGTGAGAACATCAATTTGTTCGTCCGAAACCCAATCTTCTACAACTCTTGATGTATGTTTGGAGTCATTGTCATGCATGAATATCCAAGTTACTGGTATGGACTCAAAAGAATATGGTTCCGTTTTATTCTTCAGTATATTAAGATACGAAAATTTATCCATTCTACCATCAATCCCAACCAGTGGGCCATGAAAATGCGCCCCATACCATCAAATTTCCTCCTCCGTGTTTCATACGGTCGGTCTTCAGAGTATATACCTTGAGTTGTATGCTTGGCACTTTGGGCGATGAACAAATGTTTTTCCACCTTTGTTTCATCGCTCCAAAGGATTCTCTTCCCAAAACCTTCATGCTTTTATTTTGATGACTCTTAGCGAATTTTAAACGATCTTTGATGTTTTTTTTTTAGAGCATCGATTTTTCCTGCTTACGCGTCCATACAGCTCAGCATCATTCATTCGCCTCCTAATTAATCTGCTTGAGACGTTAACACTGAATTTTGAGTTATTTCTGCCATAATAGAGCGAGATGATTTAAAAGGATCGCACTTGCATTTCCTTACGATCACTCTATCAACTCATATCGAAGTTTTGCGAGCAGGTGCCTTGCGCAATTTATTTTCAACGTCTTAATCTCGATTTGATCTAACTAAATAAATGGCATTATAAACCATTTAACGCGAAAAATGCAGTGTTTTCGCTATTTGTTTTCCTTGCTTTTAAAAGATCGAAAATAATTCCATTTTTTTCGGGTGCAATGAACACTTTCTGTCACAACTTTCGAATACGGAATACAAATTTAATGGTTTAAAAAATATGTGCTATTTCTGTGTCCAGTAGTGAGAGAGTAAGGAAAAACATAAATAGACAAATCCAAGAAGCTAACAAAGATTACGGTACTATTTAGAATTTGTTGTCTCCATCAGTTAATATAAACAAAATGCCCAAAGAAAAAAAGTATAAAAAGCATTCCACATAACGGAAATGCGAATTGGTTGATATTTATCATAAGTGTGCTATTTCTTTGTCCATAGCTGTATAGTCAAGGTACTAGGTACCTATGCAGTATAAAATTATGAATTCATACAAAAATTTAACTCGAGATTTTGATCAAACTTTCTATTACGATGATAGTGAAGACGAAAAAAGTGGGACTCGCAAATTCGTCTGATTTTTTGCTATTCTCGCGTCTACAGTCTTTTTATGATTTTTACCTGCTTCTCAAATATTGGTTTCGTATCAAACAAAATTTCAAAACTAAGACTACGATGATGTATAGAAGTCCAAAAACGTGATTTTCGACCAGACGTCATCGTCAGTTGGTCCGTTTGTCTATGGCTCCATGCGTCCGTAAGTCTGTGCGTATGTGCGTCCTAATGTACATCGAGCTAGAACCTAATCGAATGAATGGATTTGTTTCAAATTTAGTGTTCGGCATTATAATGTGATTCCAAGAGAATTTCAAATTTATGGTTTACCTCATCTAGAACGGGTAGCTTCCATAAAACGATTTCGGTCTTATCAAAAGTTAACTCGAAAACGGATCTAACGATTTTGATAAAACTTCGTATGTGTACAAGTACATGTAGGACGTAGGTACATACGTACATGTTATCTGTAAAAGAGTTTCAATAATACTGATGTATACCAAGTTTTTGACAAAAAAAACCAAAAACGGAAATAAAGTTTTGTGGTCTTAGAGCAATTTGTATTCTCTTTGGGATGATCCCAAATATCTCGTCATTGGCTTGGTTAATTTTGACAAATTTTGCGATTCGGAACTTCTAAGTTAGCTTTCAATTTTATTACATTTAAACATTAATATTTGAGCAATTCTAAATGTGTTTTCTCGTGATAACACTTGCAGTTAGGCTGCATAGCTTTCGCTCCGTCATGTTATCAATTTTGTTTACGAAAAAATTAAATCAAAGAAAAAAACATACTTTTTTGTCTTTGACTTCGTTTCACATTTTTACTTGCAAGTATTGGTTTCGTGGGAAAAAAATCGAGTTTTCAATAGCAACTAACATTTCGATGTTGGAGAGGTCCAAAAAGTGGTTTTCGTCAAGACGTCCGTCGCGTCTGTCTGTTTGTCGTTGTGCGCCTGTGCGTCCTGAAGTACATCGAGCTAGAGCCCAAATGGTTTGACGGATTTGGGGGAGAGTACGATAACATGGGCTCCAAAAATTGATAACGGATTTTCGAAGAAGGGTCAAATACAAGCATTTTTTTTACTACGGGAGGGGGAGATCTATGTTGCCCCGTTTAGGAGGTAGGGGCGATGTTCGATAAGAACGACTTAAATGGAAAAACAAATATTAAAAAGCAATGGCAATACTTAAAATGCAAAACAATAAAGGTTTTAAAAGCCAGAAGTCTTATCTTTAATCCTACATTTAAGTTAAGTAATTTGTGTCAATAGTTTTCAAAAATTTTGCATTCAAACTCAAAATTTTGGTAAAAAAAAACGCAAAAAAAAACTATTGGATCAATTTTGCTCTAAGTTGTGAAATGGAAAACTAAATTTTCTTTTTGTGGTCAATGCTGATATCAATTCTGAATCGAACACAAAAACCGAAAGCTTTTATGTCCACTACTTTTTGAGAAAATTGAAAATTACTAGAAGTACTTACTACTTTTCATACATTTACATTTATCATATATGGTAGCTGTTGACACTGGAAACAGAGAATACATTCAAAGTTCATTAAATGCAAATGAAATTTGGCATACACCGGACCTCGCACATACCCCAAATCCTATAGTGAGCCCAAGCAGGGGGGTTGCAGGGCGACAGCATGCCCCCCCAAACATACCTCACTGTTTATACGCCTTAAGGCTGTGTGTTGGGAAAGTATGATAATTTAGAGTCAATTTGTGTAAGAATTAATCCATATTCTATTTTTACTATCAAAATAAGACCACGTTAAATACTCAAGCAAAAAAAAAATTGAATTAAAATAGTAGTTTTTTGTAATTTTTAATTTTCTCCAAAACTAGAAGATATAAAATCATTTTGTTTTCGGTTTCTGATTAAGAATTAATATGGGCAACGATTTATAAGAAAAAAAAATATAATATAAAATCTCAAAGTTTTGAAAAATTACACTTTAATCATTTTTTTTATGTTTTTTCCCCAAATTTTGTTATTTTATTTTTTTATTTTTTCCATTGTTAGTACTTTTTTCCTTAAATTGCCCATCCCACCCAGATGGGGCGAGATAGACCCCCCCCACCCAAAGTAAAAAATGTTTGTATTTGACCCCTCAACAAAAATCCGTTATCAATTGTCGGCGCCCAAGTTATCGTACTCGTGCCCGGATTTGCTTCAAATTTAGTGTGAAGCATTTAAATTGATTCCCTAGAAGAGGAATTCGAATTTTTGCTTTAGATCATCTAGAACGGGTAGCTGCCATACAAAGATTTTAATTTATCTAGTTTTCTCAAAAACAGCTTAAACGATTTTGATTAAACCTTGCACATGACATTTCTCGACCAATTCTGATAATACAGTAAATCACGTTATTACCAAAAAAATACGAATAATGGAAATAAAGTTAAAGGGTTTTTTGAAAAAAAAATAGGCCTTTTTATATACATATCTACTTATTCAGGTATACATACATCTCAGCCGTGTGAAGTGGGAACCCCGAAGTCAACATTTTTGGGTGGGGTTTATTAGAATCGTTTGTCCACCGTTTGTCAACGTTTGTCCAACCAAAAAAATCGTTTGTAATCCCTCAGGAAAAAAGTTATTAAGCTTTTCTTTTTTATAGCAACTCCCCAAAATCAAAAACTCGATCTACTGCCCCAAAAGCTGACTTAGGAGGATGAGACTAAGTGCATTCGTTTGTCTTTATTTTTGTTTGTGTTTTATTTTTGGTAAAATAAATCAATTTATTTTTGATTTAAATCTGTCAAAACGCAAATTTTACATCCCAATGGGCAAATAAATTGATTTATTTTTTGATTTAAAATCAAATTTGCAGATCTAGATTTTAAGGCAGATTTACTGCTCCTACACAAATATGAATACAATTTTAAGTTGTCTCTTTACAAATTTGTTTGTATTGTTTGAATTTATTTCGGTTAATGAAATGTGTGTTCTAAATATAAAGGGAAGCTTTTCTGATATGATTCATGGAGCTCATTATTTTCTTCTGAAAGTGCATCAAGTGGATGACGAGTTTTGTGATTTTATGAAACATACATTAAATTACACGAATACAATGCCAAAAATAAATCAATTTGAATTGGCGTTCGATTCACCACGAAATAAATCAATTTTTAGATTGAAATCTGAATTTACCAATCGAAAACACCATAAGATTATCAAAATTTTTTCAATATTTCTTTTTTATAGCATATCTCCAAACCCAGTAGCGGATCTAGGTTAGGTTGCGTGGGGGTGCTTGGTAGATTCAGTTTGAGACATTAATAGCCAGTTTCAGGTCAGTCATTTTATAAAAGCATTTTTAGAGTGTGCCAACGCGTACCATTTTGTTTAAACCTTCTTAGTATATAACATCTGCAGTAGTACCAAAGTAAAAACAGAAATTAGCTTGGTTGATTTTGTCATAATCTTGCAAAGTGATTCATACTTCTTATAGTACGGGAGGCGACCGTAGGTTTACCTATCTCATCGCGGCTGCGGAAAAGAATGATACCAACTCATAGCTTTAGTCTTAAGATTAACAAAACCGCTGGTCGGACAAGGTTTTTCAAGTGGCAATGGGTAGAAAACGCACTTTTTCAGTTGCAGTTTTGGCTAAGCATACCTAACCCATGATGGATTTTATAAATGGTGTATCAAATAAAGCTTTGACTGCCCTCTGTACAAAACCAGTGTTCGGACAGACTTTTGTTGGCTGTTGTGGCAAGTCCGGCCGCTTTTGTGAAAGGAGCTATTTTTGTAACCTTGGCATCATTTTTTCCGCAGCCGCGATGAGATAAGTAAACATACGGTCGACTCGCGCACTATTAGTTAGTCAAAAAATATTGCATTTAAAATTTGAATAGAGAATTTTTTTTACGAAAAAAAATGTAGGAAAAAATTGTTTTTTTTTTTTTAATTTTTGTTTGTCAAACAATTTCAAAGTTGCTATTTTAACATGTTTTTATTATTTTTCGTTAACGACATACAAATACTAGCAAACCAATACTATTTCTACACCGTCAAACTTCATTCTAGTTGTAAGCTACAAGAACAAGTTGTGCGATCCAGTTTTAGCATTTTATTTTAATTCGTACAAAGATTATTTTTGCTATCTATTTAGCATTTTGTTTGGTTTTTGGTTTTCTCAATAATCGTTAAGTTGCTTTTTTAATTTTTTTTATGGAGTAGCTTCTAGTAAGTTTACATAATATTGTATACCAACATTTTTAAAATAACTTTTTTTCGAAAACTCTATAATTTTGAAAACGACTAAATAAGTTTTTTGAAACTTTATGTTTTTAGTGATTTTTTAACATTTTCTAGAACGCTAACAAAATCATGTTCCTACTATAAAAATGTTATTATTATAATTTTTATCTAAAACTGTTTCAAAAAAGTTGATAACAAAAATGTGAGTGTTATTTATTTAGCTTAATTTACTTTTAAATGAAAGAAAAAAAAAATATTTTATTTCGCGTTCTTGTTATAAACACTTTCTATAGAACCACTTTTCAGAATATCAACTTCCTCATTATTGGATGAACCGATTAAAGCAATTTTTTTTTCAAACAAAAGCTTTTAAAAAGTATAAAAAATATTGCATTTTAAAATTTAAAAAAAAAAATGTTTTTTGATGTTTGAATAAAAATTAAATTGTTTTTTTTTTAATTCGATTTGCCAAAAACGGATGAAATGTTGTGAAATTAAAGTTAATCAATTTTATGAAAAGAAACAGAAAATATTTTGGAGTTTTGAATGTTTAAAAAATATAGATATTGGGCATATTCTTAGTCTCAGATAGACCCAGGTTTAAATTAACTACAGTTTAAGACAATTTGGGCTCAATGAATACAGACCGATTTTGATTACAAATTGTTGGTTTCATATTTTAATAAGATAATTAATTTTGTATACTTCCCAAATAGCTTCAAATATTTTGAAATTATAAACTTAAAAAAATAGAATCAACGTCCGAAAATTCTACTAAACCTATGTTTTACTTAGACACAGCTCTAAAATGGCTATGAATACGCCCCATTGGGTTTCCAATAACGGAGTCAAAATCATCGTTTTTTATTTAAAAAAAAAATTATCAAGATATAAAATGTAGCTAACATTTTAACGCAATTGAAACGCACTTTCTAGGGCACAAAACTGCACGTCACCAGCTTAGGAGTATCGAATAAAAATCAAATGTTGGCTTTATAAAAACAAATTTATTTTCAATATATAATACACGCTTCTTTATGAAAAAAAAAATGATTTCAAAAACTGTTTCATTCATTTCAAATCAATCACATTAATATATTCCTCCAGAAATACCAGGTCCATATTGATAGCCGCTACTTGCAATAACTGGAACAGGAGTAGGACCAACACCTAGTCCACTTAGTCCACCTAGTCCGCCTAGTCCGCCTAGTCCCCCACCTACAACACTGCTCCCAAACTGGCTATTGTAATAACTTGATGGGTATGAGTTGTAATATCCTTGACGGGTATATGGACTTCCTATTCTGGAGCTACTATAACCCGCTGTGGGGTATCCATATCCACCATTGTATCCAGAATAACCACTATAGCCATTATTGTACCCCGTATTATATCCACTGTTATAATATCCAGGATTACTGTAGCTCGAGATACCTGTGTTTATGTTAATTATACGCAGGAACACACAAATCAGGGATATTACGTGCAAACGAATTAGTGTGAAATCACAACTCACCTCCAAGACCAGCTACTCTTGGTGGCGTATAGGGATTATAATAGCCACCATTGTAACCGCCAATAGCACCGCCACCGGTGCCGCTGTATCCAACGCCACCATTATATCCAGGAATGCCATTGTACCCAAGTCCTCCTAATGTCCCATCAATACCCAGTCCACTAGTGTATCCACCCAGAGTATTATAGTCGATACCTCGTTTTTCCTGTTTTTTCAGTTGATTTTGAGAGATCGTTACGATTTCGGAAGGAGATGCGTTGGAATCCGCTTCGGGTGTAGCAGCTTTTACCACCGCAACCACAATAAGGACGGTGTAAAGTATCTTAACACAAACAAATTAAATAGATCAATAGTATCTATCTATCCATAAGGATTGTAACTTACAAAACACTTCATTTCTATAAAAATTCAAAGTCGCTTATAAATGTAAATATTCCAGGAGCTTAATGTTAATCCAAGAGATTCAAATCGGAAACTGATGCTGTACAATAGCAACGACTTGGCTTTTATATAATGCCTAAAGCCGCAATCTAAACTATCTATTAGTCAGAGTCTTTGGTAGAAAATAATTTGCTCGCGCTAACACTTTACGATTAAACATAGGAATTGCGTAGAAAAAGTATTTTGTAGCTAGATCTGAGCTTACAATAGGTACCTATTGACGGTCGCAACACACACCGATTTAACGGGCTGCTAACAATGGTTTCCATTCAATATGGGAATTTTCGGATAACTACGGGTTTTTTTTTTTTTGTGTTTCGAATTTTATATTTACAATGTTCTCTTTTTCAAGCCTGGCTTAAGTTACAAGTCAACATTGCAAAATTCTCCATTAGTTATGTATGTATGTTTTTGCTTGTATATATTTAGAAACAAACAAATACGCACAGCGGGGCTGTATGTTGTGTTTTGTACATTAACTACATACAATGTTTCTGAACACTTTGTTGATTGTATTTCAGAACATATTAAAAAATATATAATAGGGCAACTATGTGTGCACCTTGGTAGTTTTGGTATGATTTAAAATTTGATTCTTTTTCATCACATCAAAGTTTTGCTACACAAACTCAATTGAGTGAAAAAAATGTGTTTTTTGTTGGTCAGGTGCGGGCGGAAATGTTGGACATTGTCATTCAAGTTGAATGGATTTTTTTCTGGTAAACAGTGGATCTTCGTGGATAAACATTCTAAAAAGTAGGGTTCTCTCCTAGCACAAACTGTAACCTTTTGTCCACTTCCATTTTAAAAGGCTTCTGTTTTTACCTCGTATCCTCGTCTCATAACGAACCTAAAAATAGACTCAATCGGCCGCTTCTATTAATCTCAAACTTTCCCTGCTGAGATGGTTCTTTGCTTCTTTTTTTTCCTAACCGCTTTCTAAGATTCATATAATAAGGGATTTGATAAAAGGTTAAAAGATACGTAAACTATATTGTAGTTATAGTATAATACTCTAATGGCCAATTTCTTAATAAGTTCTTACTCCTAAAACTCGGTTTATGAAAAAATTAAAACTTGATTGATTCAATTCATTTTTTCACTAAGTTCTAAATGTTTTCATTTCTTCAAAAAATTTAAATTAATAGAAATGTATGATTTACCATTAAAAAAAAACTGTCGAAAATACGAAAATTGTTAAAAAAGAAAAACGTTAGAACTTATACTAAGTTTCCACTGACCACTAAACCGAGATTTACATAGGTAATGAGATTTATTTGGTGTTTCCACTGCAAAAAATGTCAAAAAAGTGGTGTTTCATTTTTTATATAAAGTGGGACTGAGATAAATATTTTTTTTTACATTTCCATCTGTCAGCGAAAGAAAATGGCGTTAAATGGGTCGGTTCCACAAGTATTCTACGGAAAAAATAATGTTTGTTTGATTTGATAAACTAATGTTGTCAAAAAGATTTTAATGAGACATATTTAAAATCTTTGAGATTTCAAGGAGATTTGTGATAAATCCTGCTAATACTACGTTTTCACCAGATACTAAGCCGAGATTTAGGTAAAGAGATTTAAAGATCAAAAAGAGGATTATGACAAAACATTTAAATGATGTTTCATTTTTTTGATATGAAGTGAAAGTGAGATAGCTGGTTTTTGTTTTCATTTGCATCTGTCAATAAACAAAAATGGCGTTTAAATGAGTCAGTTCCACAATCATTCTCCGAAAAAAAAGCTTTCTGAACCCCAAACTTTCATACTGTTTCGACCCAAAAAGTACTTTCTGGAAATCGTTTTCTAAAAGTGATTTGCTTTTCTAAAAAGGCTATCACAAAAAACATTTTTACTGTGTGACTAAAGTTCCTGAAAGCGTTTTTAAGAAAACAAATCACTTTCAGAAAACGTTTTCTGCTTTCAGAAATTATTCGTGAAAGTTTGTCGCTTTCCTGAAAGCGAACGTATGTTTTTCTTCTATCACCCTGAGAGCCTGAAGCCACACAAACCAGTACTGGCTTACAAGTTACAATACATTCAATAAATTAACTAACACATACAAACATAAGCAACTTGCTCGTCAACTGGCTTGCCTTTTTTGCATTTTTTCAAGCCAGTTCTGAAGCCAGAGAAGCAAGTGGACTCGTTCAGACATATAAAGCAATCTAGATAGCTTTTGATGGTGAAATTATTGTAATTAAATATTCTTTCTACTACAACTTTCAATTTTAAGGGAAGGAGGGACCGAGAATTTCAAACATTTGTAAAAGACAAATATAAAAAAGGCCGCTATTTGGAACAAAATATTCTGTGTACACCAACATTTAGTTTCTTACCTATCTGTCAAGGTATGAACTGTCAAATTCCTTTGAAGGATGACTACGATGATGATGAATTAAAAGACGTCCAAGAAACCAGATTGTTTTTTTAAATTATTATTAAAAATACCGTCATTTTTGAGTTAGACGAATGTCAACCCACGTGACTTTGAGACGCAACAGAAAAGTCTGTCAACGTAGCCGTCAATGCAATGACAGTAGGTATTCTGAGACATGTTTATTTCAATTGGAAACGTCGTGCATTTATTGTATTGAAAACTGCTTGGAATAGCAAAAAATGTTGTCGAATTCATTGTATTTTGTATACAAAAAGCTTTGAGAAAACGCTTTTGCTTTCATAGAGTGACGACCCGACAAGTAAATAAAATAAAATATGTCTGACGGCCGTGGGTTGTCGTTTTTATTATTTTTTCCAGCCTAAATATTTTTATAATTTTTTATAAACCACCTACTTTAATAGAAAATCTAGTTTCCAACAAAAAGGCATTTAGGTTAAATTATCAAATGCGGCTTGGTTCGCAAGTTAAAAAAGTGTGACCAGTCTGTTAGAAATGCATGGATGAATTTTGTAAGTTAAAGTTCCAGACAAACATATTATTGCAATAATTGTTCCTTTCTTCCATTCATATTCCGGTGCGTTTTCTACACATTGCCACCTGAAAAACCTTATCTGACCAGCGATTTTGTTTATGTTAAAACTATAGCTGTGAGTTGGCATAAAAACGGGCAAAACTGGATCGCACAAACTTGCTCTCGTAGCTAACAACTTGAACGTAGCTTAAAATTGACAAAGTGGTTCTATAACATTATGATATCATTAAAAAATATTTTAAAAACAATTTAAAAATAAATTATTACTATAAATTAATATATTTTTTTAATAGCTAAAGCAGATAGAGCTAAAAAATCGTTAAAGCGGTTTTTTTAAATAATTTTTTATATATAAAAATTCTTGAAAATGTAAAAAAATTTAATTTGGTATGCCAACTTTTAGTACTTAATAAAATACAATTTTTCACAAAATTTCGATTTTTTTTTTTTGCACGAATCCAAAACTTGCCCTATACAACTACGTATATCGCATTTAAAAATCGAGATAATAATTTTCCCTAACAACATTTCCCATTTTGAGTCTCACAATTCTGTCTGTCTGTCTGTCCGTCTGTCTGTCTCTGTTCGTCTGTCTGTGCCTCGACCTGCAGCCTAAACGGCTAAAGCGATTTTCTTCAAACTTTGGACTTCAGGTTCTTAGGTTCAGGTTCTTTTTTTTTTGTAGCTCAAAAAATAACGGTACCTGCCATACAACCAATATACAAAAATTGATTTATTTCAAAAACGTCTCTAACGATTTTGATAAAAAAAATTACAAGCTACTATAATTACTACAGTAAATATTTTGGGAATTTTTTTATTTTTTTATAACGGTACCTGTCATAGAACCGATGTTTTGGTTTTCAAATTTCTCGTTAACTGCTGCACCGATTTCAACCAAATCTTTTATGTAAGAGGTCCTTTACAAATTCTAACAATTTTGCATATAAAATGTATAAATAAAGTTATTTTTGATTTTTAAAAAAGTATTGAATTTTTTTTTTGAAAATTCAATATCTTGAAAACGGCTCAATGATTTTTTTTTTTAATTTTGCGAAAAATTGTATTTTATTAAGTACTAAAAGTTGGCATACCAAATTTAATTTTTTTACATTTTCAAGAATTTTTATATATACAAAATTATTTAAAAAAAAACCGCTCTAACGATTTTTGAAATTTGTTTTCATAAATTCATATTTATAAAACAAATCAGATAGCATGCTTTTTTTGTAGCTCTATCTGCTTAAGCTATTAAAAAAATATATTAATTTATAGTAATAATTTATTTTTAAATTGTTTTTAAAACATTTTTTAATGATATCATAATGCTATAGAACCACTTTGCACATTGTCAATTTTAAGCTACGTTCAAGTTGTTAGCTACGAGAGCAAGTTTGTGTGATCCAGCCGTGCCCATTTTTTCTGAGCCGATCGTGTTCGGCAGAAAATTGTCCCTCCATTCCTGCTAACTTATATATGTACAGAGGAGTCCAGAGTGTATATAAGTCACAAAGCCCTGATCGTTCTGAACTATCTATCGCGCCATCAAGTAATGATGTATTTATTTTAAAGAAATAATTTGAATGTCTTACCCCCAGTTTAACAGTTTCGTTTAAACCTTGAAAGTGGAGTTTAAACTTCCACTGTGAAACTGGGGGTTAGGTTTAGTTCTTCAGTGAAGGGATTAAGGCTTAACTCGAGTTACCTCACCAAATTCAACGGGTTAACTCGAGTTTGACTCTGAAACTCCGATAATCTGGTACTGAAAAACTTGGCTTAAGCAATTGGCACTAAAGCAAATTGGTCATTCATTATCATTATAATGTACATGAACAGAGGTATAAAACGTCTGTGAGTGATGTGTGACCCACTCGTCCATTTTATTTTAATTTTATTAGCGACAAATTTTTTTAAATGTTTGTTTAAATCATAATTTTGTACCTGCCACTGCCATACATTTTTGCACTTGGTTAAAAAAAAAAAAATCTTAAACCACTCCGCAGATTCATTCAGTCAATTTTGTTTTTTATATTAGATAGCCTGAGATATCTACAATACTATGATGTTCTAAAATTAACTGATCGGTTATGAACAATAGTTCTTTTCTTATAAAAGTTCACTGAGCTATGCTATGAGTAAAGGTACTCTGTCGTATACTTGCCATTGACCCTAAATTGCAATTTCTCACAATTAATTTTTGCTTGCAATTTTAAAACCACGTTAAAACATATTTGTGGGTGTCAGTCTGTCAGTGCTAGTATTGTAGGTACACGCATTTCAATTAAATTAACCTCCCCTTTCGAGTTCAAATACATAAAGCCGCATGGCCATGGCCACCCGCCCGCCTCTAAGTTGTCAACGTCAGTCAGCAATAAGTTGCATTCGTAGTCCTAAGCCACAAAAATTGATGCAATCTTAAAAAACAAAAAAAATCCAATTTGTTGTTTTGAACTTGTCCCGCATTACTCTGATGTGGTCGTCTATCTTATGTTCATATAATTTAGACCAAATGTTAAGGTTGGCTTATATCTTGTGGAAATATACGATGGGGTGAAGAGCAACATTTAATTGTTTTCTTTAGATCAGAAAGCTTTATGTAAGTTTATCTACGTCATTATTGTTAACATGTACATATGTTTGTAACGATTGTTTATGATGCATTGTCTTCAGAAACTACTGATGTTCTGGGGTGCTGCAGTGCTGGGAAATAAATATGCAATGCAACATCTGGATAGAATGAAGATTCAGATTTATTGCCTTACTATTAAATATGTATGTGTTTATATTGTTGCTAAAGGATTTATTAAATATTTTTATTTCTATGTGCATATATGAAAAGAGATTGATTGTTGCTTTAAAAAATCGAATAGTGCTAAGTGACACACACGGGTCTATAGAGTGGCACAAAGGGAACGTTTGTTTTAATTCAAATAGCACCTTGAACCATGGGAAATAGAAATACCACAAACTTTTCTTGTGATTAGTTCTTGACGACAATCAATTAGGTTATTGTGGCAAATTTTATTATTTTGCTATCCGCAGCTCGTAAAGATTCAGTTAGTTTATTTCTAAGATATTTGCAGGGTTATTATAAAATATGTATGTATAACCAAATCTCTTTATTTATATTCAATTGAATTATAAAATATACTTAAAGTTAATTTAGTAAAGTGTTCTTCTTTTTTTTTGTTTCATGTACTCTTTCCATGATGCTTAAGGCCCTGATTAAGTGATGACAGCTAATTGATTGATTTTTTTTGAAAGATATAAATAGGTACTAGATTTTCTTAACAACAAATTGAAATTGAAATTTGTTTGTATATGTATGTGTGTTAGGTAACGTATTTACATAATGTTGTATGATCTATATTAGTACAATTATAATAAGGTGGGAAACATTAAGGACCACAAAAAGTACCTGCACATTTTTATTTGCAATATAAAAATAGATACAGGGCAAGTTAAGGATTAGTAAACTCAAAATCAAACTCTACATTTTAATCAGATCTCTTAATTAACGAATTACGATGAAAGTCTATCTGTAATGATTTCCTGTTTATCTCAACCTACATATATCAGCCTCAAACCATTAAAGCAATTTTTGATTTTCTTCAAACTTGGGATTTTAGGGTTTTAGTTGGTTCACCGTTTAATAGTGGATAATTAAAAAAAAAAACTAGTTTTAAACTCCAAAAATAATGATTTCCCTTTGTAAAGTTCAAAAACAAAAGCGTATTTGCTATTTTTGAGATTTGTATCGGTTCCAAAGCCCGTAGCCCGTAGCGTAATGGTTAGTGCGTTCGACTGTCACCCTGGAGGTCTGGGTTCGCTTTCCAGCCTTACTTACTTACTTTTGATGGCGCTCACAGCCCAGGATGGGCTTCGGCCTCAACTAACAAGCCCCTCCAGCCAGCTCTGTCCCTAGCTAGCCGCTTCCAGTTGCGCACACCGAGTGCTTTGATGTCGTCATTCACTTGATTGCGCCACCTGTTACGGGTTCTTCCTCTGCTGCTTACCCCATCGGGGTTGGATTCGAAGACTCGTCGGGCAGGTGCGTTGCTGTCCAAACGCTCCACGTGCCCCAGCCATCTCAGCCGCTGTATTTTCAGCTTTTTGACCAGGTCAACGTCGCTGTATAGCCCGTATAGCTCGTCGTTGAATCTTCTCCTCCATACTCCTTCGATACACACCGGACTGAAAATCACACGAAGAATCTTCCTCTGAAGCACCCTAGCAGATTTTTATCCGAATCTTTCAGTGTCCTCAGTGTCTGACCCATAAAGCAGAACCGGGATGATTAGGGTTTTGTATAAAGTCTCCTTGGTTCTCTGAGAGAGGGCCTTACTACTAAAATGCCTTCTTAGACCGAAGAAACAGCGGTTGGCAAGAGTAATTCTTCGCTTGATCTCCGCTTTCCAGCCTCGTCCACCTAAAAACTAAAAAAAGTTTTTTTCAGGGCTACTGCCTCTTGCGAGGAATTGACAAATCCTCCAAGAGTATCACTTGTCACGAATAAGTGCTTCTCGTCTAGCCGTTGCGAGTTGTTAGTCACTAGGCCCTGGTTCTTCATGAGCCGTTGTGTCACCCAATTTATTTATTTATTTTTTATCGGTTCCAAAACTATTAATGCCTTATTCTTTAAAATTCAGTTAGCATATTTTATTTCTCTCTGAGAAATCTTTGTTAAAATTTTTGTGTTTGGCATATTATGATTTTTACTTGTGATATACAGGGTGTCCAGTAAATAATGGATAACCTTGGAATGCCTCATAGTCGACTTTATGACCGTCCTAAAAACTAATAAAAAAAAAGTCTATCCTAAACACAAGAAAAGATATGTGCATTTTTTTGTTCAGTGCATTATTTTTTGCGTTACCTTACGTTTTTGAATACCACGACTAAGAGTGAATGAATTCTGTCGTTTTTTTTTCGTAGCAATATTTGACATTCTTTGTGCCAAAACATAAGAAGACAAAAATTATAATATCTGCTGGAATTCTTAAAGAAAAAAAATTATAGAACTTTGATTTTCGATGCAAAATTTGAAAGAAAATAATTTTTGAAAAAGTTAAATCATCTCTGGTACAATAAAATGCATGAATACCTAAGTGGCCAACTATTTTAAAAATATGCGTGTTGAATGCGGATTTCAAAGTGGTATAATTTGTTATTGCATCTTGAACAAATAGCAAGTTATTTGTAAAAATCTGCAATACTAGAGGCAATTTAACAAAAACAAAAGTTTTCAAAATTAGCACAGTAAACGTGAAAATAATACTTTGCGTTGAACATGGTAGATTTTTGATTGATTGCCTGTCTTTATAATGGTGTCCTAATGATAAATCCAAGCTTTTAACTTCTAAGGCCGAATGCAACATTACCAAAAATGTTAACAAATTGCAAAAAATCGGCTACATTTTCGAGCTTGCTTTGAATTATACCTCTTCGATTGGCCTTTTAAAATACCATCAAATATTTTGGTAGTGGTTATTACCAAATTAATTTTTGTATAAGAGTTGCATTAAATAAATCGAATGCAGCAAGCCGATCAGCTTCTCAGGGGGGGTATGCAATCTTGTGCAAGCCGCTGCATTACAAATATGCCAGAGATACAGGCAGATGGACATGTGGTCTGGGGCCAATTTTATGGCCACCCCGTTACCAGACCTAAATCAATTTGATTTTTTTATTGGGGCTGCATTAAGAAAATCCTGTTCAGCAAGCCCATCAGGTCCTTAGAGGAGATGAGAAATCTTGGGAAGGCAGCTGCACTACAAGATTCTGAGCAAAAATTAACAAGATTATTATAAGATTCTCATTTATTCTATATCTACTTTTGTTTTTGTTTTCTAACTAAGTGATCAAGTGATTGAAAGTTGGCTCAAAACTCAAAAGACTATTTGTTTGAAGAAAATAACAAATAAACGTAATGCAACTGCGAAAATATTTTATGGTTTTGTTAGGGCCCAATAGACCAGGTATAATTCAAACAAGCTTGAAATAAGCCGTTTTTTGCACTTTGTTGACATTTTTGGTAATGTTGCAATCGGCCTTAGCAGTTAAAAGATTGGGTTTATCATAAAAACAGGCAATCAATCAAAATAGATTCTTAGTAGAATTTAACGGCTCGTCAAGAACCAGGGCCTAGTGAATAACAATTAAAACCATTCCTGTGTGCGCCTCTGTGACAGTCGAACGCACTAAACATTTAACTATTACTACTATTAAAGGTATTGTCAATATTTTGATTAACAAAATTCTTACCAATAACGGTTATTAACGATACCTGTCATAGAACCGATTTTTTGGTTTTCAAATTTCTAATTTACGGCTGCACCGATTTCAAGCAAAATTTGTATACAAGAGCTCCTTTACAATTCAAACAATTTTGCTTATACAAATTTTGAAAAAAATTATTTTTGGATTTTTAAATAAATTATTTTTGGATTTTTTAAAAAAATATTGAATTTTTTTTTTGAAAATTTAATATCTTGAAAACGTGCTAAAGAATATTTTTTAGTTTGTGTCAAATTGTGTTTTACTAAAAACTAAATTTTGGCATACCAGATTTGATTTTTGAAAATGTGCAAAAAATGTTATATATAAGAAATTAATTTTTAAGAACACCGCTCCAACGATTTTTAATTTTTTTTTATAAATTCATATTTATCAAACAAATCAGATGGAACACTTTATTTTGAGCTCTAACATTTTAAGCCATTAAAATAACTTATTTATAGTAGGAAATTTTTAGTAATAATTTATTTAATTTTTTAATGATGTCATAATATTTTGGAACCAATACACATGTACTAGTACACCATCAATTTCTAGCTACGTTAAGGTTGTTAGCTATGAGGGGAAGTTTTTTTATCCGTGTCGTGTCGTGTCGATTTTTTTTTTTTTTATTATGCTAGGTTAAGTCAAGACTAATATTTTTTAGTATTGTTTCGAGAGATTTTTTAGAAACAAAATAACTCTAGATACTATAAAGTTCAGTTAATATGCTATTGAATTTATCTTGAAACAATTGCGTTAACGGGTTTTTATTATTAAACATGTTTGCTGAAGCCCCTCCCGAAATGATTTTGAATTTAAGAAAAAAATAAAGAGTTTAAACTTTTTGGTAAACCTAAATTAAAATCTTTAAAAAAAGGGGACTATGTACACAGGGAAAGTTTAATATTTTAAAAACAAGTCATTATTTAGGTATAATACTTATTATGAGGAGACTAATATAGTACAGTCAACGAAGGAATTTCGCTTGCAAAAAATAGTGCTCTCGAGATTATTTTTTTATATGGTAGAGGATACCCCCAGGTATAACATACCCAAAGTCCTAAGCCCAGGGCCACGAGCTAAGCTGAGGAGGGGGGGGGTTAAAGGTACCCCTTTTTAGATTTTCGTTAATATTTTCACAACCTAGCATATTAGCGGAAAAGTCTATACTACAAAATTAGAGACAAATAAATTGTCTATAAAAAAAGTTATGTTCATATTTTTGCTAGGGTTAATAATAAGGGAAAAGCGGGGGGTAAAAAAGTCAAAAAATCTGAAAAAAACTGTTATCGTCTTAGATATTGAATGTTTTCTGACCAATGTACTTGGAAAAAAGAAAGAAGGTAAATACACATTCATTCACTGTTATTTCATCATGTCATGAGGTTGAGAGTGGATTTCAAATTTATTTTTTTTTCTATATATCCGAAACTTTAAGAAAAAGGTGATGTTTACTGAATTAGGCAAAATTAAATTAGCAAGAGTTGTTTTCATACGGCGCCAAAAACTGATGACGTTTTTTTTAAAGGAACACAATACTAATTTTATTTGCCGTAGAGGGGGGTTCTTGTAATCACGGTTTTAAAATCACATTTAACGATTTCGGAAGTAGTTTAAAAAAAAAGTAAAATACATACGCAATACATACAACTACAAAAGGGGACATTTACCCCCTACCTAAAGCTTGCGGCCCCGGGCTTGGGACTTTGAGTATGTTGTACCTAAGGATCAGCTCTACCAGTAAATCAGTACCTTGGGTGGCTTGCTTCGAAGGTTCATATATAATTGATTCATTCTTTCCCTTACACATACTACCCAGTATAGTAATTAATAACAAAAAAAAAAACATAAACAAAATTGTCGTTGCAACTTTCAATTTTCTCAAAAACTGGGAGACATAGAACCATTTCGCTTTCAATTAGGAATTATTAGTTGAAACTGGGGAATATAGAAAAGAATGCAACCTAGACTGGGGCTCGAACCCACACGTCCAGGTTAGCAGTCAATACTATATCCACTGTGCCATTGCCAACCGCATGGTTCTAACAAAAAACAAAAACATTTATACCAACTTTTATCAACATACCAGTTTTGGGAGGGTTTTACTGGTAGTACCTAGTAATTGACTTTTCCCTTTTACTCAAAAAAAACACCATTTCACCCCAGATATTTTGATGAACACTTTTGATTCTTTTGTTTCTTATGACAAATGAACTGTGTTCCCAATTTCATCACCATACCGTTGGAACTCGGTTATGTAATAGTAGTTGCACTAAAATGTCAGTCATTTTTGTATTATTATTATTATTGCATTTATTTTGGTTTCATAAGATTGGGCACTAAAAACTACCTTCAATTCATGTGCATATCGGTTTGACATATACATCCACATACCCCTCTCCACCACTTGAAAGCGATTATGCAAAAAAACAAATTCCACGTCATCGTCCGATGTCTGCTTGTCGATTTATAGGATTTTATGTGTATACCTTGCTACGGTCTGCCAGTGTTGCCACCGTAGGAACACTTCTTAAAAGTAATTTTTTTAGGAAGTGGACTTTTAGTGCACCAAAGCTCATCCCGTCAGAATGAAGTGCAAGGTTTAACCTAAAAGATGGTCTTAACGCCCTAACTTAAAGGTGTGCGCACGACATATCAGAATAAAACAAAAAAGATGCTCAAGCCTTTAATATGACGGATCGAAAACATTTTTTGGGTGAAAATTGGCAAAAAAAACTATATCCTTATAAAAATAATCTTTTTTTAAATATTTCCCACAGTGCTCGGAAGCATCTTTTTAATTGGCAATTCATTGGTAGGTAATGGCAAGTTTCCCATTCTTGAAATAACTTGAAGTCGAGTTTTGATCTAATATATGTCATAAACGACAATAGAGAATTCAAAAATAATGGACCCGCAGTTTTATCTGTCCGTCTGTCAATTTGTAACACCTATGCCTACAGACTGAAAGGAATGATCGATTTGTATAAAACTTGGTACTTTCTGTTGTAAGGTATTTTTTATATATTTAATTGAAATTTTTGTTTTTGGACCAAAAATAATAGTAGCTTCCATAGAACCATTTTTTTAATTCCGTTTTCCGAGCTATCTGAGTTACCGAACTTAATACATTTTTATTAAAAGTAAGCTTTTAAATAACCTTTAGTAATATTGCATACAAACATTTTGATTCTAAAATAAAATAAGCTTAAAAAAAAGTATAATTTATTTTAATATTTTATTAAATATTTAAAAAAAGGAATTCATGACTTATTTTTAAACTTGGGTTTTTTTTATCAAAAAAATACTTGTTAAAATATATGTGGTATCAGAATTTATTTTTAAATATTTTTTTAAATTTTATGACCTCAAAAATATATTTTCCCTGAAAAAGAGCCCACAGCAAATTTTGGGAGTGGATTGATAACCCTGAGGCTAGACGTGCAAGTACTGGCAAGCAAGTTGCTATACAAACACATTTTTTTACTAATACATACAAACCTAAGCAACTTGCTCGTCAACTGGCATGGAGTTTCTGAAGCCAGTAGAGAAGCAAGTTGAAAGGCAGGTGGACTCGTTCAGACTTATATATAAAGCGATATCTAGATAGCTTTTCGTGGAATATTTGGAATTGAATATTCAACTTTTAATGAGGGGAGGGACCAAGAAATTTTAACATTTCAAAAATAGGCAACAACTGTCAAATATGCTTGAAGGATGGCTATGATTATGATGAATTATACAAAACATCTTTAAAATCCTAATTTTTGTGACTGTATATTTTTTTGCTTGGAAAAAATGAGAGTTTTGGGGATGACATTATTTGGAACATTCTGTTACCGATTTGCAAGTCTTAGGCTGGCAAATTTAACTGAAAGATTGCTAAGGAGATGATGAATTGAAAAAACTTAAAGAAATCTGAATTTTTTGAGATTAAATTAAATTGCGCGGGAAAAGGCGATTTTAGCGCTTTTGTGTGACATTTGGAACGAAATATTCCTCATACGACATAATTTAGTTTCTTAGCTATCTGCCAAGGTATGAATTGTCAAACTCCATTTATGATGGATTAAAAATCATCCAAAAAATGGGATTTTTTAAAGAATTTATTATAAAAAAAATCGAAATTTTGGAAATTAAATGAAAAACCGAAATTTATGATTCAGATGAAGTACAAACCCATGGGAGATTGCGACTTTGTGGGTTTATTTTCATTTTCGTCATTAAAGTACGATTTACCATATTTTAAGCAATTTTAATCAAAATGTAAGATCGAACCCTAGAGAGGCTAGCAGAACGTGGCCAATAAAAAACTTGAAAGCAACTTGCCCGGCAACTTGCCTAGCAAATTGCTTGCCGCCTACGTCACAGCCTACGTCACCTATAGGAACTAGACAGTCAATCTATGTAGCCAACTTGTTTGCCAGTGCTTGCCTGTGTAGCATCAGGGTAACCAATATATGAGTATGAGGGTTTGTAGGAGCATATATCGTGGTATTGAAAACAAAAGTCTGGCAGGTTTCCTTGTCAGCCTTTGGCGAAGTTGGGGGTTAGAAAATATCGACTTTCCAATATTTTTTGTCAGAGGTATTACTACTCAAATAAATTTAAAAAATATATATACAGCTAGGTTCCAGAAATCGATTTTTATCGAAATGAAATTGAAATCGATGTGAAATCAAATTTGGTGTTCCACATTTCACTTTTATCGATATCAATTTCATTTTTTTTTTTCGAAGTTAAAACTGATCGAATTTCCGTGTTCCACATTTCAATTTTATCGATTTTCACGTGATTTCAATTCGACCAGATATTTTCAAGTGAAACTGGGAAAGCAAGCTGTTGCGTTCTAAAAAATAAACGATTTTTCATAATTTATAAATATTATTCAAGTAAAATAACTTATTTCAACATGGGCAACATAAAATTACTGCGCAGCACGCTATATTTCAGGATTTTGTTTTAATCAAAAACAATCGATGTCTGAGTTTTTGTGTGTTTATTTTAAAAAGCAATTAATAAATAAAATATTGAAAACAAAATTATTTAGTGCATTGACTGAAAAGAAGGCATCCTTTTCTGTTAAAAAAAAAATAGCGTAGGACCTTGATGAGGTTGCAACATTTGAATGTGTGTGCCGTCCTATGAAGCCAGGAACACTCAATGTATCCATGAAATGTCGTTTCGTTCGACATATGACTGAGAGTTTCTTTTTAATTCTAACACTTTCAACACTCGTGATAAGATTTTTGACACATTTTTGACGGCCCGTAGCTACATCGCATCTTTGCTAGCCAATTGTTAAAAGTACCCTTCTGCAAAAAAAATTCAAAACAACAGCCAGCTGCAATGAACAGGGAATGGAAGATGTTCCTAGATACGGCGCAACAGCTTCCAACATCCTTTTAAAGGCATCTTTACTTAAGCGGAAATATGATACAAACCTGAATTAAATAACAAATTTTAATAAAAAACTTTTGTTGAAAATTTCCATAATGTACTCACACTGCATCAGCAATTCACAAGGATTAAAAACGTCTCTAAACGTATGTTTTCTTTTAATTTTCTCTATTGCAAATCTTTTTTCTCAAGTTTCAAGACCGCAGCAATGAAAACATCACCATTTTTTTTTTTAATTTTATTAAAAAAATTGAAAATTGAAGAACGAATATCAATCAGCATGACAGATGTTAGCTGTTTTTGATTTCACTTAAGTGACACTAAAAAAAGTTTTTTTTTTCAGGGCTACTGCCTCTTGCGCGGAATTGTCAAATCCTCCAAGAGTATCAGTTGTCACGAATAAGTGCTTCTCGTCTAGCCGTTCGGATTCGGCATAAAATTGTAAGTCCCTTCCATTCCTGTCAGGAATGGTTGCGAGTTGTTAGTCACTAGGTCCTGGTTCTTCACGAGCCGTTGTGCCACCCAATTTATTGATTTTATAAAGTGATTTCGAAAAGCTTTTGAAATTATGAAATCGATCGAAATGTGGAACATGGAAAACAAGTTCACTCGATTTTCAATTTCGATTTCTTTTTTATTTCACGTGATTTCTGGAACCTAGCTGATATTCTTTAAAAAAAATTGATTAAGGTTCGCTTAGAAAGCTAATACCTTGAGTTCTATTGGTCGAATTGCCAAGATTATGACGGTTGGATTTAAAGAAAATTACAGAGCATTCACGGCATATATTTTTTAAATTTATTGAAGTGATAATACCTCTGACAAAATAAATTGGAAAATCGTTATTTTCAAACCCCCACCCCCATCAAAAGCTGAAAAAGAAACCTGCCAGACTTTTGTTTTTCATACCATGATATATGCACCTACAAACCCTCATACTCATATTTTAGTTATCAATCGCCACTCCCAAAATTTTCTGGCGGCTCTTAGACTGGCTATAGGTATTTCTTGTACATATTTTCTTGTTAATTCCATTTTAAAAAAGAAATCAAATGTTAATACATCTCTTTCTTCAAACTTCCTTTGATTTATTTTGTACTGGTTTGAAAAGTAGTTTTTTCTTTTTAATGGTGTTTTCGATTGGTAAATTCAGATTTCAATCTAAAAACTGATTTATTTCGTGGTGAATCGAACGCCAATTCAAATTAATTTATTTTTGTCATTGTATTCGTGTAATTTTATGTATGCTTCATAACATCACAAAACTCGTCGTCACTTGATGGACTTTCAGAAGAAAACAATGAGCTTCATGAATTTACAATTAATTTTTAACAATTTCCATTTAATGTCAGAAACGCTTCCCTTTATATTTAAAACACAAATTTCACTAACCGAAATAAATTCAAACAATACAAAAAATTTTGTAAAGTAACAAATTAAAATTGTATTAGGATTAGTGTAGGAGGGGTAAATCTGCCGAAAAATCTAGATCTGCAAATTTGATTTTAAATCAAAAAATAAATCAATTTATTTGCTCATAGGAATGTAAAATCTGCGTTTTGACAGATTTAAATCAAAAATAAATTGATTTATTTTACCAATCGAAAACACCATAAGTGAATTGTGGGAAAAAACGTTATCATCATTCATCATCCACATTTGCTTTTTTGACAGCTGCCAAATGTCAGCTGTCACCATTTCGTAAATATTAACAGGTTATGTGACCAAAATTTCAAGTAAAATAATTTTATTAAATATTTGAGTGGTGTAAAAGTTTATTAAATATCAATTTTTGCAGCATTAGTTGTTTTAGAGCTCCAGTGCATAAATGAGTTTCCCAACCAAGGACGAGCGAGCAAAATGCTGGAAAGCTCGTGATGATTTCTGGGCCTGTCTAGATGTTAATGCCCCCGGTCATCAGTCCACTAGTGGCGAAGCTGTTCCAAAAAAATGTGCCGACCTACGGAAACTGTATGAAACATCATGTCCTTCACAATGGGTCAAGCATTTCGACCGAAAACGAACCTATGAACAATTCAAGGAAAAAGTTGTCCAGGGCTATGACCCGCTACTGGAACAAAAAGAAAAAGCTAAATGATGTTCAAAGTCTTGTAGTTTAAGTTATTTAAAACACGACAAAATTGTTATTAAAATTGTTTAATAAATTAAAAAAAAAAAATAATCTAATTGCGTGCTAGTCATTGTGTCAATTCTTTGGTAGTCATTGGTGGATCCGCAGGCATGTCAACTGATATTGAGACTATATGCTTCCCTGGAATCATTACATTGCCCAGTACTCGTGCATCTTTTCCTTCTTCCAAGTATTCGGTGCACATAGACAGCACAACATTAGCGTCTTTGTCTGTGCAGTTGAAGAAGCCAGTAAGTACACGCCCGTCGGTAATGACTACCCTAAAAGTCTTCCCGAGCCATTTGCGAAGATTCGCTCTGCCTTTGGTAAGAGTTTCTGGTGGAGGTCGTGGTCGCTGGATTATTGGCTACAAGGATACAGAGTAGACTTATTATAAATCGATAAAAAAAAGTATACAAGCACCTACCTCTCTTTGAAGAGGTTCTGCATTATATTCAGAGCTTGTGCTGCTCATATTTGTTGCTTATATTCGTGCTGATACGTAAATGAATAGAGAATTAAAAAAATTAAAACATTTTTATGTTAAAATTGAAGTTAAATACGTGCGAATTTATTTATAAATTGTTTATTTTCTTTAAATTTGTGGTTAGCGATTAAAAATTTCATAGATTTTTATACGTCAGATTTTGACATATGTATGTGTCAGTTCTCAGGATGGCGTTCCAGGTAAAAAAAAAACAAAGTATTTCACATTTCACTCATCAAACAGTCCTACAATTATCGAAAAACATCCAGTTCAAAAAATGTGAAATTACAAGTGCCGATATTAAGACGAACAATGTTCATCTTCTTGATGGTTCTCTTTCACACGCTCTGGTTTCTGGCATGCATCTGTCCCGCTCGACTTTTCATCATATTTGCAGACGAAGATATATGTAAATCACCATAAAGTGACATTTTTTAATGCCCTTCAAGCAAGCGAGTCCGTTTTGGATCCGAAACCAATTCATAAACGGACCCAAAACCGGATCCAAAACGATTCCAAATCGGATCAAATTAGTATGGAAATTAGAATCACCACGGAGCCATTATGTGAATGTATTGTGAGAGAGAGAGAGTATTCTAATTCACTATACTCTGAGAAAACGGAGCCTAATGCTGGATTTACATGTATCTTCGTCCCACTTCTGCAAAAAAAGGGGATGCAAAATTAAAATGTACATTTGTTAGATAAAGAAGGAACACCAAAATGCAGAAGATCTTCGTACATGATGGTGGATTTACATGTATCTGCATTTGGTTTCTGCACAAAAAAAGGGATGCCAAATACAAAATGTATATTTGTTAGATAGAGAGAAAAGGTCAAAATGCAGAAGAACTTCGTTTCTGCATTATAGGAAAGTGCCATAATACAGAAATGAAGACGAACATGTTCATCTTCTTGATGGTTCTCTTTCACTCGCTCGGATTTTTTGTATACATCTGTCCTGCTCTACTTTTCTGCATTAAGCAGACGAAGATACATGTAAATCCAGCAGTAAATCCACCATGAAGATTATAGTAAGTGGCATAATGCAGATATGAAGACGAACATGTTCATCGCTTCTTGATGGTTTTCTTTCACACGCCCGGAGTTTTGGCATACATATATCCCGCTCTACTTTTCTTCATATTTGCAGACGAAGATACATGTAAATCCAGCATAAATGGACTCCAAAACGGACCAACAAAAATGAATGAATCGAGGCATACCCAAATGTATTGTATTAAAAAGAAACTTCCCCATCTAGTCGAGTTTCTACATTGCATACAAAAAAAATTTGTGACTCAAGGGGATGATGTTTAAACATCAGTGTATATAGAGTTTATACTATAGCTTACAGTATATAGTAAACTGATGAGGTTGCCAAAGGAGCCCGTCGAACATGTTATGTTATTCCATGTGATTCAGGACTGAGCGTAAATATGTATTTAATTTTGTTTTTTTTCTAACCTCACCCTCCACTTCCAAAAAAGGTACTTTTAGAGAATGTGGCAACTCTTAAAATCATACCCAATTTAGACCTTAAAATCATAACAGTTGCACCATGCCTTAAAAAACTGCATTTTCCACAATTATATGATAATGAAAATTTTCCTGACACTATTTAATGCACAAACCGTTGGCTTGGTTGGTGTCGTTGGTGTATTACTATACCCAACCACATTACCGACATATACCACATTATCTCAATTTACTCTATTCAATGCACGAACCATTCGCAACCATTAGTTACAAATCTAAATACACAAGATGGTGGCGTATCCGTAATTTTGTCTTTCTTCTTTCAAGTTTACCCATACCGAGTTTGTTTTTTTCTTAATACCTAGTGCTAAGATGTTTACACATCAAAAAAAAAAAAACAAACAGAATTTTGTTAATTTCAAGACTTTATTTTTATTTATCAATTATAAAATGTACAATATATATATTCACAACTAAACATATGCAAACATATAATAAACAGTAAACTTGTATTCTTTTCACAAGAAAAAAAGATAAAAAAGCAATGGTCTTCGCCACGCTACCTACAAAACTGAACTAAAAAAAAAAGTGGTGGAAATTGAAACAAAATGACTGTACTCTCTCTTTTTCTCCGTGCATGACAAAATTCTCTCGATTCTTGTTCTTCTTTTTACATGCGTACACAGAATATTTGTTAATGTTTGCGAGACGCTCAGTTTTTTTGGAGTCCCAAGTGATTCCAAAGTGAACCGAGAAATTCGGGTCCGTGGTTTTGCGTGAAGGGTGGTCTTTGAATACTGAATACTGAGATCTCAAGAAAGTGAACACGGCTATTATGGTATCTTTCTGATGTTTTTTTTTTTGTATCGCATACACCGGTTTTTCATACCACCTGTCAAAAAAAATTAAATAGAGGAAAACATGGATGAACCAGTGTTTGTTGTTTTAACAAGTAAATACAATTAAATTAAATAATGTAAACTCTATTTTAATTTAATACAGCTAACCAACGTAAATCTTTTTTTTAATTAAGTCAGTGATTCGTGTCACCAACAAACTGCAGTTGATAAGAGCGGTCCACGTTTGGTGGAATTGGTTAAGGAAACATTTGCCGACTGCCAATTAATTACAGAAATTCTACCCGATGAACGTAGTGTCATCAGTAGTAAACTAAATGGATATTCACTTAGAAATGTTCGAGCAATTTTCACAACTGGTGGCACCGGTTTCGGTCCCAGAGACATTACCCCAGAAGCCACCAAAGATGTCATACAAAAAGAATGTTCACAACTGATACTAGCAATGGCTTTGGAAAGTCTCAAGAAAACCCCATTTGCGGCATTGTCGCGTGCTGTAGCAGGTATACAGAACCAAACGCTGATAGTAAATTTTCCAGGCAGTGAAAAAGCCGTAATCGAATGCTTCGAAGCGATTCGCGCAGTTCTGCCACATGCTCTGCAGCTAATAGGCGATGATTTTAACTTAGTTCAAAAAACTCACATCGAAATTCAAGGAAGTTTTTCAAGAATGGATAGAGGACACATTTGTCCACATAAAACTGCAACTGGTGATCCCAATGATCGAAACTCACCTTTTCCAATGTTGCCCGTTCACGAGGCACTGGGGATTATATTTCAAATTGTTACGGTGCAGCGAACTATTCCGAACTTCCTGTCGCAGTATGTAGCACCTGTTGATATCCCTCCGTTTAGGGCTTCAATAAAAGATGGTTATGCAATGAAGTCGTCGGGCTTTTCAGGTGCAAAGAAGGTTGTTGGATACATAGCTGCTGGAGATGAGGTAAAGTACTTTTATTTGTCTATTTTTTAATAGGATCAATTTAAATTTCTAAAATTACCTACTAGATAGATATCATGTGATATAATAAGCAATAAATTATATGACAAAAAATGTTTAGGTAAGTGTTGAGGTAGTCAGCGAGAAGCCTTATCAAGTACCTAGGTATCTAAATTACCAGTAGTCAATTTTGTTTGATAAAAAATGTAAACATTATTGGTTTCGTTATCTAATTTACTAATGAAACTGATTGCCTAACAAAAAAAAAACAATTCATATTAAAATCTTAGTACATTATGTATGTGCTCGTGCATATTATGCCGAATTCATATTTATCAATTAAAATGCCAAAAATAATAAAAACCGGTTTGAACTTGTTTGCTAAAATAAACATACTCTGGTAGTAAACAACTAGAATGTAGCGAGACATTGACAATAATATTTTCTATATGGCTAGGGTTAAAATATTAAAAACAAGTTAAAATTTCTCGTCTAGGTAATCACATAAAAATTCTTCACATCAAATTTGAAGCAAATCCGTCAAACCGTTCAGTCTCTAACTTGATGTATAGACATCATGACGCACAAACAAACAAACTGACTTCTTGCCAAAAAAAACTTTTTAGACTTCTACATCATTGTGATGTTATTTTTGTAAACAGCTTAGCTTTGGGAATGTGTAAAACATATCCGTTCCGCAACATTTTTTTACCGAACATTTTTGACTCATGGAAGCCAATGGTTCGTACATTAAATATAGTAAATCGAGGTAAGTTATACAGGTCGGTAATGTGGTATAGATGCAAAATAGCTTTTAACGGCCTTTAGTCCTTAAAAATTGGCGTTTCGTCCCCGCGTTCTCACTTGGACACTTCAGTTGACAGAGAGGGCCTTGTCAAGACGCAATTTTTATTAAGTTCAGTCCAACTTACATCAATTTTACACCGAAAATCAATTGTGAACTAAATCCAACCCAATTAGAATTTCTAATCAAGAATTATTGGAAATTTTGTTACCCATGCATCGCCTGGCATTGTTTACATATAAATGTTTTTTTTATAATACACATTCTATATACTACTGAAATACATCAGCCAAGTAGAAGACTTAGCATTATTTAATTGGACTTGTTGAATTATTGATTCAAAATAGCTTTAAAAATAGCTTTTAACAAATCCAATTAAATAATGCTAAGTCTTCTACTCGGCTGATTTATTTCAGTAGTATAAAGAATTTGTATTATAAAAAACACTCGTAATTTGGTAGAGGCAGTTTTTTTCCAAAACCAAGCAACCAACTCGAAGTTTGGTATGCCTTGTTTACACATCCTCCCCTTGAGTCCCGGCACTCAGACATTTTTTTTTTTTTTTTTTGACACGAAACCAATATTATGCTCATGACACCGGACTACTTGATCTTTCTAATCGGTATGTGATTTCTCATGGGGAACAATGAAACTGTGATAATTCCTACACTCCGCTCCACTTGAATAGAAACAAAACGTTTGTTTTCTATCTGAACGTGGCCAGTTCATAAATTCACCTTTTGGTTTTAGTTCCTATAAGAGGGATCTATTGAGAATAAAACTGCAGAGACAGAATAATTCAGGAAAATACCATTGGGTATTTTTAACCCCTTTTCTAATTACTTCATTTAAAACACTGTTTTTTTTTTGCGCCACTTGAATAGAAACATTCTCTTAAATAAGGAAACAAATTGGAAAAATGCAGTAAAAGAGAGTAGTTTTTTATTTGTAATCATATTTTAATAATGTGTGCTACCACCTTTATTTAAAATAAGTTAAAAAACCCATTTGGAGACTGAATCATGCAGTTATTATATATAATTTAAAAAAAATTGCACTTTTTGCTTCTTTGATTGCAGCAGTAAGTGATTCTTTGTCCTCATTTTGCCGGTCAGAATCGTAAAATCTGCAAACCATCCATCCCCATACGTTTTCAATAAAATTTAGGTCCGGAGAATACGGGGGCCATTGAAGTAAGGTAACATTTTTCTTGTATATACAACTGCTAATGATCCTTGCGTTGAGGATTGGCGTGTTGTCTTGTTAAAATATCCATGGTGTTGGTGCAAAGACATCGGTTGACTTAGGGAAAGCTTCTTGCAATATTTCCTTGTAGGAGTTTGCCGTCATTTTCAATGTGGGATAGCCCTGATCATTTGCTCCAAACCAGAAAATTGCACCCCACGCTCTTACACCGCCTTCTCGGCTATTGTAGTGCTCCAGAAATCTGGGTTCCTTCCTCATAACATGATAATAATAATTATATCCGTCCGGGCCATCTAAATTGATTTTTTTTTTTCGTCAGAAAATACCACTTTTGTCCACTCTTCCTTCAACGTCATATTCCTCCTGCTAAAATCTATTATATTGTGTCTTCGTATTGGATTTAACGGTGGTTTTTTCTTCAATTTTAGGGGCTTTAAATGTTGTGACCAACGGATAACATGTCTAGTAGTGTTAAGACTCGCTGTAATACCACTCTTCGCCTTGATTTGTGCAGCAGAGTCGCTTGAATTTGAAGCCAGTCTAATTATCTTTCTTCGGTCTGCTTCTGTCGTGTCTCTTGATTGCCTACCTTACACATTTTTTCCATAGTTTTCTTTATTTCTGGGGTTCGATCAAACAATTTTCACACTTCTACTAGGGGGAGCTTGTTTTCCGCGTGTACTTCTATTTTGGCCTTTTCTGTAGGGTTTAAATGATTTTCCGCGGACCATCTTTTCTTTGATAAAACAATTATAATTTTTAATCTACACTTCTTTTATTAGAACAGTATTTTTTCTTCTTACCGTAATCTATAGAGACAAAACGCACACTGTTTCTGTTCAAGTGACGCCAAAAAAAACAGTGTATTTAATGAAGTAATTAGAAAAGTAGTAAAAAATAACCTAATGGTATTTTCCAGTTTTGCAATTTTATTCGCAATAGATCCCTCCTTTAGGAATTAAACCGAAAAGGTGAATTTATAAATTTACCAAAGCGCTACACTCTCTGATAGTAAACAAAAGTTTGTTTCTATTCAAGTAGAGCGGAGTGTATGACTGGAATTCCTAATAAGTAATAATTAGTTTAAATACTTTTTACTTGAAGGGTTTCACAGGACAAGTTTCGTTAACAATCGAACTCATCCTTAACATTACGATAACAATGAGTACCTATACTAAAAATTTGATTTCGCAATTCCGTCTTTCGCCGTCTGACAGAAACCCTCAACGGGACCGCGGAGGGTATAAATCTGAACCATAGTTTTTCCATTTCTTAATCCGAAAAAAAAATACTTTTACGGAAGCAATTTTATTTTATAAATTTCTTGATCTTCTTTATTATTTAAGATTTATTTATGTCGTTTTCGATTGGAATTCGGAACAGTACTACTACAGTACACATGGCTTTAGACGTGTACGTTGTTGATTGTTGTTTATACGCGGAACAACGAAAATGTAAATGATAAAACCGAACACCGAACTAAGAACGAACGAAGAAAGTGAAAATTCAAATCAGGTCAGAAATGTCGGTGTGCGTTGTTATCCGAACAACTTGTGTTTGTGCGAAAAATGTTTAAATGAACATTGTTTTAGGCTGTCGTGCAACTTGTAGGGACATTTTCGAAGTTTTTTTAATTACTGAATGGCACAAGAAGCCTAAATAAATAAATAAACAATTTTGTAAATAGAGTTTAACAATAAGAAGATGAAGAAATTTAAATATTAAATTTCTTCATCTTCTTATTATAAAAAAACCTGACCACGGGTATTTATTTTCTGGGTGCACGAATTTAAACAAATTCCCCTAGAATAATAAAATTCACAGTATCTTTTTGCTGTGATTTTTATAAGAGTCGGTAAACATCGACCAAAATTTGTGTCTTAGTAGGCTATAACAGACTTACTGAAGAGCCCACTGTTATACCTTGGGCGAAACACAATTATTTCTGGAGTTGAGGTCACTTGTACTTTTTAATTGAATAGAGTTTAACTTTCTAATGTAAATGCTTTCTTCGTTGTTCGTTGTTGAGAGAAGAACGAACACCGAACAACGGACACCAAATAAAGAACGAAAGTCTAAAGCCAGCTTAATTTATTATCAGGCGCAGCTTTCCAAATTTTAAGATGGCTGGCCTTTGTGTAAGTACACAGTAAACAAAAACTATTGATTTTGACAACATGCATAGAACTGAACAAAAATGAACAAGCTAGTGATATTACCTGTAATATATTTATCTTGCAGTACTACTCCTTTTTGATTCCAATCGAATTATTTTCTGTTGTTCCAAGACTAATTCGCTAAAAAGTATGTGTGTGTGAGTAAATTATCTGATATTTATGTATATTTTGCATTTTCAGTCCAGTAAAATTAATTTGACAAGTTATCTGATGAAAGAGCTTATATGTATATGGGTGTTCCGGGTCTACTCCTTTATAACATCCGGAACAAAAAATAACTCCGAAAACATTACTCGGAACCAAGGTACATAATATTAAAGGTAATATCATAAGCGTTTTCATTTTCGTTCAGTTCTGCGCCTGTGTCAAAATCAATAGTAGTTTACTGTGTACTGTGACGCGGAACAGCTAATCGTATTATTTAGGAGTAAACCTGAGGCTACACGGGCAAGTACTGGCAAGCAAGTTGCTATTCACAAACATTTTTTTTACTAATACCTACAAACTTAAGGAACTTCCTCGTCTACTGGCATGGAATTTCTGAAGCCAGTAGAGAAGCAAGTTGAAAGGCACAAGTGAACTCGTTCAGACTTGATTATAAAGCGATATCTAGATAGCTTTTTGTGAAATATTTGGAATTAAATATTCTTTCTGCCACAACTTTTAATGAGAGAAGGGACCAACAAATTTAAACATTCCCAAAATAGGCAATAACTGTCAAATATGATTGAAGGATGGCTACGATTATAATGAATTATACAAAATCTCTTTAAAATCCTAATTTTTTGAGAAAATATTTTTTGCTTGGGAAAAATGAGAGTTTTGGGGATTTCGGGTGACATTTGGAACATTCTGTTACCGATTTGTCAACCCATAGACTGTCCAATTAAATTGAAAGATTGCTACAGAGATGATGCATTCAAAAAGATATCTGAATTTTTTGAGATAAAATTTTCTGTGCGCGAAAGGGCGATTTTTAGCGCTTTTGGGTGACATTTGGAACAAGTATTCCTCGTACGACATAGTTTAGTTTCTTACCTATCTATGAATTGTCAAATTCCATTAAAGGATGGCTACTATAATGATGGATTAAAAATCATCCAAAAAATCCGATTTTTGAAGGAATTATTATTAAATTAAAATTTTAAATTAAAAAACTTAAATTTATGATTCAGATGAAGTAGAAACTCAAGTGAGATTCCGACTTTGTGATTTTATTTTTATTTTCGTCATTGATTTACCATATTTTAAGCAATTTTAGTAAAAATATAAGATCGAACCCTAGAAAGGATATCCTTTTAAAAGCAGAACTTAGCCAGTAAGAAACTTGAAAACAACTTGCCCGACTACTTGCCTGGCAAGTTGCTTGCCGCCTACGTCAAAGCATATTCACGTATAGGAATTAGATAGTCAATCTATGTAGCGAACTTGCTTTCCAGTATTTGCTTGTGTAGCCTTGGGGTAAATGGAGTCAAAAATGATCAACTTCGAACCTCCAACCGAAAACGACATTAGATTTAACCTACAAAAATTCTTCATATCGCTCCAAATATGACCAATCGAGGTATCCGTCGAAGCGGAACATTCTCCACAACCCATACTCCTTCGAAAGTAAATTCCAGGTATCCGATTCGGAATGGAAAAAATAAAAATTAGGAACACGAGTAAATGTTTCGCGAACTACTCTTCAAAGAAAAATTCCTCCGATTCCGAAAAAAACGGCCAAATGTATACCAACCTGTAGAATTATGCTTGATTTCCTAACTTTTCCTACAAATTAAATTTCAATCTTTTTTAGAGTTTCGTATGAAATATTTTTATCATTTGGGGGCTATTCCAGTTATGTGAAAAAATTATATGATAAATTTATCATCACGACAGTTTTTATACGGATTTTTCTTTTTATCATAATCATTTGACCCAAAAAGCCTTGTTGCAACTATTTAAATTGATCGTAGGTATCTATTCATTTTTGACAAAATCAATAAAAAAAGATTATTTCTTAGATTGTGTCCACATTTTTTGTTTCTTTTCACCTTTTAATTTATATTTAAATTATCCTCAGGTTTAATAAGCAAAAGTTCAGTAAAGACAAATTCACTCTACAAAAGAATCTGTATGACCTCAACTTTTGGGGCTGTTCTGTACGCAATTAGAACGTCGGCATACGGAATTGCCTGAGTTAGACTACCTATCAGATCGCTAGTATAAATGCTAAATAGAATCACTGAGTTCACTACTCTCTGCTGATGACTATTTTTAATTTCGAAGAATGCGGTAGAAGTTACATTACTACTTTTCACAACAAACTTTCTACCATTGAGCATGTTTTAAGCATATATACAGCGGTTTAATTATGGCAAGTCTGGTCAGCTTTAGATAGAGGCCTTCTTAAAACCCGGTGTCAAAAGCTTTCTCTAAATCAATCTAAAATGTCTTAGATTTGTTCCATTGGCCATCAGAAATGAGTTTAGTCGCGACATGAATGGTGGATTGGAAAATTCAATGTCTCAAAAACAAGTTGATGAATGTTTTTTGCTGGAATATGTGCCGCCGTCGTAGTTATTATTTTTCTATGAACTGTTGTCAGCTTTGTAGCCGTGTTTTGTTGAAAATTCTATAATTTACCTCTAAAATTTAGAAATTTTTAGAAACATTGGTAAACGTTTCAGATCGTTTGTTTTCATAATTCATATCGGACTTAAACTAACATGCATTTGTTAAGCGAGCCACCCAAAGTACTGTAGTCCATGAAAACTGTGGAAAGTGGCCCCTGCCTGTCGACTAAATAAACCCTTAGTAAAGGAACGAAGTGAAACGCCCCAACCAAGAAACGTTTTCCCAAAACAAAAAAAATATGATTAAATCGGGATAAAAGATGAAAACGAAAAATTTCGAACTATTTACGTTGTCATTAAAATAGCCGGTATAGTTTGGATTTGAAATAAATCTTTTTGAGGTATAAATTAACAATACATGGAAAAGAAATGTAAAAAAAAAAAAACGTTATTTTTTTTTAAATAAACTGATTCTGATTAAAAATGTCTGTGGGCTTGTACTAATACAGTCTACTTTCTAGTAAAAATAAATTAACCAAAAATTTAACTAACAGTACCGCGAATAGAACCGTGGTTTTGACCTTCGATTTCCCTCTGTCAGTTAAACCGATTAAGGATTATCTAATTTAAATATGATGGCTGTAGTAGTTTCGACATTCTGTTGTTTTAGGCATATCCCGATTATACAGGGTGTCCCTTAATTTGTCAATTGTATTTTAGGGCATGATTTTTGGGTGTATTCTAAGAAAAAAATTGTTTTGCAGTAAAGACCTATCTCCAATTTTTATATCATTTATCGGGGATTAAAGAAAAGCCTTATTTTGGTGTACCCTGCCCTATGTTAACGGTAATTGCGCTGTTAGTGATTTCAAGCTGAAATTCAAGCGATAGGAGCATGCGCATGTCAAAATCTCGAAAGAAATTACAACAAACAAAACATTGCCATTATGTCAGACAGCCAAGCCGCACTCAAAGCTCTGAGCTCCTACTCCATCAGCTCTAAGCTGGTATGGGAATGTGTGGGAAGGCTAAATGAACCCCTTAGTATACTTGGCCTAGTAAGTAGTGCCACATGCAGATTCTGTGACACAGATGAGGAAACGCCGGACCACATTCTAGGCAGATGTAGCACACACATACATCAAAGGAAAAAATACCTGGGACGTTACCAGGTAGAAGAGAGCGACTTACCATCTCTTAAAATACTCCAAAGAGCTATGAGATAAGCAGGCCTCATCCAGCTCTAAGTGGGGGGCACAATAGATCTCAAGGTCGCAGTGCAATATCCCTCAAATTTTCTATTCATTCATTCAGTCATAGTAATAATGATAGAAACTTCGTTTAGGCCTTTATTTTTAGAAGAAACACAAGCCTTTTTAACTGCGTTTAAATATATTTTTTTTTAATCCCCGATAAATGATATCAAAATTGGAGATACTGTAGAACAATTTTTTTCTAAGAATAAACCCAAGAACCACGCCCTAAAATACTATTGACGAATTAAGGGACACCCTGTATACTTCCTTTCATAAACTCTCTTCCTTAACTCCGTTGGAAAATTTTTCTCTTCGCGTCCCGCTTCTCCGTTAGCCACATATCTACAACAAAAAAATTGACGACCTAGAAAAAGCTTATGATTTCCCTCAAATATCATGTGTTGGCTCCATAAAGTGCAAACTAAACCGATGTTTTTCAGAAACATGTCATCAATTCTCAAGGGTAATAGATTTATCTTTTACTTTTTCGAAATTTGTAAATAATTGATAAAAATGTCATACCTGAAAACAATGGAAGAAAATAGTGTTCCCAATTAATCTGATTGTGTTATTTTTACAGGTGGCTATATATGAACTTCAAGAAGATGAATGTTACAAAATAAACACCGGAGCCCCAATTCCACAACACGCAGATTGTGTTATTCAGGTAGAAGACACAAAACTTTTGCGTACTACGAAACAAGGCAAAGAAGATTTAGTGGAAATACTTGTCGAGCCTAAAGCGAATTTAGATATAAGGTAAATCTATACACATCAAACTAACATACATACATACATACACTTGCTAAATAAAATATATTTGTTATATTTCTAGACCAATTGGATGTGATCTAAGAAAAGGCACCCAATTGTTTCCTAGTGCTGATCATTCCGAAGTTGTTGTGAAATCAATTTTAGCTTCTGTTGGTAAAACTATTAAAATTAAGAAACCAAAAATTGCTGTTATTTCCACTGGCAGCGAACTTCTTGCTCCAGATGATTTGGATTCTTCGGGCAAAATTTACGATTCCAATACAACAATGCTTGAAGAATTGTTAGCTTACTTTAATTTCGAGTGTATGATGAAGATTGTATTGAGAGATGAGTAAGTGTTATTCAAGTGACGTACATATGTACATTTATTACTTAATAATTAATTTTAACATTTTAGTTTTGAGTCACTTAAAGCTGCAGTTGAAGATATTTACCAATCAGTTGATTTCATTATTTGTAGTGGAGGTGTTTCAATGGGCGATAAAGACTATATAAAACCAGTTTTGGAGAAACTTGGTTTTCAAATTAATTTCGGTCGAATTAATATGAAACCTGGGTGAATTTCTAGAGAAATCAAATTTTTTTGTGTATGTTTATTAATAGCAATTCAAATTTATAGGAAACCAATGACATTTGCATCAAATAAAACACTCAATAAGGGAAAGTATTTCTTTGGCCTGCCAGGAAATCCAGTATCAGCTTTTGTAACATTTCACTTGTTCGCTTTACCAGCCATCCGTTGGGCCGCTGGTTGGGAGAGAGATAAATGCGAGTTGGCAACTATTCAAGTAACTGTGAGTTTATTTCATTTTGTTTTTTTTTTTTCAAATTAAGTTTTGTGAAAATGAATTTGTTTTTAACTTAAGGCCAGATTCACACTTTTGTGCTTAAATGCCGATAAGCTATTTATACGATCAAATATTTTTACACAAGAATTAATGATAGAAGAGAGACTTTAAGTCATTATTTCTAGTGTTGGAATTTTTTATTCGATCGAAGCCGTATCGCTATTTTAATTTCCTTTAGTGTGAACCTGACCTAAAAGATTTTGGTATAGAACTTCATACCTTATTCAATATAAGACCCTTCTGGTAAAAGGAAATTTAAATTTTTGTGACAGTTTACGTTGAGAAAAAAAATAGAAGTAAGTGGCTATGTTTAGGTTAAAAAAAGGGTCGTTTCAAGAAAACACCTCTTAGTTGCAAAACATTAACCTTAAATATATCTGGATTATCTTCCAGGAAATTATTATTTTGAGAAGTTGTGTTTAATGAATAAAATAAATACGTAAATTGGGTGGCGCAACGGCTCGGGAAGAGCCAGGGCCTAGTGACTAACAACTCGCAATTCTGTGTGCGCGTGTTCACAGGAATGGAATGGAAGGGACCTACAATCCGAACGGCTAGACGAGAAGCACTTATTCATGACAAGTGATACTCTTGGAGGATTTGTCAATTCCTCGCAAGAGGCAGTAGCCCTGAAAAAAAAACCTTTTAGTTTGTAGGCGGACGATGAATGAATGAATAATAACTAGGTCAAAAAAAGCAGGAGCAGGAAAGTGTGTGAAAACTTTCAGAACAAAGATAAAACAGATGAGTGCCTCTTTTTGTTTACGGAGTTGACCGTTGGCACGAAGTTAAACTCTTTAAAGTTTGTTTTTATTCATATTGATTTCTTAAGTACACAAGACTGTTAAAATAATATTTATATTTTAACGATATTCTGATCTCATTCGGATAACTCAAAAGTTACGTTCACCCCTATGGCTCTATCCCTATTATTCTAAATATAATAAAATATGTGTGGTCTTTAAAGTCCATTCTCTTAATGTTACTGTTCAAGGAATTTTTGAAATCAGATATAATTTTTGATGTGTCTTAGCTCACGGTAGTGGAGCTTTAAAAAAAAACCTCCCCCCGAAATGTATGAATTTAACTTCCTCGCCATACAATTTCACTCTTAATTTTGAGTTTTCAGTTTAAACCCCCCCTCCCCCTCTAAAAAAGCAATAAAGAAGAACGGGCAAAAATATATGGGACCTGGTCTACCTAGTGCCCAGAAACGAGACCTATGAAAATGAATAGGTGCTATGGAGTGTACCAACGTACGAGTATTTTGTTTGTCCTAAATATTGGGAGTTGGCTAAAATAAGTGACAAAAAAAAAAAGAAAAACACTTTGCAAATTCGAATAAACATAGACGAATTGTTTTATATTTTGTAATAATACTTCCTAAACCCCATAGTTTGCAGTTCAGTGTACATATTCGAAAATGATGGTCTAAGCTTTTTTAACTTGGTGTATCTTAATTGTGGGCACTGGACACATAATTAATCCCAATCATTTAATTTTAAATCGAATAAAAACATGTAGAATTTTCATACTATCAACCGAATTATTCGCCAACCATTCTATTCAGTCCATCGAAAGTGACCAATACTGTTATTTCAATGGAACACTATTGCAATTATTTTTTGCTCTATTTGCAGTCTTTGTTGCCATATACTGCCTAAACTCCATGGTTTACAGCTTTGTTTCGATACAAAAAAATGATGTACTGAGGCTAAGCTTTTTAACGATATACATATATCTCATTCGTACTAAAGGGGTGTGTGAGAGTAAGAGACCCATCAGTTTGATTTTTGTTCAAAATCTGATGAAAAATTGAATAATTTAAAATCTTGCGACACCCACTTCCACCTAACCCTACCCTTCTGTAATTATTTTAGATACATGTATGTAGGTATATAATATGTAATATTTTATTTAATTTTTCAGCTTCAAAATGACAATATTGACTTAGACCCCAGACCAGAATATGTTCGTGCTTCGGTAACTAGTAAAAATGGACGTCTCTATGCTTCTGTCAATGGCAATCAAGTATAAATCCAAATCCAACCTTCTTTACTTTAAACGTTTTTTTTAACATTCTTATTTATTTATACAGATAAGCAGTAGATTGCAAAGCATTATTGGTGCTGACGTTCTAGTCCATTTGCCAGGTAAAACTGCTGACAAACCAGTTGCATCAGCCGGTGACATTTTGCGAGCTTCTGTCCTACGTTATGATTTTATATCAAAATATGAATAATTTTTTTCTCACGTTTATGAATTTATAATTTAATGCAAACAAAATGTTTGAATTTCCATTTATTTGGCTTTATTGGTTCTTTAAGTATACAAAAATCGAATTTACATTAATGTTTTTGAAGCATTGTTTATATATTAAGTTTATAAAAATAAAAAATATTTTCCTATACGATTTAAATGCGAACATAGATTTTAATAAAAAACAGTTATACAAATGCATACATTTTATTTTAATTATAACTACTAGTAATTGTTTGCTTTGATTCATTAGACTTAACAGAGCATGAAGTCCTTATTTTAATATACGAAAAGTGGTAGGACCCTTGACACAATAACCATTGGAAACATATGTATATAACCCTCAACCACAAGATGATTAAAAACCGTCCAGTCTCTCATATTCAATATCAAGATGATTTTACCTACAAAACCACTTACCTACTCCAATTTTGATTATATTCGAACATTTCGAATGAAACAACAACAACTAAAGTGTTCTACCACTAAGTTATTTGACTGAAGTTATAGCTATTTATATTTGTTGCAAACTCATAGGCCGACTAGGTTTTCAGTGATGAGATAAAAAAAATAGTAAGTTAACCCAAGAAGCAGTTAAGTCAAGAAGCAGTTTTTCAGTGGATGATGAATGCAGAATTACATAACAAACTCAGATTTTAAAATATCAAAAGCATCAGAGTAAGGGTTAAACTCTAATCCCGCACTGAAAAACTAGCTCAGATTTGTTTCTTTAACGCAGTGATAAATTTAAAAATACTTGTATGTCAAGTTAAAATTAAAAAAAAAGCAAGACAATTTTTTATTAGTCTTTTATTACTTTTCCAATTAAAAGGGTTTGTGAAAAAAAGAAAACAATTTTGTTTTTATAAGAATAAAATAATAAAATTAACGATTTATAATAAAAATATTTACAAAATAATGTTTGGCTATAATAGTTTAGTTATTTATATACAAAATCCAACAGATAATATAGTTAATTAATAATAAAATAAGATAAATAAATCATTCAACTTTTTCGTCAAAGAATCCTGCGCCGTTTTTGTTTTGCGATCAAACATTTTTTGATCGCCACCGCGATGGCACAAAATTCTAGTCGATTAAAAAGATTTTTTTTTTGTTTCAACACGAAAAAGTCTAAAACTTGATTAGACCTTCTGTACGGCACCCATGTCCATTTTAAGACGGAAAGATGACCTGCATGGCAACGTAATGTTATACTTGTTTTGGGGCACAGCTAATTGGTATCTCTCATTTGGCCGGATGTCCCAGAGAGCGTGTTCAATGGCTGTTAAGGCACTTGATGTCAGCACCTCAGCTGAATACTGTGTTGGAGCACCCTCGCAGTCTGATATAACTTGGAAAATAAAAAAAAATATGTTATTTTTATGTAAAATAGAAATACAAGATATTTGAGAAATTCACTTACCATGCGGTATCGGTGCTCGGAATAGAGAATCAGCTGGTACACCATTTGTATCCAAAGCTACAACACTTATCCCATACGGTTGCAATTCCTTGCGAAGCTCTTCTGCACACTTTTCTACGGCAACTCGTGATGCATTGAATGCTACTAATTCTTCACCATCATTTCCAGCACCAAGATATATAAGACGGCCACGAGTTGGTCGAAGTAAACCAACAAAAGCTTTGGCAACCCTCAATGATCCCAGAATATTTGTCTTTAACATTGTTTCCCATTGTTGAACATCCTGACTCTCGATTCTTCCACGATAAATACATCCGCTTGTGTTTATAACTGCGCTTATTCCACGCTCACCAGCATTTAAATGAGATCCCATTGCTTCAGTAGCTTCGCGCAAAATGTCTTCACGTGTAACATCTAATTGCATTAGAATGATTGATCCTTGGACAGGTTCAATATTGACCTCTTTCATTTTAATCCAATTTCTTAGTAGTTTAGCTGGAATCGAATCGACTGAGTCTTTCATTCCGGCGAATACGCGACATCCTCGATTAGCCAAATGGGTGCATAGCTGAAGTCCTAAAGCGCTATCAGCACTTGTAACTAGAACAGTACCACTTTGCTGTTCAGAGAGATTAACTTGCGTACTACGGACTTTACATAGCAAGTACAAAACTAAAGCTCCTGCTATTGAGAATAAGGCTATTAGTTGAAATGCTAGAACTAGAACTGTCATTGGTTCCATTATGGCATGTCTGAAAATTAAAAATAATATCTATTTAGTATTTTAATTAAGCTTAGTACAATATAAGAAATAATTAAACTACATATATTAGCAATGATATAAGCAGGGAAAGGATTTTTCTGACCTAAAAAAATCAAAAACGGCCAACAACAATTCTTAAAAAGGCAAAAAAAGGTATTTATTAAATAAAGAGAATATAAACATAACTTAACGTCTAATTATAATAGCATTGAACTACCAACAGGTTTTTTGAAGTTCTCAAGTAACAGCATTTTACGATTGTCTCTTGATGAAGCGTCTCAAATGAGCTAAAGGACCTTTCTACTTGAGCAGAAACGAGTGGAGCCCATTTTAAACTCTCTAGTCTCTACATCATTCACTTCAACGTTTTCGGAAAGTGTGGAGTTGACGTCGCCATTTATTACAGCATTTGCTAAAAACAGTTTTAAGTCCACGATTTACATTAAAAACAGTAGTGAACTTTTTCAACACTTCATTTGCAATTATTGGCCCTTTCGATTTTTCCAAATTTTCATTGATATTTTTGCAGTGCAATGAAATGCACGATCATTCATAGAGAAATGCAAAGATCTAGTTCTTATGAGTAAAAAAACAAAAAAAGGACAAACAATTTTATTGAGAAAAGATCATAGTAACTCTATCTACACCTACAGTCTACACTACCTGCTTTCTTTTTCTTCTAGGTATGTTGAGGGCAAGAAAATTTGTTTTCTGTGCGCTTTAGATCGTGTTAGGATCATGTTTTTAAGTGAAATAATCTCAACTGGAAATGGAAAAACTACATGCAGTTTGTTTTTTTTTTGAAGATTTTTTCGTTTAACTTTGATAAAAAAAGCAAGCAAGTCAAAATTGACAAAAAAAGACACTAATGGGTAAAAGAAGGCAAGAAAAAGCACTAACGGGTAAAAAAGGCAAAATAAAATACATATATTTTGCATCAGGAGGACATGAATCGTGTTTGTATAAAGTCGATACTTTCTTACGATCACGCAGAAAAAAAAAAAATAGGCAAAGTTAGCAAAATCCTTTCTCTGGATATAAGTAATGATAATTTTAATTTCACTGCGTTGTTTTCGCATATGGCTTTTAATCAGACTTATCTTAAGGATAATGAAAAGGTTAAAAAAGTTGATAGAACAAATATTTTTCCATAACAAACATATGATTATATGAATTTGAGAATTTATATAAGATCTCTTTTTGTTGGAAAACAGATTTTATATCAAAATGGATGATTTAAAAAAAAAATTATAAAAATCTTAAGCAAGAAAATTTAGCAAAAATTGAAAAATCATGGATTTAATAATCTTTTTTGACTACACTTCTCTAAATATTTTTTGGGCAAGGATAGAAGCAATACATATAGTCCAGGAAAATTAGACTTTTACTTCGGAAAAAAACCGAGAAAGCTGAATTTTGGTATACACGTTCTGTGAACCTTCCTGAATAAGCCCAGAAAGTTCCAAGACATGTCTTAGCTAGGTTTTTTATAACGGTAAAAAGACAATCAAAAATCGTCTTTTACCAAAAAGTCAATATATCTCCATTTCTAACGGTTTTTCGTCCAAAAAATTCAAATTCAAAATTAAAGAGCATAAAATTTACAATAAAAAAGTCCGTACAACTTTACTTATAGCTATAATCGTTTCTGAGTTATTAAGCGTTAAAAAATTAGTTTTTTTTTTTCTATTCTTCTATAGTGTGAACTGCCAAAAAAGAAAAAGTTTTTTGCATATATCTTTAAAACTGTAAGCATAATCGAAAAATTTTGTTTGCAAAATGTGTTCATTATGAACCCTTGCATGCATTAAAATTTTTTTTTAGAAGCCATAATTTTTACGATATCATTATTTAAAAAAAATCACCAAAAGTCGAAAATACTGGTTTTTGGCTCTTTTCGCTTAAATGACGAATTTTTCGGAAAATATTTTATACTTATCTTGTAGATTTTAATATTTCCTAGAGAAAATATTATGACACTTTTTTGCGTAGAACATATCAGTTGCAAGATATTGCGACTTCAAAAATGGTAAAATTTCGAACATTTTTTCATTACGTTATAAATATTATATAATTTAAAAAAAACATATATTCACCTTACCTTTGTCATATTTATGTTTGTATGATGTATGTATGTTTAGTCATTTATAACGTCATTTTAAACAATATCCTTTTATTTGTATTTATTTTATTCAAAAATGTTCGCAATTTCTTGCAACTGATGTGTTATACGCAAAAAAGTGTCATAATATTTTCTCTAGAGAATATTAAAATCTACAAGATAAGTATAAAATATTTTCCGAAAAATTTGTCACTTAAGAGAAAAGAGCCAAAAACCAGTATTTTCGACTTTTTGTGATTTTTTTAAAATAATGATATCGTAAAAAAAATTATGGCTTCTAGAAAAAAACTGTTAATGCATGTGCTTATATAAAAGTTCATAATGTACACATTTTGCAAACATAAATTTTCGATTAAGCTTACAGTTTTAAAGATATATGCAAAAATCTGTTTTTTTTTGGCAGTTCACACTATCGAAGAATAGAAAAAAAAATAATTTTTGAACGCTTAATAACTCAGAAACGCTTATATCTATAAGTAAAGTTGTGGACTTTTTTATTGTAAATTTTATGCTCTTTAATTTTGAACTTAAGTTTTTTGGACGAAAAACTGTTATAAATGGAGATATACTGATTTTTTGGGAAAAAAAAACGATTTTTGTTTGTATAAAAAAGCTAGCACCCAACATATCTTGGCGGAACTTTCTGGCCTTATTAAGGAAGGTTTAGAGAACGTGTATACCAAAATTCAGCTTTCTCCGATTTTTTCCGAAATGTGTACCTTATTTTGACTAATTTTCCTGGACTAATATTCAAATGAAAGAAAAAGAGTATCAAACAAAAATTATTGGGGTTTTAAAAAATAATATTTTTTCCAAAACTCAATGGCCCTAAGTAATAAACGAATTTATAGTCAAAGTTGTCATAAAGTCGAGTTTAACACATACAAAAAATCCTTATTTAATCTAGATTCGACTCTCAATTCGTTTATTACTTAGGGCCAATATTTCGAAAAGAACCAGTTCGTAGTTTATTTTTAATCATATAGGTAATCAACAAGCGGTTTCTTGATACTAGTAATTTGGTTAACGGGTTCTTGATGCATATAACTTGAAAGCTATCGACTTTTCGTAAATACCCAGGGACCCTATTGCGTATTACGAAACGAACGGCAAGTAAACGATACTGACGTAAACGATAGTCACGACAGAGACCGATTATATAAAACGAGAATGGTGGTATAAAGTGTTGCCAATCTAAAACCAAAAAAAAACTATTTGTTTTGAAGCACAACCAACTTCACGCATATTTATGACTGTCCAAAATTGAAATATTTATTCAACAAAATTTCATTATTTTGTAAAAATGTTGTTCCATTGTGATTTTTTTTTTTGGCCAGAGGTGAATCCGAAAATTTATATACATATAAAAATGTATATACTTATAAAAACGATTACTTCGCACCGTCCGAGTGCAAGATCAACATATACCTATATCAAATATTATAAAATTGTGTGCGACTCTTCACTTTTTAGCAGGTGGATCCCAAAGAGGAACCGGCCAAGACTTTCTTATCGGATGAAATGAACCTACATTTTTCCATCCTTTTTCGGGCGGGCCACTACCAATATAAAAATATTTAGGACTTAACTAACTTATTGGTTTGGCTATAACTTTTAGCAACACCCGGTATGCTTTCCATACAAGCACTCAGGAAATACAATTGCTTTGATTGTTTTGGCGGCGTATAAAATAAATGATAACAACAACAGAATATTTATTTTCACTCGTAATTTACTTATATTTTCTTCTTATTTAAATTTTCACACCTCAGCAGACAAACAAAAAAATCACCGGCAGACCGCAGCAAATTATAAATCTATAAACTATAACGAAAGCTGTACGACTGGCAAATGTCAGTCGTAAGTAAAAACGAGTATCGTTAAACTAAAACAATTATCGTTTTATATAATCGCATGATAACGATAGAATTTGAACGATAATCGTTTTACGTAATACGGCCCCAGTACAATTAAAATTATAGCCATACAATTTTTTTCAAATTTCAGTTTAATATTTTACTATCCATAATATCGATCGCGCTCAAGTATTAGTTGGTTTAGTATTATTTCATCTGTACCAGAAATATACAGGGTGTTTTGCAGAAGATGTGACAAAAGACTAGATGATGGCTCAAAAAATTTGTTTGAAAAATTAGCTTTCAAACTCATTTGGATAAAAAAAATTAAAACAACTTCGTCATAAAAATATGAACAAAGTAAGCTGAAATAAACATTTAGCCAGATTCTTCTTCTTTTTATGAAGAATCTGGTTTTGTTATAAAGTTTTTTCTAAATAAATACCTGTAAGCAATATTTTTCCTGGAAATTTTTGATACGTGGGAGTAGGTATATATGTATATTTTTCAATAAAAAAGGATAAAGTTAAAAAGTTAACTTGAAAAATTCATAAAAATTTACCAAATTATGTGAATGGACTGCAAAAAATCGATATAAAAAACGATGCGTCACTTGATTGAGGCCATTCCAAAAATTTCTTGGCAAAAGTTAACAACGCCTATTTTTTTCAAACAAAAGTTTAAAATATTTAAGAAACGATAGAAAACTATATTTTATATTAAATTTCAAGTTAAAATGGGCTCTGGAAACACGTCGACAGTAGCAGAAAGAGGATCAATCCCAAGCAATTGGGATTCTCAATCCGCGAAAAAGCTAAGAGACCGAACAGAAGTAAGACCATTGTCAACAACTATCTAGCAGACACTGTGAACTATGGACAAATACGAAAAGGACGCACAATTCCAACAACAACAATCCGAAAAAAGCGTCTCATTCTGCGGCAAACTTCAAATTCCACACTATCAGCGCCTAAAACAAGGTCAAAAAGTGGGGTCAGTGTCTCAACAGCTTCACAAGAAACTACGGATAAATTTCGCCAGGGAGCATGTTGCCTGTAGCAACGCATAGAAAATGGTTGTCTTTTCAGATGAAAAAAAGTTTAATCTTGACGCACCCGATGGTTATAACATTTATTTTCACAATTAAAGAAAAGATGAACTTATTTTGTCAAGACATCACATTCATACATCACGTGTTATGGTGTGGGGAACTATCACCTCTTACTTGGATATTCAAACAAGACAATGGCCCTATCCATACTTCCAGGGTAGCTAGAAGCTGTATTCAGTCGGAAAACATTGGACTTTTACCATGGCCACCCTATTCACCGGAATCAAACATCATCGAAAACGTTTGGGCCTGTCTATCTCGAAATATTTCTGATGCTGGTATACAGTTTGGAGATAAGGGCGTCTTGGTCGATGCTAACTGCGATGCCTAGAGCCAGATTTCAGTGGATTATTCAAAAAAACTGTATGATTTAATTCGAAACCGTCTAATAGAGCTAATTTCAAAAAATGGTGGGCATAATCATTTTTAATTGACGAAAAAATAATACATTAATGTTTAAAAACAAAAAAAAAAAATACCATTTTTATAGTTTTGTCCTTTTTTGTTCTTATTTATTTATTCAATCAAGTGACTCATTTTTGTTTACCCATTTTTGCAGTACATTCTTATAATTTGTGAAATTCCTATGGAATTTCCAAGTTACCCCTTTAAATTTATACTTTTTTATTGCAAAATATATTAACCTACTCACAGGTATCAACAATTTCCAGGAAAAATATTTCCTACAGGTATAGTGGCCTCAAATATTAAATAAATAGTGGTAAAATAAGTCCTAGAACCATCTGCTTTTTAGTATTTGATTGATAAGATTATTGAGTATTAAACGTACAGTAACGTAAAATTTTGTTATATTTAATTATTGTTATTTTTTTTAACTGTTCACTAAAACATAATTTGACTTTAAAAGAAAACTTTTTAAATGAATTTCTGGTTTTTAAAACAAAGCATGTTGAGTTTCATTTTGTAGGGGAGATTATTTGATGGTTTTCAAGATATGAAAACCGCAAAAACTGCGAATTATTTGCATTTATTTAAATATTTCGTTATGTTAAAAAATTATTTTCGGAAACCATATAATTTGGATTCAGTGCCTCAACAAACTTTCCTAGTATAGAAAAATAACCTTTAAGTTGGAGTGAATTAAAGCAGAGAGAAATCAACAAACAAAATGGAAGAGTCAGTACAATGTGAACACCGTCCTATAATTATATTTAATATTATAATTATGATGTTCTGTCGTTTTGTTGAATAAGAACAAAATATACTCATAATTTATTGACACAAATAAGGTTAGGGAGTACAATTATGAATTGAACAAACAAAATCAAAAAATCAGAAAATAAATAAAAGTACGCATACGCCAGAGTGACCAATTGGTAATCAAACTTACCTTCTTAGTTTAAAATGGTTTATCATTTGTATCAGATGATTCAAATTCTCCGCCGCATTAATTTTGAAGTTTATTTATTCAATTTTGCAAAAATACATTTTGACAGTGCATTTTAGTGGTGTTGGGGCCGCGATATCGCTGCCAGACCGATGGCATGTAGTTTGCACTGATGCAAATGACATGGCCACAAAATTTGGAGCGGTATAAAACACTTTGAGTAAATGTTCACCAGCTCTCGTGCTAATAGGTAAACATATTATTTAGGAACGTACCTAATTACTGATATTTTGGCGGAAATCTTTTAACTTAAAAAGAGCTTGAAACTAAGCCATCATCAATCTATTACTATCACTAGAAAATTATGGAATAGAAAGTGATTCTTCCTATTAATTACGCGTACATAAAACAACAATAAACTCATACAATTCACATTTCCTCATATTTTGTGTATTTTTACGATTGTAATGTTTAGTAAATTACTAATTAAATTAACGCAACCAATTTCCAAAACATAAGAAACATGCAGTGGGGAGGTAACTAAAAATAAAGAAAACAAAACAACATAAAAGTAATGAGTTCCTTTTCTTTGTAGAGTCATTCATCTAGCAGCACCTCAATGAACACGCGTTGCACTTTCATATCTCACAAAAGGCGGATATGTATAAGCTGACTTGTATACCGTCTACCGTGTCATTCCTAATGACCACTTGGCTTTATAGCTAAACCGCATATGGGCAAACAAACGTGGATAAATAACCGTCCGTTGTATGGTTGGTCGTGGTTTCTCTCTAACAAAATTAAAACCGCAATCAACGTTTTCATAAAATAAAATTGTTGTTTCTACTTTCAAGCTAGACTCAATATTGGCGAATGACGATGCTTTATTGCAATAACATAATAGAGTTACCAGAATGCAATTTTGTTTAGTAAACATAATACTAAACGCGTATGGTATGCCTACTGTAGAATAACAGACCGTGATTTTTTCAAGGGAAACTATGTTTTGCTTTACCTTGATTTGAAGTGAGGGATAGAAAATGATAAGTCTTATTTAAAAGTTAGATTTGTTGAACCGAGATTGAAATAAAAAGCTGTTACTGTTAGAAGAATAAGCTCTTGTGATCTTCTTTGAGTTTAAGAAATAAATATGAAATGATTTTAATAAACATGGTGTATGCTGGTATTTAAAAATATTTTATTGCTTGAGGTCATAGCTGATAGAAAAGTTTTCCTATTGTTTGAAACAGTTAAAAAACACGATATTCAAAATAAAGCTTTGGACGGCTTACTGTCGTTTAATCCGTTCCTCACTTATGGACTCATCAATAACCTAGTGTATGCCTTATCAATACGCATATTTGTTGAATTTGCTTAAATTTCAATCATTTAATGACAAAAATCAAATTGGAACTATTTGTGCAAACATAATGGGCCTTACCAATAATCAATCAAAATAATCAAATTGAGAGATCACTTAAATATTTAAGTGGACTCTAAATAATGAACCATACCAATAATCAATTTATAAGTCAACTTAACGCTAAACGTCACTTTAAATTTTAGAGTAAAGAAATAATAATACCCTTATCCTCTATGTTTGTCGCTTACAATTGAATTAAATTGCTTGTTCTCGAATATTTTTGCAAAGCTATAAAACTAATAAGGTAATCAAAGTAAACAAATAGATTTATTCCTTTTTATTTGTTTATTTGTAAAGGACAATGGGCATTTTGGCCTATCGATGTAACACATTGTGACCATCATTTTAAAGGTCTCGATGAGTACTATCTTTTATTGTATGGGCAAAAGTTTGTATCGCGTGCAGGGAAGGTGTTATGAACGGTAATGTAATCGTTAATGCATCTTTTATTTATCGTGTAACTTCGTCACAATGTGTTACACCGATAGGCCAAAACGCCCATCCTAAAAAAACTCGACTTCAACGCCACCTATCGGGTCCATATTTTGTGATTTTATTTTCTTGCAATAAACCAATGTTACATTTGAATATGAACGATTTTGCCTAATAAATAGAGAATTTTTATCAATAACTTGATAGCAGCGCCACCTACCGGATCTGTTCATAATTAGAAACTTTTATATAACAACACTTACCATATTGTGTAAATATGACTTCAATTGGTCGCGTCGTTCCGAAGTTACACGGTAAATAAAAGATGCATTAACGATTACATTAACGTCTATAACACCTTCCCTGCACGCGATACGAACTTTTGCCCATACAATAAAAGATAGTACTCATCGAGACCTTTAAAATGATATAGGTCACAATGTGTTAGATCCATAGGACGCACTCCATACAAAAGTGCTCATTGTCCTTTCAGTTTGAGAGTGAATGGCGAAAAACTAAAACTAAAAATCGCACGCATCCTTAAAGTTTGATAATTATTTTTATGATAACTAAGATGTCATTGGCCGCGATCAAAAACCTATGTAGAGCTATCCAGATAAGTTTTTGTTGTTGTGATCTCATGTATAAAAAATTGCCGATTACAAAACAGCTTTTGCTGTTGGGTAGCTATTCATGCTATCCTAAAAATGTTGGTACACGTTTGTATCCCAAGCGAAATTGTTAAAAAAGCCGACTACAAAATGCAAAGCCGAAATTTGTTTGCCGTCATCGAGTTGTATTTTGCTAAAAACACTTTCAATTAACCTATCCGGTTTTGGTTGACCAGAAACCTATATGGATAGGAAGCTATCTTAGATAGCCTATCGCATCGATTCTTGAACGCGGCCATTTCCATTTACAGAAGCTGTCTGTTTGGCAACAAATGTAGTAGATAATGTAATAGAGCACTGATTAGTTAACGACGTGTTTAATTGTTACTCAAATTAATTCGTCTCTAAAGTTTAACGTTGCGTTTATCTAAAAGCTTGTTTAATTGTTAATTATTGGTAAGGCCCAATGTAAATACGTGTACATTCGGGTGGGATAAATTAAACTAGGTTGGTTTGGCTTTATTAATACTATGAAAAATTGGTTGTTTTCGGCTCAAAAAATGTCGTAATTTAGTTTTGTTTTCATACAAATTGTTTTCGAAAAAAGTAGAAACATAACTTCCAAAACAGCAGTGACTGTTGAAAAAATTGTCTGACATTTTTTTTTTAATACTAAGCGCACACTAAAGGGGTTGTCGTGACGCTTCAAATTATTAACACAGTGCGAGCGTTAGAAAAAAAGGGAAGAATTTAAGGGGAGATACCGAAGTACATTGGTTTTGAAATTATGAATATCAAATGGCAGGAAAAAATAGTGCTGGGTAAAGCATTCCACATTCGGGTAAAAAAATAAATAAATCGCGTGCCACAACGGCTCAAGAAGAACCAGGGCCTAGTGACTAACAACTCGCAACCATTCCTGTGTGCGCCTTTCGACAGGAATGGAAGGGACCTACAATTTTATGCCGAATCCGAACGGCTAGACGAGAAGCACTTATTCGTGACAAGTGATACTCTTGGAGGATTTGTCAATTCCTCGCAAGAGGCAGTAGCCCTGAAAAAAAACTTTTTTAGTTTTTAGGTGGACGAGCCTGGGAAGCGATCCCAGACCAGCGTGACAGTCGAACGCACTAACCATTACGCTACGGGCCACTACTCCACATCCGGGTAGTGCGGCTAAATAAAGAATCTCGATACTTGACAGTACGTCTGAAATTGGAGTAGAACACTATTTATAAAAAAGATGGTAAAATAATGAATGACAGTAAACATTGCGGCGGTGTTCGAAGGATGCAAATGCTCTTTCTTGAATTCTATCCAATAGACTAAAGTGGCTCAATTGAAGAACCTACCTGCATTCATTTTTAACGACGTCGAATATGTGATCGTTCCACAGAAGGTGGCCTGCGATTCACATAACGAGGACTGAAGGCTTTTCTGTTTCCTCAATGCAAGCGCCGCTAATGGATAACGGCATGGGGTGTGGGTTTCGTTTTAACGACATTGACTTTTTGAAGCATTAAATTCTACGCAGTTTTTGATTCCCTATTGGGCAATGCCGTTTAAGTTCCACCATAGGCCAGCGGATTTGTATATACCAAGATCTTTCAGGCCTCTGACAACTGCACAAGTGTGAAAGGGGAGGCGGAGTCATAACACTTTCTGGCAGTGTGAAATTTAATTCGTACATTCTACTTTTATTTTCTAAATATTCTTTTTGTTTTTTTTTAAAGATTAACGGTACTTCCCCATATTACCACTTTTCATATTTTCGACTTTCTCATTATTGGCTTAACAAATTAATATTATTTTGTTATGTAGGTGCTTGGAAAAATCACAAATAATATTGAATATCAATATTTCCAAAAAAATATGATTTTCTGATCTAATTTTTTTTATTGAAAATCCGATGTTTCAAAACCATGTGGTGAAATTTTTTTAAATTAAATTAGTATTTGTATATACATAAATAATAACTTTAATTTCACGTTCCAAATTTATATCTTAAAAATTTTTTTTATATAAAAAAACCATTTTTAAAAAACCGCTACGATTTAAAAATGTTTTTCATAGGTTTCATATAAGTACAAGAAATCAAATGGCATTTTTTCTATTTGGCTGAAAATACTAATAGTGAAGAAATTTAAGCAAATAAAAACAATTAATTTCGTGTTGAACCATCAACACACATGGTCTATCTATACATCATGCAACCTACAAGAGCAAGTTCGTGTGATCCAGTTGTGCATTTTATTTCTACATACAAAGTGCAACAAAATGTCCAGCTTTTAAAATTATGAATTCAAAACTGTTTGCTGAGTTTTGGAGAAAACTCGATTTGGTTGTACCCCCCCCCCCCCCTCTCACTATATTCTTAAAAAGAGTACAAAATATATATCGGAAGTAGAATTAATTGTTATTGTATTTTTGTAAATCTTTAATCGCTGCTTTACAGATATTGTCGGAAGGACTTATGTTGTTACAATTTGTTTTAACAGATAAATGTTTTCATGCCTTTCATTATTTTACCAATTTGTGTACCTTTATTTTAACAAACATTGTTCTAGTGAAATAGCCAGTTGCATTCCTCCTCTTAACCAATTCAACCGTAATACTCGCGCTTCTAGGAATGCCCTTCAGTTTACCCTTGAGCCCGACTTCGTTAAGTACAGAGATTCTTTCTTTAGTCGCACTACACGAATGTGGAATACTCTACCCAGCTCTATCTTTCCCTCCCATCATGATCTACAGCCATTCAAAACAAATGTACATCGGATTCTCCTTTCAAATCCCCTCCAACCTACCTAATCGCTCGCGCTGTGTTTATCACTTTAAGGGTATTCACAGCCCCTTTAGCGCGCGCTAAATATATACAAAAAACAAATACGGACCCAATATTCCTATTAATTTTCAAATTGATCCATATACAATTATATCTGGGTTTATTTGATAATGAATGACTAAAAAACAACTATGCATTGTATCATTGATTATAACAATAATGAACTAAACCTTTATTCGGACCCCATATGAATTACCCTGAAATGGTGCTACAATTTTTTTGTTCAAATTTATTTCCTAGTTAAAGTTTTGCAATAATAAAAATAATTATGTGAATAGTTAGGTATGACCAAATGCATATTATATATATGTATTACCATTTTTCATTTACTTGTCATAATTTGCGTTATGCTTTTAAAGTCTTATGAGATCTGAACGGTCTTTCATTTATGTTTTTTTGTAGTTTAACGACCGGTGGCGGCTGCGACCCGCGTGTTGTAGTCGTAGTCGCGCCATTGTTTCGTTTATTATTTTCAACCATTTGGACCGATTTCAACATCTTTTGTCTATATAGTTGCGTTTATGATGTGAACAAAATTTGCAAATTTCTCAGCAAACGAGAACAAATAATGCAATTTAAATGCGTAAACCACAAAAGGAATGTAAATTGGTTGACATTTGAGTCAATGAAAATTATAGCTCTATTGCTTTCAGATGAAGTAATAATAATTGGTCCATTAGAATGATTGTTAAATGAAGGTGCAAGGTATTAACGCTATATGCATGTGCTAAAAACACAAAAATAAAAATAATATCGAATAGCTTTATAATTGGCAGTATATTATGGCTTTAATAAAAAATATTGAAACTATTTAAGATAGAGTGTAAACTGTATAATAAATATGTATCTACAAAAAATACCAAAGTTGTATAAACTGTCTTTATCTGAAATAAACCTTGTTTCATTGTTTTGTCTTGTGTTTTTGTTCAATTTTGTTTGTTTATTATTTTTATTGTTCTATTAGCGATAACGTTATAGACCGAGGGCTGGCAGCAGATTTTGGGTGGGAAACAATTTCAAATGTAATACCACTTAACGCCCTCAACACCCTGATTACAAATATGGTTTCGACACACCTGAAAACGCGGTTTTTTTTGGCATTTTTAGACTTTTGGAAAACCACCATGTACCCGAAAACCCGATTCTTTAAAGAATTTCTTAGATAAATGATGTAAATATATCACGAATAAATAATTATCACAATCGAAATGTTTTGACTACCAGAGTGTTCATATATAAAAAAAAATATATTTTGGGTTTCGACCATCAGCTGGAAGACGCGTTTTAAATCGCGGATTTTTTAATTTAATTTTTCTAGTAATGGGATTTTGGAGGAAACTACTTTAAACGTATGCCAATTGAAAGGTCTTCACATCAACAAAAATTAAAATGTAAGTGACAGACTTGTAAGTGGCAGTGGCCCCAAACTGATTAGAGTCGCGATATAATTCGCGGATGGAATAAATTATTTTTAAAATGTTTTCTAGTGGTCGCTTCTTCAAAGGTTTACCAATTAAAAGGCTTTGACTCAAGAAAGTGAAAATATAAGTTACAGACGTTCTAAGTTACGCCAACCTATTGAAAACCACGATATAAGTCGCGAAAACAATATTTTATTTCCTGTACAGAACTTTAATTTTGTTGTACTTTTATCATGGTTTGATGTATTTTTGATGCTATTGAGTAAATTTGGAATATTAAACCACGCAGAAAAACAATCAAGTTTTCGACAAGGCACTAGAGAGTTTTACCTACATTCTGGTTAGAAGCTAGAAAGGGTTAGCAAATGGTAAAACAAGGGCCTTGGTGAGTTTGAACCCTTTTGCCCCGACAGGCAAAACAAAAAATAAAAGTTGGATTATGTGGGACTTGATCCAGCGATCTTCTGCTTGTCATTCCAATGCGCTACCCACTGGGATAACTCGATATAAAAAAAATCAATGTCAAAAGGAATAATTTTCATACACTAATATTTCAAACAATATCGCATAGCAAATACATGCAGAACAGAGCAGTATTTTATGTACATGCTTTTAAGGTAGAACAACTTAAAACTGGTTTTTACAGATGTCTTACATCATTAGTCAAAAGTGTGATATGAAAAAGAACACAAAGGAAAGAGAGAAAAAGTGCCGTATGATACTCAAATTGGATGTTGCTTATAAAATTTGTATTTTTGGTGTGTATTCCTGATGGGGTACCGAAACATATGTTCAACAAAAGTTTTTACCAGGGAAGGACTCACGAGTGTTTGAAAAGTTTGCCTCGTCTAAATTGTTGGCACTTAAATCCAGCAAAGGCTTTCCAAGTAGTTGATAAGTCTTCCTCGTCTAGATTTTAACTACTGAAAACTTACTAGGGCCTTGCCCAAACTAGACGGAAACTTGACATTTTTCCAGCCGGGAAACATCAGCTGCACTTTTCAGGGATATCTTAAAATAAGTGATTCGCATAAGATGCGACCAAAAGCTAGAGGGTGAAGGATGGGTTGATACAAGAAAATAAAGAAAAATTGTATGGGAGGGAGGTTCTATTTCTCCACGTTTAGGCGGGAGGGGAAATTAAAACTAAAATACTTGTCAACAACAAAAATAAAATAATTCACACTTGCAATATTATGCAGCTTTTTTTTAAAGTCATAAATCCCTGCTTTCATTTGTTCAAACTCAACATTTTGAAAAAAAAAACTGATTTTATTGAAAATTTTGCATTATTAAGTATATTATTTTGGAGTTAAACACTCTATTCTGTTATCAATTCTTAGTCAAACACTGAAAATCAGTTGGTGCTGGCGTTCTGGGACTTTTACTTTTCAAATTATTAAACAATATAGGGACCAACTTTTTAATAAAGACAAGAAGACAGTATCGAGCATAATATGTACATGGGTACATGGTCAATATCTTAACTTTAGTGGTTAACTACAAGAGGAAGTGCGTGCGCATTAGTGTTGTATTTTATTTTGATTCAATTTCTTTGTAAATTAACCTTCGTGCCTTAAGTGTGAGAAATAGGCCCCCTATATTTGTTGTATAGCTCATCTAGAAAGGATACCGATCAAAGAACGATTTAGCTTTCTTAATTTAACTTTATATAATTTAAAAAGTAATTGTATTAAAATTGCATTTTAGGTATTCGGTGAATAAATAAATATTTTTTTTTGATAATTCCCATAGGTAAATAAAGCATAGACCAATTCCGTATACATTTGGCATATACATAGGAACTTTTGAAAAGTACAAATTATGTATATCGTATTCCATAATATCAGGAACTCAGTTTTATTTCCATTCATTATACATATAACCAACAAAGAAATAATGTTTTTAGTACGCATACTTTCTTTACAAACCCTTACCCTGAGCCTACACGAGCCAGTACTGGCAAGCCAGTTGGCAACATAGATTGACTGTCAAGTTCGTATACGTGAATATGCTGTGACGTAGGCGGCAGGCAACTTGTAAGCAAGTTGCTTTCAAGTATCTGCAGTTACTTTCAGCTTTAACTAGGACATCCTATTCTAAATACACAATTTTATTGTATTTGCTTTGACATCGGACTTCGATTTTTTCTTACTTAACAAAAATTGACGTCGAATTCTGCTTGTCTTGCGATGGTCAACGCATAATACTGCCAATACGATGACGATACGATGTCGCGTCAAAGTAACATGGATTAATTTTTTTTTTAAATAATTTTAAAAAAATTTGATTTTTTGGAGGTTTTTTAATCCATCAACATCGAAGCCATCCTTTAATGGAATTTGACAGTCCATACGTTGACAGATAGGTAAGAAACTAAATTACGTCGTACAAGAAATATTTCGTTCCAAAACGTCACCAAAGGAGCTAAAATCGCCTTTCCCGCGTAAAAAATGTAATCTCAAAAAATTCAGATATCTTTAAGTTTTTCAATGCATCATCTCTGTAGCAATCTTTCAATTTATTTTGACAGTCTATGGCTTGACAAATCGGTAACAGAATGTTACAAATGTCACCGAAATCCCCAACATTCTCATTTTTTCCAAGCAAAAAACATACTTTCAAAAAATTAGGATTTTTAAGAGGTTTTGTATATTTCATCATAATCATAGCCATCCTTCAATCATATTTGACAGTTGCCTATTTTGGAAATGTTAAAAATGTTTGGTCCCTCCTCTCATTCAAAGTTGTGGTAGAAAGAATATTTAATTTTGCATTAAATTTCCAACGAAAAGCTATCCATATAGCTTTATATACAAGTCTGAACGAGGCCACTGTCTTCTCTACTTGCTTCCCAACTGGCTTCGAAAATGGCAATCCAGTTGACGAGCAAGTTGTTCAGGTTTGTATGTGTTACTAAGAAAATTTAAATGTATTGTAACTTGTAACCCAGTACTGACTCGTGTAGCCTCAGGGTTAACAAACTTTATGCTAGGTTTTCAGTTGTCATTGAATGACACAGTAGTTTGACAAGTAAGAGACTGATAGACTCCAAACTGTCTACTACTATTCTCTTTGCTTTTTGTTGGTACTAAGACTAACCACCTTGTCTTGTCAATGTTTTTTTTTAAGGCGAATACCAAGCATTAAGGCTTAACTACATAGCCATACTTTTGCCAAAAATTACAAAAGTGAGAAATAAAAATCTATATGCTGAAGACACTTTCTTGCCAAAAAACAATTGAAAATTGTCTATGTTAGCTTAATTTATCTGTCAGAACAATTTTCGTATGTTTTTTTGCAAGCAGGTTTTTTTAGCGAATATTTTAATTTCTCAATTTTGTACTTTTTGCATTTTGTCTATGTAGTTAAGCCTTTATTCAATTTATATCTTCAAAGCAAAGCTTAGCCACTTTGGTTGTAACCTTGAACACAAAGAATAAGTTCGCGCGATCCCATTTAATTTTGAGAACACAGAAAATAACATCAAATAACAAAAAATGTTGAATCGAATGCTTGTTCAAAAAATTCACAATGTTAAGTAGTTGCAAAAAAGTAATAAATCTTAAAATTCAATGTAAATGATCTAATAAAATGTATACCTACCTGGAATAAAAAAAACAACAAGAGCAAAAACTTAACATCATTCAATGAATCGTCAGCTTTGACTCATGCAATCAACATTAACTCATCCAAGTCTTTATCTTTATATATCAAACAGCAGATCAAGACTTAAGTTTATTAAATACGCATAAGCATGATTCAAAAGATGTTTTCAAGTGCAATACCCTCTTTCTCTGTTGTTGCGAGTTGCGACTTTGAGACCCCGCGCCCGCCGCCGCGCCCGCCACCGCAAAAACAGAGATTCAATCGAACAATGCACCACTATAAGGTGATGGCAAAACCTCATGGTGGGCATGGGAAAATCAGATTAAGCCAGGCCAGATACCAACATCAACACGAATGGAAGGTCTTTGGATGATGCCAAGCTACATATAAGTCTTTCGATGATCAAGATAAATAAATATTTCGCAGAGCTACATTATATTCGATGTTAAACATTTGCACAAAGAGCAAATTTAGCTAATGAATAGCTGCATGCGCCTTGGTAATTTGTTGTTTATTAGGCAGTCACACGGGCTCGAACCAAATATGACAACATGAAAGTGAAATTCAAGGCATCGCACACTTTAAAGACAAGCGAGCACCAGCTATAGCTGCTACCTGCTGCATAAGCATAAGTAAGACATACAAATTAATTTGTTGTCAGTTTGATTGCTATGAATTTAAATTATGTTTTATGCATAACAAAATGGTGATTCCCTTGTTAGTAACTCTGTTCAATAACTGGATATATGTCTTCGAAATAATTTTATACAGGAAATGCGATCAGAATATGGTTATGATGTAATTATATATGCACTTCCGTTCGAAGTCGCTCAACCAAATGATAGTGCTATTGAACTCCGTAATACGTATGTACCTATGTAGTTATAGTCTCTTAAAAAGTTATATTCGTTGAGTTGTACGTTTTTCTTAGAACCAACGATTTATATACGTAAAAGCGAATTGATCTACATAAATATCTCCGAAACAAAAAAAAACGATTAAATAAAATATAAAATATATTTATTTATTAAATGTTATTTATTTCAATAACTTAAACTTTGCACAATTTAATTTTTAAAATAATTAAAATTTTTTTTTTTACGCAACGCGTTTCGGAATAAATTCCATCTTCGGGCTTTAGGAACTAAATTGTGCAAAGGTTAAGTTATTGAAATAAATAACATTTAATAAATAAATATATTTTATATTTTATTTAATCGTTTTTTTAAAACAACACAATTGGAGACAAAAAATAAAATATGTATCTCCGAAACGATTGATTTATTGAATTGAAAAGTTATTATAACCAAATCAGAAATAAAATTATCAAAATATTTTTTTGCGTCGCCAATATTTTATAGTCTAGGAGCTATACCCCCTTCCCGTAGGCACTTGAATTTCACCTCAGTTTAAGGGTGGTTTTTTATGTTTTCGGGGGTTGGGAATCCGAATCAGGAGTTAGTTTTTGCAAAATCCGGTGCAAAGTCATTGTTATTAACGAATTTTTATGCATTTTTGTAATGCAATAAAAGTTATTAATGTTAGGAAAAAATGTTCCGAGTAAATGTTGTTCCTTATTTTCTAACGAAGAAATTTGTTTTTTTATTCATGTAAATCGGTTGATAAATTGTCCAAGATATTACCATTTGTTTCTTAGTAGGGAGGGCGCGCGCTCAATTGAGGGAGCGCGAGACGGAAGAACGTGTTTTTTAGGTAAATGGCCAGAGTTATCGTTAAAATTGTCATAGAAGAAATTATTCTCTATATTCTGACAAACATTTTTGTTTGTATTTTATCTCAATTGAATAATTAGATTCGGAGATATACAAAGAAACGTAGACTTAGGATAAGGTTTTTCACATTCACATGGTTAAAGTAGCCCAATTTACTCAAATTTTCGCACGATAAAGCATAAAATAAGTATTTTTATTTTATACTCCTGATTTTAACCAATAAAGCGTTTTTCAGTTCTGTATTTATAGCGTTAAGGCATGACAGATTTATTCCACATTCCAATTTTGTAATATAATAACAGCTTGTGCTTATACAGGGTGATTTCCATAAGGTGTCACAAAAGGCTAGGTAGGTTGGACTTAGACAAGAAAAAAATCGTATGGGAGGGGGGTCTGTTTCCACCCGTTTAGGCGGGAGGGGCAATTTTCAAAAAAAATCCCCCAAAACAGAAAAAAAATATTAAAAAATAACGGTAATACTTACAGAGTCATGCTATAGCATTTTGAAAAGCCAAAAGTCTATTTTTAAATATCATTTTCAAATTAAGTTGTTCGAGTGAAACTCAAAATAAAAAAAAAAAAACATTAAAAAAAAATTTCAAACTAATTTTTTTCAAAATTGTACGTTATTAAGTACAATTTTTGTTTTCAAAACTCAATGCTCTTATTAATTTTTAGTAAATACTGAAAACCGCATGGTTCTAGGACTTTGACTTTTCAATGAAGGAACTTTCTCATCAAACTAAGAAGAATCCGGCTAAATGATCATTGTTGATTTATCATCAACCTCGTTTTTTCTTGTTTATACTAAGATGATGGTTTCTTTATGAGGTGACATTTAAGTGCCTACGGGAAGGGGGTTCAGCTCCTAGACTATTAAGGGTTATGTGTTTTTATTTTTTTGATTTCGCATTTTTCTCGTTTCCTAAGAAATATATGTAAATTTGTCTTCTTATAAACTTCCCGGCTAGAAAAATACCAAGTTTCGGTTTAGTTTGGGCAAGACCCTAGTAAGTTTTCAGTAGGAAAAATCAACACGAGGAAAACTTGTCAGATACTTGGCAAGTCCTTGCTGGATTTCAGCACCAATAATTTAGACGAGGGAAGCCTTTCAAACACTCATGAGACCCTCCCTAGTAAAAACTTGTTGGACATGTTTTGGTACCCCACCAGGAATGTCACTTTTTTTTCTCTCTTTCATTTGTCTTCTTTTTCATATCATACTTTTTATTATGTGGGTGAGACATCTGTATATTATAAGATTGTTTAGTAAGGAAAAAGTCAGATCAGAACAGAACATCAGCACAGATTTGTGAGAAAGGTCAGACAAGTAAGGCAGGTTGTCAATTGCGTTAAAAGTGCGTTAAATTTGGTCCCATGGCTAAATTTTGACATTACTGAAGTGTATACAGTCGTCAAAATTTAACCTGCTCAGGAGCTCGTTTAAATTTTAACTAGTGGATACATTTCGACGTTTGTATTAAGCTTCTTGCACATTACTAACACCATCTACCTATTATACCTGGACTGCTAGGAGCCAACATCACGATGATTCCCTTTATTAAAAAAAATGGATACACTAACGTCAACTTGAAAACGACTTAGGCCTAATTTGTTCACTCAAAGTTGAACATAACTTTGGGATTTTTACAGTTAACTTGAGAAATAGTAGAAGTTGACGTTTTCAACTTTTGATTTTCAACTCGAGTTGACCAACGAAATAGTAGAAGTAAACTTGGAATTTTCATCATTTCTGTTTATTCATTCATGATATTCAGTTGTGTAAACTTTCCGCTTTTGACTCCGAAAGGAAAAAAAATCTTAAAATTAATAATAATTAATGCATGAGCATTGAGTTTTTTTTTCTTGGTATTCTTTTGACTCCACGCTTCAGATGAAATGAAAAATCTATTCCAATTATTCGGAAAAAATAAAAAACGACAATATTGGTTTATCCCGAGAATTTTATTGAATAAGGAAACACAAAATTCTTATTCCAAATATTTTGAATATCTAAAATGAATAAAGAAACATATTCACACTAAAATGCAAAATTATTCTAATGCAAACCAAAAGTTGAAAATGACGTCTTGTGTGTCATGCTTAACAAATGAGAATGACGGTCGACTAGCATTCGGTATACTAGTTTCATTACTGTCACTATCAAAATAAAATTTCCGCGTTGGCGCGTTCAAGATCGTATCGTGTAGTAATTCCTCTGAAAAAAGCTATTGCAACAACAAATTAATGTTTGTGAACATTTTTGGATAGGTTGACAACGTCTCGGATAGGTTTCTTAAGGCAAGGAACGTCAATGGGAAATGACATTTAATGCAATTACCCTTCAATTTTATTCACCCCTATAAAAACGGATCAAATTTAACTGAGATCAAATGTAACCAAAATTTTAACGAAATTGACACACGGCCTTAGAACAGAAAATCTGATTAAAATTGGTAGGTATACATAAAATCCTGTTCTATTCTGTATGTATGTATTTTTTATGCAATATGGTATGAAAAATTAGAGAATGAAACTTATTCACTTTCGACATTAAATTTTTGTATAGCAAGTTAGCTCAGTGGAAGCGCATTGGACTGACAAACAGACGATCGCGGGATCAAGTCCCATATAAGCCAAATTTTTTTTTGCCAAACGAGGCAAAAGGGTTCATAATCGCCAAGGCGCTTGTTCCAGCCTTTGCTAACACTTGTTAGCTCCTTGCCAAAATCTATATAAAACTCTCTAGTGCTTTTTCAAAACTAGATTGTTTTTGCGCGCAGAGTTTTTACAAAACAATTAGCTTTTACAGTTGTTAAAGAACGCTATATGTAATTTTTTTTTTTGCTTTTAGAGCTGCATACCTCGAAAAGTATCAATTATATTGGAACATTTCAAACACCAAAATGTTGTGCAAATAATTTTCCAGGGGCGATGACAATTACTTTTTTTAAATTTAATCCCGTTATATTTTTTTTATTTAGTTTTTTGCATTTTTAAAATTAAGTTTTTACTTGCGATATACAGTAGGTACTATATGGTAAGTTATGGATTCGTAAAAAAAATCGAACTCGAGATAATAGAGAACGCGCAAAAAGTGGGTCCCGCAATTCTGTCTATATGTCTGCCTGTCCTCGCCCGTACAGCCTAAACGGATGGAGGGATTTTCTTCAAACTTTTAATTTTTTTCAGGACCAAAAACAAGAACAACGGAACCTGCCATACAATTTTTGTTCGCCAAAAAGGAAAATAATATTTTAATCAAAAACGGGTCCGAGGATTTTATTAAAAAAAAAAATCAAATAAATTTAGTAAGGAAATGCTACTTTTTAATAATCTTTTATTCTCATAAATTGAATATTTTGGGTATCTCCAGTACAAACCTTTTGTTTGGTTTTGATGTTCTCGAAAACAGTTAAGATGAAAATTTTGATTTTTTTTATGATAAATCTTCTAAAAAATGTAAACATTCCCAACATTAACCAAAAACAAAATATTTTAAAAACGACTTGGTCAATATTTTCAAAACTGGTTGTAAGATAGTTTTTAATTATTCTGTAGAATACTTAAAATAATTATCTTTCTCAATTCAAAAATAACGGTAGGTATCTTCCATACAAATGTTAAAAAAATGGTTAAGAAAAAAATTCTTTTTCTCGAAAAGGGCTCCAATTTTTGATAAAAATATGTGCGTTTACTATGTAAGGTATGGTGAATATTTTGATGGAAACAAATTTTACTCATAACGGTTAATAACAGTGCCTGTCATAGAACCGATTTTTTTGTTTTCAAATTTCTCGCTGTCATGACGGCTGCTCCGAGTTGAAACAAAATTTTTATACAAGAGCTCCTTCACAATTCAAAAAATTATGCATAAACAAATTTTCAAAAAAATATTTGTTGGATTTTTAAATAAATATTGAATTTTTTTTTTGTTGAAAATTCAGTATCTTGAAAACTGGCCAGTGAAATTTATTTTTTCTTTTATGTAAAATTGTATTTTATTAAATACGAAATGTTGGCATACTAGATTTTATTTGATAATTTTTTTTTTAAATTCATATTTATCAAACAAATCAATTGGCATACTTGATTTTGAGCTCTTACTCTCTTAATAGTAATAATTTATTTAATTTTTTTTAATGCTATCATAATATTTTGGAACCTATAGCTATATGTACTTGTACATCATCAATTTCTAGCTACGTAAAAGTTGTTAGCTACGAGAGCAAGTTTGTGCAAATTTTTTTAGACGTGCATTCGATATGCAAACGATTTAACGACTTAAAAATATCACTGATACTTTTCGAGGTCTGCAACACTTAAAAAAAAAAAATGCAGCAATCTTCAGCTTCATATCTATTTAACTTTCAGTGGGTTCATGTGAATGACTACCGGAACATTGGACAGTTGCAAGACTTAATTTGTTTGTATTTATGAGCTGCTTCCCTTCCATAAACAGTTTGTCCCTATCTCTATCGAAAAGGCTGAGTTCCGAAACGCATCAAATGCGCATTTGATGCAAAATCATAAGTTCCAAAACTGAAACGGGAAAATGTTTACAAAGCAGCAAGTTTCTAAACGCATCCGATACGTAGTCGATGCGCATTAACTGAGCAATTTGCGCATCAATAATTTCCTGGATGCTTTTATTTGAAATTTGTACACAAAAAAAAAATAAGAATTCTTTAGTTTTAAGAAAATTGTGGTATATATTAGTGACAAAAGTGTAAAATGAAAAGCGAAAAGGATAATGCTGCATGTCTACCTATTCAAGTTGTCTTTCTTCGATACATTTGAAAAAACTTTTCCGCATATACGTTTGCTTGAGCTTCAAATACGTGAATATTTGACACACAAATTTTGTTTAATGTCTGCTCTCCGAATTATGTGTGTTCCGAAATGCCAAACTTGTACAAAGTTAAATGTTGACAAAGCAGCAGGTTTGCGTAGCTGATGCGTATGAATAGAGTATTGCTGCTGCATCAAAACTTTTTGTTTTACATTTTGGAACTCAGCCAAAATTCTTACAATGGTACACTGGGGTGTATACGTAATTTTTTAATACTTTTAGTCCACGTCAATTCTGTTTTTTTTTATTTTTGTCATAAAAATAGACAATAAAAGAAATATTGTTCGGTATTTTATGTTTATTCTGTAAAATTAAAAACAAAATCGTTGTGATAATGTTGAAAAGTGCTAACCTTAGTGTTACTACTAAATAGTCATCTAAAACTATTCATGATTTCTATGGCCAAAAAGGGAAAGTGTGACGTGCTAATGCGATTTACACTTAAATATACTGCACTAGTTAAGTCTATAATATCAATTGTTTCAAAGAAGTCACTACTAACAACAGAAATTATTATTTCTCTAGCAAGCGTATTTTTTTTTATATATTTTTATTAAGTGAAGGTCAAGAAAAATAAAAACTCACACAAAGCTATTGTGAACCGAAAGTGTCGCATAATGCATTTTGATAGCTCATTAAAACTAGTTAATTGCCCTAAATAAATTGAGTTTTAATTCGCTAAGACCTCAAATTGGCATCGATAAAAAAATACATACATACCTACCCCGCCAGACCAAATACTTTTTAAGCCACAAAACAAAAATTATGGTCACAATTTAAAACAAAGAATAATAAGCTTAATCCAAATAGAAATATAATGTGCTATACAGAAAGACCATCCAAGCCTTCAAGCCGAACGCCATGCCATTGCTTCATCAAACGTGATTGCAATATGGAAGCCTCAATAATTTTATTAATTTTGTTGTTGTTATTGTTTTTGTTGCGTAGCTTCGCCATAATAATTATTAGTCTTAGCTAAGTAAAATATAATTAAACCTCTCCTATAAATAATGCAACTCGGCGATTCTACGTACATTATTATGATTGATATACCTACACGTTCGCTGAATTAGCCCCCCTTTTTAGAGTTTTAAAGAAATCAAAAATGTCTGTAGAAATATTTATTTACGCAGACTTATGTATGTAGGTGGCGTGCAATTCAATGAGAAACCGAAAGTGTGGTCAACCTAAATGATAGTCGAGGCGTTAAAAATATTGAAGAAAAATTTGTATTTGATTAATTTAATTGAAGGAGAAAACAAATTAATTAAATAATGATGAGGGGGGAGGGAGCTAAGAAACCGTTTAAAGGTAGGCTTCGATCTTCGTTGACCGGTTTCTCGTCGAAACGCAATTATTTTTGAACGTTTGATTTCCAGTGAATGCTTTCAAAACGAAAGCATGAAACTACGATTGGTTATTAAATGGAGTATAACAGCCAAAGGATTTAATTTCTTTATGCCTCACACTAAAAGTTGAATTATGTAAACAAGTACTTGTCGCACTTGCTTGCCCGGTTAAAGCTGATGGTAAACATTTTAAGCAAAACAGTTTAAGCAAAAATTCGATGTTTTAATTAAAACTAACATTTAGATGATGTAGACGTCAAAAAAAAATAATTTTCGTTAAGACTTCCGTTGGTTTATTTGTATTTGCGTCTATGCGTCTTGATGTACATGATGAACCTAAACGGTTGGACTAATTTCCTTCAAATTTGGTGTTAAGTATTTGTTTGTGATTCCCTAGAGGTGAAACTCGAATTTTTGTTTTAGCTCATGTAGAACGGGTAGAAGCCATACAACGATTTCGAAAATTGATTTTTAAAAATTGCCTTTTTTATTCTTATTTAGATATATTCTCTCATATCTCGTCATAAAGCTTGATTGAGTTTATCATTATTTTCCACCTCGGTACTACTAAGTTAGTCAACGTAAAATGAAATCAAAGGAAAACTTGTTTTTTTTCCCAATTTGTTTTTTGTTTTGTATTAAATAAAAAAAAATAAAAACTGATATTTTAATATGTTTTTATTATTTTTTCGTTAGCGATATAAAAAATTAGCAAACCATTACTATATCTACACCGTCAATTAGTAGCGGATCTAGGATTTGGCTGTTATGGGGGCTTCCGGTTTGAGACCTTAAGTAATAATATTTGACTGTCGTCAAATTAATATTACAATTTATATCAATTTTACAATTTATACCAAGATCCATATGGATCATCCTGTGACAATAAAACGATCCAGATCCCACAAAAACTTTGCATTAAGATTGGTATTCCGGAGTTTTTTGACGTTATCAAATTGACATGTAAACAAAAAATAAAAATGGGAAAGTAGTTGAAGTAAGTGTTTTATTATCTTTTCTCGGGATCTAGATCTTGTTTTTTTTTATCAGTGCTGACAACATTTACGAATCAAATGGTCTTGGATCTTGAAATAGATCCAGATAGAAAGCAGGTTCCTAAATTGTTTTTGTTTTACGTGTATAAGTTAATCCATACCACGATCCCGATAAAAGATAATAAAACACAGCTAATAGAGATCAGATTATGTTTAAGGCTCAAGTTTTTTTTTTGTGAAAAATATAAACATATGTACAAGTACATATGAAGTTATATAACAGAAAACGAATTTTGACTTTATCACTTTTCCTTTAATAATAGCCGTGTATTTTGTATCTTTTATATCCACTCCTATCTGTTTATAATATGTATATGTTTATAATATGTATCCAAGAAATTAAATTGAATTGAATTGAATTATCGCACTTTGAAATGCCTTCAATACAAAAACCAATAACAAGATTTCGGAATTGATATGTGTTTAACATTAAATTATTTTTAAGTGGAGATAGAAAGAAATATAAGGGCTCAGCAAAACATGGTAGTATACAAATAGACCTATAATCATAACTTATTTTATAACTTAAATTTTTAGCCACGTTATAGCCTCTCGAACCACGCGAACAAATTTGTTTATTTATACTGCTTAATAATTGATGAGGTACCTTAGGGGTGTCTAATAATTTTTGTTTGTCAGATATTCAAAATGGGTATCGTGGATCTTGTAGAGGATACCCACACAAGCATTTCTACGTCCCGGAATTTTTTTAAAATGGTACTTCCAGACCGCGCGGCCGTTTTTTATATAAAAAACACGTTTTTTTTCAAAGTCAACAAATGATCAAGAATTTCGCGTATCAAACGCTGTTTCACCGACTTTAAAAGATTTCTATTGACTCTCTAGGGATGCTAATAATAAAAGAGCACAAGTAACTGCCCCTTTAAATTTCAAAATATGCCTTTTTTACTCGATAAATGGCTGAAAACCCCCCAAAAATCGGTTGATTTTTAACATTATGTAAGTATTGGTTTAAATTAGCTAAAGGTATGTGTTGAACTTTACATTTTTAACAAGATTTAAAAACTGTTTGTAATTGGATAATTCAGAAAAATGATATTTAAGTGGTCTTACTGGCAAAAGCTCATATCTGCTTTGACAGTATCAGTCCTCTGAGATCACATTTTTCTGAATTATCCAAATCAACGAGTAGAGTACCTACGTAGCTGTTTTGTTCAAAATGTCAATGGAAAGCACAGAAAATAATATTTTGCCGATTGAAAAATAAAATATCAAAAATTCAAGACTTTTAGTCGGACACAAAACAAAGCTGCTTTAAGATATAACTTGCGGCCCAATTCTGCAATCGTGAATGAATTTTTGTGTACGCTGCATACTTTCGATTCCTGCTCAAAAAATGTGTCGATAAATTTGCACGTCACTCTAGAGTATATAGGTATTGTATTTATGTGCACCTGCATGATTTTCTGAGTGCACAGAGAAAACTCACGGTTTGGAATTTGGCTCCTTGACTTGAAAGAGAATTTATCTTTAATTGCTTAATTCAAAAATTGTTTGTATTTACAATTGTCTTGGAGCTATGAAATTTAGCAAACTAAACCCCAAAATGCTCTGAGTCCAGCCAAGGCCGTAGGAAAGAATTCCTGTTCTATTAAACATTTACACTGCGCGTTACACCCCATTGTTCTCCAATTGTTTAAGCCTCAATTGCGTTTCTTTCGTTAAAATAGCTAAGTAGCTTGAGTGTAAACTTTTGTTGCATTTGACATGTTAATGTTAAGCCTTGACCATGTTTTTTAAATAATATCTTCAATCCAACTTCGAACTTTGGCAGTCCCTAGACTTAAGGCCCAAAAACTCTCTGGAATAAGGTCGTTTTTTATTCAATATTCACAGACGTTATTAGTCCCAAGCTGGTTTCTTCGTCCCAATTATCTGGGTTTTGTTTTTACAGAAAAATTTTCGTTGCAAGCAACATGTCCATTATCACTAGCCCCCAACTTGGTTTTTTGCCCAATTCACTTTAGGCTTAAGCCCCAACGTCGAAGACACACTCGGCATCGAACAAGCAGGTTTCCGCACTGGATCTTCCTGTGTGGATCACATCAACACCTTGCGGATCGTCATCGAACAGTGCGTTGAATATCGATCACCACTTCACCTGCTGTTCATCGATTTTGAAAAGGCGTTCGACAGAGTCAAGAGAATTTATTTGGCTTGCTTTGCGCAGGAGGGGCACGCCAGATAAATTGATTGCTATTATCAAGGCTACATATGATGGATCCAAGTGTCACAAAGGTAGGCTGTCAGAGGAGTTTGAAATCCAAAGTGGAGTTAGGCAAGGCTGTATACTGTCAGCAATACTGTTCCTGTTGGTGATAAGTGACGTATTGCACGCAGCTTTGTCAAATGGAAATCGAGGAATTCAGTGGACTCTGCAATCTCACCTCAAACATCTGGACTACGCGGACGACGTATGCTTACTCTCTCATAGGAGCATGGATCTCCATCAAATGACAACAAGGGTGGAGAGAGAAGCAGAAATCGTAGGGCTTAAGATCAACTCGGAAAAAATTAAAAGGATCAACCTTGGAACTTCCTCATCAATCCAAGTAAATATTTCTGGACAACCGGTAGAGATAGTAGAGGATTTTCAATATCTTGGGAGTATTGACTCTACGGGTGGCGGAACTGAACTAGACATAAACAGCCGAATCAGAAAAGCAAAGGCTGCGTTCGGAATGCTGTCCAAAATATGGAGAAACAACTCTTTTAGCTTAAAGATCAAGCTACGACTGTTCCGCTCCAATGTTGAACCCGTTCTGCTTTACGGCTGCAGCACTTGGAAAGTCACTGACACTGTCACTAGAAAGCTGCAAACCTTCGTTAATAGATGTCTACGAAACATCTTAAGGATTTTCTGGCCCAACCGTATCTCCAATGCCGAACTTCAGCGAGAACGGGTCAGGAGCCCATAGACTCCATTATACGAAGAAGAAAGTGGCAGTGGATTGGCCATACGCTTCGAAAAGGCGATCGGTCCATTGCATCTCAAGCAATGCAGTGGAACCCGCTCACACAGGAGGGAAGACAAGTGGGCCGGCCTAGAAGTACATGGCGAAGAACGGTCGAACAGGAATCGGCACGACTGGGGAAAAGTTGGAGAGAGCTGAAATATATTTCAAGAAATCGTACACGATGGCGCGTAGGTGTAGTGGAGGCCGTATGTCCCGTAAGGGAAACATCACGGACGTAATAGGTCCGAGGACCTAAGTAAGTGAGGAAGTTAAGCCCCAACGTTAGGGCTTAGAAAAAAGGTACATCACACAAATTGTTCAACCGCAACCACGTTGTTGTGTCCATCTAATTTCACATCTTAACAATACTTTAGACGAATATAAAAATCAATAGGTTGTAATAAAATACGTTTTATATTTCAAATTATTTTAGGAATCGGCTGTGGGGGGGGGCTTTATCCCCTATAGCCACCCCCCTGGATCCGCCACTGCCGTCAATGTCTAGCTACATTCGAGTTGTTAGCAACTAGAGCAAGTTTGTGCGATCAAGTCATGCATATTTTTCTTTTTATAAAGAAATCACTTATCAAAGAATTTAAGCAATTAAAACAAGTAATTTCAGGCTCCTTCTGATGTGTCTCTTGGGTTCGACAAATCTGTAAACATTTATTTATAACATTATAAGGTAAACGTAATTTCACTGGTCTTGCATCAAAATAATAAGTTTTATATTCAGTTTGTAACTTTCCAAATCCAAATAAAACTAAACGAAAATTGTCAAAATGTATAATGCAGATTTAAGATCTGATCAGATTTAATAAATGTCGTACAGCTACTTACTTAACAATTACTATTTTTTGCGAAAATTACCTTTAACTTCATCAACTGCGCACTTTCAGCAATAAAATTCAAAATGTGTAACTAAACTAGGCTAATCAAAGCAAGCAACCGTTTCAATAAACTTTTGAATGTGACAAAAATGCTAAACATCCAAACCGAAGGTAAACAGACATGTATCTTAATGAACGAACGTTTTGTGAAAAGCAATTGGTATGACATCTTATATATATTTATTAATGTTGAGACTTTAGATTCAAAATAATTGGTCAGAGCATAGATAGTAATTTAAGCTGCAAAATCCTAATGGAAAATGGTTGCATTCATTGCATTCGTAAACAACACACCAACCGACCGACGCGACGACGCGGCGTGACCGGCTAAAAGTGAAATCTTGTTAGCTTGGCAAACAAGTTATGTACAAAAGTGTTGAAGCTAGGGTTGGATTCACATGCAAATTGGTAGCAAGTCTTATTGCTTATCGAATAAGACCTCGAAGTTAAAATGATCATACATGCATATATGACAAAAACATATCATTTTCTATACATATACAATTTGCTAACAATGTTTTTAGCCTGCAGTTGTAACTGAATCCTATAATACATGCGTGCATAAACCTGATTCATGCGTATTGTAATGATAAAATTCTGAAATTATTACAAAATTAATGGAAGAGATTTTCGGCTAAGCTAAGCACCGTAGAGTCTTAGGTGCCGCCTTTCAATCGATTTATCACAAGATACGGAAAACGAACTTTTATCTTTAAATTCCATTTGCGGGCAAATTATAAGTCCTAGGCCCTCCAAAGTTGACACCTTTTTTTCTCTAAATGCGATTTGCGGCTAAACTAAGCAACAAAGAGTTGTAAAATTGGATATTCGTGATCTAGGGACTGTAATTTATTTCATGAAATTCCACGGGTGACATCCAGTTGAAACTGGGGAAAATAGAAAAGAATGCAACCTAGACTGGGGCTTGAACCCATATTTCCTGGTTAGCAGTCAAATAATTTCGACAATATTTTTTCAATTACTAAACTGGGAAAAAAATTGTTAAGTAAGCAAATCAAAAACATTTTCAGCATCAGCCTTTTCACACCAAAAGTGATGAATTTGTAGAAAAGGTTCTAATTTTAATTACAAAAATGTACATTTGGCATCACTTTTAGCGACACCATAATGATTTCTGTAAGAATAAACTCATATTGAATCGCTTTTTGCATATTATACAATTGATAAAATTAAAATCAATTTGTTTTGTATAAATAAGTACATTTAATTGGAAAAAATATTTTCATCCTTTATTTAATTTTCCTCAAAATTTAGCATTTGTTTAGAAAGTAAACCTATATTATCGTTTTTCTCGGAATCAATTTGAGTGGAATTAAGCCGTTTTTCCCCTGGGCCCCTCATAATCAACGTTACCAAAAATGCTGCTAAGTGCTTAGGTTTTCTTATTCCTAGGTGATGCAAGAAATTTTTTTCATATATACATCTCTTAAACTAGGGCGCAGTGTTTCTTGTTCTTCATTATTTTATCGCTTTTTTCATAAGAAATGTGCTAGTGAAATAGCCAGTTGCATTTCTCCCCTTAAACAATTCAACCGTAATACTCGTGCTTCTAGGAATGCCCATCAGTTTACACCTCAGGCCTAACTTCAAACGTACTGTCAAGTCCAGTGATTCTTTCTTTTTCCGCACCTCACGAATGTGGAATGCTTTACCATTTTAATATTCAAAATTTTAAAAAGAATGTGCATCGCGATACATCGGTATATCTTATAAAATACTTGCTTTTTTATCCTAATGCTCGTACTGTGTTCAATCTATTTAAGGGTTGTAAAAACCTCTTTAGAGCGCGCACAAAATACAAACCAAATGTTAAGACTGTAATTTTTATAATGTAGGAGGTAATATTCGATTTTAGCACAATAACAACCCTCGGAAAGTAGATAAATATTATTCTCCATACAAAAAAATACTTTATTTCAAAAAAAAAAAAATCCCTACGCCCAGTATCAATTCAAACGTTTAGTTTTACTCTACTAAATACCCACCAATCAAGCTACGCGATTATGATGCCCCCTATCGTGTTGCGTTAAATTTTGAAAATATTTTTTTGTTAAAACTCGACCTTAAAATTTGATTCTCAACGCGACTAAAGAAGTTTCACTTCAAAAGTACAGCAACTAAAAATTATACCAGAGTAAAAATAAATAAAATGTCAATCTATAACAACATTCACTTTTTTTTTCTATTTCTTAAATAAAAACATATAATTATAAGGGCTCCATCAGTCCAAACTCCAAACCATTTAAATCCAGATAGTAAATTAAATTATTCAATTTTCAATGATCAAGATTGATTGAACAATGTTCTTTACTATAACCTTAGAGCTAACAAATTAAAAATGTGAAAAGCGAACTATTGAATTTACATATTAACACAATTTATTTTTCGATATATAACACCATTGATTTCCTTCTGGCTCTTGGTCCATTGGAATTCAAACAATGAAAAGACACTTTCAAACCAGTCTTGTATAGAAAAAATTGCGGTTTACCTCTAAGACAAATAATTGTTTGTAGTAAAGATATTGAATGTGTTCTTTCTCTTCAACAATCAGTTTGTTTTTGTTAAAATCGTAAATAAATATTCTTTCCATCGAGTTCAGTCGATGTGAGCAATAATTCGGTCGTTTACCCCTTCTATATAGGAATCAATGGTCAAAAAGTGGGTCACCTAATGAGAATAATCGCGCTGAAAATCTCTAATCGTTGCATAATTAATTAAATTTAATCGAGTGAAATCTTAACAGATAAATTAATTACTATTGATTGTTTGGTTCTTTTGCTTCAAGTCGTAAGTTTGTTTTCAAAAGAAAATTGAATACAATTAATTTTAATTTGAAGTTCAATTTTGAACTTCCGTTTATTAAAAAAAAATGAAACTGAGACGATTATCAGGAAAAAATGCAAGGATGAACTCGAGTTGTTCTAAGATTTAACATAAGTTTACCATAAATGACCATAAATGACCATAATTCGTTAACCCACACAACACACAGTGATGTCCGTTGCTCACTATATTCTCTCTTGAAAACTGCCATACACCTATTTTTATTAACCTTATTAGCATATGTGTGTTGATGACCCCAATTTTTGACACCCTTTACAATTTGTATGTTTTCTGTATGGTTTGATCCTACTACACTGTCTGTTATAGGTATTTTTTGTATATATTTTCAATAATATTGGTCTTCTGTAAAGGCAAAGTGAAAATACAGCTTATTCAGAACCACACATGAACACATCAGCTATCATCAGCAGCACAAGGCACACACCTTTCTTCCGAGTCAACAACACACATATCTTATGGAGAAAAGATTGGTTAACTGGTTTTGTGTATCTTCTACATTCCGAACGTTAACTGCTAAAGCAAAAAACAAACACGTCAAGATCCGACCTTTATTTGATTTTGCATCGTTAAGTGAGTTTCAGGTTTTAGCAGGTGGCCAGCGTGTTTCTGGCGGTGGATGGCTGCGGCGGGTGGCCTAGTATCAGCAGCGCGTCCACATTCAAACTTGAAAAATTTTCTGTTTTCAGATAAATGAATTGTTATTTTTTTGTGTGGTTTATTTTACAAATAATTTATATGTGCTTTGTCTCCAAATAACAGGCTTATGTATAATATCCTATTGATTATGTATGTATGTGTATCTTGTTCCTGGTTGTTTTTAAAATATCAATGACATTTGTTTATCTTTTTTTTTTTCAATAACTGGAAAACCAAGCTTGTTTAAATTTGTTTAATCTTATATACGGATAAAAAATTAAGATTTAGTCAAGCTTTTGTTATGGATAACAGTTCATTACCAACACGTTGCCAGAAATATTTATATTATGATGTTATTTGTATGAAATGAAATATGTACATTATTTATTGTTAACAGTGGCGTAGTTAGAGGGGGGACAAATGAATCAATGCCCCATTCCAAAAGTCCACGACTCAAATTGAATGGTTATAAATTCGCGAGCATTATAGTTCAGTCCTAATACTACGTTTCCACCGACCACTTAATCGAGATTCTAAAAGATTAACCATAAAACTCCTCCAAATCTCGTGTTTTAGCAAACAAATTTTAATCTCCTCAAAAGAAGATTTAAAATAAATCACAATGAAATCTTCCTACAAGCAGTAAGTTGATAAATCAAACAAGCTTTATTTTGTGGAACACACTCATCTAAACATCAGTTTTGCTATTGAAAAAAAAAACAAACAAAAGAAAAACTTTTGTCAAGTTTGAAGTGTTTTTTTCAAATATCTAATAAAAAAATTAAAAATAATAAGGGTATTCATGCGACGTCGGAAACTTTCCGACGTCGTAAAATCGTAAAGTTTCCGACACACGTTTCATGAACGCTTCTTTATCTAATTGCATTATGATGCGGTGAACAAATTCGGCGGATTTAATTTATTTTGTTTAAGCGTTTGAAAAAAATAATTAAAAATGCTCTGTGTTACTGAAATATTTGTTGTTGTCAAATTTTGATACATAAAATGTCATAATACTTTTATAGAGTTTTCCACGTTTACTATACTTTCATTTACGACGTTTACGACACAAATTCGTGTGGGAAAGTTTACGATTTATCGTAAAAGAATTTTCATACAAATTGTGATAGTTCGCTTACGACGTCGTAAACTTTCCGACGCTTACGACGTTTACGATGGTTTTCCGACGTTGCATGAATACCCTTAATAAGGGTATTAATGGAACGTCAGAAACTTTTCGACGTCGTAAAATCGTAAAGTTTCTGACACACGTTTCATGAACGCCCATTTATCTAATTGCATTATGATGCGGTGAACAAATTCGGCGGATTTAGTTTATTTTGTTTAATCGTTTGAAAAAAAAAATAATTAAAAATGCTCTGCGATACTGAAATATTTATGTTGTTGTCAGATTTTTAAACATAAAATGTCATAATACTTTTATAAAAAGTTTTCCACGTTTACTATACTTTCATTTACGACGTTAACGACACAAATTCGTGTGGGAAAGTTTACGATTTATCGTAATAGAATTTTCATACAAATTGTGACAGTTCGTTTACGACGTCGTAAACTTTCCGACGTTTATGACGATTACGATGGTTTTCCGACGTTGCACAAATACCCTTACAGTTGAAGTCTTGGCGGAAAAGTGTTCTAAGGTGTTTGACCAACTAAGGAAGAATGAAATCCAACTTTTATAAGGATATGGAACATGGGCAAATATAATGTATGATATTGAAACAATGTTTTAGGATTCCGATTTTTGTAAGAAATGTATTGAAATATAAATGAATAATTGTCCAAAAATTGTTTTTCTGTCTGTCGCACGTACATACATATATGTATGTATGTATAGAAATCATAAAATTGGGAAAACGTCAAATTAAACTCGTTTTGTTTGGTGAAAACACTTCAAAATAAATTTTAAATCTCCTACTCTAAATCGCGGTTTATCTTTTGGTGAAAACATAGTATTAGGTATCAAATATGCTGGCGTGTTTGAAAAACACTATTTAAGATAGTAAATCTGACTCGAGATGTGCCTTATACTACGTATTCACCAGACACTAAACCGAGATTTAGCAAGATTATCACAAATCTCCATGAAATCTCGAAGATTTATCATACAAATTTTAATCTACACAAGTGAAGATTTCAAATTAAACTCATTCAAATCTTCTTGGAAATATTAGTTTGTCAAATCAATCAATGATTGTGAGAATGATTGAGGAACTGACCTATTTAAATGTTATTTTGGTTAATTGACAGATGAAAATGTAAACAAAAACTATCTTTCTCACTTCCACTTCATATCAAAAAAAAAATTAAACACCATTTGAATGTTTTGTCATAATCCTCTTTTTGATCTTTTTGTGCAGTGGAAACATCAAATAAATCTCTTTACCTAAATCTCGGTTTAGTGTCTGGTGAAAATGTAGGAAGATTTACCTTTAATCTCTTTCAAATCAATGCCAAAAATTTATCATATAAATTTTAAACATTGGTTTGTCAAATCAAACATACTTTTTTCGGAGAACATTTGTGGAACCGACCAATTTAAACGGCATTTGTTTTTTCGTTGACAGATGGGAAATGTTAACAATACTATCTATCTCACTTTCACTTCATATCAAAAGATGAAACACCATTTGAAATGTTTTATCATAATCCTCTTTTAAATATTTGGCTGCTGTGAAAACACCAAAAAGATTTATTAAATCTAAACTGAGGTAAGCCTTCGGTAAAAACATAGTACATATAATGTACATGTGAGCCTTATTGATATTTGTTTGCATGAAATGAGAACTTTGGTTTCGTGTAAAAAAAAAAAAATTGTTTGAGGTTTTAATCAAAACTAACATCACGATGATGAAGATGTTCAAAAAAGTGATTTTTGACAAGACAAGATCCTAAACGTTTGAATGGATTTGCTTGAAAGGAGAATGGGCATTTTGGTCTACCTATTGCCCACGAATGAGATATACCTACATATATCGTTGGAAAGCTTAGCTCTAGTACATCATTTTTTGTATGGGCAGAAGGCTGTAAGCCATGGGGCTTACGCAGTATATGGCAACAAAGATTGCAATTAGAGCAAACATTAATTGAAATAGTTTTCCATTGAAATGACAGTGTTGATGGTCCCTTTCGATTAACTGAATAGACCCCAAAATAAAGAAACTTTTATATAAATGGCCGCTAATAGCGAATAATATCATCCTTGACGAATAGTTCGCTAATAATTAAAAATTCAATTTTTACTCGATTTAGCGAATTTATTGAATGGAAATAATTGTGCGTCTAGTGCCCACAGTTGCTTTAACCATTAACACAGTTGAGATATACAACGTTGGAAATCTTAGTTCAAGAGCATCATTTTTGAATACGGACACATAACTGTAAACCATGGGGTTTAGGCAGTATATTACAAAATATACAACAGTTCTTCTTTGTTTATTCGAATTTGCAGTGTTTTTTCTTATTTTTTTGGTCGCTTATTTTAGCCAACTCCCATTGCATAGGGCAAACAAAACACTCATACGTTGGTACACTCCATAGTACTTAATCATTTTCACAGGTTCCGTTTCTGGGCACTAGGTAGACCAGGTCCCATATATTTTTACCCATTCTCCTTTGGGGTGAAGAAAAGTATATTTATGTGATTTCCTAGAAGAAAAAAATTAATTTTTGTTTTAGCGCGTATACTATTGCTAGGATATAACGATTTCAGCTTTATCTAAGTTTTCTCTAAAACGGCCTCAATGATTTTGATTAAACTTATTAAATGTAATATATAGAACGGTTTTAATAATGCTGTATACCGGTTTTTGCCAACAAAATCAATTAACGGAAATAATAATAATTTTTTGAGAAAATTGCCAGTTTTATGGGATGTTCCAGAATATCTCGTAATTGGCTTGGTTGATGTGATCATCATTTTTCAATTCGAAACTTATAAGTTAACCAAAAAAAATATTGCAATTAAAATTTGTTTACGAAAAAATAAAATCAAAGAAAAAATTAATTTTTTTTTTGTTTTTAACTTTAACTTTTTAAACATTTTAAATCTAAAAATTGCCTTTTTAACTTGTTTCTTTTGCTTTTCTCGTAAATGCTATACAAATATTATTGATCTGTTACTTTAAGGCTTAAATACACAGAACTACTTTTGCCAAGAAGTACAAAAGTGAGAAATTAAAATGTTCGCTAAAGAAACCTGCTTGCAAAAATCAGTCGAAAATTGTTCAAACAGGTAAATTAAGCCATCATTTAGCCTCCTTTCTCCTCTGAAGCAAATCCATTCAAACGTTTAGGTTCTTGTCTTGTCAAAAATCACTTTTTTGAACATCTTCATCATCGTGATGTTAGTCTTGATTAAAACCTCAAACAATTTTTTTTTTACACGAAACCAAAGTTCTCATTTCATGCAAAAAAATATCACTTATTGGCAAAAGTAGGTCTATGTAGTTAAGCCTTACACCATTACAGCCTTATTTATTAACTCGATTTAGTGACGACATAAAGTTACTCTGACTTTACAACGCCTTTAAACCTGAACACGAAGAGCCTTATTTATTAACTCGGTTTAGCGGCAACGTAATGTTACTCCGACCTTACAAGGCCTAAACCTGGAAAGCTTATTTAAAAAAAAAAATATACCAGGAATAGAGGCGGAATAAGCTAAAACTGGTTGATAGGAGGTTTAAAGCCGTTTTAGTATATAAATGTCATTTCGACATGACATCGTGTGAAATTTACAAAGGAGAGTGCAAACAATTTTTTTCCGTTTTGTTACTACGATCATTTGAATTCTTTAAAAGGTTTAACATTAAAACTGGAAGAAGGCGAAGGCCACAGCTATACAAAGCTCGTTTAGATTTCATGACAATGAGAGATGATAAGTTGTCTGTGAAATATCTTTGAACATAAAATAATATATTTGTTCTTAACTGTTGTAATCTGCAAATTATATACATTTACATACGTTTTGAGAACTTTTTTAAAACCTTTCCTTTTATTTTTATCATCCATAATGTTAATTTCTGTACCAAAATTATGCATTCAATCAATAACTCTACCAATAATAATTCACTAAAATGAATAATAATAAAAATCAGCTGGTGTTTGATTACGTTTATAATAACCAGAGTTTTAGAGGTAAGGAAATATTTTTCAAATAAGGATTTATTTGACATGGCGTAAGCACGGTGTAAGTGCTTCGACTCGGTTTAAATAGTCCGAGGTTGGACCGAGTATTACTGAAATGTAATAAATAAGGCTGTATCCCCTTTTGTTAGCTACATTCTAAATAATTTTGTTTAGTGAAAGATATCTAGATTATCTGTGAAGGAGTGCAAAATTGAATTTAATTTGGTTGGCATAAATAAGGAATTTTTTTAAACATATGGATATTTCTTCATATATTTTCGACATTTTTATACGTGACCAATTGAAAGAGTCCATCAGTGATAATATTTTCACTTCAAATAAATCAATCAGCTGTTACTTGCACTCACTTGCACCACCTACAAAGTAGGTGCAGAAAATATTGTTCTAATTTGTTATGAAAAACGTCATGGAACACAAAGTAACAGAAGGTAGAACAGTTTAGTGCAAGGTTTTTACTCATAGAACACACAATCTTGTAATTTTCTAATCTTTTTTGTTCCGAACATATTCATTAAACAGGCCTTTATTGCTAGCTACATAAGTTCAAGTAAGTTCGATCCAGTGATAGAACTTGAACCACGAAGTTGAGTCAAATTTGTACAACTTGCTTTTAGTGTCAAAAGTAAACCAATGCACGTTTTCATCTCACATATTTGTTTGCTATCATTTTACCTGATAACTCATGCTTACTCCATTTAAAGTCAAACAATAAAATTATGTAGTAAAAATGTCTTAGTTTTATTCTATGTAAAAAAAAACCACGATACAAAATTGGTATAGGTGCACTCGGGCGTATACGCACTTTTCTTATTTCATTGATTGTTAAACACATCCGTCTATTCGAAGCCGATGCTTTTTTTCATTTATTTTAACATTGAATATCCGAATTGGGGTAAGTGAACCTGAACACTGAAATAATCGTTATACTTATCCAAAATTAATCAGCCGGATTGCAACATTTACTTTTAGGTTCATTGTTATTTTTAATTTAATTATATTTATTAATAATATTATTGTTATTATTGTACTATTCGTACTAGAATGTCAGCTTATTAGGCTTGACCATTCTTTATTCCGTCAATTTCATTGAATTTTTGAACAACAACAACAACTTAAAGACGCTACCACCAATTGTTTGGCTGGAGATATAGCTATTTCGTGCTTTGCCACTTTTGCACTCATCAGTCTCCTTTTTGTGGTGCTGAGCTTTAATCCAATTTTATTTGAAAAACTTTTTATGCATACCATAGGATTCAAACCCACGCATATCAGATTTGCTCAGTCTTAGCAGTCGTGTGCACTACGCACTCCACCGCTTTAGACCACTGACGTCACAGGTCGAGATGTGTTATTTGTTTATCAAATGCATTTGGAGCATCAGCATTTTTATAAGTGCCTTTAAGTATGCTGTCTTGTTCCGCCTCCATTTTTCTCCATACCTTTTTTCGATAGACTACAATTCGCAGTACGTATCAAAGGGGGGAGAGGTTGGAAGATCGGTAACCAACCAGACTATATAGTTTTTATTGTTATTATTGTACTATTCGTACTAGAATGTCAGCTTATTAGGCTTGACCATTCGTTATTCCGTCAATTTGATTGAATTTTTGAACAACAACAAGCGGTGGAGTGCGAAGTGCACACGACAGCTAAGGCTGAGCAAATCTGATATGCGTGGGTTCGAATCCTATGGTGTGCATAAAAAGTTTTGTCAAATAAAATTGGATTAAAGCTCAGCACCACAAAAAGGAGACTGATGAGTGCAAAAGTGGCAAAGCACGAAATAGTTATATCTCCAGCCAAACAATGGGTGGTAGCGCCTTTAAGTTGTTGTTGTTGTTCAAAAATTCAATTTATTAATAATATACATAGAAGTGATTTTTATGAAATGTGAAAACACACGACGTTTCTCGGAAAGCAAGTACTATACAGGGTGAATTGTATAAGATGTGATAAAAAGCTTGAGCGTATAACAGCCCTATTTTTGAGTTTATGAAAACTATTTTAGGAGCAAATCTAGTTTTACAGTGATTTTAATTTGCAAGTTTTATACATATTGGCGCAAAATTATAGTCACCTCCTATAAACTAGGTTAAGAGCATACTAGTTAAAACCATTTTAATTTTAAAAGCAGGTACTAATTTTGTATCAAATTATAAACAATTTTTAACCTACCGACAACTAGTGTAAACCTTTAGCCCTACCCCCAGTTATTTTTTGTCGAACAGATCCAAAAATGAACAGTTTGGGAAAGCAAATACAGTTTGAGGAGTGTATTTTTTTAAAAACAAACGAAAGAAGACAGCAGACTTAACACCTAAACAAAAAACAATCGGGAAAACTTTAATTGTAAGAAAAAAAAATGAATGATGAAATTGTATCCAATAAACCACAAAAATAGGTACATACATACATGAGTTATTTATAATTTTGTTGCATTTTTTTTTTTTGCTATGAAGGTAAAATGAAATAGGTGGAGGATAGGGACGAAAGTGAGCAGACCAGACAGAGCGATCCATGCGACTAACACATAGGTACTTTGGCTCAACTGAACCCCATTTTAATAGTTAAAAAGGTACTTTCGTCGGTATTAAATTTTTCCCAAGCCGCTAACGATAAAGTAGGCTTTATTACGACTATAATTGTCAAAATACTAATTTTGATTTTAGTATCTACTAAAATCATTTTAAAGTGTACTTTTTGTGACTATAATTTTGCGCCATTGGTATTATTTATGAAAGTTTTGATATCCGAGTTTCAACATTTTGAGTTTAAAATACCAAAACTACCAAAACCGATTTGTCCAAAAACTTGGGACTTGAAACTTCTGTTGAACTAGTTTTGCCGTAAAACTAGTTTTAAAACAATAGAAAAACCATATTGGATATAGATTTACCTACCACCGCCTGTTAAGGCGTGTGGGGCAATTTTCTAAAAAAAATACTTTATACAGAAAAGAAGTTAATAAATAAAACAACGGTAACACTAACAACGCCTTGTTATATATTGTTCAAATTACCAAAAATTCGGTTTTTTATTTTATTTTTAAATAAAGTTATTTCAATGAACAGTTTTTGAAAGATTAATTTTGAAACTCAAAATTTTGGAAAAAAAAAATGAATTCTAATTTAAAAAAAAAAAAAGTTTCCAAATTTTTCGTAGCTAAGCACTATTTTTGTTTTTTAAAATTCAACGCTCTTATAAAAACCAAACCAAAACCAAACCAGAAAAAAATGTTTTACATAAAAATTTCACATATCTTATAATCAAACTCTAATACTGATTGAATTTTGATCAATTGCGAAAAAATTATATTTCGAGCGAACAAAAATGAGAAACTTCAATTAAAAAGTACAAGTGACCTCAACTCCAGAAACTTTCAAATTAAGTAAGGCTTCGATACCGAATAATCAAAAGAAAGTATTATTTTTAATCACTCCAATGTGCATTATCTTGCCCATACTTAGCTTTTGTGGCGACACTAAATTTAGTATATGATGTAGGTACATTCTTTGTAATTTTCGATTGAAATGTATGTTTTATTTACTTAAGCGTTAATTTATATCCACTTAACATAATATAACAATTAAAATACTTTATTAAGTATTTTTTTAATTATTTATGAGGAATCCATTCCAAGTAATTTATTTTAAACAAACAAAAAAATCGTTAGCAATTTAAACTGAAGCATATCATATAACTTTTGTATAATTAAAAACCGTGGGAATTCTCTTTTTGTATTTTTTTTTCTTATGCGAAAAAAAAAATGAAGATCACGATCAGCTGGATGGCTGAATCGCATAATCTATTCATTAATTTCAAATAATTAACTACATTACTATTGAAATATGAAAAACAGAAAAATACATAGTTTCATAATTATATTTATTATTTTTGAATGAATTTATTTTATTTTTATTTTCATATTGTACAGAAAAGACATCAGATGAATGACTGAAAGAAACTACCAATGTATTATTCCGGGCGAGGTTATGTCACACGAGCAACCTGACTTAACCACGATTATTGTACTTGTGTAGTGTATGCGCTTTTTTATACCTCAATGCTATATCGTCATTTTTCCATCTCTAACATCAAAAATTATTACCTATAAAAAAACAAAAAAAAAAGTGTTGATTCGAAAAACAAACGCTGCTTCAATGGCTCACTATGTAACCGCATACTCTTTACAGGTTATTGAGATCATAGATGTCTATATTGTGAGGATGACAGATCATCGTGTACACTTGTTTTTTTATTATTATAGTTGAAGCTTATTTAGCATTGCCTGCCATGGAATTATGTAAATGAGATTTGTGGAAATATTTAAGCATAGGAAATCGTGTTAGAGAATAGAGATATAGAGAGAGATAAGATATTTGTATCTGAGTAGGCAATATAAATTTGTGCGGCTAAGCTTAATTCGATATGCGTTTAAAAATTAGCAAAAAAAAAAAAATATACAAGTGAATGCTTCAAATTCAATGGAATGCGAAATGCGATGACACAATCTAAATGGATAACATATTCTGAGAGCAAGTTGGTGTGTCTAAATATTATATTAATATAATCAAAACAATTTGAAGGTTTATAGAACACAACTCTTAAGCCGGATCCACACCTGTCTCGTGTGTTGTGTTGTGTTGTGTTGTGTTGTGGAGTCGTGTGTCGCCGTTATTTCATATATATTATGTGCCACACTGCAACACAACACATATATGGTTCTACAGTTATGAAATACATTGTACCGATAGCGACACACGACTCCACAACACAACACACGAGACAGGTGTGGTTCCGGCTTTACATAATGTGTAGTGCGTAGGTACATACAGGGTGTCCCCTAAAGAATGGATAACCCTGGAATGCCTCATAGAAGACCTACTACAAGTGAATCGAATCCACCATGTTTTTCGCAGCAATATATATTTGACATGATTTGTGCCAAAATATAAGTAGAACAAAATTATAATAACTGTGGGATTTTTTAGAGATAAATATTATTTAACTTTGATTTTTAATGCAAAATACGAAAAAAAATAATTTTTGAAAAGGTTAAATCATCCCTGGTATACATTTTATTATATTTTAATGCGGATTTTAAAATGGTATGATTCATCATTGTAACTTGAGGCAGTAGGAAGTTATTGGTAAAAATCTGCAATACTAGAGTCAATTGAGGGGTATAATTTCAACTCTGTTATTCCACTTTTTTTTCCCAAAAATGAGTTAATTTGAAAAGTACGTCATTACACGAAGTTTCCTCTACACATATTTGCTATAGTATAAAGCCATTTGGATACGCATACTGAGGTTACAAATGTTGGTAGGTACCTAACCAAAAGTTTAATACGAATATACATATTTGATTTGAAGTTATGTGATTATGCGTGTTCAGGAAAACAAGATGTCGGAGAAATTTCTTTTTCCTTATCCTAGATATTTAAAAATGTTCGTATTTAAATGAAAATCATTCCAAATACTTATTTTTACCTCTCTGGAGTTAGCGCCATCTTCTAAAGTAAGCAAGTGAAGCGTCTCGACAACTTTTTTAATTTCGTTTATTTTATTTTTGAGGTTAAGTTTAAACAGTGCTTGGAATCGAACGTGTTTACCTTTGAATTTAAACCCAGCTTATTACTACGTTTTTCACCAAACACTTAACCGAGATTAAGGTAATGAGATCTATTTGGTATTTCCACTGCACAAAAAGATAAAAGACCAAAAAGAGCATTGTGACAAAACATTCAAATGTTGTTTCATGTTTTTTTTTGATATGAAGTAGAATTGAGATAGAAAGTTTTTGTTTACATTTTCATCTATCAATAAAATAAAATGGCGTTTAAATGGATTGGTTCCACAATTATTATCCGAAAAAAAAAGTTCGTTTGATTTGACAAGCTAATGTTTTCAAGATGGTTTGAATGGATTTATTTGAAATCTTCATTTGAGGAGATAACAATTTGTATGGTAAATCTTCGAGATTTCAAAAACATTTGTGTAAATCTTGCTAAATCTCGATTTAGTGCCCGGTGGAAACGTAGTACAAGGTTAAATTAAAATTATAAATTGAATTTATTTTATTATTATATTTAATTGCACGTTTTAAGTGCAATTATCCCTACAGGTATACCCCTCATGAACACAAGTGAAGGGGCCGTGGTACGCACAGACTCAAACTAGGGTCGACTCAGACTAAGCGTCATACTTTTTACCATTCCACCTATTATTTATTTTTAAGAAACTAATTAAAATTGACTGTTCACTGTATCTTATTTACATTTGAGAAAAGCTCCTTTAGTAGATTAATATCAAATTTGATTGCTTATTTTGAAAGATACACGCATGTTTTGTACAATTTTAGAAAATACATTAAACAGACAACTTTTTAAAATCGTTGGCCATTTTTTATTTTAGAGATAGTCAAACTTTTGTGAAAATAAAAAAAAATGATTTTTGTATAAAAAAAATAAATTAAAAAAAATACTATACAAAAACTGCAACAGCAAGTGTTAAATTTGGTATAACATCGATGAGTAAAATTATTCAAGAATATTATAAAAATAATAAAACAATAATAATCATTCAACCGTGGTGGTTATGTTCAAGTATTTGAGGCATGTCGTACTTTTTTATTTTTTTTTTTTTGAAAAAAATCATAACCTAAAAACTACAAGGAAAATATTTTTTTTATAATTTTTTGCCTTAAGGCCAGCTATAACCGGTTGCAAGGTTATCCATTATTTACTGGACACCCTGTATATCTACAATTGTACATAATCTCATTGCACTTCTTAGTATGAATTTATTTTGCTGAATATGCTGAAAATAAATTGCAGTGCTCCATGATTTTTCATCACCTTGACCAAGAAATTTTTTTACTCGTTTTAAGTCATGATTTCGAAATGGTAAACCTAAACAACACTTTCTTTGCTTTACTATGATTGAAAAAAAAAAATATTTATTTCACACTCAATTAATTTAAAGCCGGAGGCGGGATTTTTTTTTAGTTTTTGCAATCATAAATGTATACCTTACTTTGAATTTCTATACATTAATTTCATAGATATTATACAAACATATCTTAACCTTTGATAAACCTTTGTTCTTGTGTATATCTGCAAACCTAAATATTATCAAAAATCATTAGGACTAATTGATGCTGCTCCGGTTTCATTTGACATTATTTATTGAAATTGTTTTGATTTGACGAGTAGACATCTACCTCAGCAATAATTTGTTTTTTTTTTGTTATCATTTTATTCTTGAAAAAATTATTTTTAGAAACAATATTTTCGCAAAATTTTAATGGAATAAAGACAGAAAATATTTGTACTTTCTATACATAGAGCAGGTAGGTATAAAAAAAAAATAACTGAAGTGATAATACACCTGATAAGAAATTTAGAAAAATTGTATTTTGAATACCCCGCCCCCACCAAAAGCTGAGCAAAAAATCTGCCAGACTTTTGATTTAGATATCAAAAAATATGCCTCTTTAAACCCTCATACTCATATTTTGGTTATATATGAACTCCCCAAATTAGCTGTCGGCTCTTTAACTATTAGGGTATATTCAGTCAACTGACAGGCGCCTGTGTTATCAGTAAGGTCTGCTTTCAAAGTTGTTGTACTAAACAGTACTTTTAGTGGCCCGCTTCACGGGTTCAAGGGTTTTAACTCGCTTTTTGAAACCTCTGTCCCGCTCACACGACTCCTTCGTTCCACTTAGAGTATGCTTAGTCGTCTGGCAAGCGCCTATTTAGTCAGTCGGTAAGCTTTCAAAATGTTTGTTCTTTGGGAAGGAATGAATGAAAAGGAGTGTTTTTGGGAACTTACACCCGCTCTGGGGATAGTTCACTGTAACTTATTAACAGGTGGGATAAAAGCTTCTGTTATCACTACATGGTTTTTATTTCCTTTTTCAAAGCGAAATAAGGCCAAATTTGAGATTTGGTCTTATTTCCTTTGGCTTTACTTCACGATACCGAAATTTTCGCTTTGGTTTGGAAGACTTTAATATAACTGTGTATCAAAATTTGTATGAAATGATTTTTTTTTGATTTAGGTAAACAAAAATTTCAATTCTTTGTTTTTTGAAAATAATAATAATTACTTTAAACTGTTGTTTAAATTTTGTGCTTAAAAATGTTATAGGTACAAAGTACAATAAAAATGGTCGCTTGGCTCAAATTATAAATGGCGTCGATTGTATTAATATCAGTATGATTTACTTCTTAACATTTTTTGAATTTTGAACCAGTACATTTTGTTTACACTGTTCAATAGTGATTCCCTAATAAAATTATGGTTGAATACGTCCAAAACACTGGCAGTTAATAAAAAAACTCACAAGCAAGCCTATTTTGACATTTATAAATGTCAAAGTGTCATATGGAGCCTGATCACACGGTTCGTTGTTTTATTTGTTGTCTTTTTGACAAGCACGTACGTTCGCGACTACACGGTTCATGAAAATACATACGAACTTACTTCCTTTCGTTATTTTTTTAGTCGTGGAATTTGGTGTTGTTTTGTGGAAAAATAATCAGTAGTAATAATTTAAATGTTTTTTAATAAGTTCTTTTTTTAAATATATTCAATTACGAAACACAACTTTACAACTCCATAATTTATATTTACATCGAGGATTTTTGACGTTTTTGATTTGACAACCGCAATGTCAAATCAGAAACGTCAAAGTTCAATAAGAAAAAGTCTCGAAATTTTTATTCGTGCTTATTTTACCTCCTTCCATTTGCTACACCCGATCTGTCAAAAAGACGCTAAAACGAACGAAAAAAATAATCTATAATCGAGTTCAAAGTTAAAATAACCTTTTGGAGATTTTATTTTTTGATTTAATGAATGCTTTAAAATCATAGTACTAATTTGACGAACATTTTACGTGATTATGTAGACATTTTAAAAATGTCAGTCAAAAATTAAAATTATGCCATTCAAATCAATTAATCAATCATTTGAAGTAAACGCAATTCTCACATACCCTTGAGATACAATTACAACTATTAAAAAAATAATTATGCTTAGCTAAGATACAAAGTGAATGGTGCCATCATTCACACCTACCTCTGTTCAGATGTTTTTTTTTTCGTTCATTGAGTGCACTGTTATTTCAATTTTTACTTATAAAAAAAGCTTATGTATTTAGAAAACACCTTTATGTTGTTATGCAATGATAACTTGAGTTTGAGTATATAAGGATGATGAAGCATGCAATAAGACAATCATATGTGTATAGAAAAGAAAGTATAAGCTGAAGGTGAAATTTAACCGCCAATATGGAAAAGACAGGTTAGGTTTCGAGTTTTATTTCTGGAAATTGTTCAACGTAACGACGCCGACGTTGACGACGCGACGTACATTGAAGGTGGTATATGTTTCCTACAAATTGTAGTTATAGTAAAAATGTTTATGTCTTCGAGAGAGATAGTCATTTAATATATTCCAAGGGTGAATTTCAATAAAACAGGTGTGCAGTTGAAAGGTTTGTAGCCTAAGGAGGTGGTATTCTACTATTTGATGAAAGAAAAACAAAAGGGTAACTTTTCATATTCCAAGAAGGATATTTTTTTTCCAAACAAATTTGAAATAAAATACTCGTACATTATGACACTATTTTGACTGCGAACAAATTACGAAATGTTGAGAAATATATTTTAATGCATTTTTAATTGAACTCTAAGCTGATGTCAGATATGAAGTTTACACGCTCTAAGTCAATAAATACGTACAATTCATGTTATAATAACTATTAGGTATTATAAATTAGCCAACGCGTAAACGAATAATTTCTTATATACAGGATGGTTTGCATAAGATGTGAGAAAAAGCTACAGCTTGTAAGTCGGTTGAGAAAAAAAAAATAACCGTATAAGAGCGTGAGTCTTTTTCCCCAGCCAGCGGGAGTTTTCTAAAAAATAGATTTTAAATTAAAAAAAAAATATTAAAACCAACGGAAGCATTTAAAATATTGCGCTATAGTTTTTTTTCACAGGCAGAAATCTCAAAAATAATAAAAATTATAAAATGTTCGAAATAAATAAAATAAAAAAGTACGTATACGCCCGAGTTAATTCACAAAGGCACATCTTCATAAAACAAAATTCTATTTAAAAATCAGTTTACAGATTTTTGAATCAGTTTATTGATATTTTCAGCGAGAATGGTTCGTTATTCTGTATTTCTAAATTATGCATGACCAAAGTTCTGTAAATGAACCAAAAAAGGTCTGTATGAGCATACATACATATCTCTGTATTTCTGTAAATCCACTATTCTGTAATCTAAAATCTTGTGAATCCAGAATTCCGTATTGCAAAATTCTGTAAATCGAAAATTCTGTATTGTAATATCTGGACATTTTTAAATTCTGTATTGTAATGGTGTTCAATTCTTTTTACCGTAAACCAAAAGAAAAAATCAGAGACAGCCAAGTAAATAATGCATTAGGCTTAACTACATCCACTTGTTTTTGGAAAAAGTGAGACAAATTTTTGCAAGTAGGTGTCAGGTGCAAATATGTTTATTTCTCATTTTTTTTATCGAAAACAGGTTGCTCTTTTACAGAACTACGATATGAAATTTTCGGATTTTCATGACTCAAAACCATTTTGTTTATTTAGTAGAAAGGTATTTCAAAAACAGAATTGGATTGGTATAAACTACCTTTGCATTTAAAATTCATTTAAGTCGTAAAAGCTTTTTTCTAGGCTATATGAAATAGTTTAGCATAGTTGTCCACGTGTTAAACACAATGGGGCATATTCATAGTCGCAGATAGACCCAGGTTTAACTAAACTACAGTTTAAGACAATGTTGGCTCAAAGAATACAGACCGATTTTAATTACAAATTGTTGGTTTTATATTTTTATAAGATAATTAACTTGGTATACTACACAAGTAGCTTCAAATATTTTGAAATGATAAACTTAAAAAAATAGAATCAACGTCCGAAAATTCAACTTAACCTATGTTTAACTTAGACCCAGGTTTGAAATGACTATGAATACGCCCCAATGGATACAAAAATAGCTATTTTTACAAAAGTAGTCGGACTCGCCACAACAACTTACTAAAGTCTGTCCGACCACTGGTTCTGTAAAGAGGGCAGTCTAAGCTTTCATTTGATACCCCATTTAAAAAAATCCATCATGGTTTAGGTATCCTAAGCCAAAAATGCAACCGAAAAAGTGCGGTATCTACACATTGCCACCTGAAAAGCCTTGTCCGACCAGCCAGCGGTTTTGTTAATGTTAAGACTAAAGCTATGAATTGGCATCATTCTTTTCTGAAGCCGGAATGAGATAGGTAAACCTACGGTCGCCTCCCGTACTATTAAATCCCAATTGAAGAGGTATAATTTAGAACAAGCTTGGAATTATCATAAGGACAAACACCATACAAAAGTCAATAAATCAAAAATCTACACGTTTTTGGTTAATTGAGGGGTATAATTTCAAAAGTCTTCTTCTCCACTTTTGAGAATTTTGAGTAAATAAAAAAAAACTGTTAAAAGCTGCTAAAATGATATTTGCGATTAGTTTGAATGCTAAACAATAAGTTTGGAATAACCTAAAACATCCACATACATAAAGTATCTTTAACGAAATATTCGAGTGCAGATAGCTTATCATTAAAATACAAATTAAATTCAGCTTAAACTTATGGGAAAGGAAATTTTATATTTACAGCTATAGACTGTAGACATCATCAGCATCAATCAGCACATCATAAATGCAAGGTTGTTTCTTATTAAACAGGTCAGTTATCGCCTAAGGGTACAACAATCGTAAGGCCAAGGAGAAAAATTAATAATAAAATCGACAAAACAAACCAATTATAATTCAACTGGTTTTATTTACCCAACCCCTCTTCTCTTACAACTGAACATTCATTATTAACAATTTTAAGTACATTTATGCTGATTTTCAAGTTCAAGTTGGTATTGCATTGATTTAATAGATTGTATTTTTAATTACGAGTAATAGGTACCCACTTTTATAATATTATTGAGCGAGCTAGAAGAGGGTTTGAAGTTTGGTGGTACTTTTTATATAGATTTTGAACCAGTTTTGTTTATTGGATCAAATTAACTGAATACCTATCTAATTAATAAATACCAATTAATAAATGTAAACGTTTTGACTTTAGAGGCAGGAATGAGAATGCTGAGCTTAGAAAAAGAAGCAAATTGGCAAAAAAATCGAAGTAGGGAAATTTTAAAAATTTTTAGTAGATAATGAAAAAAACAAAATGTATATAGAAAAAAAACGTATTTTTTTTCTTATCTTTTATTTTAATCAGAACGAAAACATAACATTGACCACAGTACAAATGCGCAGGGTTGTCTAAAATTTAAAAATAACTGCCTTTATGATTCTGATGAAGTAAACAAAAACAAATTTGTAGTGATTGATTTCTACGTTGACAGAGTTTACTGACGGTATTTTTGGCGATGTAAAGGAGTCAACGTTTCTATAATTCACATTGACGATCGGATCATATTTTAACAATTGTACGAAATCGGCTGGATGCCACGCCCCCGAATGCAAAATTTTTAATATAATCTTCCTTTTAATGCGCTTCAAGTAGTACGGTTTTACTAAATTTCATCGGATCCGCGAAATTAGGCCCCAAATTCCAAAAAAAATTCCCCAAAAATTAAATAAGGCTCCAAATTGGGGTATTTTTCATAATGAAATTATGCTTAAATGAAATAAGGCCCCACTGAAATGAAAAAATGGCCTAAGAATAAATTAAATAAGACCCCAACTTGTTTTGACTTTTTTTTTTTGTTGAAAAAATGAAATAAAACCCCAAGTTTTCTTTTTCATATTAAACTTTATTTTAGAAAAAGAAATAACACCCCAAACTGTTAAACAAATACTTGAATTGTATCGCTCGATTTTTTCCAGCTATTCTGGCCTTATTACATTTTTCATGATTTACATGAAAATGCTAAATAACATTGTCTTTCACAAAAAAATTTGTGAAAATCCGCTAACCAGAGCTGGTAAAGTACCGCAAACTGTTAAACAAATACTTGAATTATATCGCGCAATTTTTTTCAGCTGTTCTGTTACTTACTAATGCTTTTCAATGAAAAGATCGTGCTGCAAACCATCAGAAATTAACAGAATAGCTGAACAAAATTTCGCGATAAAATTCAAGTAGCTATTTGTTTAACAGTTTGCGGTACTTTACCAGCTCTGGGTCCCTGAATAGCTGATTTTCACAATTTTATTTGTGAAAGACAATGTTATTTAGCATTTTCATGTTAATTATGAAAATTGAAATAATGCCCCATATTGTTTTTAAAAGAAATGAAATAAAGCCCCAAAACTAGTGTTGGGGCATTGTTAATGAAATAAGGCCCCAAAAAATGAAATAACACTCAAAAATTTGAGAAATTTCGTTGTTGTTGTTTTGTGTGCTTTTTCTTGGGGCCTTATTTAATTTTTTTTTTTTTTTTTTTACTTTTTTTACTTTTACTTTTGACAGATGAAATTATATTTGACAGCTTGCATATAATTTGTGCTTAGTTTATTTCACCATTTCGATCATATTTTTACACCATTTGAGAGGACTTCCAGATTGCGCTGCATTCGAATCAGTCCGCTGAATATGGCCGAAATTATTTTTAAACAATATTGGCAGAAAATTATCTTTTCATTAAAGCTATGACCATTAGAAAAATGGCTATACAGGTTCTGATGTTCCACTTAAAATCGTATATCAGTTAGGTGTATATAAATTATTTAACAAGATTTTCTTTTTGAGTTTACTTCATTCAATTCAATTATTATTTATTTTAATCTACTTCCTCGAGGTTATATCAACAAACTTTAATTGTGTTTTCCATTGGCAGAAGAAAATCAATTTATTTTTGGCAAAATTTTAAACAAGAGCTTTAAGTGCTTAGCAAATTCACTAGTAAGTAATTTTCTAAATATTTAGCAACTTGCAAACTATTTCAAAATTTTAAACCTATTTTTTTTTCGATTTTCTAACTAGTAAATTGCTAATTGGGAAATGTCAGTCAGAAGTCACATTTGTTTTTTTTATGATTTTAATTTTGTTTTACTCTCAGAAGAAGATTTTTTTTAATTCGTTTATAGAAAATTAATCTATTAAAAGTGAAAAAAAGATATTAAAAAAGTGACATTCGCCCAAGAACTCTACAATGCCGGATCAATTGTGTGGGGTGACATTTAAAGTATGCAGCAAATCTATATCAAAGAAATCTTATGTTGTTGGAATAACTAAAAACGTCTCGGCCTTCCATACTACTGCATGCTGCATCATCGAAAGTTGAAACTAGTGAATGGTGTACATATCTTCTGAATGGAAAATTCTCTCATGAACATAGTTAACATTCTCACAGTTGAGAGCGACTATTGTGGGAGAGACTAAGTGCTTGCCTGATGCTCCTGAATCGTGTACTGGTGCTGAAGCAACTATGTTGAGTTTGGATTCAGTTGGACAGCCTACGGGACAAAAGCAAATGGTCAAAACTATAAGTGAGTTCAGTTTGAAATTAAAAATAAAACTGAATCACATTATTTTATTTTACGGAGTAAAATTCTCCATCGTCCAGCTCTTCAAAAGGATGTGCTCAGGATTTAAAACTTCGCACTTTTCTGCAAAACGCTGAATCTTCAAATACATCGAAAAATCTTCCGAAAACATTTAATACTATTTTATTTACTTTAAAAAACAATTATAGCTCACGAATCATACAAAAAAACACAATTCACTTTTCCAATTAAAATGGGTAAGACTTTTTTTCGAGGTAAATGACAGATGTCGTATGGATTTAGCAAATTGCTTAAAGTTAAAGGAACCATTTTTTGATTTTAACTTTAGGAAATTGTTAAGAGACAGTAAGATGTTAAAATCGTTTAAAATTAGCAAAATCTTCTTTTTAACTTAGAAACTTTCATTGGGCATTTTAATTGATTTATTTTATTATTTAAAGCAATTTTGCAGATCTAAATTTGTCAGCAGATTTATCCCTCTCTGCAATAACATTAATTTAATTTTAGCTGTCAGTTTGCAAATGTGTTTTTCGATTGTTAGTGATTGTTGGATTTCAATTGTGAAAATTATTTTTTAAATAATATGAAAGTCGTTTCTGATATGAAATGGAAGCAGTTATAAATGTATGTAGATTTATCATCAACCTCATTTTTCTCTTTTAAGTAGTGTACATATGTCCTATATTGCATCCAAAAATTAAAAACAAAAATATGTTTTCGATTTTTAATTTTTTGTTGGAAAATTCAATTTTTTGAAAACCGGTTACTCAATTTTTGAAAAATTTTTTGTGTAAAATTGAGTTTCAATAAATACTAAAAGTTTGCTTACTACATTTTATTTTTTAAAATGTTCAAACAATTTTATATATACAAACTTAACTTAAATTTATATTTATCAACAATCAAATCACATATGGCATCCTTTTTTTTGTGATCTAGCTATTTCAAAAGTTATTTTTAGCTATTTAAATAATAAATAAATTTATGACGCTAGCAAAAATGGGCTCTGCCCTGGCGGCAAAAAGCCACGCTACACCACTGACGAGGGGTTTAATATTCTGTTAATTACTGATGCTTTTCAACACCTGAATTCATAGTTATTATAATTAATGGCTCAGGGATATTATCACCTCATAAATGGGATATTCGCAAAAAATTGTTCAAAAAGTGTCAAGAAGTTTCAGAATTTGCTCAGTCATAGGAAAGTTTTTTTTTTCAATGGTTAAAGTTTTTCAAGATCATGCGCGATTTTAAGCATATAATTTATATGATATTCGCAAAAAGTATACTATTCGAAAGGACATACCAAATTGTCATTAAAGATCAGCTAGTTTCAGCAATTGTATTTTTTAAGATTTTTTAAAGTATGTTTCAAGGTTACATTAAAAGACTTTCGGAACCTCATTTATGGAACTTAAAAACAAAAAAACGAGTTTTCCATCTAAAAGATTAGTAGGTAATATGTCAAAAAAGGTCAGCTAGTTTTAGTAACTGGTCAGTAATAAAATTGTTTTTATACATTAAAAAAAAATTAAGGTCGTATAAGACTTTTAGCACTCATTTATTTAGTTTTCAAAAAAAAAATGCGAATACATATTATTTATTTATTTATTTATTTATTAATCCGTTAATGGCCTAACGTTAAGAAAAAAACTTAGAGCTATTAACACACACTTTAATTTACAAAACAATTTACTTAAAAAAATAAACAAATATACATAACTACAATATATTAAAAAAGTTATCTTTAAATCTTTTGCTTTTGACGTTGTCGTTTACAGAGGTAATTAAAAAATAATAATTATTGAAGACTGAAATCAATTGATTTAGAGGGCTATTCGCACCATAGTTTGTTCTGCTGAAAATCGGACGTAAAGGCAACTGACTTCTTAAGCTCGTTTGACTATAGCTAAACTTTCTACTTACTAGAAAGTTTACAGAGCTGATGGAGATATTATTGAACCATTGATTAATTTAACAATAAAACAAAGTTGGAGATACTTTCTATGTTGTAATAGTGAAGGGAGGTTTATAAGCAAGAGCCTGTGAGAATATGGGGGTAGTGTGGACCTTTGGGACCACGGAATAAAACGAAGACAAAAACGCAAAAACCTTCTCTGGATACCTTCAAGTCTGTTTATATGAACTGAATAGTAAGGTGCCCATATAACGCAGCGGTATTCAAGTATTGGTCTAACAAAAGATATATACAGAAGCTTTAGGACGTAGGAATCACGGAAATCACGAGAGAATCGTTTAATAAAACCGATAATTTTATTTGCTTTTTTAACTATAAAGTTATAATGGTCAGTGAACGTCAATTTAGTGTCAAGAATAACACCTAAATCGGAGAAAACGGAAAGCTTACAAAGCGAAGAGGAATCTAATATATAGTTATAATCTCTATAATTGTTTTTTTGCGTGTAAAACACATTGTTTTACATTTGTCAATATTCAACAAAAGTTGGTTTGTAATGCACCATTCTCTAAATCTATGAAGAAGTCATTAATTGAACATATAGTTTTGAAAATCTTAATTTCATCAGCATATATTAGAACAGAGGAGTTTTTTTTATTATGGAAGTTATGTCATTTATATATAAAATAAATAATAGGGGCCTAAGTGGCTACCTTGTGGGACACCAGAGTTGACACAACATTGATCAGAGAGCTCATTTCTAAAATTAACACTATAACTTCTATTCTTTAAATATGACGAGATCAAGAATTTGTCATTAAATCCTAAGGCCTTAAGTTTATGGACCAAAGTCTGGTGACACAATTTATCGAAGGCCTTACTAAAATCTGTGAACACACAATCTACTTGATTCTGATTTTCGAAGGAATCAAGGCAAAAGGAAGTAAAATGAAGTAGGTTTGTAATAGTTGACTTATTTTGGACGAAACCATGTTGATTGTCACAAATAATTGACTTACAGTTAAAGGATAACATATTACAGATAATGGACTCAAACACTTTGGGAATAACAGAAAGTATTAACAAGAAAATATTAAATAAACTGTTAAAACTACAAGTTTGGGATTTGTACAACCAATTAGCATTAAAATAGTTCCAAATTCATTGCAAAAGAAAAAAATGAAAATCTCTTTTTTAGACTTTTCCACTAGGTTCTAGCACTAGCACTTTAAAAGTGCATCAAGATTTGGTTGATGATGTGACACATGCATATAAAATTACACGGATACAATGACAAAAATCAATAAATTTGAAATGATGTTCCATTTGTCACGAAAAAAAAAACAATTTGTGTATTGAAATCCGATTTTACCTATGGAAAACACCATACGAATAACTTAAAGCAAAGTTATTAAGAACTATTCGACTTTCAAATGGATACACTTCACATTCGTACTATATTCATATTTGGGGCTTGGAGAGGGAGCAAATCAAACATAATTTAATTTTTTTAATTTTTATTTGTAACATGCTTAAGTTTTCTAAGAAGGAGAATTCACTGGTCATGGTGCAGTGGATTGAAGCTCTCTAAATGCAACTGAAATCTTTAAGTGGCAGTTTGCCTACAGTATGCCTATACCTACTGACTTGGCTCCTCTAGGCAATAAATGACGATACGAGTTCGTTACGTGTACGTATTTATTTATGTTATTGGTGCGCGGTTAAAGAAAGAACATGGATTGCAATTATTTTGCTTTCGATTTTCTATCGAATCGTGGAAACTAGGCTAATTTGGGGCATGAAAGACTTTATAACCACATGTTGTTGCACTTTTTATTTTATGCTATGCAGGTGCAATCTTGAAAAGATTAAAAGGTTAGCGATTTTTAAATTGGGTGACATGGACTGGACATAGCTAAATGTGTTAATTTAATTATGAGGCATTGATTTTATGTATGAGTTTTTTTAGCCTTCGTATGTAAGTAGAATTTTTTTTTTTTAAGTATACTTCAGTCATCACATAAACTTGCCTTTTTTAAGGATTGCTGAATCAAAAATTAATTTAACTACAAAAATATTTAAATAATCGTCTATTTAAGTTTTTTTTTTAATATGAATATGGAGAAGCAAGTTTTTGTTGAAAGAAAGCTTAAATTCAAGTTTTCGACCACCATCCCCATGAAGGGTTGCCACTATCTTGATTTAAGGAGTGAATTTGTTTTTTTTTAAAAGAATAAAATACGGATTTATGAGTTTATCAAGACTCTGAAAATACATTTTTGTAGAGAAACATACGGACTACAAATTTTTATATGAAATATTTTTTTTTTTTTTTCATATTTTGTGTAGGTAATTAAGGAGTTATGACCAGTTAAGAAAAATGGAATTCACATTTTTTTTTTAAGTCAAATATTTTTGTTTCATTTAGTATTTTAGTATTTATTACCTTTTCAAAAATATAAAATTTACTTAAGTAAAATGTCATCCTGATTTAATGCAAATTAATTCTAAAACGTCTACTTTCCCGTTTTCGATTTTTAAACGATCATATCTTGATGCCCACATTTTTCGGAAATTCTTTGTATGTTTAAGACTTTCGTTATATTTTTGAGTCTACCGATTACAAGAACAAAAACTTCTGTACATCCATCCATTAAGAAAATACCAAACACCGAAATCAACATTTAAATCAATAAAGCGTTCACCCTGCAAGTAATTCATGGTCGAAAACTTGAATTTAAGCTTTCTACAAGGTAATCCTACGATGCCACAAAAAAAAATTGTTTCCCCATATCCATATAAGATTCCCATAGGAGGCAAGACTAAATAGACTGGACTTTTAAGTAAAATAAACTTTTGTATTTAGGTAGAATATACATATTGCTCATTAAAAAGAACAACTTCATAACTCAAAAAACGTCAAACTTCAGAAATAACTATCTAATGTTTGCATGGCTTATTTTCGTCCGACCACTACCGTAAGCCTACGACTATTGGAGTTCCTAGTGTATTTTACAATTTTTAACTTCCCATTGGAGGTTATTGTAATTGATACGATTTGTCGAATTGAAAATTTTGACATATCTTCACGTTTTGAGGTCTCTAGAATCAGAATTTGTCGTTTTTAGCAAGATGTCTCTATGTGTGTATGTACGTACGTTCGGGGTACTTTTTTCGTCAACCATATCTCGAGAATGAATAAAGATATCGACTCGGATAAATTTTATTTTACAGATAATATTGTCATAACGTGCTGAAAAGGTTTTCAAACAAATTCAATAAACCGTTTTTTTACTACAGCAATTTAAAAAGGAGCTGTTAAATGTCATTTATCTGGAATATCTCGAGAACGGAATAAGATATTCACTTCAGACTAATTTTAATTTACACATAATTAAACAATACCAAATTGGTAAATATTAAAAAAAAAAATTCAACAGACACTTTTTTTTTTAACTAAGAAAAACAGTTGAAAAATAATTTTCGTCTCAAATATTTGAAGAACAAAAAATGATTCCGAACCCAGTCTATTTTGTTTACATATAATGACGTAGTCAACAACTGGTAATTTTTTTTTTTTTAATTCAATAAACAGTTTTTTTTTAGAGCAAAAATACTGGAAAAAAACTATTTAAAATTCTTAACAAATGTTTTTTTAACTCAAATATTTTGAAAAAAAAAACAATGATATCGATTTCAAATTCTTACCAAAAATGTATACCTATACCATCAAAATGTTGTGTAATTTTGAGATTTTTAAAACCACCATTTAAAAAGCTAAAAATCAAAATGTTGCAAGAAAAAAACTTTTCAAAAATGTTTTAATTCGAAAAATTCTTACCATCAAAATCGCTTCAAAATCGAAATTTAGCATATAACACTTAATTTGCCTTTTTATATTTTTTTAAACATCTCCCCTGATTTTTTGTATTTTTTTAGCCAAAAGTCTGTTTTGAAATAATTGGCTTAAATAATCAATACCTCTTTACCGAGAAGAGTTAGGAAAAAAGTACAATATATAGGTAATGTCACATTTTGCCCTGTATCTCTATATCTATACCTACCTATATACTGATTATCCAAAAACCCAAAGTTATTACACTATATAATATATAATTATGTTATGTTATACCTTACCACCCACCACTTAGGTAAATATGTATATGGTTTTCAAGTGCACCAATGGGGAGTTACTATAGTGTGGGTCGACCCCATACTCATTTTTTTATCGTTGCGAGACATTCGGCTCCGATTTCGCATTGGTTCGGGCGAGGTTCTTTATTGAAAAACAAGTTCGAAATCTAAGCACGTCTAATATGTCACACACCAAATCTGTCAAATAAACGAACAGCTGATTTATTTACACAGCATTTAACCGAATTAATAAAAAGGTCGTTCATGCAAACTTTTATGTAAACTTATCATTTTACAAAATTTGTAAACTAACGACGTTGCATGAATACCCTTAGTATTTGCACAAAAAAAAAAAATTAAAAGTGACAGTGCATATAACGACAAATGTTGCTCTATAGCCTTTAATTTTTCAGTTCTAGAAATGACTTTTGCCAAAAATTAGTTAATAGAAAATGAGTTTGAACTGTATCATTAGGTCAAAATTGATGTTTTTTGAGTTATGACGTTGTTCTTTTAAATGAGAGGTAGGAGGGGATTTGATCCACATATCTCTGGAGTGAAGTTCCAAACGCACAAACCATTGAGGAGAAAATTAAAAAAAAAAAAAAAACAATTTTAAAATTTATGTGATTTAGCTAAGGCCAATTTATTCAACCGAAGGTACTTTACTTATAAAAATTACTTAACTATCTTTCGATTTTTAAATTATATGCGTGCGGATTTTTACTTACAAAAATTGTAATTTTCAAGAGCAAAATTTGAATTTTTTAATGAAGGCAATTTCTAAAAATTACTTTATGTTATTCAAATTTCACTATTGAAACATTTTAAAGTTTTTATGTTAAAATCTGGGTGAATTTTTAAATATAGGTCCGTAAAGTCAAATTTTCAATTTAATTTTAAACATTCAATCGAATTTCTAAAAATGAACTTTAAAAACTCTGAAAATTATTTCGTTTTGAATAATGTACACAGATGAAATATCAAATATTTGTTTAAAAATTCGCTCCATAGATTCAAATTACCTTCATAAATTAACTTTACTATAAAATTTAATTAGGTACCTAATCTAATTTTTTTTTATTATAAAATTTTTAAAAGTTCCCATAAAAATCCGAATTTAATTCAAACTTCATTTTTGCTTTTTGAAACTTCCTGCCAAAAGTAGAAATTAAGTAGTTGAAAATTTAATGAAGCAATTTTTAAAAATGAACCACTAAAAGTCTTAAAAATAAAATTTGTCTTATATGTCTTCTATAAGTTATGGTTGAAAATTCGCGACAAATGCAACGACACCTGCATTAAGTTGGCCTCAGACATGGAACAATCCAAAACTGGGAGGCCTGTCGATGTTTTCTGAAGTCAACCCGACGAACCCGACAAGTGGAACCTTAGGTGGAGCAGTTGAGTGGGAGTGTTGTGGTCCCCCTCGAGATCATGACAATCGCCGGTAAAATGAAGAAGATGGTTGAAAATCCCCGTGAATTTATGTAACCTTTTGGAGAATACAATCTGAAATCTTGGATCCGCGCTGTTTTTGACAGGTCGGCCGCCGAAGGACGGAGCCTAAATAGTTTGACAGAATTGCTTCAAATTTGGTATGAAGTAGAGGAAAAATTCATTTTAGCTCATATACGTAGAACGAATAGCTGCCGTACAACGATTTCGGTTCTATCAGATTTTCTCGAAAACGGCTATAACGATTTTCATTAAACTTCGTACATATAATTTCTAGAACAGAAGTATTAACACTGCATAGGTTAATAACAGGTTTTTACCAAAAAGATCGAAGAATGGAAATAAGGTGTTGAGGTTTATGAGCAAATTGCTGGGTTATTGCTTGTTTTTTAGATATTCCCGCATATCTCGTTATTGACTTAATTGATTTTGTCACTATTTTGCAATTAAGTACTTCTAAGTAAGCCAAAAAATATTGCATTTAAAATTTGTATAAATCAATTTTTTTTTTACGAACAAGTTAAATCAAAGAAAAAATCAATTATTTAGTATTTTTAACATTTTTCCATATTTTTGTATTAAATCAAAAAAATTCAAAATTTCTATTTTTACTTGTTTTTATTGTTTTCTCGTCAACGATAGAAAAATAATATCGAATTACATTCTAGGCTATACAAGAGGAAACTAGCAAAATCGTTGGATCCGTTTTTGAAAAATAAGATTTGATTTTACGGCTAAACAAAATTGTATGACAGATGCTCATATTGTTGGTCCTAAAAAAAATCAAATAAACGTCTGGTACCAAGTTTAAAGAAGATCCGCCAAGCCGTACGCATTGGCTGTAGTCGCGAGAACAGATAGTCAGAATTGCGAGACACAGTACTGTTTTTCGTGTTCCCTTAAGTTCAATTTGTTTTACAAACCCATTACTTTTCATATATAAATGGTGATTCGCATAAGGTGTGAACAAATGATACATCATGCCGGTTGGGTCAAGATAAAGAAAACCCTATGGGAGTGGGGTCCACTATCTCCCCCCCACCGTTTAGGTGGGAAAGGTATTATTCTAAAAAAAAATGATTTAAAACAGAAGAAAATATATATTCACCCCGATTACAGAATCCGATGAATGGTCTGCAGAGATGGCTTCCGACAATTTTGTTCAGTTTTTCTATTAGTAATCCGCTGTAAGAAATTGCAGGAATGTCGGTAGTTTGCCCATCCGCTTGCCATATAACTTTGAACATTTCAAATCCGCACCAAAGTCGTTGAGGATCAATTCAACTCCTCGGAAATCAAATTTTGCGGATTCTGTAATCGACATCGTTTAGATCATTACATATAATGTCTAAAATGCTTAGCTGGTAAAATCGGTGAATCCAATCGTGCATTTTATTTTATTGACAACAATTTTTTTATATTTTATTAAATGTTTGGTCTTACTCCCAGCTTTAAATCGCAGTTGTACAGTTTTCTTACATGAAACTTTGTTTTGGTAATATACAGCTTTGTATTTTACATGCCATTTACATACATACCTATGTACATACATACATATATGGAATCTCGTATTTATGTTATTTTCTTTATAAATTCACTGTATCACAATTGTATGACATTTGTGATATATTCAATGTTAACATTTCTGGCAAAATTGTCATAATTATCACCTTTGTACATTTTCGGAGAAGAAGACTTGAATTATATGGATTTCCTTTCAACAAAATAATCAAATCTGTGAAGGGGAAATTTGATTTGTTCATCCAATCTTTCATTATAGAAAGATTTACACTGAATTGCACGCAAGAAATTTTTTGCGAGAAAAAAAGATTTGATCTCCAATCGTAAATTGGAAATCGACATAAGGAAACTATAATAAAAAAAAGACTCAATAAAAAACGCCTATTGAAATTTGGGTGCAACAACAATATACAATTTAATTGCTTCCAAAAACAAATAATGAATTTTACATGCATACTTTTCAAACCGATCTTAAACCTACCTTTCTTATTTCAAACAATTTAAAATATTTTACAACCCACGTCTATCCATTAACCATCCCTTTTATGTTTATTATTCAAAAACATAAATCTCCATAAGCCATACAGCATGCATCATAAACATAAGTAAAATATTTTGCATTACTCTTCATTGCAAAAATAAAAAAAATTTAAAAAATAATAATAATTTGGTATGTCTCCTTACAAGACAAGGGTGCGGCTCTGAGAAAAAGACGTGATCAACTTATACCATCTTTCTACGTCTTGACTTTATTTAAAAACAAAAAACAAAAACAAAATATTTTAACTTTGGATTTGTCTGCCTTAAAAGGATTTTTAAATAAAATGTAGGTATCCAAACGTAGTAGGTGGTGGGTGTCGCGGTTCGAAGATCGAGGGGGTCTTAATATTTAAAATGAAACATCTCATCCATATAACACCGGCAATTTTTTTTTTTTTTGTATAAATAGGGTGACCTCACTTGATGATCCATCATTTACGGCCTTACATAGATCGAGCTGTTGCTTTAAGAATATTAAACCAAACCTCACAAGCAAAATGCCAATTAACTTTGTTTACAATTTACTAAAAAAAATATGTACATATATAAAAAAAAAATAAACACACGAGTGTCTTGGTCTCACCTTTTTAGTTCTACGTCGGTTGAAGATAAATCCAAATATGCAACTTTTGTGTTTTGCGTAACTCCACTTTAATTTATCCAAAAGGTATTAAATCCCTTAATTAAAACTAATTAGCTTATTTTATAGCTTTATTTAATAGATACAAGCTTATAGATCAAACTCATAGAAAATTCCTTGCTTTCGATGAATATTTTTTTCTTAATATTTCACAGTAAAATAAATTTTCTAAAACACAAAAACAGTAAAAATATACAAAAAAAAAACAATTATATTAAGAAAAATAAAACAAACATAAAAAAACACACTGATTCTTGACACGGCACAGGAAACTCCCTATTAAGTTGTAAGCGGTAGCGAGTAATTATCACAATTAAAATGACAACCGTCGTCGGCGTTGTATCATTGTAGATACTTTTTTTGTTCGTAAATCTTCTTTGAAAATCTACGATTGTACGAGGGGGTTATTGTAGATGAATAGATGAAATGAATGATAATAATAAACCTACGTCAGGTGAAGTAAACGTTAAATGTATGTAGATGCAAGTTGAGAATTTTAAATGTATCGCGAATAAGTTTATGATATACCCGCACGTTATGATTGCTGTTGCTGGTCGTTTGAATTCAACATGGAGACTGTCTTTGGATACTCTCGTAGATTTTGAATCAACAACAACGAACGAAAACGACGACGACAGCGGTATAGGCAACAGCACAGCACCAGCGTTGTCAGTCAGCTTTATAGTTAGTACTCAGAGTTGTCTTACCAGTTTCTTGGTTTCCATGCTCTATAAATATGAGAGTTAAGTGTATTGGCACAGTGGCTGAGTTTATTGTGGGGTGTATGGGTGGTCTGTCGCTCCAATCAGGTGGTTCTGTATTCTTAGAGCCAGTTTCACAGTGAACACTTACTGGAATAAGTTGCACTTAAAGTTAGCATGATGGTACTTTTTGGTAAATTTTGCAGTCTGAGTTGGTGACTCTTAAGTGCCCAATACGGGATACTTAAGTGCAACTTATTCAGGTAAGAGTGCTCTGCAAAATTGGATTTTTGTATCCTATATTTCACACTTACGTGCTACTACTGTTACTGTGAAACTGGCCCTTAGTCACTCCATTTCAACAATTCCTGTTTCTTACCTTAACTCAATCCAAGGTGCATATATTACAGGTAATATCATTAGCGTTTTCATTTTTGTTCAGTTGTGCGCATGTAAAAATCAAAGAAAATGGTGGGTTCATGTGTAGTCTGGTATGGCGCTTTTTTCAATCACAATATTAAATAAAATGTAATAAAACTCACACTAACTTATGTTTGGGATTATTGCTATTTCTATGTGAATATTATTGCTAAGATTATCTAAAAACAATCGCAAAATTAATTTACATAATTTCAAACAGTTATCAGATCACATATTTTTCTTTGTTAACATGGATTTCACATGAACATCAATTTTTTTAAATTCTGACAACCTGCGCATGATAATACCTTATAGTCGGTGAAACGGCCATAGGACAACCTACCCTCATCTCTTTACCAGATGAGAGGTATACAGTGCTTTAGATAGTGTCCAAACAAACAGTTTGCGCATGAGTTGCCTAAAAAATAGTGGACCCTTCATAGGGTTGCCACGGTTTAAGGGCCAATTTTTGCGTTTATTCAATTATCTGATTGAGCTTATGTGGTAAGCCATAAAGAAATTAGAAAATATAGTATGAAAGGAAATTTAATATAAAAATTTTCAAATAAGGGATTTTTTGAAATTTTAAATTTAAGTAGGGTTAATTAGGGTGAACGTATTAAAATGTCGAAAACTTATTTCCTTAACGGTAATTGATAAAAAATGAATTTTGTTTGCAATCGATAGATTTTATTAAGAACATGAAAGTTATACAAAACAAAAACTTACAACTCGAGATAAGAACGTTTGAAAGTCAAAAATGGCAACTTGGATGTTTGAAAAAAAAAATTACTTTAAATCAGTGTGACAATTTATTGAAATAAAAAGTATGTTTTTGTAACGCTGATTCAAAACAAATTGATAGGTGTCTGCCAAATTTTGTATTTAAGTTTTGGTTTTGGCTAGGTGAATTTTTGAAAAATATAATTTTTTTTTAATTTATAGGTTTTTATTTTTATTTTTGTACCCTAGTTGGTATTTTCATTCAAATTAACATATAAACATGCAGATAAACAGCCATTCCTACCGGACCGTTTGGAGCGAGTTGCAATGTGTCAACGTCATGTTCCGAAACTCTGTGCAGCATCATAACAACATCAAGTTCCAGAAGAGACTACAACCGATCAAGCCAGGACCAGAAGCATTCAAGAACATTAATAAAATCGTTGGAAAACAGGCCCCAATTCCGGAAATCCTAATTCACAACAATATTGAAGTATCATCAACACAGGACAAAGTGGAAATGTTCGCCAAATATTTTGAGGGAAACTTCACACCAAACCCACCTGATGATCCAGCTTTTCTGAACGAAGTCGAAGCATCCATTCAGCAAACCCTGCGGCGAAATCCGGAAAGCGTTGTTTTTAGTGACTCTAACCCAGCAAGTGGCCCAACCAATAGCACACATCTCTGCAATATGGAGGAGGTAGCAGACATCATTGGGAATTCAAAGCCAAAACAGACAAGCGGACCAGACGGAGTCTCAAACTACATCCTGAAGAAGCTGCCACATACAATGATAATCCTTTTAACTATCATCATGAACAACTGCATCAATAACTGCGACTTCCCCCAAACGTGGAAAACAGCTAAGATCGTGGCCATCCCGAAGAAAGGCATTAACAATTGTGTGTCCAATTACAGGCCATTCTCGCTTCTGAACAACATAAGTTAAATACTGGAAGAAGTATTACTTCGGAGACTAAAGAGGTTTTGCAGCGAAAACCTTATCATCCCGGACATGCAGTTTGGCTTTAGGGAAAAGCACTCCACTTTGCATTCGCTCCTGAAGTTCCAGCATGACATCACCATAGCGCTCAACAACCATCGTGTCACCGTTAGATGCTTTCTGGATGTCGAGAAAGCATTCGACAGTGTATGGATTGAAGCCCTTATCCATAAGCTTCGCGTATTACATTTACCTCCGTCTTTAATAAAAATTCTTTTTTCTTTTCTATCTTCCAGAAAATTCTACGTACAAATAGACAACTGCAAATCACAAGTGAAGAACATCAAAGCCGGAGTTGCCCAAGGTTTGAAGCTAGGCCCCTTCCTCTACAGCCTGATGACATCTGACCAACCATTGCCATCTGGATGCCAAAATCTCCTGTATGCTGATGACTCCCTTACGTATGCCGCCTCGATGACTCCTCTGGTAGCTTTACGAAAAGTTGAGCACCACGTCAATAGACTCTACGCCTTCTATAAGAAATGGGGCATCCGGATAAACACCTTCGAATCGGAGCTTGTGTGTTTCAGGAGACCCAGTAGAGGTAGTTGCAGCGCAGCCAAGTGCAGAAGTCTGGTTCTGAAACTTTCGCACGGATCTACAATAGCAGCCAAAAAGAACGCGAAGTACCTAGGCATCCACTTCAACGAGTTGTTAAGGTTCAACCCGCACTCACGAAACGTCCTCAAAAAAGCCAACTGGGCCTTTCACCGACTCCACCCATTGATGAGACGCAGAAACGGACTAAGCCAGAAGACGAAGATCTATATGTACAAGCAGCTCCTGCGGCCTGTAATCAGCTATTCTTTCCCTGGCTGGTTCTCCATCTCGAAGACGGCCATGAAGGAACTTCAAATGTTCGAAAGAAAGTTACTAAGGATTTGTACCTTACTACATTTTGATCGGCAGCGAATGAGACATCACAGCAACGAGCGTCTTTACACAGAAGCTAACATCATCCCCCTGGACAGGTACCTACTGCCTCAAGCAAAGAAGCTTGAAGAAGTCACTAACAGGCACCCAAATTAAATGATGAGAAGAATGGCCACTCAGCAGCGACACCCCGAGCCGAGATACCTCAGTACGATGGAAATCCTGGTTGACAACATCACCACGGACAACGAGCCAGCAGTTTCGTTCTACGCTGACACAGGCTCAGCATATCACCGCCGCTAAAGGCCAAACCATCCCTCCACCAAAACCACAATTTGACAACCGGGACGGAACACCCCGAGGACATTAAAGTCAGCCGACTTTTAGATTTAATTTTTTGACATGTATTTTATATTTTATAATCCTTTAAACTTATGTGCCAAAAAAAGTATAATATCATCGTATCTAACTAGTTATTATAAGTCAAATTGTAAATATTATTTTGTTCCATAAATATATATCTATATATATAAACAGCCATTCTTTAAAGTCCATGCATCTGTATGTTATGTATAACTTTCATGTTTTTTAATAAAATCTATTGATTTCAAAAAATTCATATTTCTATCAATTACCGTCCTATGGCCGTCTCCCCGACTATTAGATATGTGTAGTGTACAGGGTTGCCGTTCTAGCGACATTTCAACTTCTTCCGCGACAAAAAATATTTTGATGTAGCTAGATTTTTTCTAGCGACTTTTGAAGTGCTGAAGTAGAGCGCATTTTTAGCATAATGTTCCTTGTCAAAATAAAATCAGAAACAAAGTGTCAACTTAAACTTTGAATTTGATTATGCTTACAAGAAAACAACTTCAGTTAATTAAAAAATTGTTATGTTTGTAACAACCAGAAATCGTGCTGAGGAAATATATATTAAAAAATGGTGTTGAAGTAATTGAAACTGAGGATATTGAAGAAATCGATTGTGAAATTATTTATTGTGATTCGGAGAAAAATTTTGCTAAGCTTTATTTTACAATTTTTTTTAGCGACTTCTAGCGCATTTTGGGTTCCAGAATTTCAGCTAATCTAGCGACTTTTGGAGGTTGATCTAGCGACTTTTCATTTCAGCTTGCGGCAACACTGGTAGTGTGCTGTGAACTCATTCAGATTTTCTGTTGGTTTTATTTATTCGTATTCAAAACCAAATTCATTAATTTAAACATTTTGATAAAATTTCCAAGCTACATAAATTAAAATGTTAAATTTCATCAAAATTTTTCCAAAAATCAAACAGTTTTAGAGGCCGCTATATAGATTTTCAATATTATTGGTTAAAAATAGGATTTTCTTCTGAATGTTAAAAAATCGATTTAAAAAAAAATAAAAAAAAAAAACGCAAATTTTGATATGCAGTATTAGCTATTTACAATTAATAGCAGCATATAAAAAAATAATTTGAATCGCTTCATCCAATAATGGTTAAAGTCGAAAATATGAAAAATGGTTCTGTTGGAGCATTGGAATTACCTACTTTATTTTGATGTGCATGCTCTCGGTGGGTAGTAATTTCAACAAACAAAAAGTCACTTCCGTATGATACCCTGCCCAGGAGGGTAAAAAAGCCTTGAAACTTGAAAATTATTGCAATTACATGTAAATGCTTTTAGTCCAATCAAAGTAGCAAACTTTTATTGTTTTATTTTAAAGAGTACCTCTTGGGGATTCTAAAACCACAATTTTCCAAAAAAAAAAAAACCCTCCGCGTCGGTCGTGTCGTCCGCCTTTTTGAAAAAGGTGTTTAAACGCATTTACTCAATTTTTTCAACCGCCGGCGTCGTTGAGTAGAGTAGTTATTTATGTTTACTTTTGTAGGTTAACATGTTCTCTACAATTTTTGTCTCAAATTGTTTTTGAGAAAATTTATTATTAAAAAACCAGCAAATTTTCGATTTTAAAAATGGTTTTTCAATTTTATCTCATCCAATGTCCATCCGAACCAAAAATCACTTTACATACTTTTTATAGAATTCTTGTTCTCCGTTAGATTAACAAATATAAAATTTACTAACATATTTGTAGAGAAAGGTTATACCTATAATTGTGTATAATTTGTTTCTTGAAAATTTAAAATCTGTCATCATATTTTGAATTTAAAATAGTATATATAAAGTTGACAGGACATTTACACACATTTAGTACGAAATTTTTTGCCCCTCCCAAATAATTTTTATTTAAGAATTTAGCCACATTTGTAAGCTAAATTTTGAGATATTAATCTTAAAAATCTGACCAGTTGAAATGGCATTTGGTTTATGACCCACTTACGTGGCTCAAAACTCAATAAATAATTTTGGATCTTTGACCCACCGTGATGTGCCAAATGGAAATTTTATGTAAATAATTGTTTAAAATTTTCTTTACAACAAAATTAAAATTTTTCAAAAAAGTTGTTTTGAAAAATTTTAATTTTGTTTTTGAAATTTTATGTTAAGTAATTTTTAAAATGTTCAGGAGATTTTCTTTAAAAACTAAACTAAAATTTTTGAAAACAACTTTTACGTTTACAAATTTTTTGTTTAAATTCGCGCGTACTTCTGGCAAAAGAATAATTTGAAAGTGACATACATATATTATATATTTGACTTATGTGGGTCAAAACTCAATAAATAAATTTTGGAACTTTTTGAAAATGTATATAAGTATATTTAAAAAATTCACGCGAATTAAAAAAAAAATACTTGTATATGTTTTCAAAAAGATGTTTTGAAAAATTTGAATTTTGTTTTTGAAATTTTATGCAAAGTAACTTTTTGAAAACGTTTACAAGTATATTTTAAAAATTCACGCGAATTTTTTAAAAATACTTGTAAACGTTTTCAAAAAGCTATTTTGAAACAGGCTACAGGTCGAGGTACAGACAGACAGACGAACAAACGGACAGACAGACAGAATTGCGGGACACACTTTTTTCGCGTTTTCTATCATCGTAAAATGTTAGGGAAAATTATTAGTTATCTCAAATTTTTATTTACACGAATCCTTAACTTGCCCTATAATACGTACATACATATGTATATATCGCATGTAAAAATCCTGTCAGTAGGATATCCATCAATCAATTCAATTCAACGAAAATCAATTTATTGTTGAATTTGCTTTGAATACAATTTGTACCTATACTACTTAATATTTTACTATCAATCTTCCACACCGACACGCGACACGCAGCGCCGCGTGTTTTACAGAAATAAATAAAATATATGTTCACATCAACTTATGCCGTTTTCAATTGGTCGAGAGTTACTCCTTTTTCACTGTTTCTGTTCCATTTCTATTGAATATGGAAAATATGAGTAGACGGATTAACTCTGAACCATCCACCCGAAACCGACATAAACATATACATACATACTTACCTTTGTTCGAAGTTATATTCATTCTTAATACTTTTATTCATTTTCATATAGTTTCTACCGTCCACAATCCACCCTGTTTCATTCCCCAATTATTTGCCTTTGGTTTTTGGTATTCGTATAACGCATTCTATTTTAATACCAGTTGTTCCATTTCAATGCTTATCTGTCAGATAAAAAAACGCGTTGGCTGTGCTCACAGTACGCATATCGCGTGTGTTCCTGTTTAGAAATCAATTCAGTTTATAATATTTTTCCCTCACGAGTAAAAGTGCTGCTTTTTCCGTTTGTCGATAAGAACTTATGTTTCTTTGTTCATACATTTGTTCAATAATGTGTACAGCTTCAAACAGTGTGTACAGACAAAAATACTTTGCATCAGTAAAATAACCTACAGATAAAAAATCCCATTTCATATATAGAGTAGGAAATTTCAATTAAAATGTGTATCTTGGGATAAAAATCAATAAAATCTTATCTGTCAGATAGGTTCATTAAAACAGTGCAGTCGCATTGGTATCATATTTTTCAAGTACTTACTATTTGGTATCGAAAGTTATTTTGATTTTAAATTTCAACAATAAAATCAACAATGAAAAAACGTATTCGAAGTGTTAATTTTACTATACAAGAAACTGAACTCCTACTTTCTCTTATAGTATCTAAACTAGATATCGTTGAATCAAAGAAAAGTGATGCGGCAACATGGCAAGAAAAGGAAGTGGCTTGGAAAGCAATTGAAAAAGATTTCAACGGTTTGAATTCGAGTGGTGAAGTTATTCGCGATGCTAAATGTCTTAGGTTAAAATATGATTCTCTAAAAAGAGACACCAGGAAAAAAGAGAGAATTATTCAACATCAGCGCTTTAATTTGGGAAGCTATTGCGGTAAAAAAATACAGCATTTTACGGAATTGGAAAGAAAGGTGAAGGATATGATAGGTATATCTGTGGATAGACAAGAAAGTTTATCGGAATCGGATCAAGCTGGTATGTACAAAAAAGGTTTTATTTGTTTTTATAAATATTAGGTCCGATCTTTTACTATTTGCACAGAAGCCCACAATCTGTTAAATTTTGGAGAGCGAGGATGAAATATTCTCAAAAATATAAAAACTACAAAAGTACGGTAACGCGAATTCACAAAAATTATGTATTACCTAATGTGCCATACAACTAAACTACGGCCCGACGTTTGGCGTTCATTCTTTTACTCTCAAAATGACATTTACCTGAGCTGTAAGCCTATTCCTTTACTTTAAATTTCTATAATTTTCTGTGCATTTGTGATTTTCAATCCAAAGCCGTTCCCGTACTCGCTAATTTCGCAGTTTTTGACAAAATGCTCACGAGAGAGTAAATAACTTCCCCTGCCTGCGATCTTCTGAATGAAAGCCAAACATCGTGCCGTACTTTTCTGGCGCATTAGATAATACTGAACTTGAGCCAATTTGTGTTCCTGTAATTTTTCACAGTTTTTAAATTATTGAAAAAATGTCAGCCTTCAAAATTTGACAGTTTATTAGTTTCGGTGCATAAAGTAAAGTATCGGATCTTCTCGGACAGAAATGCACATGTAGGGGAAATATATTACTCTCTCGTGAGCGTTCTCTTATGTCAAAAACTGTGATATTTTTGAGTACGGGAAATGTTTTGGACTGAGAATCACACAAATGCACAGAAAATCACAGAAAATTAAAGTAAAGGAATGGACCTATTATTTGCCTTTTTATTAGGCTTAAGATTCTAAAAAAAATCAAACTCGAGATATTAACTATACCTAGCAATCCGATGAAAACGCGAAAAATTGGGTCTAGCTCTCTGCTTGTTTGTACCTGTAGTCTGTATCCTTAGCCACTAAAGCGATTTTTGTCTAGGAGCTATACCCCCTTCCGAAGGTACTTGAATGTTACCTCAGTTTGGGGGTGGTTTTTTTATGTTTTCGGGGGTGGGGAATCCGAATCCAAAGTTAGTTTTTGCAAAATCCGGTGCGAAGTCATTGTTATAAACGAATTTTGAGGCATGTTTGTACTGCAATAAAAGTTATTAATGGTAGGAAACAGGCGCGAACGCAGGGGGGGTTGGGGGTTCAACCAAACCCCCGCCCCCCAAATGTATGAATTTAACTCCCTCGCCATACAATTTCACTCTTAATTTTGAGTTTTCAGTTTTTCAATTTTTTATTTATAGTGTCTAGTTTTAAAGACATACATTTTTTTAAGGCATGATAGATTTATTCCACACTCCAATTTTTTAATATAATAACAGCTAAAGGGCATTGACTGTGGATATCACATATGAAATTATTTTCTTTTAAAATTATCCCCGGGACTGGCTATGACAATTTATTTATTTTTAATACAAAAAGGTGTTTTTTCATGTATACAAAATTGGTGAGGGCAGTACACAAAAGAACAGGTATTGATTAAAAAAACATACCTACGTATCTACTCGGCACATGGTAATCCGCAACAGTTTCGTAAAACAAAGTTTCTACTAAGACAAGGCTTCGAAAACTTTTAAAAAAAAGAATGATTTTCATAAGGTAATGCTCAAAAACACAAAGTTTCGAAAAAAAAATTTTTACGTGGCGAACGCTATATTTGTTGTTGGAATTTGAGGTAGCATCATTATAGGAAGGTAAAGGAGGAAATACATGTGCATTGAATGTTGCATTCTTTTAATGCGAAAATGTGTTAACTGTTAAAAATTGGTATAAATTGGTACATTACTAGTCGCGCCAATATATTAAAAGTACTCTTATCCAAGAAATCAATTAACAATTTCCGGAATATATTATGAAAACAAAACATTTTGGAATTTTACCACTGCCCTTGAAAAATTCTTAGTTTTCCCGTGTTTATTTCGGAGTTAAGTTACATAGTAAGGAAAAGGCAGGTCTTAATTATTCATTAATATAACAGTATCCGAATGATTCACGAGTTGTTCTTAATATTTACGCACATACTCTTTCTTCAAACTGTTGTCCGGTATGCTTAGGTAGGTAACTACTTTTTTTTTCGAAACTGTTGAGTAACGGTATGTGTGATAACCGCCATTTTATGAATGAAGACAGAATCATCTTGTGGCTGCTGCTTTAAGTGATTTGTGTTGAATATATTTAATAACATGAATCAATCACAATTATGAAGATGTGCCACTTTTTACTTTTTTTACATGCAGAAACACTGGGCCCTACCAATTATCAAATTTAGTAACGACTTAAATATTATGTTATGGACTATACAAAATTAACCATACATGTTATGTTTCATATTTTAAAGCCCATACCATGTATTATTCATTATTTAGGGTCCACCTAAATATTTAAGTCATACCATGGTTGGTTTATTATTAAGAGCCCATACAATTATGGTCCATTTTACTTTATATTTAAGTCGTTGCTAAATTTTATTATTGGTAGAGCCCACTGCGTTTTTAAAAATTTTAAATTGTCATATCCAGTCCCGGGGATATTTTTTTTAAGAAAATGATTACATATTTGTTATCTACAATTAATGTACTTTAAAACCATGTTTGAATTTTCTTAATCGACTCTGGGTTTTTCGCCCATACATTTTTGGGCATTCTCCTTTAAAAAACAACAAAAAAAATCGTATTTTTATGAAAAAGAAAATTTTCCTTAATTTCAGCCCAGTTTATGTACCTGAAAGTTTGCAAAATACAGCTTTTTCGAAATTAATGTCGTTTTCGGTTGGAGGTTCGGGTTACTCCTTTTTGACTCCGCTTACTCCAAAATAATTCGATTGGCTGTTCCGATTAATGTTTTCGGAGTATTTTTCTGTTCCGGAATTAATAAAGGAGTAGTCCCGGGACACATACATACAATTCTACTCGACTGAACGTGCAAAATATACATACATTTCAGACAATTTACGCACATACACATAAATATTTCACAAATCAGTCTCGGAACAATATAAATAATTCAATTGGAATCAAAAAGGAGTAGTAGTACTGTTCCGAAATCCAATCGAAATCGACATAAGCAATTAAAAATGTATAGAAACAAGTATTAAACACAGTATAATCACAAAAACAGGATGTTTGGTTGGGTCAAATAAAGAAAATCTTCGGTTGGAAGAGGGAATAGAAAATTTACTTAAAACAAGAAAATAACTAATAAGTAACAAATTATTCTTATATTCTTTTATACTTTTTCTTAAAGCTTCTTCTTAAACCCTATATCTCTATGTTTTCTTAAAAGCACGAGTGAGATTTTACATTTTTGTTTTATGAACCGATCAATAACTTCCTTTACGTCTAGTTACACATCTTTGATATGTAAAAGTCCCCTTTTAGACAGGGAAACCAGTTGCTGGAGATTTTTTTAACGTTTTCCTTTAATTTCCGCATACCTTTCACACAAAGAAACAAAATTGCCGGACATTTTTGTTTGTTTCCATATAATCTCTTTTGGCTGAACGCACATTACGGACAGTGTGAGAAGGAATGTGATAAAAATCTCCTCAAACGTTGACCGGAGAGATTTTTTCATTCCTCTTCTCGCCTACAAACTCCCAGTTGCCGGCAACTCAGTTTCCTTGTGTGAAAGCAGTCAAACAAAAATCTCCGGCAATTTTTGTGTCCTTGTGGGAAAGGTATAAAGAAATTAAAGTAAAACGTCAACAAAATCTCCGGCAACTGGTTTCCCTGTGCCTGTGTGAAAGGGGACTTAGAGAAGAATATTCTACTGTTACTGACAGGTAGCTTAGGAAGTATATTTAATTGTTTGTGTGTGGAACTATTGGATTCTCTGCCATTGGACCATCCATAGTATGTATTCACTTACATTATTACTTGATGTGTTGTCTATCATATAATAACTATCGACATCAGAGACATCTTTCAAAGGAATTTGATAGGTTACGTCCTTATAGCTATGGAAAGAACAATTATTTTGTTGAATATGAAGTTTACGTAACCCTGAGGCTACACGGGCAAGTCCTGACAAGCAATTTGCTATACACAAACATTTTTTTTACTAATACCTACAAAACAAAGCAACTTGCTTGTCTACTGGCATGGAATTTCTGAAGCCAGTAGAGAAGAAAGTTGAAACGCAAGTGGACTCGTTCAGACTTGTATATAAAGCGATCTAAATAGCTTTTCGTGAAATTTTTGGAATTCAAAATATTCTTTCTGAAACAATATTTAAAAGGAGTTGGGGCCAAGAAATTTAAACATTTCGAAAACATGGTGGAGGTGGATTACAAAATCACTTAAAAATCACAATTTTTTGAGAGCATATTTTTTTCTTGAGAAAAATGAGAGCTTTGGGGATTTCGGGTGACATTTGGAACATTCTGTTACTGATTTGCCTAGCTATAGACTGTCAAATTCAATTGAATAATTGCTACAAAGTTGATGTATTGAAAAAACTTAAGGAAATCTGATTTTTTATAGACGGAAAAATGTGACTTTAGGGCGAAATTTATGATTCAGCTAAAGGTCAACCCATGTGAGATTACGATTTTATAGTTGTATTTACATTTTCGTCATTGAAGTATGATTTACATTATTTAAAGCAATATATATCTTTTTGAAAGCAGAACGTAGCCATGTAAAACACTTAAAAGCAACTTGCCTGGCAAGTGGCTTACCGCTTACGACACAACATATTCACGTATAGGAATTTGACAGTCAACCTATGTAGCCAACTTGCTTGCCAGTACTTGCCCGTGTAGCCTCGGGGTTACGTAAGTACATATGTATATGTATCTACATAGAGCAAGTATTAAGTTCAAAAAGTCATTAAAGCACCAACAACGCCTCCTTTCGGAGGATTCAATACAAATTCAAATCTTCGGATTTTTCAAAGCATTTTCGATCCATCACCATCGTAGCTATTTGTACAATGTACATGGAAGTCAAACGATAATGGCTTGAACCAACAGAAGGCAAAGTATATTTTGAATGTCTGTAAGTATTTCATGTCAGGCATCACTCTAATGCCATAAACCAACTTTTTTCGGAACAAAAAAAAATTAAAAAGTCAAAATATTCGTAGTTTTCAGATAATTTTGAAACTATCAAAACTTCTTCAAAAGCCTTCCGAAGCTGTTGCTTCATGCTTCCAATTCAATAAAATTATTATTTACTTTGACTTTACATTTGCAAGGAACTCTAAAGAATTCCTTGATGAATGATGACAGAACAAACAACAAAGGTAAAAAAACCTCAGGGGGATCATGAACATAAGTGCTCTAGCTTTAATTCCTAATTTCACAGAACTCACATACAAAAACAAAAATTGAATATTACAAGGAGGATAACGACCCCCATGAACTCCCCTCCCCCCTTTGATCTGCCATTAATGTAAACAGATAAAAAAGCAGCATGACTTTGATCAACAAAGCAAAGTTGATTAATTAGCAAAAGCAATCTAATGCATTATGCGATATTTAGCTGTTAACAGAAAATATGAGTGTTTACGATAAATTTTCTTTTCTCTGTAATTTTGTTTTAAGTTTTATTGAAAAAATATAATGATTTAGATAGATGCCTAATATAGTACAAGAGCCGTCAGCAAATTTTGGGAGTGGATGTATAACCAAAATCTGAGTATGAGGGTTTATAGGTACATATTTTGTGATATCGAAATCAAAAGTCTGGCAGGTTTTTATTTCAGCCTTTGGTGGGGGTGGGAGGTTGAAAATAGAGAAAAATAGAGAAAAATGTCGCTTACGATATTTATATGCTTGATGATTTTTTTTTAAGGTGTTTTTTAAAATTACATTTACATTTACCAAATTTTATTTTTGAATATGTTCAACAAATTATAACTATACAAAATTAATTTTTGAGAAAACTCAATTTTTATTTATAAAAATAGGATAGAGAAAGAGCTTTAAAAATCCAATAAAGAAAGAAAAGTACGTATACACCGGGGAGAACCATTGTTTTTAATTTAATTTTGTGCAGTATTTTTGAAATTGATCATGAAGATATTTATGCCTTTTATAATGATGCATCGTTATTTCACTCTTATGGCCGATTTTATGAAGGACTTTTAAATATTTAAAAGGGGTATGGTACGTTTCGTCTTTTTTCTTTCGTTTTTTGATTGTTTCGTTTACGTCGTTTACGTCGTTTCGCATTTTGTTGTTTTGCATTTCACTGTTTCACTTTTCATTTATTTGGTTCCTTTTTGTTTCGACAATTTTTGTTTTATTTTTTAATTTTTTTGTTTTAATTTCATTTTGTTTTTGATAGTTTCGTTTTTTGATCATTTCGTTTAGGAATTAATTTGTCCAACGTTTGTTACGTTTTTAATTGTTTCGTTTTCGTTCATTTCGATTTCGATAATTTCGTCACCGTTTGTTTATTTTTGTTTTAATGTTTGTGCATGTAAAGAACCTAAAGGCGGTGACGAAATGATAGAAATCAAGCTGAACCAAACATATTTATTTTCACAACTATCAGATATTATGCTTTGCGTAACGCCAACATTTTATTAAAGTTGATACAAACCAAATATTCATAAAGTGGCATAAATTTTTGATATGCAGGTTGCAATTAAAACAAAGGAAAAATATTATCAATTTTTATAAAGTTATTTTTATTTGACAAAAATAATTTCGTCAAACAAAAAAAGGTATAGATACCTACTTCATTTAAAATACAAAATGAAAAATATTGTCATATATATTCACTTCTTTTGAAGAATTGAATCCCCTTTTAATATTTTTTTAACTGTTCCTTCAACATATATCCACATTATATACACTTAACATTGGCTCATATGAGCATATTCATCTTAACTGATAGTAAATGCTCCAAAACAAAGGAAGATTCACTGGTGGTTTTCCATTTTTTCCATTTTTTCCATTGACATAAAACTCACCAAACATTTTTTATTGGATTTGTTGCAGAAGCCATTTCTTCCTTTAATTTTTGTTTGTATCAATAAATCCTCTTTACGTACCAACTGATAACAAAATAATCGAATTCCAAAACAATAGATATACGAGTACGTAGAGACAAAATGCGAAACAACCTTTGACGAAACAACCCAGCTTAAGTCATCCATAATAGTTTTAAGGAAAATACAAAACAAGTAAAAAACAAAAGAAGAAATTCGAAGTAATCGTGAAACGAAATGAACACAAAACATACATACAAAATATACATATACAAAATATAAAAAACGTTTTCGAACTAAACATAAATAATTATAACAAAAACGAAACAACAATAGGCGAAATAAAATATACGAAACAATAGGCACCCATTTAAAAGGTTATTTAGCCTTACAATGGGGATTTTTGGTTTCACCCACTACTTTTAAATTTAACAGGCAAAAACTTAAAGCTCATTTTCGTCTAATTAAATTTAAAAGTGTCGTGATTGTTATCACATCCCGTGAACATATATTTTTATATCCCGTTTGTTTTTTCCTTTTTTTTTTTTTGCATTTCTGGCCGATTTCAACTTTAAACTGAAAATAGGTAATAAATGTTGTGTTTCTTTTTAGAATAATAGATTGCTCATCATCTTCTGAGGATGAAGAGCAACATGAGACTCAACTCAGGGAAACATAAAGCAAAACTTGAATGAAATATTTATGTTGTTTTTTCAATAAAGTTATAAATATTTATAAACTAAAAATACAATTTGCTTAATCTTCGGAAATTGTGGAAAATTGGATATTTATGAGAGCTGGAGAAGATATAAAGACTACCGAAATAGTATACATACATACAAATATGATGATACTTTTTCCTACTTGAACAATCAGAATTTCAAATTAAACAAAAATAACTTTTATAATAGATCATCATGAGAGAAATGAATTTTCCTGCTTAGAAAACAAATTATGCACGACTGGATCGCACAAACTTCCCCTAGTAGCTAACAACTAGACAACTAGGTTTTAAAATATTTGTATATATATGAAATATACCCAAACAAGTATAAGAAGATGCATTTTTTAAACTGGATAATTTTATTTCCTTTATTCGATTTTTGTTGGTAAGAACGTGGTATGCAGTACTATTCAAATTATTCTAAAAAATACATGTGCCACAACTTTGAATGAGAGGAGGGACCAAAAATGTTTAACATTTCCAAAATAGGCAACTGTAAAATATGATTGAAGGATGGCTATGATTATGATGAAATATACAAAATCTCTTAAAATCCTAATTTTTTTAAAGTATATTTTTTGCTTGGGAAAAATGAGAGTTTTGGGGATTTCGGTGACATTTGGAACATTCTGTTACCGATTTGTCAAGCCATAGACTGTCAAACTAAATTGAAAGATTGCTACGGAGATGATGCATTGAAAAACTTAAAGATATCTGAATTTTTTGAGATTAAATTTTTTACGCGGGAAAGGCGATTTTAGCGCCTTTGGGTGACATTTTGGAACGAAATATTCCATGTACGAGGTAATTTAGTTTCTCAACGTATGAACTTCGATGTTGATGGATTAAAAAACCTCAAAAAATCATTTTTTTTTTTAATTATTCTTAAAAAAATCGAAATTTTTGAACTAGATTAAATTAATTACTTTGACGCGACAGAAAAGTCTGTCAATGCATCCGTCATCGTATTGGCAGTATTATGCGTTGACCATCGCAAGACAAGCAGAATTCGACGTCATTTTTTTTTTAAGTAAGAAAAAATCGAAGTCCGATGCCAAAGCAAATTCAATAAAATTGTGTATTTAGAATTCTAGATAGGCTGTCCTAGTAAAAGCTGAACGTGACCGCAGATACTTGAAAGCGACTTGCTTACAAGTTGGCTGCCGCCTACGTCACAGCATATTCACGTATACGAACTTGACAGTCAATCTATGTAGCCAACTGGCTTGCCAGTACTGGCTCGTGTAGCCTCAGGGTAAACGGAAATCGTTGTATGGCAGCTACCCGTTCTAGATGAGCTAAAACTAAAAAAATACTAGTTTTGTTCTAGGGAATCACATAAAAACGCTTCACACCAAATGTGAAGCAAATTCGGCTTTTCGTGGATTTATCTCTGTCTTTTCTCTTTCTAATTTTTTTACATTGTGGTAACACTGTTCGTTACCCTTGATTTAGAGCTTTTTTTGTCTCTTGTGTTTTTTTTTAGCTCCGTTTCCCCCTAACGTTTGTGGGATAAGCCGATTTGGTCCAACCGTTTAGGCTCTAGCTCGATGAAAAAGCCAACAGACGTCTTGACGAAAATCAAGTCTTTAGACTTCTCCATCATGGTAACGTTATGCTAGGTTTCCACTTGCCATTTACCAACTGACGAAAGACCTGTTTTTGCGTCTTTTAACAAAATGACAAGTGGAAATACCCTAAAACTGCTTGTCTTTGAACTGGCAAACTCTGTTTGTCAATGAAGGACAACGAATTTCAAAGACAAGTGGAAATAACTGAATTGACCAACGAAATGTCACTTTGTCTTTGAAAGACAAAGAACATTTTTGTCCAACTTGTTTTATCCTTTTATTAATGAAAGACACTGATTTGACAGCTATAAAGTTTAAATACAAGTGAATATTTTTTAATTTGAAGTTATTTTTTATAATTCGGTGGGTAAAGGAAATTAGTTCCGTAAAATGAGTGACCAGAATTAAGTTATTCCAATTCAGAGGATGATGAAATTTTGTAGAAGCTTAAAAAAAAAAAATTAGGAAGTCTACTCCTAGAGTGGACAACGAAGAGATGACCGATCTTTATTTTTAAAAAGTGCTTAAAAGAGACCAATTCAAGTGGAAATACTTGTCAATAAACTGACAAAGGCATCTGTCAAAAATTATTTGTCTTTGAAAAAAAACAAACTAAAGCCAGAACCATACCTGTGTCGTGTGTTGTGTTGTGGAGTCGTGTGTCGCTATCGCTACAATGTATTTCAAATGCGTAGAACCATATTTGTCTCGTGTGTTGTGTTGCAATATGGCGAATAAAATATATGGAATGACAGCGATACACGACTCCATAACACAACACACGACACAGATGTGGATCCGGCTTAATTTGTGTCAATTAAAGACACAAGTGGAAATGAAATGGTATTCGTGTCCTTCAAAGACCAAATTGACAGCTGTCAAACTTTGTCAATTCAACGACAAGTCGAAACATAGCATAAGTTTTGAATTGAATAAATCCTTAAAAACCTTAAAAAAAAAACAAAATACATGAACGACACGCCACTGTACGTCCAAATTATTACGAGTTTTATTACTTCTATAAAATAACGACACTCCGGGTATGGCTTATATCTTCTGGTAGGTATATATATCTTCATATTATTTTAGGATCATTAAATCCCGCAGCGTTGTGCTAATAGTTCGATCGTGAACAGTCACACGAAGATGGCACCATCAAACGAGCGCGTTATAAGAAGAGAGCATGAAAATAATAACAATAAATTCTTTATCGTCAGACGTCAGATCTGTAAACCTACCAAGACCAACTACCACTCACTACCACCGGTTATCAGTTACAAAAAACCGGTCCACGAGGTTCTCTACATGCTCGTACAACGTATGTACTCGTACGTACATCGATCTGTTCGGTGATGTCTTTTCTCTTTAAGTTTGTTTCCAATTCAACATTCCGATCATATCTTGAATTTGTGACCAGTTTTATGTGTAATTATTGGATAGCAGATTCTCAAAGCAGAAACTGTTATTTATTTATCGTCGTAATTTATAAATACAATTAGTACGTAATAAAGTGCGTTTACATTACATATTTTTGTTTCAAACTTTTTTTTTTCAATTTTAGTTTTGAGTAGAGCCTGGAGCGATTCAAACTAGCTCTGATCAGTGCAATCAGAGGTCTTCGAATTTATTATGAAACAGTGAATTGAGTATACTGAATTATTGTTTACATGCAAATGGCATAAAAATGATCGTCAACTTTTTGATCTATAAGCTCGGTCATTTAATTCAGAGCTCATTATACTTGCCTGAACCTGATCCCCTCTGGTGAGCTTAGGAAATGCTGCAAATTTTAAAGTTTCTGACTTTATTGGTACTGAAGTTAGAAGGGGATTGAAAATCGCCTGAGTTTGATCCTGTAAAAAGGATGTAGTGCCAGAACATGGCTGGGCACTACCATGCCCTTTGATATTTTAAATAATTTAATCGATTGATTGGCCCAATGGAATTCAAAATCTGCATTTGACGGATCCAAATCAAAAATATATTTATTTTACTAACAGGCCGCCTATACAGGTCATGAACGATGGCAGGACTTTGAACATGTCTAAAAAAATCCAATGGAGTCCAAAAAATCCATGTACATGGCGACATGTCGGAAAAAATAACGTTTTGAACAAGACATGGAGGGCTGTTCAATGCTTGACCATGAGATGACGTTTCATGTGCGTGTGAGTTTGTTTTTGTCGAATGTGTAAGTGTATTTTGTTGACAAATTTACAAGTAGTGGTAAAAGGTTAATGAACGACATGACATAATTTGCCCAGTGAGTAAAAATGCACTGTTTGTTGATTGGAATATGGTTGTGATGATGGACATCTGTATAGCCTGTAGAGTCGGCCTGTGAGGGAAAACACCACACATTCTAATCTATCGTATCTATGTATGTAGGTATGTCTGAATTGTAGCCATTCACAACCAATTCTATCTTTTCCAACAAAATTCAGATACACATTCAACAAAAACCACAACAAAACCTCACACGCACTTGAAACGTCAAATCATGGCCAAAATTGAACAGCCAGCGCTCATGTCTTGTTCGAAAATTTATTTTTTTCGAAATGTAGTTGTATGGACATGGATTTTTTGGACTCTATTAGATTTTTTCTATACACTTTCATAATCATGCCATCGTCCATAGCTTGTTATTTTGATCACCAGGCTTTATCAGCGATAGTAAATATTAGGGATATTCATGCAAACGCGTAAAACCCAGATAAACCTGGTAAACTATATAATTTTATATCGGTAGAAATGAATTCTCAAAATTTGTAAGGGAAAAATATTCTGCAAAACAGATCATTTTATGCGGAAAGCGTAGAAAAAAAAACCTGATACACTAGGATGAGTCATTTGTGACTTTTAATTATTTGATTATTTCCGACGTTTACGCAAGTATTTTTGAGGGGGTGTTCATGTAAACAACTTGTGGAAAATTATCTCGTTGCATGAATTGAATACCCTTTGTTTAATATATGATAAATTTTTGTCTCAAGTTTTCACAGATAATCGCAAAAGACTTTTCATTTTGCCTATCATAGATTTGTACAAAACTACAAAAGTGAGAAATTAAAATGCTCGCTAAAGAAACATGCTTGCAAGAAAACATACGAAAATTGTTTTGACACATAAATTAAACCACCATGCACAATTTTCCATTGTTTTTTTGCAAGCAGGTGTCTCCAGAATAGATATTTATTTCGGGATCATGACGCTATCTAGAATTACAAAAATTTCGAATGGACAAAATCTAGAAAAACAAAAAAAAAAATCTCGAATGCAAAAATCTAGAATAACAAAAATCTCAAATATACAAAAATCTCGAAACACAAAATCTAGAAAAGTCAAAACAAAATCTAGAAAAAATCTAGAATTTTGTTTTTATGTAGGTATGCTCTCTTAACCGTTGGGAATATTTTAAAATACTGTTGATTATACAGAAAGGTAAAATAAACGACTTTTTTCCATTTTAAATGTTCATACATATGTACGAGTTTTTTATATTTATTCAAAAAAATGATAATTAAATCAATTTAAAAAAATAAATAAACAACACTTCAGACGAATAACGAACAAACGTAGACAGACATATCAGCGCACTTACATTGACTGTGCCAAGTGTTAATAATAACAGTATAATGGCAAGTAACTGTACAAAATCATAGAAATAACAATGCAAAATATTGTTGCTAGCTGACTTTAACATTCTAAGTAAAGCGTTCGCTACGTTTTCACAAATTTAAGTGGCGATGCAAAATTAATAATGTTTGTTTACTGTATGTTTCAAGTTTAAATTATATTACCTAGGCGTGATATCTTTTCAGAATGCAGAAAATACTCTTCCACATACATATGTATGTATGTGAAGATTGGAGAAAGAATAGTTGAAAGTAATGTTTTAATTTATCTAAACTGTCTTCTGTGAAACTAATTTAATAAAAGTACCGTTTTTATATTTTAAAAATTACCTAATCGTGAAAGATCTCGAAAAACCATTCATTTTTGAGACAATGCTTAATATGCCATTTTTATTGGGCCAAATGATGTAATTTCGTTGCAAATTTCCAAATGACATCCGAAATTACCTAATTTCCCACACAAAATCACATTTCAAAATGAGGTAATTTCAACCTCATTTGCACGAAATTATATGGCGTTTTCACTGGGCCAAATGAGGTAATTTCGTTGCAAATTTCCAAATGAGATCCGAAATTACCTAATTTCCCATACAAAATCACATTTCGAAATGAGGTAATTTCAACCTCATTTGCACGAAATTAGTGTCGTTTTCGGTTGGAGGTTCGGAGTTACTCCTTTTTGTATTGTTTTCGGAGTATTTTTCTGTTCCGGAATTAATAAAGGAGTAGACCCGGAACACACACATACACATATAAACATTTTCATCGGATTATTTGTCAAATTAATTTTACTCGACTGAACATGGAAAATATACATAAATATCAGACAATTTAAACACACACATAAATATATCTCAAATTAGTCTCGGCACAAAAGAAAATAATTCGATTGGAATCAAAAAGGAGTAGTACTGTTCCGAAATCCAATCGCAAACGACATAGGTTGCAAATTAGGTGAATGCATCCAGCTGGAATCAGTTTCAAAAGCTCTTAAAAACTTTTGTATGAAAATATCAATACACTATACTCAACAACATAAAACAGAAAATAAACGGCTAACGGCCATTCCAAATTCAAAATGAAATGAGATGTCAAATGAAATGAGCAAATTTGATAATGAAAACACTTTTTTGCCAAATTTCGAAATTACCTCATTTCGGCTCTAATGAAATGAATAAATTTGGAATGGCAGTTAACTGTTTATTTTTGTTGTTTTCTCTTTCTGTTTTATGTTGTGGAGTATAGTGTATTGATATTTTCATACAAAAGCTTTTAAGAGCATTCCCGCTAGATGCATTCACCTAATTTCCAACCTAATTTCGTGCCATTGAGGTTGAAATTACCTCGTTTCGAAATGTGATTTTGTATGGGAAATGAGGGAAGTTGGATCTCATTTGGAAATTTGCAACGAAATTACCTCATTTGGCCCAGTGAAAACGGCATATAAGATTTGCGAGCGCAAATCTTTAGCATTGTCTCAAAAGTGAATGGTTTTTCGAGATTTTTGTCGTTCTAGATTTTTGTTATTCTAGATTATATGCATTCTATACTTTGGTTTTCTAGATTTTTGTAATTTGAGATTTTGACATTCTAGATTATGACTTTCGAGATTTTGTCTTTCGAGATTTCGGTTTTCTAGTTTTCGTGGTATACCTATTTATTTCTCACTTTTGTACAAAAGTAGGCCTATGTAGTTAAGCCTATTATCCTGGTTTTCGTCATCTGAGTTGAGAGCCCCATTTGATGTTCAGTTAAAATAGTGTTGAGATTACAGTTAAAGGAATGGTTTCAATATATTCATTTCACACAAAAACAGTTCAAATTTAATTAATTTAGTACGAACTTTGCAAACAAATAAATAATTTTACTCACACATGTGCAAAAACACTTTCGTCAACACATGTATCAGACCGACTCTTCGACGATTTTTATCAAAAAATTCGACTCGACTCCGCTCCTGAAGTGGAATCGATTCGGTTGAAGCTAATTTCAACTCAATGTAGGTTGGAACTCACTTCAGAACCTCATGTAAACGTGGTATTCCAAACTGTCCGGAGCACTTCGTTGACAAACATAAAATAAACCAAATATTCGTGGTGAGTTTAGCAAAACTGCATGTATGGTGTGGTGGGTTTAGTCCAAATCACCTGTATTGTTCAGGTCCAGCTCTCCCTCTCACCCTCTCAGCTAAAGCTCATCAACATCAGCTGCTGTTGTAATCAAATCGAATAATAGCCGAGGTTTCGGATTTTTAATTTCTTTACCTTTTTTATTCTTTTTTGTTTATTTTTTGTATAATATAATACAAAAATGCCGGGTCCAAAGTATAATAAAAAACCGCCTGGTCGAGTGCCAAGTGTTCCTCGTGACGAATTATGTACAAAACTTGTAGAATTTGAACTTCTAGACTCAAATTATAAAATTAAAAAAAGATCTGATCATGTATGGCTTGAAATAACAAAATATTTTAAGAACAAAATATCAGCGATGAGTTTATATTTAATGTTTCATAACGACAGGAATGGGATCCGCACATCCTACCTAAAACAAAAACAACTATTGGATAATTATAAAAATGCACAAGATAAAAACAATAACAGTAGTGAAAAGCCCAGCGAAATAAGAGTTTACTACTCAAGTGAAAATAATTATTGGGAATTTATAAAAAATAAACTGGAATCCGAAATTTCGACAGGTGAGAAGGTATTGTACCTAGCTAAAATGCATTATTGCCTGCATGAATTATAAAAATAAAGTAATTTTACAAAATTACTCCCCCTTTTTCTGACAAAATTTAAGTAAGTCTCTCGTCCTCCTGACCATTGTAGCGTGTTGCCGGCGGAATTTTTGGTGATAAAGGAAGTGCTATTTTGGCTTAAGGAAAACCTGATGAAAATTTTTGACATCCGCATTTTCTCAGATTGTCAAGCTGCTATAAAATCTCTGGACTCTGTCTCGTCAAAATCAAATCAAATGGCGACCAAACAGATCTGGCCTCCGCTGGATCTGAAGCGCACCAAGTGTTTGATATCTTTAAACAGATGGCACATCAGCTCCGTAATTGATGTCATAACTAGACACTGTCTTATACGAAACGCGGCTTGGAATATTTGCAAACGATATCAGCAGAAGCTGTATGGACGAGGAAGAATCGATTCCTAATCTTCTTTGATCTTCAGATGTTCTCATATACCATTTAATGGCGATTGCGATTGGCGAGTTTCGTATGCCATTTCGACTAGGTAGGTACCCACTCTACTTTGCTGCTAATTACCGTTTGAAAATTTGTTCTCGAAGTTCTACTTTTTAAATAATCTCTTAGTCTGTCTAGAATTTTTGACCTGGAGATGCCTTCTATTTCCCTGATACTAAACTTATGTATAAACCTTATCTCATGATTGCTCTCTAGCACCTACGATGACCGCGTATAATGGCGTGAGATGAAGGATGACCTCCTGGTTATATATCACCAAACTCATGATATCATGATCATGAATTGCACCTATAAAATATTACACTCATATTTTGGTTAGCTACATACCTATACATTCACTCCCAAAATTTGATGTCGGCCCTTAGACTATAGGTATAGATGCCTATAATGACACATATAAGGGCCAGTTCACCATACTGACATATTTGAATTTTTGTACTATGGACTTTTCACAAATACGACTGTTTGTCAGGGTTTTTTTTGTTGCAGTTCATCGTTTGCTGGGCCTAGCCATGGTTCCGTAAAAGGAAAGAAAAATTGCTTCGAGGTACTGTCTGTTAGAAAACATTCCTACTTTTGAACAAATCAAAAAATCAACTTTGATAAAATGACGTAATTTTGACACTTTTGTATGCACTTTTAACACTCATTATCTCTGAATTGCATCCGGATCCACGATTTGTAATACCCATTGGTTATTACCTACCATGGTATAAATTCACAAGCAAAATCTCAGCTTTGATAAAATGACATACATACATAATGTCTGGCAGCCCTCGGCTCTTACTCTATCACATAAATGGTACCATTTTTTTACAATTTTATATTACGGTGATGCAGCATTTCTGCATTTCTGAACTCGGGGTACCCCCAACTTCTGACAATCGGAGAATTTTCCTTCCCGAAATCACTGAAGCAGACCATCATCAACATTTTAGTTTTATTTTTTTGTTTTTAATATTATTGTTTTAAATTTATTCTAGAATAAGACCGAGAACCTACAGCTTTTTTTGGGTGTGAGCGATAGCAAAAATGTCTGCTTTTTTAAGATAGGTCTATATTATTCATAAGCAAATATGAAAGTCTTGCATGTCGGGGATAGGGATTGATGCCTTTGTACGTAATGTTACATTGAAAATGCACTTTTTTCTTAAAGCCCAGGTACCAAGTGTAAGAACTTCAAAATTGTATTTAATTAAAGAGCATAGCATTTTCAATGCACTGCATTTAATGTATTGTATAGTATTGCATACAAAGGCCCCGACATGCTAGACTTATATTTACATTTAGTATAGAACTATCTTAACACAGCAGAAATGTTTGTATCGCTCACACCCAAAAATTCCTGCGGGCTCTCAGCCTAATAGTAGAAGTAAAATTATTTTCTTTGCTATCAAGTGAGGTTTAAGTGAAAGATTTTTTTGTAATTTTTAAGTAATACTAAGGTATAATTTTGTGATTTTAAAGGATTCATGACAGGATTCTGTATGATGGTTTTGACACAAGAACATTTTTGAAAACCGATAATTATAATTTTTAAACATAGAAAATACTCATCATCATTGAACAAATCTGAAAAAAATTTGAACGGAAATTTTGAAAAGAGAAACCCGAAATCGATTATTTAGAACCAAAATTTTAGAAAACTTGTTTTTAAATAAAAAAATATTTTGTTTTTTGAAAACTCAATATTTTTAAATCGAATTATTTACCAAGCGACAGTCGATCCTTTGCGCACCAAATTCCCAATTGGTGTTATCAGCGGTCTTGGCCGCCTCGGACCTGCGTTTTGACACCTTTGGACTTTTTTTTGTGGGGAACCGTGAAGGACCGATGTTATGCCAACAATCCGGAGACTATTCAAGCACTAAAGGCCAATATCATCCAAGCAATCCCGAGGCAGCCACTTGAACCACGTTGTGTTCCATGATTAATGGGAATGTTTTTGTTTATTTAACTGCATTTTTAAAAAGATACTTGTATTTGGCATTTAATGAATTTAAGGAAAAATAATTTCATGTTTTCTTTTTTTGGGCTGCTTTTTCATTCATTCAGAAATAAAAATAACTGATAAGTTTAGCACCCAGGCAATTTCCCTAAGAATCAAATTATTGTTGAATATGTTGAACTTCCGCCCGGTTACGAAGCACGACGACGACTCGAATTCCGCGTCCGACAATGAGTAAGGTAAGGAAACTTAACCGACATATACACTGTTCAAAAGCTTGTCATGCCTGGGAGAGTGAATTAGTTAATTCGTTTTGATATGGCATATACACACATCATGCATGAGGCTTCAATCATTTTTGTTTACTTTAACTTTTGAGTTGATTGGACGTACGGTTCTGGTCCGATATCGGATATTATCTTTGTTGTTTCATCGTAAAATAAATGTTTTGGGAATTTTATCGTTTTATTTTATTTAATTTAGTTTTTATAAAATAGAATATATTCTTATGCATGATCAAGCAATCAATCTCGAATATACATATGTACATTGTCAATGCTGTCTCTCTGATTGAAGAAAAATCAAAACATTGTGATTTTGCTTCAAGCATACACACCATAGGTTTGTTCCAAAGATTTTTGGGGAGAAATTGTTGGTCTGTCAAATTTTAAAGAGTGGGGATGAAATTCTATCACAGAGAGAAAAACTGCATAAAAACTTTGGAACGGTTTCTTGGCAAAAATTCTGCCACACAATTTCACACAAATATTCTTTTAATTTTTGTTATCCTTTTTTATTCTAACGTGAAGCAAACTGAACCGATGACTCGACAACAGTAAAATTTTTATACAACGTACCTCAACCTGACGTTTGACAGGCCAACAATTTCTGCCCAAAGAAATTTCTTGGGCAGAATTTGTCAGGAGAGGAAATTGTTATACTCTCTAGCGCTCTCTTCTGCCCAAAACTACTAAATTTGTGAGGTGTGGAACAAGATTTTGGCAAAAATTGTTAACAATTGTTGACAATTGGTAATTTTGGTCAAGATTGAGAACAGACCTAAAGTATACGTGTTTCATTTAAACTAATACTCTCTCACATGCTTAACAAGCATTTGAACAATGTATATGCCGCTTTATGGGACTTCATATTCAGTCAACTACATCCATTGAACGCTAATCTACCTTAAAAATAACTATAACTCAACTGTTCGGAACAGACTCATTAAACAACAAATCAGAACAGTTTGGAGCAAAAAATTGTCATTGTTCATAACAACTTCGCTGAACAAAGCTGTTATGCCAAGCTTATAACATTTCTTTAATACTTTTAGCCCAGTCAAATTAGACATTGACCCGGACAAAATTTTGTACAGGTATATTTTTTAGTGGAAATGTTCAGAACAGTGTCCTTAATCAACTGTGTAAAGTCCCAAGCAATCCGCGTTGGCGCACGAACACAATCTTGAAAAAATGCAGCCATCTTGCAGTCTTTGTTTGTGGCTATATCTCTGGAACTTGTCGCCCTAAAAAGACCATTCCAATGTCAAATGGACAGGCTTAGATTGACAAAATCAGGGAAGTAAATACGAATTCGTTAAAGGTATTGCATGGCTACTGTTTTGAATTAAATGAATTCAACAGAGTAAATTGCAGTGCAAATTCGAAAAAAATACCCATAACCCATAAACATGTATATATAAAGAAGCTGAAATTTAGTGAACATGTTCAGAACATACCAACAATCTTTTGTGGTAATAAGTTAACAATTCGATTCTCGAATTGATATTTAGAAGGAATACTGTGAAAAGAACTTCAGCTTCGGTTGATCTCCTCAAAATCTGGAGACATAAAAGGGAACTTTAAAAAACTTAATTTGCGCAAACATGTATTACAATCATTACCTTCGAATTGAACAATATCTACGCTGTCTTTTTCGTCGATGTCTTCTGGTCAATAAAAACAACCATGACCGGTCGGCGCAATAACCACAGATTGCCATGCAGCTAAGACCACTTTGTAGGCAAACACAGCTTCGCTCGCATTAACATTCGTAGTTGCATGATATAATTTTTAGAATATCCTCTGGAGCAGGATCAGCTGTAGAAGGGACTGCTATTAAGAGTCTATTCCTTAACGCTAATCCCCACAACATGTCCGTTTTACGTTTGAATGATCTTTCTAGGACAAAAATATACCCCAGGTATAGCCAAAAGTCGACAAATATAAATGATGGTACTCTTTTGTAAATGGCAGTTGAACCACAAAAGGGAACTTACACATTATTGGTACTGTTGTGAACACATCCTCTTAATTTCAGCTTTTTAACTAATATTTATTGGACATTCTTAATTTTTTCGAATTTGCACTGCAATTTAATCTGTTAAATTCATTTAATTCAAAACAGTAGCCATGCAATACCTGTAACTAACAGCCTTATTCTAGCAACCTCACTGATGCCCAGGGGCCCCGGTGTCGGGGGGCCCCCAAATCCAATTCAACCTTCATTACGGTTCATTGAACAATGAAACAAAATATGTGTAGAATGGATGTAGGTTACATAGGTATTTTGTATTTTAAGATTTTAAGAAAAATACGTTCATATGAACCTATGAATCACACATGAAGAACAATTTTATGGGGCCCCCATCTCGAACTCAAATCTTTTTTGTTCAAACTTAATTTTTTTCCACTCAATAAACATTTATGTATTTACATGTTCTATACCAATTTTGATGAAATTTCTGTATCAACAGAATTTTTCTTTGGCTAAAGTAAAGTGTTTCCTATACAAAGCAGGGGTCGGTCACCAGTTTTGAATAAAAGCTTTTATTTTGTTTTCTATTCATTGTTTTTTTGCACTTTACATGTTGGTTTGTATGCCTATAAATGCTGATGTGTTGTCCTAATTTCTGTGCCCGTTCTAGTAGCCCGTTCTAGTTCGCCAAAATGTTTTGTTGGATAATTTTTCCCGGAAAAGTTTACAAGCTATGTTTAAGAACACATTTTTCTAAAGTAATTTCATCCAATTGAAGGGGTAAACAGAAAACCCTATCGAAATCTGCCGGGCTCTGTAAAAGAACTGCAAAAATAGAGCATAAATACTTGCCTCACTTGAATGAGGCCACTTCAGAAATCTTTCAAAAAAAGACAAAATTTAAAAAAAAATATTTAATTTTGTAAAAAAAATTATTTCAATATATGTTGAATATTTGAGTATGGCCACCATTTTGTGACAAAATCTCTACATTAGATGGCTTAATTGAATGATTCAGATTTTTTTTAAATAATCGAGACCAATCTCGACCCAGTCATTACTGAAAGCTTCTATTAAGACGTCATCATCTTCAAAATGTGTACTGAGTTCAAAAACTTTTTTGAAGTAGCCAGGTCCAAACGTTTTCATCGAAGTTCAAGCCAAGTTTAAAGGGCGGCCCCGGTAAAAATTCCATTTTTGTATTCTAAATCTAGATTTTACCTGACTTGGAAGTGTGGAAAAGGGGCGCAGCACTGTTGAAACATCGAAGGTACAAGTCTAAAAATATTAGTAAGTTTTGGGAATACAAGTTCCAGCAAACATTAATTAAATATTTTCTATCACTGTAGTAGGTCAAAATTTCGATTCGAGATCGCAATATTGGGTTATAATTACAAAGAATATAAAGTTAACAAGATGTATTATCTGATCTGAAAATAAAATCAAGCTTTTCTAAAGAAGAATAAAACAACGAAACAAAAATATTTGAGAGAAAAGCACTTACTCATACAATCTTGCCAAACAACACATACAATCTTGCCAAACAACACATACAATCTTGCCAAACAACACATACAATGTTTATAAGGAGATGGGTAGGTATAATAAGGACAAAAACGCAGGCTGTGTCACTGTGTGTGGTATATCATTGTAAAAGCGCTGAACAAATTATTGAAAAGCCCATAAAAAAGCAAAAGCTCTGAGAGCGGTTCGCAATATTGGAACCCGCAAAATTTGTATGAGATGCGTCTTCTTGGTAACTTCATATTCTTTGGTTATAGTTTCTCACGCCATAACACCTGACGTACGACTGTGTTGTCTAAATGGATAAAGTGTTTCTCTTCTATAAAATATTAAAATTAAAAATAACAATTTAAAATCAGAAAAGACAATATACCTATACCTAATTCGAAACGACATTATCAATAGGAAAATTCATTCGCAATCTCATATAACTTTGACTTTGGAATGGTTTCTTTAACATTTTTAAATGATGGGTGCTAGGAACATTTGCATATCATTTTTGGTGTCGTTAAACTGGCTTAAACGTCAATTTTGACGTCATTTAAGGGACTGAGAATGTAATTTGAGGCAAACCACAGTTTAACCTCATTTTTTCGTCCGTATCTTATTTCTTCCGCTGTGTAAGTTTTTCATTTTTTGCAGCATTTGTTGGCATCCGCAAGATAATTATTAAAAAACTGTGTAACTTATTTTCAGTTTGGTTGATTTTTCTCGGCATAAGAGTTAAAGTTTTTTGAACGCATTTATGTATTTTTACTTTTTCTGCTTCCGTAAACGTTTTTCTTAACTTCATTTTTATTTAAAGAATCCAAATTAAGTTTTTTTTGCCCTTTCTTATATATTTAAATTTTTTGTTTAGAAAAAATCCATTCTGTTAAATTTTCAAACGCGAAATTCACCGTGGCCTCAATCAAGTGACACAACTTTTTATACCTTTTTTCAGTTCAATAACAAAATCCGTGATATTTCTTTAAATATTCCAAGATACTCTTTAGTTTTGCATCCTTATTTTTGTAAAATATGTATGTTCCCACAACTAGTAAATTTATTTTGAAACACTATTTGTTAAGTAGATATAGATTGTATGCAATATAAATAGCGAATGAAGATTAGAATAAAAAGAGTGTATTATAATTACTATGGTTTATATTTTATCTGTCTAAAAGCTGACGTTATTAAGACTTCAAAAATATCTGATCATACAAGGGGCCCCATTTAGTATTGCCGCCCCGGGCCCCCAACAAGCTTAGTCCGCCACTGGTAAATTGTCTGATATTTATGAACATTTTGCGAGTTCAGTCGATTAGAATTAATTTGACTACGAAAACATTATTCGGAACAGCCAATCGAATTATTTTGGAGTAAGCGAAGTCAAAGAGGTGTAGATCCGAACCTCCAACCGAAAACGACATTAGTCGTCTTCCCAATGCTAATACTGTATAGAACTTCAAATCAATACTTCTGTTTGCGTACATACACTCCAATTCACTTGTTTAAATACAGATTTTTTTCAATAAACTGTTAACGATTTCTCTATAACCTTTTATAATAATGACAAATCTAATTACAGAATTTATTAAGTGTAATATGGGGATTAAGATTCAGGAAGAATTTTGAATCCTCCGAAAAATTGTTAGTCTTATGGCTCTTTGAACAATCTTAGTCAAAAAATCGACCTAATTTTTGTGTCATCATCATCATTATATTAATACGCAAATGTGATTTCTACCCGCCCCTTTTTGAATGTCTTAATGGCAACATATTATATTTTTTTTTGCTTTTTTTGAAAGATATGGACAATTGCTCCACGTTAAATTAATTATATTGTTTATATTTTGCCGTTAAGGCAGTTCAATTAAAGTTTATATAGTTTTTCGCTGTTACACCCCCTGACCTCGCTTGCAAACTCACCCCGCCACCATCACTTTCCGTTTGTGCAGCGAATTCAATATTCCAACCTTCCAATAGACGTCAGCAAGCACAAAGAAAAACCGAAAAAAACAACAACGACGCGATTTTTAGCTCACACAGCCAGAGTAGAAAAGATTATTATGAATGATCAGTATGCTTTGGGCATGCAATGAGGACGGTCATGGTGGAGTGTACTATATTTTGCAGGGCATTAAAACAATTCATTTACGTTGTTCAGTGGGTTAGAACCAGTGTTGCCAAAAGTACTCCCATAGGAGTATTGTACTACTTTCAACACCTTTGTACTCCTCCTTTAACATTCGTACTCCTATTTTTTAAAGACCTAAAATATCCTACACTTGCAGCAAAGTGTAATGCCAACCAAAATTTGACAGCTTCAAAGCTATTTCTTTTTCGTTGGCTTCATGAAATTTTGTTCTGCCAGTATTTCGTTATTTATTTTATTGTTACTTGAGATTTGTAGTTTATTGGTTCTGTTTTTTTTTTATTGAACTTCGTGAATTTGTATGTGTAGTTCAATAAAATGAAAAGGTTTGCTGAATTAATGCTTGAAATATTGTTATTCTTTGTAAGAATAATTCAAAGTAATACTACGTGTCTACCTAAAGATAATTCGGATTAAAAAGAGTAGATTAAAAATTAATCTTGAAGTGTTTTCACCATAGAAAATAAGATTAGTTTGACGTTTTCACTCTGAATTGCCATTCAAAAGTCGATATGAATAATTGCAAACAAGGATTTTTCTCCGGCAACACTGGTAAGAATCTTTTTTATTAAAGTATATAGAGAATGGTCACCAGTGTTGCCGGGGAAAAATATTAGAAGGAAGTACTGCAGCCAAAAATGGGGAGTATTTTGAATCAGACATTTTGTTGTCTTTAAAAATAAGTGTGTGCACAATTTTTTTCTTAAACTTTATTTAGAAAAAAAAATCATCAAAAATAAATTCAGTAAAAAAAATACATAAATAAATAAATTATTAAGTATACTTACAAAAGTAAGAAAATATCTCTTCAATTATAACATCTGTCTTATGGCAGATACCTTAATTCATAGTAATATAAGTTTTATAATAAAAATAAGGAACTTAATTGTAATCTGCAAGTGTAAGATATTTTAGGTCTTAAAAAAAATAGGAGTACGAATGTGAAAGGAGGAGTACGGGAGTACGATGGTGTTGAAAGTGTGGTGTTGAATACTCCTATGGAAGTTTTTTCGGCAACACTGATGGATTACCATCACTTTTCATTTTTGCAGCGAATTCAATATTCCAACTTTCCAATAGACGTCAGTGCAGTGGTAAGCTGGTAAGCAAGCACAAAGAAAAACCGAAAAAAAACAACAACAGCTCACACTTCACACAGCCTACAGCCACAGCCAGAGTGGAAACGATTATTATGAATTATCAGTGCCAGTGTGCTTTGGACATGCAATGAAGACGTTTATGGTGGAGCGTACGATATTTTGCAGGGCATTACAACAACAATTCATATAAAGTATAATTTTATAATAATAATAATAAAGTACCTATTATATAGAGAATGGTCGAATTTCGACCACTGGGCGGTACTAGTTCGTTTAAATACACCTTGAAAAACAAATAAGTAGCTCAGAAAATCGTTAAAAATAGTATGTAAAAAACCAAATAATCAACAGTTAAAGACATTTTCTCATGAATTTAACAATTTTTCCAAAAGGAAGTGTTCTAACCGAAGAGAAAAATGCTCAAATTCGAGACTATTAGGACAATGGTCATAGCAGTCGCTGTGAAGGTCACAACATTGGAATAATTATACAGCTACCTTTTATAAAGGGAAAACATTGAAAAAACAACAAACTGCTAGCGAACATGGCTACAACACCTCAAGAAAGACAACGCATACTCCGAAAAGCCTTAAATTCAACATTATCAGTTAGGAAAATCAATGGTAAAACCGTATTTAATGCCACCAAAAATTCTTTTTATCAGATTGTCCAGGAAGCCACACATTTAAATCATCTGAAAACTAAAAAGGATCCACCATTTTTAACGATTTTCTGAGCTACAAGCTTGTTTTTCAAGGTGTATTTAAACGAATGACACAAAAAATAAGGTCGATTTTTTTACTAAAGTTGGTCAAAGAGCCATAAGACTAAAAAATTTTTAGGAGGATTCAAAATTCTTCCTGAGTCTTAATCCCCATATTACACTTAATAAATTCTATAATTAGATTTGTCATAGTTACAAAAGGTTATAGAGAAATCGTTAAAAGTTTATTGAAAAAAAATCTGTATTTAAACGTGTGAATTGGAGTGTATTTCATATTACTGGCTGAACACAATAGAGTGCCGCAACAAGAACTGCGGCTGCAAGTAGAGAAAATATAGTACGCTCTATTTTCTCTGTGCCCACAATGCAGCAGTACAGCTTGGATCATTTTTGTCAATAAATTCCAAAATATATGCCTCTTATTTATTGCTAAATAATTGTTTCACATTCATTCACTGTTTTTATAGCCGCAAATACAACTTAAAAACGCTGAAAACAGAAATAATTTTTTTTCCACGCGGTAGATTCTTTTTTTTTCCTATTGAGAATGTGAAAGCGTGCAGCAAAAGTTAAAAGTTGACCAACTTGTGCGATACGGTGCGATGATGCGATAGCAGCTGCGTCGAATTGTGTTCGTAACATTTAATTTGTGTGTGTTCAATATTTTGACAAATACTGCAGCACGGATTGCAAATGCAGCTACGTCGTCATTGTGTTCAGCCAGTTACTCTGCCATACTACACTGATGGTCTTTTACAGAAATAAATAAAATATGACATGTAGATATAAAGCACGTATGTATGCATTGTATACCATATGTATGTACGAGTATATCTATGTAGGCATATAAACAATTTCCACATAAATTCTACAGTCCACATCCCATTTTCTGTTTCATTCCTCTCCTCTATCTATTTGCTTATCTGTCAGATAAACAGGTTCAACGTGTTGCTCGTGTGTGTTGTTTCTATTTAGAAATTTAGTTTAGAATATTTTTCCCACGAGTCCAAGTAGTGCTGCTTTTGTCAATTTTTCGATAAGAACTTTATGTATTTTGCTTGTGAAATTTATTAAAAACAATTATTATTTGTAAAATGTGTTCAGAAAAGAATTAATGTAGGTATACAAAAATAAAATAATCAACAGATAAAACGAAAAAAACGTTTATGAAGTCTCAAAAATGAATCATAAAATTAAAATGCCTTTCTTTCAGATAAATCAATAAAATCTTATCTCTCAGATAGGTTAATTAAACACAGTGCCGTCGTCTAAGTATTATATTTTGCAAGTACTAATTGCATTTTTTCTGTTGAAAAATAGGTATAATATAAATATTGGAAGATAATTTGACTAAGAGGATCTTAACTTTTTACTCGAGTTTATTTAACAAAAATGAAAAAACGCATACGAAGTGTTAATTTTTCTCTACAAGAGACTGAACTCTTAATTTCTCTTATAGAACCAAAAATAGATATTGTTGAATCAAAGAAATGTGATTCGGTAACATGGCATGAAAAAGAATTCGCCTGGAAGGCAATTGAAAGAGCTTTCAACTGTTTGAATTCGAGTGGTGAGGTATTTCGCGATGCTAAATGTCTCAGATTAAAATTTGATGCTCTTAAAAGAGACACCAGGAAAAAAGAAAGAATTATTCAATATGAGAGCTACAAATTCGGAAGTAATTGTAGTGAAAACATAAACACTAAACAGCATTTTACGGAAATAGAAAAAAAAGTAAAGGATATGATTGTTCCATCTGTTGAGAGACAAGCTAATTTATCGGATTCGGATCAGAGTGGTATGTAAATAAATTAAATTGTTTTTTTACCTACTTTTTATATTTATGTAGGTCACATTTTGAAAAAAAAAAAAAATACACAACTGGATCGCACGTACTTACGCGATTTTTGTGTTCATAGAGACGTAACAATGCTTGTATACGAAAAACATTTCAAAAAAGAAATTTGTTAAAGTCCGTATGACACTACATTTTGCTTTTAAATATCGATATGAGTAAGCGCGTACAAAATAAACACATTAATGTGAAAAAGTCACAAAAAATGAATTACAAATTGGCGTGTTCAGGAAAGGGAGATTTCGGAGGTCTTCAGTAAAAAATGTCAGTTTGGCTGTCAAACTAAGGAAAAAATGTTTGACGGAGTAAAATCTCCCTCTCTTGAACACGCCTACTAGGGCAGATATTTCTTGACTAACTTTGCAGTAATTTTCCAATAAAAGTTCCTTTCATTTGAAGTTAATTTTTTGAAAGCTGGCCAATCACAAACTAGAAACTTGCCTTAGACCGCTTTCACACAAGGAAACTGAGTTGCCAGAAACTAGCTAGTTTGTTGGCGAGAAGGGTGAGAGGGGAGATTTTTTGTCTTCCTTTTACGCCCTTCTCGCCTAAAAATCGCTCAGTTTCCTTGTGTGAAAGTCTCCTACATTTTTTGTAACATTTTTAAACTAATGTGTTATTGTGTACGCACTCACTCATATCGGAGTTTTCAATTATAAATTGTTCGAACTACTCTAGTTTCATTTTCAATGAATTTAAAAATGAGAAAAAATGTAGTGTCATACCAAGATACATATAAGTATAACAGGTAATATCACTAGCGTGTTCATTTTTGTTCAGTTCTGCGCATGTTGTCAAAATCAATAAGTTGAAAAAAATTGAATTTCAAACTATCACCAAAAATTTGTTTTTGTTTACTGTGTACTTACACAAAGGGCAGCCATCTTGTAATTTCACAAGCTGCGCCTGATAATACCTAAGTTATGTGTACTGTGAGGTAATATTACTGGCGTTTTCATTTTTGTTCAGTTCTGCGCATGTTGTCAAAATCAATAGTAAAAAAGTTGAATTTCAAACAATCACCACAAATTTGTTTTTGTTTACTGTGTACTTATACAAGGGACAGCCATCTTGAAATATGACAAGCTGCGCCTGATAATACCTTAGATATGTGTACTGTGGTATCATACGGGCTTAAGCGTGATTTTGTGAATTAAAAATGAGAAAAAATTGTAGTATCATACGGAACAAAAATTAATTTCAAAAAAAAAACAATAAGCCGTTTAAAAAATATTTTCATTTTGGAAATTTTGACAATTTTTGTATCAATTACTCCGTTTACATGACAGGATTCGACGATCGAATCGAATCGGATTAAGATTTCGATCTACATAGTTATACGACCTCACTGGATCGAATTCCAATCGAATCCAAGTACACTTTAAATGACACTTTAACTTTACTGTGTGCCTGAATATGGTGACTACGAGAGAAAAAAAAAATCAACAAAAAGCAAATTGAAATGCACACACACTAAGGATGGTATTCACCGAGCGATCATAACTTAAGAGCCTCATAAACCTATTCACCAAGCAATATTTATGGACATTTACGAGCGCTCGCAAAAGTTTTAAGTGGTCTCGAGCAAACCTAAGTTACGAGCGGTCTCTTCGAAAGGTTGTCTGAAAACTTTCGCAATAAAACCCACCTTCTCCCTAAGATAAACAGAAAAAAGAATGCTCATTTGATACACCCAATTCGCCATCATGGTACTTCTGGGTATTTTTATGACGTCACAGCTCACAATCATCTTTTGTTATCATTTTTTGTTTAAAGAAGTCAAAATTAAAGCATTCAAAAGAGTTATTTTTAGATGACAGTAGAATAACATAATAATGTTAAATTCTTAATAAAACTACTACCTATTATTTTTGTTCAGAGATTATACCTATTTACAGACAAAAGTAAAAAGTGTTTTTAGTTTATTGATATTCTCCAATTTCCAATTGGGAATGTTTGGTTGGTTTTTCAAACATTTGCTCATAGTCAAACATTGGCTCTCTTTTTCGAACATGGAAAAATACTAATGAGTGGTTGGTGAATAGCACAAATAATTTCCAGGTTAAGAAGCTCATAAAGTTAAGAGCAATTTATGAGCGATCGGTGAATACCAGCCTTAAAACTCGATTCTCTAATTTTTGAAACCAGGGGGCCTGCTCTGTATTTCGTTCCGAAAGTCAATCCTATTGGAAAGTGCTTTTCGTTCCGCTTTTGATTTTGTACTCTGTAAAACATTCGAAACGGAAAAAATAGTACTTAATACTTTTCCATCTTACGGATTAGTTTTTTTCGAGTATCGAATTATTTCTCATGAGATCTGTCAAATCAAGAAATCAAAACAAATAACAAACAAGGCAAATAAGCAAAATATAATTTTTAAAGAAATAATTTAAATCAAAAGGAAATGGATTCGGTTGAACTTTGGATGAACGCACAAAATAATGAAGAACGGATTGCACGGAAAATTATACGGGACAAATCAAATATTTATTATGGAAATGTGTGATAAAAGGTAAAGTTTTATTGGTGGCAAAGATTCCACAAATTGTTGGATGTTTGCTTGGCGTACGGGGTTTCTAAATGTCCCTTGGCCAAATCGGGATGAGCACACATGCTCCAGCAACATCTCGAATTGTTTGTGTTTTGTTTGCACTTTTTTTTCTGTAATTAAATTTATTTGCTTAAATTGCTATCATAACTAAGATTTTCTAAAAAAAACATACATTTTAAGACTTTCCTTCTGAATTCCGTTATGACATTAGTTGTAGAAACAAATTTTCCGTATTAGAATGCTTTTGACGTTCGAAATCGAAAATTCCACTTTCGGAATTGTCATTTCGAAAGTAGTAGATTTTATTCCGCTTTAGAAATAGAAAGTACAAAAAATTCGTGTTTGGAAATTTTCACTTTCGGAACGAAATACAGAGTATGCGCCCAGGTCTACTTGTATTTTTCGAATCGTTTCAGCTCTGTTTGAATCCGATCCAGGTCTACATGGAATTGATTCCGAATTTAAGTCTGATTCAATTCTCCATGTAAATGGAGTACATAAATACTTTTTGAAACTTTTTAGAAGCGTCTACAGAAAATATGTTACATATTGGGGCATATTCATGGTCGCAGATAGACTCCGGTTTAACTAAACTACAGTTTAAGACAATTTTGGCTCAATGAATACAGCCCGATTTTAGTTACAAATTGTTGGTTTTATATTTTTATAAGATAATTAACTTGGTATACTACACAAATAGCTTCAAATATTTTGAATTTATAAACTTAAAAAAATAGAATCAACGTCCGAAAATTCAACAAAACCTATGTTTAACTTAGACCCAGGTCTAAAATGACTACGAATAGTTAAATCATTCTCAAAAAAGTTGAAATAAAAAAAAAGTTCTATGAGAGGTAATGTATGTAACGGTTTTTGGTAAAATCGTTTCCTACCAAGCTGTAGGCCGTTGTTATTTTAGCACCCAGAACAAATTGTATCAAAATCGTTATAGCGGTTTTTGGGAAAATAAGATTTTCCTTAAGAGGTCTTAAAAGTGGTATCCTTATTTTGAAATAGTTATCCGCATAATGCTCAAAAACAATTACCCCCGTATTTATAAAGAAGAAATAGTTATTTCAGCTCCCGTGTTTAGAAAAACTAAATCATGGAATAAAAATGTTCCGGGCTCAAATGGAGCACTAAGCAAATACCTTTGGTTTGAGTCAAGAAAAATCTTATTCCATGGTGTAGTTTTCCTTAACACGGGAGCTGAAATAACTATTTTTTCTTTATAAATAAGGAGGTAAGTGTTTATTTAAAAAAAAACAACAATGTTGCTTTTTAAAATATTGAAGTGGAGTAACGGTTATTTATGCAAGGAAGATATACCTGCATATGTATGTAAGTAGTGATACATAAAGCAAGGTTTCGATTCGAAAAGAAAATCGATCTTCGAGATTTTAATCTGAACGAAGATTCAGATTAGATATGTTAGTATATCAATCAACAGAGGAAAACATTTGGATTGGCTTAATTAATTAATTTTTTAAATGATTCAATTTCCTGAAGATATCTTATAAGTCCAGAATTTTTAACCTTGAACGCTTTTTTCATCAAAAGATTTCTGGCAACCCTTCCTATGGGTTAAGTTCAAATTTAATCATTTTAAGCTTCAAATAATTTTATTAATCTTCAAATTTTTGTAATTCTTTCAAACAAAAAATTGAGTTAAATCATGAATCACGAATTTGTCTCATTGATAAACCATTTTAAAATTTTTCATTTCATATCTTTTTAGATGAAAAAAATTTTGGTATTGAATACCCATCAATCGAAATCAATGAAGATAGACCTGCTGAAGACGAGAATAATGAAGAGGAATATGAAGATGTTGTTGAAGAAAAGCCATTTATTGGTCTAGCAGAAAATCTTCCAAGTAAGTTGTTTGAATAACTGTGGCTTTTAAAGAATAATTGATCATAATAACTTGACTAGGTCTGGATGATAGTGGTGCTGTAGGTCCAACAAATCATTCAGCAATAGATAGAAATGAACCGGAACCGCAGTCAAGAAATGAAGTCAACTCTGAAGTGACATCAAAGACACATTCAGCTTTTAGCAAAAGTAAGTACCTTATCCTACATACATAATATACATATAAGAATGAATCTTGTTTGGGAAATGTTTGCATTTCTTTCTGTGAAAAATTTCATTGAATTTAAAATCGGTTAACATTAATACGTGCCACCGATCAGTTGAAATTTCTATAGAAAATACACGTTGTTTATTTTTTATTTTATTATTATTTTGTTAATTTTACTTAAATATTTTACTAGCTGTTAATTTATTTTACTTATAACAGATAAGCTGAAAAAACGAAGATTAGCTGACGACAAGTTAGCAGAAGCAAAGCTAGAAGTTGTTAATTTACAAAAACAACTTGTCCAACAAGAAATCGAAAAAGAGTTAGCTCAAATAAAAGTAATTCAACAAGAATACGAACATAAAAGACAAATTCAGGAATTGGAGAAGCGCCATTTATTACTTAAAATACAATTGACCGAAATAGATCTTGAAAATGCTAAAAAAGGGGAAACATAAAGCAAAAGTTGAATGAAATATTTATGAACCTATGTAAATATAAATTTTTATGTTTAAAATAGAATAAAATTATAATATAATAAAATAAGTTCTTTCTTTTTCAATTTTTTTAGTTTGGAAATTGATTTCTCAAAAAGTATCGCTTAAAATAACTTAAATGAAAAAGAAAAATCAAGAATCGGTTTCTGGGTTCAAGATAAGCTTAAGGAGAATTTTGTAGATACTCTTGGATAATGCTGTAATTTGGAAACCATTGGGTCTACAGAGATGGTTTTGGGCTTAAATAGAAGCAAATTAACTTACTTTGAAATCATAGAACAATGCTTTTATTAAAAATTAGGTCTTTAGGACTTAAATCACCAATTACTGCAAAAAAGCGCGAGAAAATCGCGTTTTTTCTGATTTTTGACCATGAAGCTGTTGCCGGTCGAAAACTTAGGTTATATATGAACAACTCAGAAAAGAATCAGAACTACCAGATTTGACGCAAATGGTTCCTTCCATACAAACGACAAGGTTACTGGACTATAATGCAGTTCGAACTTAAACTATCGGAATTGGGAAACTCAAACTAAACAAAAATAAGCTTCCTTGTATTTTAAATCAGTGCGTAATTAATTTATCTTCGCTTAACAAATTTAAAAAGAAAACTACATAAACTGCACGCCACTGTACGACCATTCTCCTTTAAGAATTTCACATTCTGAGTATGTTATATTTGCGGGTATATATCTACATTGTTTACGCAACATTAACTTCTGTAGCGTTGTGCTAATAGCTCGATCTTGAAGAATCACGCGAAGATGGCACCATCCAAGAGTGCATATAAGATAATATGGAAATAATGCGAATAAATTCTTTATCGTCAGCTCTGTAAAAGTACCACAGTCCACACAGCGAAGAGCATAACGAAATTTTTCGTTTATGATTTCATGATGTCATTTATGTAAGGCATTTTTCGTTTCATATCAGCAGCGTACTAGGCTTTATGAGAAAGGACATCAGGATGATTTTAAAAAATAAGGTATAACTGCAATCCATACTTGCAACTTAAATTATAATATTCAGCCCAATTCTAAATAAAAATTCCCGGAGAAAGCTTCCCTTTTCCCTACTCTCTTATTCTAAACTATGCCCGGGAATTGTATTCCCTTTTCCTTATTCTAACCAAACTTCGAATATGAGAAATAATACCACGAGAAAAAAGCTGGCATTCTAAATGTCCACAAAATGAAAAATGTAAACATATATGATGTGACGAGCATTTTAATTTTGGGGTAACAAATCTCCCGGGGAATATTTAGAATAGGGCTGATTGACTTTGGAAGATGAGAGGTGTGTAATATACTTTTTTCATAATGATGCAGCCTGAAATCATATTCCCAGGGTCCCCGCAAATTTAGTCTCGCACTCGCCTCATTTTGGTCTAGCGCCGCCTCTGTCGTGCATAATATGTTAATTTTTATTGGTTCAATAAATTTCGTTGTCTGATGTTACAATAGAAAAAACTCGCCAATTATAGTAAGATTCTTTTAAATTGTATGTCCTTGAAAAGGTGTTGGAACACAGATTTTGTCAGTTAAAAAAACCATTCGAATTTTGTGCAGTTGTTTTTGATTTTTATCTTTTTAAAGGGTGGGTTTAGAAATCTGGAATTTCAGTGAAGTGATAAACCAATTTGATTTTTGAAAGGAATTGAACTTAATTATATTTACTGCTAAGCGAAGAAAATTACAGTTGAATGCCTTGAGTTATCAACTAATTATACTTGCATATGCATTCATTTACGAGTACGTTTAAGATTTACCATAATGCACAAATTAATTTTTTTTATACCCCTTGAGTTGATAAAGGTGTCAAATTTCGATGGTCTAATCTCGGAATCTCTGCTAATATACCAGTCCCACTATTTACAAAAAAGAAAAGTTTTCTATGTCGGCGGTTGTAAAAAAATAACTAGGTAGGTATGATACCCACGTTTATGATGTCAAGACATGTCTCAAGCATTTATACTCAGTGCAATTTACATTTAAAAAAAAGTGATGATAAAAAAATTTAAAATGGATGAATTAATAACTGATTTATAGAGGCAGTAATATTAAAATCTCAAAGGCCTACAACTAGGTTATAACCCACTATAAACAATCTGTTCCACATTCCTACCTGCTATAAACTAAATACCGCGACAGAAATGCATGCATAATAGATAACAAGTCATGCTGCTCACTTAGAATTGATGCATCTTGGTCTAGCGATGATGCGCGCTAAGTTTCTATAGATATTCGTTTCAAAAAAAATTGCACTTCCAACTAATGGATGAACAGCATTAACATTGCAACCAGTGGGCAGTTTTTAATTTGTAATTTAATTCATGAAAAGAACCTTGTTTGCAGTAATGAGCGCACAAAGAGGGTTCGGACATAATCGTTGAGCCTTAGAGAAGACGGTGTATAATTGATGGTTGCTAATGCACAAATGACACACTTTGCCATGCTAAAGACCAACTAATTGTTTGTATTATACAAACAAACGCGGTACTACACTGTTGGGAATTGAGACCTGCTTCCTTACTTGCATGCCGACCGTCTTGTAATGCGACATTTTTTTAATGTTGCAAGATATAGAAGTGTAGTTAAGTTATAAAACTTTAATGGTTTTTTCGTATTTAATTATTTCCTTAAAGAAATCAAAATTTTGGGGTCGATGATCGTTTTACTATAGCAAAAACATATGGAAGAAATGAAGGTAGCGAGTGTTAAAGTTGCATACAAATGTTGTATGCATTGCGTTATGTTATCAAAGCTGAATTTTGGATATGTATATACAGGGTGTCCCAACGTCACCGGTCCAGACGGAAACCATGGGTTGGTGATTTTTATTTAAAAAACTTAACAAGTAATTATCTCGTCTTCGTTTCGTTTTCGACTTATAAAGATGATTTTTGGTCTCATAAACTTTACTGTGCTTTACTTTGCTAAAATAAAACTGGTTCTTGTTTCTTTTTTGTTTGTATTAACACAACCTAGCAGTTTTGACCTGTCCTACAACTTTTTTCTATGCCTATAAGGGTTTTCACGTAATTTATTATCAAACCCATTTAATTGCATTTGTGTGCCGTTTTTTTGTACGTTGGTTCCAAAAACACGTTAATAAGTATGATTTTTTCATTTTATTATGAAAGCCCCATTCTTTCTCTTAAAATGATTTAATCTTTTCTTTTAACAAAAAAATACATTTAAAATTATTTCCGTTAACGAAAAGTTTGAAATAAAAAAAAACGGTTCTATTGAAGGTATTCTTAATAACGGTTTTTTTAAATATTATTCTTTATCAAAACATATAATAACATACATTGTCGGTACACCAAAACATAAACCTGTCATTGTCTTCACGAGTATCTACCCGGAACTATGAACTATGTCAACCCGGCCGCCAAAAACGTCTGCCCTTACCACACTGGGATGTCTAGAATTAATACAAACATACCCATATAATATTTTAAATTTTAATACTCGTACCTCAGTAGCAGATTATTCAAAACTACAAACATAATTTTCAAATTTGGTGTGTTCAGTCTTTCAAAATAAAAAATAAAATTCAAAACGATGAGTTTGAGTAACACAACTTACTATGCTGCTGAATTAATGGTGTATTTTGAGAAACACCATTTCTTGGATATCCTTACGGTATAAATATGTTCGTTTCTAAAGTACAGCTAAATTTAACAAATAATTTTAGGCTCTTATAGTAAGATTGGTAATCGACCGACCGTTTTGTTTAAAGCTCTATGTCAGGAAAAATCTCCGTAAGATTGCAAACCGTGTTTTGACAAAAACCACAACTGAACATCTGCCACCTGGAGCAGGTTTGTATACAAATCTATTTAAACTAGATTATATAAATAAAAATAAATTTGGTGGCGCAACGGCTCGTGAAGAACCAGGGCCTAGTGACTAACAACTCGCAATCATTCCTTGTGCGCGCGTGTCGACTGGAATGAATGGGATCTACAATTTTATGCGAATCCGAACGGCTAGACGAGAAGCACGTTTTCATGGCAATTGATACTCTTGGAGAATTTGTCAATTCCTCGCAAGTGGGAGCCCTGAAAAAAAACTTTTTAGTTTTTAGGTGGATGAGGATGGGAACCGAACCCAAACCTTCAGCGTGACAGTCTTACGCACTAACCCTTCAAGCAAGCGAGCTCGTTTTCGGTCCGCAAACGTATCAAACAACGTATGGACGACTTCGCATTCGGATCCAAATACGGATCGAAAAACTGCGTTTTGCGGCTCAAATTAGTATGGAAATTAGAATCACCACGCAGCCATTATGTGAATGTATTGTGAGAGAGAGAGTTTTTCAATTCACCATACTCGGAGAACCGAAACCAAATGGAATCTAAAATGGTTCCAAAAAAAATGAATGAATTGAGGCATACCCAACCCAAATGTATTAAAAAAAACTTCCCATCTAGTCCAGTAGTAGCCCGTAGCGTAATGGTTAGTGCGTTCGACTGTCACGCTGGAGGTCTGTGGTTCGCTTCCCAGCCTCGTCCACCTAAAAACTAAAAAGTTTTTTTCAGGGCTACTGCCTCTTGCGAGGAATTGACAAATCCTCCAAGAGTATCACTTGTCACGAATAAGTGCCGCTCGTCCAGCCGTTCGGATTCGGCATAAAAATTCCTGTCGACAGGCGCACACAAGAATGGTTGCGAGTTGTTAGTCACTAGGCCCTGGTTCTTCATGAGCCGTTGTGCCACCCGATTTATTTTTTATTTTTTTATCTAGTCCAGTTTCTCCATTGCCTACAAAAATAAAACATTTTTTCATTTCAAGAGTTTTTTTTTTTTGTTTATCATTCATAAAAGGTTTTCTAAAGACTATTTCGCAATTATATACATGACATATTTCCACAAATATAAATTTACATTTAATAAATAGAAACTTGCATTTCGGATTGGAAATTTTTCAAAGTTTTAACAAGAAAAGAGATAAAATACCAACCGTCTTCACCACGCTACTTACAAATCTGAACTAAAAAAATAAAGTGGTGGAAATTAAGGCAAAATGATTGTATACTTCGCTTATACTCTCTCTATTTCTCGGTGGTGCTTAAAAAAAATACTCTCGATTCTCGTTCTTTTTACATGCGTACACAGAAAATTTGTTATTGTGTGTGAGACACTCATTTTTTTTGGAGTCCCAAGTGAACCGAGAAATTTGGGTCCGTGATTTTGCTTGAAGGGAACCAATACGCTACGGGCTACTTTTTAAACTAGATATTCTTTCTATGTTTCAAATGCCTTGCTGAAACTAAGCAACATTCCACTTATAATATACAATAATGAATCAACAAATGCGGATATACACAAATTTAAAGAGAAATGGTTAAAGTTTGAAACATTTTGCCAAAAGCATAGAATTCAGAATAAAATATTTTTGAGTAAGTGTAACGGAAAACTTTAATACAAAATTATATTTAAAAAATCAATCTGTATGACCAAACGACTATACACCTGTTCGGTATACCAGATAATCCGAGACTTCTAAGATCTAGAGAAATAAATGAGTAAAAAGAGAAAATGAAACCTATTGATCCTCAGTATAAGATCTATCCGATTTTGATGATTTTTTTTTATAAATTTTGTAAATATTATTTGAAATCATAAAGATTTCATAGCATAGGAATATGGACAAGAAATTTCAACTAATAATAGAGGAAATAACTCGTAGTTTAATACCTGCATAAATATTCAGCGGCCCACTGGCAACGAAACCGACACTAATTTTTGTTTTCTTTTTTCAAAAGAAACAACTGTACCAAGTGTCAAGAAACCGTTATTTAACTTTTGAGGATATGATACATAACGAATTTATTTTGTTCCTATAGAATCAGAACGTAGTAGCCCGTAGCGTAATGGTTAGTGCGTTCGACTGTCACGCTGGAGGTCTGGGATCGCTTCCCAGCCTCAGTCACTAGGCCCTGGTTCTCCATGAGCCGTTGTGCCACCCGATTTATTTATTTATATAGAATCAGAACTGTGTCTGAGAATAAGGAAGTTAAACCTTTAATTGACTCGACTAAGACTGGAAATCGTATAATAATTGCTTTAACATATTGCGCGTCCAATACAAAAAATACATCCACAGATAGTCCTCAACATTTTGAAGAAGTTTTACAAATGCAAAAGTGCAACCTAACTCCAACAAATTTAACAAATATAACGTTGGACGATCAAAAAAATGAAATGGATTTCAAGGATTTTTTTAGAAACATTACGAACGAAATTGTTACTACGCATTGTGTTTCGACAACTGCCTTAGCAGCTGAAATATTGCATAAAATCAAATACTCCCCACTTTCAGTGTTATACGGAATTGGAGGGAATTACGTGTACAGGATTATAATCATAGGAAGACGAGGTTCTGGTAGACAAACACAAGCTAAATTACTCGCTGCCAGATACAACTCTGTGTATGGTATGAATGAAATCTTTACACAAAAACTAAAATTAATTTAAATTTTATTAGTAAATATTGAATCGTGTATTGAACAAACCTTACAATCTAAGAATAACATGGCTAAGGTGCTTTCCATTGCGTTTAAAAAACAGAATCACTTCTCCAGCTCAGCAATAACGGCTCTAATTTGGAAGAGACTTTTGGAGCCAGATACTTTGTCTAGGGGATGGGTTGTTGTAAACTTTCCTAAATGCATAAATGAACTAGAAATCCTAGTGAAGAAATTTCAAACTCCTCCAAATAGATTTGTGATATTGCACTGTAGCAAAAGTATTGCCCTACGGAGACTAGTTAAGCAGTGGGAGACATCTAATGAAATCAAACCAAGAAATACTATTTCTTATGTGGAAAAAGAGGTAAATTTGAAAGTAGCTATTTTTTTTTTTAATTCATTAATTGACAAATAAATTTCTTATAGTTTTCGCAATATGATGAAAATATTAACAAAATGTATTCTTACCTCAAATCAACAAATGTGAAAACCATACATGTTGACGGAAAAGGTAGTAGTGTTCTAATAAAAAATAAAATATTTGCGTTCTTGGAACGGTGAATTAGAAACAAATGAGTTCTTATTTTTTTTAAACACCACGTCCGACAATACAAAATTCAAAAACTTTCGATGGTAGGTAATTATTTGAATTTTTCCCCATATTTTACAATTCATATTGGATGGGTATTGGGTAACCGTAAAATCGAGAAATACAGCTACATAGGTTCCAGAAATCACTTTCTATCGAAATAAAATTGAAATCGATGTGAAATCAAATTTGGTGTTCTACGTTTCACTTTTATCGATATCAATTTCATTTTTTCGAAGTTAAAACTGATCGAATTTCCGTGTTCCACATTTCGATTTTATCGATTTTCACGTGATTTCAATTCGACCAGATATTCTCAAGTGAAACTGGGAAAGTAAGCTGTTGCGTTCTAAAATATAATATGATTTTTCATATTTTATAAATATTATTCAAGTAATGTTGTTTTCCTTTGGACGTCCGGAAGCGTCCGGAAGTCTTCTGAAACCATTCCATTGGCAGAAAAAGTACGCTTCTGACGATTCTGAGAAGAGAAATTCGATTCTTGATTTCAAATAGAATCCACTCAAGAAGCACTAATACATTCAAACTCAAACGTCACAACAAACTGCAATGTACTTTATGTTTTTTAACTTTTCATTTTAGTTAAATTTGCATCAAAATCAAAGTTGTTGGTAAATTTAAATAAACAAATCAAGAAAAAATATTACAAAAAATATTATTTGGACGTTCGGAGTTGATTCACTCGTGTTTTACATTTCGCTTTTTGTGTGGTAGCAAATAATTTTTATTTGACGATTCACCTATATATACCATTCCCCAGAATTGAGTAGAAGCATCTTTGACTGTTCCATTGGATTTCAGAATGAGTGAAACCTTGAGTGAAACCAAAGGAAAGCAGCATAAAATAACTTATTTCAACATGGGAAGCATAAAATTACTGCGCAGCACGCTATATTTCAGGATTTTGTTTTAATCAAAAACAATCGAAGTCTGAGTTTTTGTGTGTTTATTTTAAAAAGCAATTAATAAATAAAATAATGAAAACAGAATTATGTAGTGCATTGACTGAAAAGTATCCTTTTCTGTTTAAAAAAAAATTGGGTAGGATCTTGATGTGGTTGCGACATTTTCATGACGCCAGGAACACTAATGCCGTTTTCCATTGGTTTCGCTCATTCTGAAATCCAATGGAACAGTTAAAGATGCTTCTACTCAATTCTGGGGTTTGGTATCTGTATAGGTGAATCGTCAAATAAAAATTATTTGCTACCGCACAAAAAGTGAAATGTAAAACACGAGTGTATCAACTCAGAACTTCCAAATAATATTTTTTGTTTGATTTTTTTTTTTTAATTGGTTGATTAAAATTTACCAAAAACTTTGATTTTGGATGCAACTGAAATTAAAATGGAAAGTTAAAAAAAAAAGATGAAGTACATTGCAGTTTGTTGTGACGTTTGAGTTTGAATGTAATAGTGCTTCTTGAGTGGATTCTGATTTGAAATGCAGAATCGAATTTCTCTTCTTAGAATTGTCAGTAGCGTATTTTTTGTGCCAATGGATTGGTCTCAGAAGACTTAGGACGCTTCTGGACACTTCCGGACGTCCAATGAAAAACGGCATAAATTTATCCATGAAATGACTATTCGTTCGGCATCTGACTGAGAGTTTAACCTTCTAATTCTAGCACTTTCAAGACTCGTGATAAGATTTTTGACGGCCCGTAGCTACATCAGCATCTTTCCTAGCCAATTGTTGAAAGTTCCCTTCTGCAAAAAAAAACATCAAAACATCAGCCAGCTGCAATGTGCAGGGACCAGGGAATGGAAGATTTTCCTAGATACCGCACAACAGCTTCCAACAACCTTTTAAAGGCATCTTTACTTAAGCGGAAATTTGATACAAACCTAAATTAAATAATAAATTGAAATAAACTGTTCTAATGTCGATTTCTTTTCAACTATTGGAGATCAAATCTTTTTTTTGTTGTAAGGAACTCGCAAACAAAATAAATTTTTTTCTGTGATTGTATGTGTGTGCAATTTGACAGGCCCGAACGAACAATTCTTAAATTTTTTTTTGAAAATGGAAAATTTGTTATTCTAAATACATACAGTAAATTGTATTTAATTTATTTTATTTTATTTACTGAAGAACGTGAAGTTTATACTTTTACACCACGCAAATAATTTAATTGAACAAATTGACTGAAAAGCCAAACGTAAACAATAGCCAGAGAAATGTCAAATCTTCCTAGTGTGTGTGCAAGTCGGTGTAAATCTTTCTAAAATTATGTCGAATTCCTTACAACCATTTGAAGTCGATTTCATTAAAAAAAAAAATTTCTTGTTAGAAGGAATTTAAAAAAAATTTGATTTTTTTTTTGTGAGTGTGTGAGTGCAATTTGACACGAATTTTGTTGTCGCACAAAAACTAAGAAGTAGTGCGCGCTAAGCAAATATTAAAGTGTATTTTATTTTCGCGTTGTTTTGATAATTTAAAAGCAAATATATTTCGTCTGATAATTGAAAAACATCAAAAACAATTGTGCGCGTAATCAAGTAAAAAAATTACAATCCAAAATTAATCCACACACAGCAGCGAGGATCTATTCTGAATATTTCACTAGGGGACGAAGAAAAATAATTTTGCAACGTGTTTTCCTCGCGAATTGTATCAATTGTATCATTGTTATTTTAATGGGATATTTTGTTTCTTAAAGATACGCACAATTATCTTTACTTTTTTTTCATCATTCACTGAAATATTAAACAATTAAGAACACTTAAACATTTGTTTTCTTTTTTAACTTCATCACAAAATTGTAATGAGAACATTTAATTCCATCTTGATGCATGAGAAATGTCAAATCTTGATAGTGTGTGTGCGATTTGATATGAAATCTAGCTAAAAAACGCAAGATTTGTTTGACAGCATTAAAATCGATTTTGTTTAGAAAAAAATCGATTTGTTCAGAAAAATTCGAATTTTTTTGGTTGTAAGGAATTCGACATTAAAGATTTGATTTGTTTAGAAAATTTGGTCTTTTCTTCTAAACAAATCAAATTTCCCCTTCACAGATTTGATTTTTTTGTTGAAAGGAAATCCACATAAGTTGTTCTACCTAAAAAGTTAGAACAGAAAATCCTGTTCTATTCTGTTCCAAACTGTTCGGAACAGACTCACTGAACAGCAAATCAGAACAGTTTGGAACAGAAAATTTTCATTGAACAGCAAAAAATTGTACTTTTCTGTTCTAAACTGTTCCAAACTGTTCGGAACAACAGCTTTGTTCAGTGACGTTGTTCCGAACAGTTTGGAACAGTTTAGAATAGAAAAGTACAAGTTTTTGCTGTTCAATGAGAATTTTCTGTTCCAAACTGTTCTGATTTGCTGTTCAGTGAGTCTGTTCCGAACAGTTTGGAACAGAATAGAACAGGATTTTCTGTTTTTACTTTTTAGGTAGAACAACTTAGAACAGGTTTTTGACAACTGTCAGGCAGCTGCCTGTTCTATCTTGTCTGACATTTCTGTTCTATCCTGTTCTGTTCTGATCTGAAAAAAACCTCACTGAACAACCCTAACGTCACTGAACAAAGCTAATGAAAACATCACTAATTTTTTTTTTTATTTTATTAAAAGAAAAAAAAAATTGAAGAACGAATATCAATCAGAATGACAGATGTAAGCTGTTTTTGATTTCACTTAAAGTGATTTCGAAATTATGAAATCGATCGAAATGTGGAACATGGAAAATAAATTCACTCGATTATCAATTTCGATTTCATTTTCATTTCACGTGATTTCTGGAACCTAGCTGATAACCTCTTTTGGTGAGGAGCTTTTGACATCATAGCATACCCGTCAGCCTACTTAAAGTTTCATCCGTTTGGGCCATCACACACTGGCTCTATTTTGAGCTGAACTAAAGCCAGCTTTTCCTTCAATCACACACGGGCTGAGCAAAGCTGGCTGAAAATTCTGTGTACATAAACCGGCTTTAATTGTATTAGTACTCTCATTTTGAAAATCGAAAAAAAGACCATAAATAATCATAACTTTGGCCTGATCTTCTTTAGATGCCTTCAATAAATCAATAAATAAAAACAAAGTACATATGCAGTGTTTCTCATATTATGTATTATCGTTTTTTTTTTTTTTAATATCGATTTTATAAATTTAAGGCGCTTTATTTTAGTTTAAAAGTTTTTTTTTTCAAATTTTTTTCGTCACAAGATTTTATTTGATTTTCGCAAAGCAAACTTCCAAGTGGATATACATATGTATGTGTAGGTGAACTTATCAAAACTAGGAAATCATGCTGCAAAAAGCTGGTCAGTATTATTTTTGTTAGTTAAACATTTTATTTTATGAAAAAAAAAATTATTTGTTTATTTATTACATGAGTCACCATTTTCTTTTAATACGTCTTGGACATGTTTGCATACATTTATTTGTCTGTGCGATAATAATATACAATTTATTTTAAAATACTTTTGCTGTGTTACAATAATTTTAGTAATATTCTGTTCTTATATTTACAATACACTTTTGAGAGACAGAGTTTAGCAATGGGTACTCATTTGGGATAGTGCTTAGGTCTGAAGAAAATTAAAAACCAGAGGCAGTTTTAATTTTTGCTTTTCATTTATTATTTATTTTTTTACCACGGAGGCACTTATAACCATCACTCAGTGAATAGGTTTGTTAGCCACTTAGTTTTGTCATAGGAAATTATGTTTGATTTGTATCTATAATTCTAATTGCATTATTTCTATAGGTTCGCAATATTGTTTTTTTTTTTTAACTTTGAACTCTTGAACTTGAATTGTTTAGATTTGTTTCGTTTTTTTAATTAATTTTTTTTATTTTCTTATAAACTAATGCATAATAAATATTTCTTACGTATAAACAACACAATTTACATCTTGTGTAGAGTAGAATAGATTTTTTTTAAACAAAGAAATAATAATAATTAAATTAAGTTATTAAATTTAAAATTAAAATGATTTTTTTTTATATAATAGGGTATATAATATATATTTATATATTTGTATTCAATAAATAGTAAAGTGTTTTAAAACATGTTTATCGCTTAAAAGTGCTTGTCATTGGGAGAGTGTAATGATGGTGCGGGCCGAAGGGCCTCTTCTCGGGCTTCATCATACCGTCTACTACGTCCATTCCACAATCGGCTTGTTCGAGCCTACTGGCTTTTTGTTTTTGCTGACATCGCATATACCACGTAAGGCATAGAATTAATACAAATATTAAGGCAAGAGTGGCTCCGCTTGCGATGCTGGCTTTTTCCAACATAGCTCTTGGTCGAGTTGCTGTGAAAAAAATAAAATAAAGAAAGTGACGTAAGTTTTGTGATAAGCAAATCGATTTTAAACCACTTACGTAGGTATGAACCATCGATTTCTTTATATTCGCATCGAGGGCCCATGTATCCAACAGCACACCTAAAATTAAACGAAAATTGTAGTTACACTATACTAACGTTTCATAAACATTTAAATATAATATGTATATAACGGAGTTGTTTAAGGCTCCCCCAAATCAACGCGAATTGCCGACGAAAGCTTTTGTTATGATTAGTGTCTCTGTAATTTTTTGTATCGCTGCGAATGTTTTGATCCGATATATCGTTTGTTTGAGAAAATCTTAATGCTGTATTTTCGAGTATAATTAAAAAGTGGATCAGATACAAATCTTCATTTGTTCCTTCGGCTTTTTTGGTCACATTTAATAGTGCAATCAAGTTTCTTGGAGAAAACAAGGGGTTGAGCTTGCGTATTAGTGTGGAATTCAGCTTAATTTCGATATAAAGACTGTCAATGAATGGAAATGCTCACTCTGCAAACAAATTTTGAGAATATGCGCGTCAAATATCGGGAGAAATATATACAAGAAGCTTCCAGTTCCGTGCATAGATTTATATATAAACTAGAAACTATTTTAGAGAAGAAAAAAAACTGGAGCAAATATCAAACTGGGTGGTGAACTTTAGCACCTGAGCTACCTACCACATAGAAAAGACTTGTAACTATGCGATCTTTGTAATCAGGGAGAAAGAGAAGATTTGCTGCATTTCTGGGAATATGTCCAGTATTGAAGGAAATAAGATCTTTCTTTGGGTGCAATGCATTTACGGAGAAAGAGATTTTATGGTATATAAACCAAATGGAAGACCTCAAGCTCTTCAACTGATTCAAGACTGCGCTGGAGAGTCGGTACATGTGTACAAATGTACATACGCATATTGTCATCCAATGTCTAGAATCTAAAGGAAAGGAGTGCATTCTTCCAATTAGTCGCACTATGAAATATAATATTTATTTCTCTAAAAAACTTCAAAGTTTCGTAAAACTATGAATGAATGTATATCTATTTTCTTAAATTTTAGGGGATTAACGTAGATTTAAATATTTCAGTTAAAAGCTATAGTCGATCAAGGTACATTATATTACAGGTTCAGTTCTGCGCCTGCTGTCAAAATCAAAAAAAATTGTGGGTCCTGTTTGGTCCAATTGTCACATAATTTTTAGTGTTTTCTTCAAAATCTCAAGAAGTGCTATTTTCAATTTCTGACAATCTACGCAGTATAATACCTAAGATATGTGAACTGTGCTAGGAGAATCAAAAAACTCAGTTACATGACAGATGCCGCAATAACCGTTAAAAAAAAATAAAAAAAAAACAATTTAACCAAAATATTTAACATACTTCTAACAGTGCATACATAACTCTTAATATTTTTATCAAAATCGTTAGAGCCGGTTTTGAGATAAATATGTTTGAATATTTTTGTATGGCAGGTACCGTTATTTTTAAAGCTAACAAAAAATCCGATTTCTCATATATGTATGTATGTAAGGAATCCCCTAAAATTATTAAATCCAGTTTGGATAAAATCACAGACAGATTTGCGGGGCCCATTTTTTGCGTTTTCTATCATCATAATGTTAGGTAAAATTATCATCTGGAGTTCTATTTTGTTTACGAATCTAAAACTGTTTTTTGACTCACCGCCTCATTATGTACATATGTAGAACGAAACGCCAAATAATACAGAAGATTTTTTAATAAGAAGCAGAAGATTTTTTATATAAAATTCCAATATTAAAATTTAATATCCTACAGAATCTTCATTATCTTTTCTTACAATTGAGGTTTCTCAAGTTGTGTCATTACGGACCGATTACTACGAATATGTATTTATTGTGAAATAAATTGTAGCCAATAGATTCTACAATACATGTATATTTATATTTGCCTATCCCCGGTTGTGCTGACCTTCTGTATTTGTATACGAGAACGTTCGTATACATTCAGTTGGTTGAAAAACTTCAAAGAAGCCAAATTAAGTTCTGATCCTAATTTTTTTGTTTAAACTTAATACTTAATTATAATAGTTAATGGATCAAAAACAAAATAACAATTGAGAGTATAATAGTTGTAGTTAGTTGTGATGAAACCCTTTTATATTTAAGTTATACTTTTAAGTAAATACCATTTAGGTAGCATGGCTCATTAAACATTTGGATCGTATGAAGTTAAGACACAACAGTATGGTGGTATAAATTTAATATGGCGATTAAGTCCAACCTTATACTTTGAAGTTGCAGTAAGTTTGCATAAAAGTAGTTGCATCTTAAAGCAACAAAAAATATATGCGTAATTGTAACACTATTTTGTTTATTCAAGTATTTGAGATAAATAATAGTGAACGCTTAGCATATTTTCGATATCTTTATTTGTTTGTTTGTTCAACGTGAACCTCAACTTGAGAATATTTGTTAAATAATTAAGATAAGATAATAACATTCATTAAGATAAGCCGTCACATTAGAAAATTTGTTAATGACTGAATATAGTATAAACTGAAATAAATCCCCTTAAACATCAAATAATGATTCTTTGCTTTAAACAAAAAAAAAAAAAAAATTTATAAACTGAATTCAACAAAACTTACTCGCAATTGTATAAAATTTCATCGACAATTTTTACAGAGAAACACGTTGCTGAATTAAGGCAATACCAGGCTGCATAGTTAGGTGGGCATGGGTATGTGTGGAATGTGATGTTTGGCCGAGGTGTAGGGCTTGGTGGTGGTGGTCTGGGCTTTGGTACCGTACGGCTAGAGCAGGCATCTAGTAAAAATAAATAACACATTTTATATAATGGAAAGGATTTTTTTTATTAATTTATTTCAACTAACCTGATGTTGAAAATAATGTAATAATGACTAAAAGTATTACGGCTTCCAAATTTAATCCGGAACTCCGTCGTCGTGCTGAAAATAAAAATTGCATTGAATATAAATATTAATCAATACTATTGACAAATACTAACACAAAATGTAGCCATTTGTTTACGAAATATATATATCTTTTATATGATTAATTGTTCTTTATAAAAGAAATTTTCCTGGGATAAATCACTTAACAATTTCTTAGACTAAGATAATAACTAACAACATTTCCTAAAATTACTACTTTTTGATTAGGGCTGGTTACGAGACGATTCAAAACATTCTTCATCTCGTGGACAGCCGTAATTTTGATGCGAATGTTGGTGACTAAAATAAGCACAAATTTGAAAAAGAAAATAAATTCCTAGATATGTGCAAAATGTGTTTGGGAAGGAACACTCTAATGTACAAATCCAACAAATTTATAAAATGAGCATTCCGGTTTTAAGGTCGCCCATGTGTGCGAAGTTAATTTAGAAGTAATTTTTGTAAAGGGTACCTACGTGCTTTTAAGCACTTATTCATTTATATTCCACTCCATTGCTTTATGCAAAATCCTGTACATAATACGATACATATTTTGAAGAAAAAAAATGTACAGGTGTTCATCAACTGAAAACCTAAATTTCATCACGATAAAATAAAAGTTGACTGTAAGCAATAAAAAAATAAAGAATGTTTTTTTTTTAGTGAAAAACAAATTAAAACTATAGTTATAGGTTATAAAATTATTCAAGTACAAGTAAATTACACGCAGAACTTTATCATCATAGTAATATTAATAAAATTAAAACATTTAGAACAAAGTAATAAACCTCGATAAGAAATAACTTATTTCCCTAATTGACATGAATGTATGTTTAAGTATTTCAATAAAGTTAATAGAATCGTTAATTATGATTTTGTTGGCTCTAGCTTGAATTTTTGCCCATAGCGTGAACAAAAACAGTTAAATTGTGTGTAATTTTAATATTTGATCGATTGGTTACTGAGTATAGGTAGGAAAATTTGAAATGAGTTATTTACGTGTTAATTCATAAATTTGATTTTACGTGGAACAAATGCAAATGAATTTTCATGGGAAAATACAAATGTCTTAAGTAAGGAATGTGAGACTTATACATTTTCCTGTAATGGGCTAATAGGGTTGAAGACCTTTGTAAAAGTCAGTTGGTAACTAAGTGCAAATTTTGTAAGAACAGCAACAATTGGATTGAATTTCAAACTATGACATAAGGAGTTAAAAGAATATTGAGGGCCAAATTTTTAAACCTTATAATCTGAGGTTTAAAAATTTGGCTGGGATTCTGAAACCGGAAGAATACGCAAACTTGACATTGGGGCTTTTGTGGATAATCGTAGCATCATTTCGTGCTCTTAACGCAATTTTATTGTAAGCGACAAAATACAAATTTTACAGAAAAAAAAGCGCGCGTGTAACTCAGTACTCGTGGCAGTAGTGAAGCTTCTTCGGCGATCTAAAAATCTCGATATGTATAGGGATATTAAGCTTATATGCGCAGCTATGTGTTCTATATCAAAATGATCGATGGGTTGGGGTAATAAACTTTAAAATTAAATAATAATGGTGAAAATTTAAAGTAAAAAAGGTGAAAATTTAAAATATATAAATCAGTTTATTTGATTAGGTTTTCCGACTATTTCCAAAAATTCCTACACAAAATCTCTGCAAAATCAAAAATTTGTATATGACAACTTTAATTTGGTTTTATGTATTTTGCAACCATATAAATTATATAATTCAAATTTTTAGCGGAGTCTCCTGATTTAAATCAATTTTTTGGAATTAGCCTATTTTGAGGTAAAATTTAAAAAAATTATCTATATCTCCATACCAGTAGGAGATAGATAACAATCTTAAACTAGTAAGTTTCTTAGAATTTCATTATCTATCCACCAACAAAAAAAAATCAAAACTCTAGCATTCTAAAGTAAGAAATTAGAAAAAAAGACATAGAATTACATTTTTCCTTTTATATGCTACAATAATATAGATTATCAAAAAATTCAAACTTATTGCACAATAAAATATATTAACCTATCAAAAAATTCACTTCAAAAAATTTATTTAATTTCCTGAGCTGTAAATGTGAACGACCTGATTTCAACTTTCAGTTTATTTATTGAGTGAAACTTTTTTATTGAGGGTGCATGTGCATTATGAAACTTGGTAACATAATGAGGGGATATATTGAAACTTTAAAGGGGAAATATCTATGACATCATTTCCAACATTGGCAAAGTTAGTACGGAAAACTGAACTGATTTTATCATGGTACATTCACAATATAGTGATTTGTTTACATGGTACATGTTTAACGTTTACACTGCGCAAATGTTTAATGTTTACACTGCGCGGCTGCATGGAAGGTAGTTATTTTTTTAAAATTACATTAATGCGTTGCAATCAGTGCAAGTGGAAATGGTAATAAATATGCTACCAAAGGTTGTTACATTTTTCATTTAAATATGGAAAACTTGTGATATATTTTTGACGAGTAGTGGAATTTTGCACAAATAGCTGTTCGGAACATTTTTCCAACAATAAATAACGCAAATCGTATTCATCTCAGCAAGCTGTCTTCCATCATTTGTAAACATGTATTAAGTTGATATGAGCTTCAACCAACTCAACTCTACTTCAGGAGCTTAGTCAAGTCTAAGTTTGTGACAAAAAACCTGAGTCGAGTTGCTTTGATAGATGTGCTAACGAACATCTATTAAAGCACTGTGTATTTGTTTTCATTAAATGCGTAGTACAATTACCATTAATCCATTTTATTTGTTTTTGTTGTGAAATAAATTATATTCATGCTATTCCTTTTCAACTCAATTCCAACTCAACTCCAAATTAGGCGGTGAATTTAAATGACGAAAAATGTGGGTCTTAAATTCCAATCTAATCCAACTCGATCTTTCGATCATTCTTATTTTTAAAGGAAATTAAAAGAAAACATCTATAAAACCTTCACCTATTTTGTTTGTATTTATATTTATGTTTACATTGCTCACAATTGTTTGTATATTGGTTGATAATTTGACGTCCAGCTTAAGGAATGTGTCCATTTTTTATTGTGACTCATTGTGAATAACGAACAAAAATCTGTTGTGAATATAACCTATTTCGTTTGAAGTTTAAAATAATTATTTGCTATCGGTCCACCAGACTATTTTCCAGTATTTTCATTTTGTTTTTATTTTGATATTTGGATTAAAAATGTAAGTAGTTTGTAAAGGGTAGTCTTACCATAATGCAAAATGTTAATTATGAGTAACACCTTAACGTCAAGTTGTTTGCCAAACGTAATTTGACATTTATTTGTTTCAGTGTTCGACAAATTCAACCATGGAGAGGTACACAATTGAGCAGCGCGTTAAGATTGTTAAAGCCTTTTACGAAAATGGGCGTTCAAATCAAAATGCATTTCGTCCACTTCGTGATTTTTTTGGATTCGTTAAAAACTGCCGCAATTGGGCAAATGAGAATCTACGAGTAATTGTTGAAAAGCCGTTGCATCTACAAAGAATGACTGTTTGGTGCGGTTTATGGGCTGGCGGCGTCATCGGGCCGTACTTCTTCGAAAACGAGGTCGGCCAAGCAGGTACAGTGAATGGTGTTCGCTATCGCGAGATGATAACGGACTTCTTGTGGCCAGAAATTGAGGATATGTACCAGGACGATATGTGCTTCCAACAGGATGGTGCCACTTGCCACACAGCCAACGAAACAATGGCTCTTTTGCGCGAGAAATTCAATGGACGTGTTATCTCACGTCGTCGTGGCGATGTTAATTGTCAGCCACGATCATGTGATTTGACACCGTTGGACTTCTTTCTTTAAGGATATAAAAAAGTACGTCAATAAGCCAAGAACAATTCAAGAGCAAAAGGATGAGATAATTCGGCACATTAACGACATTGAACCTCAATTATGTCTCAGTTATTGAAAATATGGACCATCGGATAGAGGTATGCCACCGAAGCCGTGGCGAGCATTTGGCCGATATTTTGTTTCAGACATAATTTTCATAGATCTTTCTATCATAATAAAAAATATTAAGATAATTCTCTGAAAACTTTTAGTTTTATTAACAATTAACATCGTGCGTTTTTGTTGGACCACCCTTTACTTCTTACATATTGCTATTTATTAAGAACAATTTTCTTTACAAAGTAGTGAAATTATTTGCAACAAACACAGCTTGCTAGATTGGTGGAGCTGATGAAAGTGAAAATTTGATGGATATTTCTGACAGCCACAATACCAAGTTTAACAGTAGAACAATTCACAATAGTTCTTAAAATTCACAGTTCATCAGAAATAGGTCTGTTTAACAAATCAGTTCGGAACAGAAAAGAACAGAAAAGATCAGAAAAGTACAATATTATGTGTTCCGTGAGTAAGGATTCTTTCAATAATTCGCGTATAAAAATGTCAGAAATATCTGAACAAATATCCATATTTTTCAAAAAAAAAAAAATAATAATTCTTAATTTATTCCAACCAAATTAAATTCAATTTTGCACTTCTTCACCGCTGATCGGAAACTGTCAATCACATTGTTGCATGTGCTGCACTTTTCTGTTGTAACTTGTTCTGACAATTTGTGCTCTTCTTTTCTAATCCAGATCCTTTTCACTGAACAAACCTAATATTGATAATTGATCAGATCACTAATACCGATTCATCAGTTTGGTTGATAATATTTAATACTAATAACAGTCAATATTAAATATTATCAAATATCGTGTTGATATTTCATAGCCGTAATAGGGTTGTTAGATTTTAAATGTTAAAGCCATCTTGCATCAAATATTTTTTGCAACGACAACAACGAACGAAGAAGTTCACTTCATACGCGTGTACGCACTACTACACTCACTCTTTTTTTATAAATGTTAACTTTTTGCTTAATTCTTTTTATTTTTTAATATGCTTCATGGTCATCTTTTATTTTGTTGCTAACAAAAATTTGAGACTTAGGACTCGATATCAAATAGTCGGTATATCCCAAGTGTTTTTAAGGTGAAATGAAAAATGTCTTATTAATTTCTTTTCACTTCGGATACAGACATATACATATGTACATACCTACACATGAATGTATCAATAGGTAGATACTATAGGGAAAGTTATGCATTATAGAGATTTTAATAAAACCTGACAATAGAAAAAGAATTTCCTGTCTCTCCTATTTTTTAAATATAAACAACGATAGGTACCTAAGGAGTGTTGGTTTTTTTTCTTTGATTGCCTTTGGAGTACTAGTGGGTAACTAAACTATTTAGTTTCAATAAAATTTCATATGCGCGCTTAGCCAAAGAGGGAGGAAAAATGTCCCCTTTTTTTAACTTTTCAAATAATGAACACCAATTAAGTTTATGTTCATATTTTTGCTAGGAACAATAATAAGGGCGATGCGATGAACCTCTACCACATAAAATAGTAACCCAAACAGGGCGAGTTTTCGCATTTATAAGTCCGTTCCTTTAATTTAAATATCTTTGATTTCCTGTGCATTTGTGTGATTTTAAGTCAAAATGCCATTTTGAGAGTAAAAGGTCGTGCAAACAGCGTGCCCTACTTGTCTGGCACATTAGGTAATACGGATTTTGTGTGAATTTGCGTTTCCGTACTTGCACAGTTTTGATATTTTCGAGAATATTTCATTTTTGCTCTCGAAAATTTGGCACATTGTGCACAAAGTAAGGAATCGGCCCTAATATTTTCTGCGTTGGCCAGACTTTTCTTCAACCAACCTTTATAACCTGCAAAACAGAAACAAAATTGTTTCATAACATTTGTGGAAATTTAAAAGTGTAAATATGCTGTTAATTGTAGCTCTTATGACTTTCAACAAATGTAATGCTAACTTCTCCCCGAGAGTTTACCTTGACGTTGGTGGGGGAGCTTATGTGGGGTTCTCCAGCAATCACGCTGCGGAACCACGCAAACAAACAAACTCAAACCTATGAACTACAATGGAAAATACGACTAAAATTGAACAACTATTGGTACGGATATTGTGCCAAAACGTCGGCAGAAGTCACGGCTGCCGGTGCGGGCTTGGCTCCTTCGTTAATCGAAGGAGAGAAGTCACCAGTGACAACATTTTGTACGCAACAAAACATTGAAGACGAACAGAAGAACGAAACGGACAAGACATTGACTGAGGAAGAAGAGGACCTTCTTCTCGACCCCTTTGCCAATCTCGGAATGAGAGATTGAACTAGTGCCGGAACAGTGGACATTGATGAAATCAGTGACTGCTGTTCCGAGGCTAGCTCCAATCTTTCAAGATTGTCTACCGCCTCGAGGCAAAGTAGGTTAGCGAATAGCAAAAAGACGATCAAACGACTTGGTACAAGGAGGTGGGTTGACTTGACGGAACTAGAACGAAAACGTTTACAAAACGCACAGGACTTTTTTCAGCAGGAAAGTACAATGAGAAACGGGCCTCACGCCTGTAAATCGGAGGAGGTTTTTGATGCGAAAGCCATGTGCGAAAAACAGTTGATGGGACCACCCAACACTTGCGAAGGGAAACCCCAACGTAAGGGGAAGATGACACCATCAACCAGACAACTGACAGACAAACCAAAACAAAAACCTTACCCAGGGGAATCGGACCAGTCAACCAGTCGTTGCAAGGAGCCTCCCGCTCCTACGGGACTGGAAGATGCGTCGAGCAACTCGGGTGGGAATTTTGTAAATTTCATGCACCTGGGAAACGAGCGGGGCCATAGCCCCACACGCAACCCAGGGGTTTTGAATATCAAAATCCCATAGGTACTACCGACACAACACGCAGCATCAGAGATCCGTCTCTCTCAAGGACTAGACAAAACATGGAGCCTCTTGCTCCTAATTGTCTCGAAGGTGAGAAGACAATAAATGATGGGGCCAGAATGAAGTAAACGCAAGAGGAAAGCATTATGGGTCATAGCCCTAAATGCGGAAAATTCCCTCGAACCAAGCGGAACGAACGTAATCAAAAACAAAACTGTATCTGTAACGCAAGTGCGACGTAAGGCAAAGGGTCGCCTAAGTGTCGGAGAAAAACAACGCAGACAAAAACGAAGCGCTGAGAATATCATTCGGCAGCTAAGCGGAAGGAATCCGGAGTCATTAACGACAAAGGAAAGGCAAGCCCTGGACAGATCGTATCAGCGGGTACAGGACGCGACTACGAACACTACAAACACAACAGACAACGAACCGAACTCCAAGGTTACCAAAGGACGGTGCTGGGGAAAGTGCAGTCGGGCCTCCCGCCCCTCTCTGACCCACATCCTACTGCAGGGTCATCCAAAAGAGTAAGGAATGACGACACTATATCACCAAACAACTCCTCACCAGAAAATAAGAGGAAAAAGGCAAGGCTTTCGAAGGTAACCGCGGAGGGCCAACAGGCGGCAATTTCCGACTTTGGAAATCCATCACGGAAACTGACGGAAGAGCAATGGAATCTCTTGGAGTCTAGAATCCTTAACGCGGTGAACGAGGCTTTCGTTAAGAGTGGGCCACTGCCCCTCTTCGGTACCCTCCAAACCCTGCAGGGATTTAAGCTCTTAGCATGCGAGGATAAATATACCTATGCATGGCTCCAAGACTTCGTGAAGAACACCAGTGTTCCCTGGCAAAATGCTGAACTTCGCCTTATTAATAAGGAGGAGATCAGACACATTACTAGGACTAATGCGAAATTGGTGATTAAAAAGGGCCTGTAATCCCAAGGGACCGTATCGAAAGATATCTCAGATCCCTAAACACCCAACAACTCAGCCAGAACTGGGATGTTGTCGATGTGGGAGAACAGACCGCCGAAGGGACAGAAGTGACGGTGCTACTTAGCCAGAAGTCGTTGCCACTTCTACGAAAAATTGGTTTCAAGGTTCGCATTGGTACAAACCAAACTTAGACTAGTAGCCCATCAGAACAAAAATGTAAATGGGGGGTCGGTAGTTAAAAACTAATCATGAAATTTTATCAATTAAATCTTCACCACAGTAAAGCTGCCAGTGCCAACCCAGTCTATCTCTTGGAGAATAGACAAATTGACTTCGCCCTCGTGCAAGAACCCTGGTTAGCAGGAGGCAAAATCAGAGGGCTGAATACAAAAGAAACTATTTTTCACAAAACTGCTCAGGTGGGAAGAAACAGTAGCTTTAGAACATGTATCGTAGCTAGAAAACAGTTTAACCTTTTTCTTCTACAGTAATTTAGACCAAACGGCCGTCAAGTTGGAGACGGACGGACGGAAGGGCCACCAGCTGAACTAACATGCCAGTTAGTACCTTATGCTGCAGAAACAGAACACGACCTAGTGCTAGGATGCGATGCAAATGCGCATCATTCCCAGTGGGGTAGCACTGACATCAATAATAGAGGTTATCCTGTTTTTGAATTTATTATTAAGAACAATTTATTAATAGGAAATAGGCGTAGAGAACCAACGTTTGTTACAAAAAATTGTAAGGAGGTGCTTGATATTACATTAACAAGCAACTCAGGCACAACATCTAGGGGGACTCCACAAGGAGGAGTTCTCTCCCCACTTTTGTGGATATTGGTTATGAAAGAAATCCTGATCGAACTGGAACACAGCGGTGTCAAAGTAGTCGCCTACGCAGAAGACTTGGCGCTGCTAGCGACTAGTAAATTTATTTCCACAGCCAGCGAACAGATTAACTACGCCCTGTCGAAAGTTTGTAGCTGGGCGAGGAAATGTGGACTCTCGGTCAACCCGCAAAAAACCGAACTGGTACTTTTTAATAACAAAAGGAAAATACCAGATTTTGTCCTACCATCAATAGAAGGAACCCTACTAAGTCTTTCATAACATGCCAAATATCCGGCCGTAATTCTTGACAAAAAGCTAAACTGGGGTTTGAACATTTAAGAAAGAGCCATGAAGGCCATGATCGCTTTTTACTCCTGCAACAGGACCTTTGGTAAGACCTGGGGTCCAAATCCTAAGATCATAATGTGGATGTACCACGGCCATTATAAGACCGATCCTTACATATGGTAGCCTGGTTTGGTGGAGCGCGATAGACAAAGAAACTAATTGCAAAACGCTTAATAAAGTTCAAAGACTAGCGTGTATAGGAATTACAGGGGCAATGAGATCCACACCCACTGCGGGAATGGGAACGATACTCAAACTAAAACCCCTAGACTAAGCCAAACCAATAGCTGGAAAAGGAACTCGGTAGGTCACGCACAAATTATCGATAAATTTACAGATTTTGAAAAACCGTCTCCTGTCTCCATCCCCACAAAAGAGGAATGGGATGCTGGTTTACAACAATCAGATGAACCGGTGGTAGAAATATACACCGATGGATCGAAGATGGATACGGGTGTAGGTGCGGGATTCTTCTCAGAAACCCTCAATTTAGCCAAATCTTTTAGACTCCCCGATTACAGCAGTGTCTTCCAAGCGGAGATTCTGGCAGTGATTAAGGGTGCCGAGCAAATATTAATGATGTCGATACCACGAGCTGATATCACTTTTTAAATTGACAGCCAGGCGGCGATCAAGGCCATCTCTGCCACAGAAATCAAATCCAAACTGGTTTCATGCTGTCGTGAAGAGCTTAGAGTTCTTGCCACACAGCACAACATCAGACTCTGTTGGACCCCTGGACGCTGTGGAATTGAAGTCAATGAAAAAGCCGATGAACTGGGAAGGACTGGTTCATCGTTAGATCCAAGCCTAACAGAATCTAGTGTTAAAATTCCACCCTGTGCCATTAAACAGACAATTATTAAGAAGATAGTGGAACTTACCAATGACAGGTGGAACTCACTTTTAACTTGTACCACTACAAAGAAAGTGTGGCCCAGCTACAATAAGAAAAAAACAGACAAAATTATGAACCTGAAAAAGAGATCCTGCATCTTCTGATAGGAATTATCACAGGACATAATCTCTTAGGGTATCATAAAAACAAAATGGGACTGAATACTGTAGACCTATGCAGAGGATGCGGAGACGAAGAAGAAGTGGAGGACACCCTTCACTACCTAGGTCACTGTCCAGCACTCTGCAACATAAGAAAAACAATTTTGGGTAGCTATCTCTTTAACGATTTAGCAGAAATCTCGAAGTCAACAGATAAGAACATCTTAAATTTAATGAACTTTATCAACGCCTCCAAATGGCTCGATACTCCATAGAATTTCATAGGTTATATATTTTAAAGAGATGGTCCAATCCATCGGGGTATCACAAGGGGGTCAACATTGATCTAAGTGTGACGGGAACAAGATCTACCGGCAGCCCATCAACCTAACCTATCCTAACCTTTCAAACCCAAAATTTTGAAAAATTAAAAAAAAAAAATAAAAATAGTTTTTTCAAAAATTAAAAAAAAACAAGTTTAAAAATCACAATACGGCCACTATAAAATGGTATTAAATATAAGCGTTTAAAGTTATTCAATTTCAAGATTGCCTTTTTGTATTGCGATAAGCCCAGTGAGTCGTGTTAGCAGAGAGTCGCCGGATCTAATCTTAGATAAACCACTTTTTTTTGGCAAAAATTGACATCACTTGCTACTATTTTTGTTTTGTAAGTATCTTAAAATCATGTCTTCTGCTTAGATTGTAAAAAAAAAAAAAAAAAAAAAAAAAATTCAGTTTGATAAACCTAATGCCTCTTTTAAATTGTCTGATTTTGTGAGGTGTGGGAATATGCTGTATTGCCTTATTCTGGCAACCTCACTGTTGCCTCACAAGCCACAATTACCTCATAACTCGTGTTGAACTCGCCTCATAAAAACTTTTAAATTATGATCTGTTCGTTAATCACAGTAAATTTGATATTTTTTGTCACCGGCTGGATACAATGTCACTTATTTCTTGTATATAGAAATATCTGGAAAATGTTAAGAATTCAAAAATTAAATAATATTGTATTGTATAGTAGTAGCCCGTAGCGTAATGGTTAGTGCGTTCGACTGTCACGCTGGAGGTCTGGGATCGCTTCCCAACCTAAAAACTAAAAAGTTTTTTTTTCAGGGCTACTGCCTCTTGCGAGGAATTGACAAATCCTCCAAGAGTATCACTTGTCACGAATAAGTGCTTCTCGTCTAGCCGTTCGGACTCGGCATAAAATTGAAGGTCCCTTCCATTCCTGTCGTAAGGCACACACAGGAATAGTTGCGAGTTGTTAGTCACTAGGCCCTGGTTCTTCATGAGCCGTTGTGCCACCCGATTTATTTATTTATTTTTGTATTGTATAGCAATTTGAAAAAAAAATTGAATCAAAATTTCCTTACAATTTCATCGCCAATTTTGATTAGTTTTTGTTCGTTATAGTCCACAATAACCTGATGACCTTCAATATTCCTCTTTTTATTCTGAGAGGACAATATAGGTGGTTGGGCTTTCGTTATTGTTTGTCATTTCAGTCATAGTTAATGGTCGGTAATTTTGTTTTCAAATGCTATTTTTCAGATGCGAAATATAAATCACTTCAATCTTTACATACTCTGTATGAAGTGTACAATTTTAATCATAACTACAAAAGTACAAACAGAATAATAGCAGTTCTTTGCGTGGGTATTTATCATTAAAATAAACAATTTCTTAAGTGATGACACACAGCTCAATAAAGACGTCAAGTTTCTATTGAAGAAAGTATGCGACGTTTTTTTTTTGTTTTGTTTTGTTAATATCTGAACTGAACACACCAGACACACTTTATGCACTATATAATATTAAAGCTTCATACAAGAATTGAACAGAATAATCTAATTTAATTTTAATTCAATTATGATTCTATGTCACAAGTTCAAAATCAGGCACTCAGACTCAATAGTAATGTAATTAAATAGCTTGTTGATTTAATCAACTGGCAATTCAAAGAGTTTAAGGGTTAAGTGATCAGTGATCAGTGAATGTGGTCACTGAAAACTGGTAAATTAATGCGAAGTGTATACTTTGTACTATTGTAGTTATTGCCCGGGAGATAGCTTTGCATCTGTAAGTGCATTTTGGGTATGAGCTTATTTTAGAGCAAGTAGTGGTTTCATGCAAACATTTTTTTTTTAAAATTCAATCAAACATAACGGAACGATTATTTAGAAGTCAAAACTATACTAACTTCATATATAGAAATATATACATTAGGGTGGACCTTATAAAGGTCATTGTCTTATTTGAAAGACGCATCCCTTTAATTTGTAAATAAATAGAAACAAAAATCCTGTAAAACTTTAGCTCATTATACTAACGTAAACCCCCAAGTCGTCTGAAGTTTAACATGGGAAATCCCATCTATTTTGAATTTGGCTGCTTTAGTTTATCTCTGAATATGATATTTTGTATGGTTAAGCTAAAATCAAACCTAGTTTAAATCCAGATCCAGATGAAATTCCTTCATTCATTCTGGAGCATTGCCAATTTGCGTTAGCACTTCACTTCAAATTCTTTTCAACTATTCTTTGTCTACTGGTGTATTTCTCGAAGAGTAGAAATTTTCGTCTATAACTGTAGTTCACAAAGCTGAGCAAACAAATTTAGTTGAAAATTATAGGGCAATTTCAAAAATATCTGCAATTCCAAAATTATTTGAGCTTTAGTTAGAGATCACTTGTACCTTAATATAAAAGAACTTATTTGTCATTTGTCATACTATTTGTCATTCGATTTTGAAATCCATAATCCATGGTTTTCTTTTAAGATGGTTTTCTAGCTATCTAACTGATAGGGATGACAAAGAGCGTAAGGCTTGGAAATATTATTTCTTAAAAGATAAAAGTTCTTTCTGGTGTTCCACAAGGAAGCCACCTTGGAGCGCTTTTATTCAATATAGGTATTTATAAATGAAATTCCACTTCTGCTTAAAAACGCTTCCTGTTTAATTTATGCCTACGATATTAAATTGTGATCTTGGAGTCATTTTTGATGCGTAGTTGCCATTTTCCCTAACATCGATTATATTATTGCGAAGTCAAATTCTATGATTGGTTTTGTCAAGCGAAACCGCAGTGAGTTTACAGACCCTTATGACTTAAAATCAGTTTATATGTCTTAAGATCATCCAATTCTTGAATACTGTTCAATTGTTTAGTGTCCTTGTACTTCGGTTGGTATAAATCGCATTGAAACATAGAAGCACAATTATGGATGTAATGAATCTTTTACTAAATGTATAAAACTTTATTTTTTGTGAAGAAATTGATTTATCAATGAATCGTTTAGAATATAAAACTAAAATATTGTATTTAATGAATTAGTGAATTAACTTATATGTATATTATTTCTAAATTTTTAGTAGTCTGTAAAAAAACTTGTACCTAGATAAATTAAATAAATAATTTTTTGTGAATCGAACATCGAAAATTCTTAACATTGGTATTGATTGATCGAAAAAATTGAATTTGAATGTCATAATTATTGTATTTATTTGCTCGAGCTATAATTTTCTATGTGGCATGGTCACAAATCTTGAGGGTAGGACCATATTGAAAAATCAAATCGATTTAGTTGATGGAAATTTAGCAAAAATTAATTCTTTTAAAGGCCCTATTGGTGCAATTATTAAAAAAAAACTAAGACTGTTTTTTGAGAAACCCCAAGGCTATTCTACAATGAAAATTCAAATAATGTAATGTGTGAGATACAATAACGAGAGCTGTTTCAATAATCTTACAAAAGATAACATTTTCTGACCAAAAACCCTTCTCTTTACGTCAGATTAAATTCAATTCTTTATTAATAAAAACTAAATAAAATTATTTTTATTTTATTTTTTTTTTCTCCTGAAAAAAATAAGTTAAAATAACGTTTTTTAAGGGCATATTTCCATTTTTTTACTGCATATTTTCCATTTTTAAGGGCATATTTTAAGTTTAAGCGCATATTTTTGCGCTTTTAAGTGCATGAGAATCCCAGCCCTAGTCATAATGATTTAACAATTTAAACATATCTGCAGCGTTTTTACTTTTGCTTTCACTCATATTTACATTTTAAGTGTTTTACATGATAGGACTATAAATAACTTTGACACATTTAAATGAACTTGGTGGTATTTGAAACGAGAAACCTACGTTGAAAATAGACTCCCCCGCCAAACACACCTTTATTAATTATTTTTGTTTTCTTCTGATGTTACTTTCTTAAACAATCACTAAAACACACCCAATGTATGGTGATTACAACTGTACATATATGGAAAATACCCTACTTTAAATTATTAAGGTGGCATTATTTATTTAGTTTTTGCTTATTAACAACGTCACAATATAAAGATGTACATGTGTTTTTTGTATTTCTTAAAAGTTGATTGAATGTTAAAGCAAATATGTATACATTAGGGTGTCCGTTATTTCCCAAACTCATTTTTTTGTTTTTACAGTTATTCTAATTTTTTTTTTTTTTTGGAATTCTGATTGATTTATTAGCCCTTTAAATAACTGCATTTAAAAATGCAAATTTAAATTATAATTTATTTCGATTTTTTAAGTTTAAAAATACTTAAATATTATATATTTTTCTCTAATTTTTCTCTCTCGATCTTCAGCAGTTTTTGTTGTTGTCAATCAGAATTCCCAAGACAAAATTAGAATAACTGTTGTAGTTCCAGAGAAAAAAAATAAAATGTGAAGAGTGTAAAATTCCCATTATACAAATTTGTATCGGAAAAGTATGACCTTGGAGGCACGGGTTAATGACCTCGGAAAAAAAATTTTTTGGACAATTTTTTTTTCGTTCGGCATAAACTTTCAATTGACGGGGTGTGCTATCCAAAAAAATGATTTTTGGAAATAACGGACACCCTAGTGTACATACATTATTACGTTTCTAATTTATTCATCGATTTGTTAGCATCATATTGCAAATCGTTTCTGTTCATTTAGATCTGACGCAATAAATAGCCATCTGCGTACTTAAAGATGAACAAGAGCAATATAAATAAACATATAAAATTTTTCAATTGCAGGTTAATGTGGGTTAAAAGCGATTCATTTCCAGACCTTTAATTGACCTACTAGATAAGACATAAGAGACTTTCTTATTCAAAAGAAAAAAAAACGTCCATATATTAATGTTCCAGACGTACAAATATTTTTAATCTTTGATGAACGAATATTTGGCTGGGTTGGAAAAAATATAATCAGTGTTGCCGTTGGTATATAAATTAATAAAATAATTTGTAATCAGTTTAACCTAAATTTACGTCATAGTTAGGCACTAATTATTGATTGAAAATTTTATTTTATTTTGAGACGTATAAAAAAGGAATACAAAAATATTGTTTTTGATGGCAAAATTTCGTTTAGAATGTTTTTTACTGCAATAGCCCTTATTGTGAGTGTCATTTATTTACCGATAAACGGGTTTTATCGAAAATGGGTCAGCGGAAATTCGAGATCAAGCTTTTGTAGCATTGAGTCATTATATAAGTTTTAACAGTGCATAATAACAACATTAAGCGAATCAGATAGCTTTGGACAGCATTTGGAAAGTTCCTTAATTTTTGGTACAATCGATTTTTATAGCATCGAACGTCGAACGGAACCTCAACGAAACCTTTGGAACCTATCGATTTTAAGGGTTACATATTTAAATGGGTCTGCTCAAAAAGTTAGTGAGTCTTGTCTTCAGATTGAAATCCAGGTGGCTGCTTCATATATATGTCTTCACTTAAGTAGCTGTTCAGAAACACTGACTTTGCATCAAAATGCTTCACTTTCATCTTCCTTTGCCGGCTAATGAAAGGAGAATTCTTGAAGTAGCTTGTCTTACAACTGGACCAAACACTTGGTCATAATCGCTGCCAAATTTTTGACTGAAGCCTTGTGCAACCAATCTTGCTTTGAATCGCAGAACTTTTCCATCAACATCACGTTTGACCTTAAACACCCATTTGCAACCTACGATGTTTACATTTTCTGGAGGTCGAACCAAAGCCCATGTCTTGTTTTTACCAAGTGATTCCATCTCTTCCTCCATAGCAATCTTCCATCGGGCACTTTGTTCACTTGCGATAGCTTCTTTGTATGAATTTGGCTCTTTAATTAAATATACTTCGGAAACATTATTTATACCACTCATGAATCGTTGCGGCGGTTGCCCTTTATTTGGTCGTGATGATGTTCTTATTTCCCTGACATTTTCTTCATCGGGAAATCCTTCATTCATTAGATCCAATTTCACTTTCCACATCGTTGACCTCAGATATAGACGATTGCTTGAGAATTATTTCAGCGTCGTTACTTTGACTCACTTCCAGATTCTGATTGACAATATCAGGTTTCATGTGAACAAACTTAACATCTCGGCTGATAATAATTCTTTTCGAAGTCTTGTAGAGCAGACGAAAGCCCATGGAGTGCTCATCGTATCCAACAAATGTTAGGAGAGTTGCCTTGTTGTCCCATTTTTTTCATTTTTCTTTTGGAATATGAACGAACTCACCTGATCCAAAAATCTGAAGATGATCAACCTTTGGTTTTATCCCATACCAAATTTCGAAGGAAGAATTTGGTAAAACACTTGTTGGTAAAATGTTTTGGAGATAATAAGCAGTCATTATAGCTTCGCCCCCAAATTCTCGACTAAACTCAGCATCCAAAAGCATACATCTCGCCATTTCAACCAATGAACGATTCTTTCTTTCGGCCACACCATTTTGCTGTGGAGAGTAGGGAGTTGTATGCTGATAGCCTATTCCTTCAGCCTTTAAAAATTGTACAACTCATCCAGCTTTGTATTCTCCTCCGTTATCTGACCGAATCATCTTAGGCTTCTTTGAAAATCGTGTTTTGACTATTTCAACATATTGTCGCAGACATTCAAATACCTTTGACTTTTCTTTTAGCAAAAAGACAGTAGTGAATCTGCTAAAATCATCAAAAAAAGTCAAGAAGTTTCTTTTGCCTCCAGGTGTCATATTTTGCATTGGTCCGCAAATGTCGCTATGTACCAAGTCCAGGATTGAAGTACTTTTGTTGCTCGAATGTGAATTAAAAGGCAGACGAGTCATTTTGCCTTGCGTGCATATTTCGCAGACATCAGAACGACAACATCTACTAACAAATAATTTGTATTCACTCACCAGTTTCTTAACAGCGTCCATGCTTCTATGTCCAAACACCCTATACCAGTAATGGATGCAATATGTTTTGTCGTTCACCATCATTGCCTTATGGGATTGTGTTGACTCTCGAAGTCTGTAGAGATTTCCAATTAAATCTGCTACCGCTACTAGCTCTCCTTCCGGAACTTTTATTGTGCATTGACTTCCAATAAAGTTGACAGCAAATCCTTTGCTCACCATCGCTCTGACTGAGAGTAAACTTCCTTGAAATTCAGGAATAAAAAGAACGTTCTCTATTCGAATTGAAGTTTCTTGACTATTGACTTCAATGAATAGTCTGCATGTTCCTTTACCACTTGAAGAAATTTCTTGACCATTAGCAAGTATGACTTTATCACTTCCTGAGTTCACATCCAAAGAGATGAAGTTGCTTGATTTATTGGTGATATGACAAGTTGCTCCGGAATCAACAATCCATCCATTCAAAGGATCTAAACAGGATTTCAAACAGAACTCGTTTGAAGTAGTCACATTGTTTACGGATGCCTTAGGTTGATTTTTCTTCCATTGAGCATATTGGCGACAATCCCGTTTTATGTGACCACTCTTCTGACAAAAGAAACATTTTTTGGTTGACTTTACAAAAGTGTTTACTTTTAGAACAGAATTCTTCTCTACACTGATGTCGGCATTCTTTCTGTTGAATTCTTCTAATAGTTTTGCTTGTACCAGTGCCTTGCTTCCTTGATACAAGCGTATCATAGGAAGAAGGAAGACTGCTCACCAAAACAGCAACTTTCCAATTTTCGCACAGTTGTTAAGATATTCATTTGTATACCAATCTAACTCTGTTTATTATTACTTATTCATTTTAATATAAGTATTCTGAACTTTGTTTGTTTATAGAATTTTCTAATTTAATATTATTCCTAATCAAGACGTTATATGAGAAAGACTCAATAAATGTTTATATTCCTTTTATAAAAAGAAGTCTTTGAATATATATATAAGGAATCTTCAGGTTATGGGCCCAGATGGACGTTTTCAAAAGTTGTGTAGCTAAGCTTAATGAAAATAATTACCATACTTGGAAGTTCAAGGTCGAATTATTGCTACGGAGGGATGACTCCTGGCGAATTCAGATGCTTGGAACGAAGCTGATAGCAATGCAAGAATCATAATTGGATTATTGGTGGAAGACAGCCAATTTTTTTTTTTTCATTTGATGGGATTTCAATTTTTAATTATGAATAGACGATTACAAGGCTGTAATTAATGATGAGGGATAAATTGTAATTTTATATACATATTTAAAACTGCTTCCATTTTATTTCAAATAACTTTTTAATTTTTACATTTTCACAATAAATTTCTTTTTCTACTGAAATAAATTAACAAAAGAAGCATTTGTCAAAATAACAGCTGGCAATTGTACTGGTGTTAGTAAAAGGAGGGTTAGATTCACCGAAAAATACGGCTCTGCAAAATTGATTCGGAATGTACATACATATGTATCAAACAAATATTGAAATTTTTTACCAATGGAAAACCTCATTAGTTTTTGAATCAAATGTATGATATTTTTGCAAAAAGGGCTGTCCCGAAAATTTCGGTTGTCAAAATAAATGAGTGGCGATAAAAAAAAGAGCACCAACACCCGCGCAGAAAAACATTCTAGTTTTCGACATGGCACTAGAGAGTTTTAAATAGATTCTGGCAAGGCCCTAGCATGGCTGAGTAAGGGCCAAAACTAGGGCCTTGTCGATTATGAACCCTTTTGCCTCGTCAGAAAAACCACTCTAGGCCCCGGACCAACAAAAACTAGATCTTTTCATATTTTTCATAGAAACATTAAAAAGGGTATTTAGTATCGGTTGTGATCCGATAGTGAAATAACTCAGATCAAAAATAAAAACCTGAATAATAAAAATAATAGGGCATATTTTTATGAATTTAATACGATATTAAAGCAAATTTGGTATGATACTGGGCATTTTTGTAAAATACTCTTATCATCATAAAATTTCATTTAGTACAAATGTGTACAAAAATGCGCTTAATCTAAACTACATCCCACCACAAAAACAACCGGATATGAACCACTTGAGATGAACCATCTGGTATAAAGTAAATATAGTTTAAGACAGTAAATTATAATTTTTGATTAATTTTAATGAAAAGTTCAAAAAGCGAGGGTGGGTGATTGAAAATAGAGATTTTCCAAAATAAATACCTATATGATTTTTAACTTTTTTTTTTTTAAACCAAAACTGATTAATTATAATAAAAGTTAAAATTTGTATTTTTCGATTCATCGATTGAATTTGTTAAGTTAAAATTTTGCATATGTATCAATAACGATAGTGCTTAGTTATTTATTTATTTAATGCGTTAAAGACTAACGTTAAAGTTTACAATATTTTCTTAGATATATATGAGTGATTCTCTGTTAAAAGCTCCTTTTAAGCACCCATTATGTCCCCTACCTAAATTTAAGAAAAAATGATGTACATTCAAGTGTTTTTATAAATTATGGAATAATTAATAATTTAAAGCGTGCACTTGATTCTTAGCGTTTTTAAGAATTTGGGCTTGACACGGAAATGACGCCTTCGATACGGAAATGATAATGTACCAGTAAAAAAATTTTCCTTTTAAAATGTTCCTTGTAACAAGGGCCGTGTAGTTCAGGATCCATTTAAAAGATTTACGGTATTTCAGGAATTTATTTAAAATTATAAAAATGTAAACTAAATCGATTTACGGAAATGATTGTGTGGTACGGAAATGACATTTAACTAGTAAAGATAAATAATTTGTTACGTTTTCGCTTCCCCACCTATCTCAGATTTACGGTCTGGAATTGCATTTTAGTGCTTTTGAAAGCATGCACAAAAATTTTAATGATTTGCAATAAATTCATGATTTTTTTAAATAAAAACACATCTAAAGGCGACGGAAATGACGAAAATCGATGTTTTTTAGCTTTTTAGACAAGGAAAATAGAAAGTAAATTTTATTTTTAATTTTATATAACTAACTGCAACATAACCTCACAAGACTGTTACAAAATATTTTTTTTTTACTATCACTTACTAAAATTATATGCACCTACGGAAATGACAAAATTGATGAAATGCGTGACGAATACAACCACTTACTTTCAAATAACACACGCCACTGATGTCCCACCCATTTAATAGAATATATTTCAAAGAAAGCATGAATGAGTTTCTTTATTTAGTCTAAATCCTATAACCTGACGGCCGTTAATTAGAATTTATAAGCATTTAACATTATTTTACGGAAATGATGCAAATACATGGAGACACATGTTTGAAAGTTTGTAAGTTAATTGTTTCAAATAAATAAATTTAATTTTTAGGGAAGTTGTATTTAACTACATATTCTTAATCCTGGAACTCAGTCAAATTAAAATTAATGCATTTAAAAACAAACAAAAAATCCATTTTCCGCGCTGAAACAAGGAGGAGACACGTGACGGAAATGACATTTGGACCATAAAAACAATTATTTTTTGATTACATATCTGCAAATATTTAAAATTTAGAAGTGGCCCAGTTAGAAATGTTGTTTGCGCTGTTATTGACTTCAAATTAAATAAGGTTTTTTAATTTGTTGAACCATTTTTGGTCGAGGCAACGAAAAGGAGCTTTTAGTGGAGAATCACCCATATGTACATTTATATTATGTTATACTACTATTGAAAAAGTTAATTTTAAATTTCATACTTTTAAAATTGTCGTTTACTGAAAAAATCATGAATTAATATTTATTAAACTCTGAAATCAGTTGATTTAACGGACTATTCAGACCATAGTTCGTTCTACTCAATATTGGTATATTTGTCTTCTTATGCTATTCTTGCTGAAATTAAAATTTAAGCGACCCAAAGCTGATGGTGATACAATCGAACCATTAATTAATTTAATAATAAAACACAGCTGTAAGTATTTTCTATGCTTCGAGAGGAGTGGAAGATTCAATAGCCTAAGTCTTTGAACACAGGGGGGTAGTGACACTCTGGGGGACCAAGGGAGAAAGCGAAGACAAAAACGCATAAATCTTCTCTGAATACCTTCCATTCTATCAATGTGAATTGAATAGTATGGTGACCATACAACACATCTGTAGTCTGATAGGATGCCGAAAACGTCCAACAAGTTCTTATTAGCGAGAACCTCACGAGAATATGAAACATTTTCCTCGTCTAAATTTTACTTACTGAAAACTTGCAAGGGCTTGACGTATATTTAACAAATTTTCCTCGTCTAGATTTTCCCTGAAGAAAACTGACAAGTGCCATGTCAAAACTAGACAGAAACTGGGCATTTTTCCTGCCAGGCACCGACGCGTTGCGACTCGCCATATTAATCCCGACTAAAGTTTCATTATATCGCAAATTGTTTGCGTTTGCATAGGAGAGCCTTTAACCTTTTTTTAATTTTGCATGTTTTATTCAAGAAAGATAGATAAGACTTCTTCACAAAAGATGCCTTCTGTCAAAAGAAGATTTGATCTACTTTTACACATTCATGTAAACATGTTAGGTTCGGTTAGTTTAGAATGGGTGATGATGTGGCAAGCCGAATTGGCACACTCGGATCGCAATGGACCCATTCTCACCAGGATGTGTATAAGGAAGGACATTAGCAACATTTTATTATTCCCCAGATCTGGTCTGGATTCAATTATGATAATTAAACAAACAGAATCACAATGACAACAACAAATGAAATTCTTGATCATTTGTTGACTTTGAAAAAAACGTGTTTTTTACACAAAAGAACGGCCCGGGGTCTGAAAGTACCATTTAAAAAAAATTCCGGGACGTAGAAATACCGGTGTGGGTATCCTCTACAAGATCCACGTTACCCATTTTGAATATCTGACAAAAAAAAAATTAATAGACAACTCTAACCTACCAATTCTGTTTAAACAATACATGATCGATTGTTATATTTGAATAAATTGGGTCATACGAGAATTTGACGCACCCTTTGTGTATGGTAATATGCATTTCCTCAAGGTTGTGAGTAGGCGCTTCCGTAACGTATTCGTAGAAGGAAATCAAGCTAAGGCCAAGAACCCAACTAAAACTTTTTTGTTTCCTGAAATCTAACGTAATGAATACCTCTACATTAAATTTCCAGCAAATATTTGATGAAGGTTTTTAAAGTTAATATTATTAACTCTCATTTAAATTAAATTTTAAATAACAATACTTGTGAATTGATTCAGTTCGAGATATAAGTACGTAACCTCTAATTTAGAATATATAAAAAAACTCATACTTCTGGCTCAAATGAAAAGGGCCTGTTTACAACGAAATTGGGACTTCGCCTACCTTCTTAGAACGAGGACCACCCAAGGCATGTGTGTTGACAGATGGCAGGTGGATTACATTTTGAAAATTTGTAAGCATAATAAGTTTAAACAAATCGTTTGTAAACCATTAAAATCATTCCATCTGATATTATCTTAAATATGAGAACATTAGCGTTCCTAAGATTTAATTTTTATCAAGAAACGAAAACACTCAATAAAATTGTATTATATCCAAAAGGATAAGTTTATATTAATTTGAAACGCGAGCATCGTTCGATCGACTTTAAATTTGTTTGCATAAATGATGCATTCAATATTAAATAAACAACATTTTTTCCAGTAAATTAATTCGAGAAAGAGTATAATTCATATCTTACTGTATCCAATATGTCTTGCTTGAATTTTATGTGTGGGATTTTGAATAAATTTGGTTAAAATAAGCAAATTTATATTCCCTCGCTAACCTAGTCAATTATTTTGAATTTTGAAGGTATTTTAAATTCTTCTGGTGGTGTTTACCTGGTCTCTGAGTTGTCATAATATAAACGGTTGAGTTTTTGGTTAAAATGACTCAAATATCCGTGAAATAATTTGCGAGTTAGCTACCTCTGAGACGATAAAACATTAAATGGAAACCCCTACAAATTTGCTGATGCACCTTTTTGAAAAGAGTCACTTGTTATTAATAAAATCAATACATTTCAGACAAGGATATTTTAATAGTGCATATAAACTGATATAACCACTTACAAATTATGTAATTGATTTATTATGAATTTTTGCTTTTAGTTTCTTAAACATTTAACATATTTATTTTCGATACCTTACTCAGCGAGAAAAAAGATCGAATTTAATCAGTTCCATACACATCTTCTTAACTGCGATTGGTAAGGAAAAGGCGATAAAAATAAAATTAGAAATAAGTTTTTTGTCGTCCATTAACGGCAACAAATGTGTGAGGCCACTTTTTTAATATCATCCCTTTAAGTGTCTACGAGAGATCTTGTATTTACTTCGATTTTCAAATGATCTACTCAACAAGGGGTAAATTTGGAATTTCCGGGAAAAACCAATTAAGAAATAAACCCAACAAAAATTAGACCTGTGTCATTAATTTTTGTGATAAGGAAAGGTAACAAACTAACGGATAAGTACGTTTTCTTATATGAAAAGGTATATGTAGATGTTTATTTACTAAAGGATGGAACCGGCTTCAAAATTGTAAAGACATAACTTGATTGTTTCACTTTGTATATACATAGCTACACGCTCAATAAGGTCATATAATGCAATTTTTCAACTTCTTGACCCGCCAAGACTAGTGGTATAAGGTTCCATTTCATTGTACATACTCCAGAAAATCTAAGCAATCCTTTGAAATGCAGCCTTAATTTTGTAACATTAGCGAAATACTACACAATGAAATCTCACTGTCGAAATGCTTAGCAAACAATGTTTTGGATTCGTTTGCCCATTCCATTTTGACACTGAGACTTCTGAGATCTCATTTTCCTGAACAAGCCAATTTGAATCGTTGCCTTTTTTCTTTTCGTATTTCTTTTTTCGTTTTATAACAGAACTAGGTTTATATCTGGAAATGCCTCTAAAACCGTGGTGTGCTATGTGTTTATTACTTAATCAAGTTTCCATGCAACTTTGAATGCGGGTTTGCCTTTCAAAAGTCTTTCTTTAAGATGTTTTTTTAATCCTAATATTTTTGATGAGATATGTAAGTACGTCCAAGAATAACATCTTGGTAAATTGTTTTTGAAAATAACGGTACCTTGTTCTTCTTCATTTAACCGGCGATTGTCATGATCTCGAGGGGGGCCACAGCTCTCCCACTCAACTGCTTCACCTAAGGTTCCACTTGTGGGGTTCGCCGCGTTGTCCTCAGAAAACGTCGACAGACCTCCCGGATTTGGATTGTTCCCTGTCTGAGGCCAACTGAATGCAGTTGTCGTTGCATTTGTTTCATCCAGGAGCTATTGCTTTTTGAACTGGGTCCTCATGGCATCTTCTTTGTACATGACAGTACCAGCTAAGTTGGTCATGCTGTATTTTGTCCAAGATGGTATTTTTGACGTGTAGGCTTCCCTTGATTCTTCTTGCTTCTTATTCGATCGCGCTTTGTGACTCCTGCTGTCATGCGAAACATCTTCATTTCAGCTGCCGTCAATTTACTCTCATACTTCTTGTACATTGTCCAATACTGGGAACCGTATGTAAGCGCTGGACGAACAACTGCCGTGTAGAGCTTTCCTTTTAGCTTAGGGAGCATTTTTCTATCACAGAAGATGGCAGAGTTTTCCCGCCACTTCATCCACCCTACGCTTACGCGATGTTTGATGTCGTCATCACAAGAACCTTTGCTATTGATCATTGATCCAATATATTTAAACTTTTCACACTTGGGAAACACTGTTTCATTCAAATAGATGTCCGAAATAGGCCTGAGTGGATCCGAAAATGGACAGCATAGGTATTCGGTTTTTTTTTTTTTGGCGCTAATGCGGTATCCATTTCCCTCCAGAACATCCACCCATACATTAAGTGCTCGTTGCAAGGACACACGATCTTCACTTATGATGACTCCATCGTCAGCAAAGAATAACTGATTCACTTTGTAGTCCGTCACCTTATTCTCAAGCAGAAAGTCAAGGACAGTAATGAGGAGCAAACGACTCAAGACGCTTCCCTGGTGCACACCTACTCTAATTGGGAACTCGTCGGTGATTCCTGCGGCGCATCTTACCTTTGTTTAAACTTGCTCGTACATATCCATGACCATCCGCACGTAGACTTCCGGAACTCCTCGTTGCCTAATTGCAACCCATATCAGATCTCGTGGTTGTCTGTCGAATGCTTTTTCAAAATCAACCAATACAATATGCAAATCTCTCGAGGAATCCCGATATTTTTCCATTCTGATTCTTATACTCTGAATAGCATCTGTGGTTGATTTACCCTAAACAAACCCGCACTGGTCGTCAGATAGCCTTATTTTTTTTCGTGGTCGGCCATCCAATATCCGCTCAACGATCTTCATGGTATGTGACATCAGCTTGATCGAACGGTAGCTGTCGCAATTTCGTGTATCACCCTTCCCCTTGTAGATAAGAAGAAGGTAACTTTCCCTCCACTGATTAGGCATTCGGTCGCCGCAGATTAGTTTGGAGATATGAATCATGAGCCATCTAGACCCGATGTCTCCCATCTTTTTCCAGAACTCAGAGGGTATCTCGTCTGACCCAATCGCTTTTCTCGGAAACTGTTCATTTAAAACTGTTCATTTGAAACTGTTCATTGTTAGGTGCAGCTATTGGATAGTATAATCTCGAAAACTGTTCATTTAAAAGTCCTTCACAATACTCGTGCCATCTGTGAAGAATTTTGTCGTCATCCACAAGGAGTTGGCCTTGAGCGTTGTTAATGAATTTCGGTGAACGAATCTCCTGATCATTTTTCCTTCTCTCTGCGAATAGCTTGATTTGCATCAGCAGCCGGTGCAGTAATTTCCTCCAGCTCCCGATACATGCTCTTCGTACTCTCTGCTTGAAGTTGGGTACACTTTTTTCTTGCAAAGTCTGTAAACCACTCCAAGGCGTGCTTTTTCATCTATGTTATGATAGGGTCAAGTTGACCAAGCTTTGAAAGCCGTTTTTTCCTATTCATCACGGCTTTGGCTTGATCATTCTACCACCATGTTTCTTTGTCGTGTTGGTAGTGTCCTCTGACAATTCCTAGCAGTGATTTCGCTTCCCGCAGGCAGGTTTCTTGCAGAGAGTCCCCCATTTTTTGTACTCCACATCCTCCATTTGCATGCCTGTCGATGTTTTTATATAGATAATCTTTCATATATACAAACGCTTTGCACATTGAAAATCAGTTTAGTGGTAAGAGATAGTTAACCAAACTTTTAAACAACTATTTCTTATTTGCAGCTCAAAAGAGACAACCCTGTGTGATTGATAAGGTAGGAAGGATTTTGCCTACGAATGTTTCAAAAACGATTGTAAAACCAAAAACAGGAAAACAGTTAAATTTATAAGATCACCAATATACCCAACAAAACGTGACATTGACTTCAAAAATAAATTCTCAAATACATAGGTATCTACCTACTATTCTTCTTTCTATCCACACGTAAGGTATATTCGTCCTGCAGTGCGATTTGCGATTAAATTGAATGTAATGCAATTTCGCACCACTACCGCACGTGGGCAATTTGTCATGCCACACAATATGTCTCTATTGAGTGTGTAGAATTACCATTGTAATGTCACGTATTCATTTCTAAACAAAAGACCGCCACGGGTGATACGTAAAGGGTTCAAAATCCATATAATTTGACATTACTTTAAATATACCTAATGTATATACCAACCTACATTTCTACATACAACATAGTAGGTAAGAGGGAAAGAGAGAATTCCCGCACAGTTATAGAATTTTTGTTTTTCTTAGAGAATTGAGTTTTCCAAAAAAACATTTATCATCATTCATTGAAATAAAATTTCATCAAAATAAATGAAAGTGGAAAGAAAAAATAAGAAAATACTTGTTTGTACACTGTGGGAAAGTTTTTAACAAACCAAGACAACACTGCACTGGTCAAAGGTGTGGGAACTGTTGAGTACATGAATCGAAACGAGGAAAGAACAAAAGATAAAATAATGAGGATCAACTTTGCTAGATCTTTGATTCGTCTCGTGCACAAATCAACAACCTAAACAGAAACAAAAGAAAAGAGAGAGTCCTGTATGATGGTAAGAATTTCTGATTGATTTTATTGGTGAGAGAAAAACAGGGGCCTTGAGAATATGTGGGCATAATAATATGTATTTTGTGTTAATTGTGGTCCGTTGATAGTAAAAGATACGACTACCTAAGAAAACATAAACTTATCTGTTATTTTGATCTTTGCACATGAGGGTGTTTATTAGCTAACAAGTTTGGGTTTAAAAATATTTCAATTTTAAAACTTATCGATTGAGTTTAATATTTTAAACCTAGCTCTATAAAATAAAAATGGTCAAATGTATGGTTTATAAGGCGCTAATTATTTGAACCCTTTGAAAACTATCATTCGTATAACATTAATTTTCTTTTTTTTGCATTTTTGTTAGCGATTTTGATAATTTGAAAAGTGATCAACCATTACACAAAATTATTTATAAAGTGAACATTTTTCGAGCACTACCCAAGGTAAAATAAAAAAATTAGTTTTATAAAGCTATAAGATGATAGTTAATGGTTTCAAGTTAGCTTACAAAAATTAGCGTTAGCTAAAATGTCTTACATTGACCCCATAATTGATGCAAATATTTGGCTTTTCATTTAGTTATAATATTAACTCTCTCATGTCAAAACTATCAAACCGTTATGAATCGGATTTTGATATTTCCTAATGGAATCAGTGTTGAAATCAATGATGCCGCCTTATTATTTTAGGCACAGGTTTTGCTATGAATATAAACAAGTTGCCAAAAAGGAATGGTGGTTAGACTGTTTGCAATTCCGTCCACACAGTTTTAACGATTTTTTTTTTTTACAAACTCTGTGAAACCATTTCAGAGAAAAATAAGATTGATTTTAAGGCTAATGTAATATGATCCAGAAGATATCGAAGTCATCATTGTTTATTTTGATGGATTGGACATCTCTGGATACAAATACATTATGTTATTCCTTAATATAAATTCTGTACTTCTCATAAAGTTATCTATTTGCACCTGAGGACTACAAAGACGGGACAGAATGAGTACGTAAGATGAACAGAAGTTTATACGGTTTAAAACAAGCGCCACGATGTTAAAACAATCCTTTTGGGGCATTTTTATCTAAATTAGGACTTAATGTGATCGAAGCATATCCAATCCATGTCTTTATACATAAGAAAAGAAAGGAAACACACTTCATCTTTTTCTCTACGTAGATGATGCATTGCATGATTCATTTATTGGAAATTTAAGACAATTTTTTCCAAAAAGGTCGAAAACCTTACTAAAATGCTCTATACCATCTCCTGCGGCTATGGGGTAATTAAGCATTAAGCCTTTGCTTTTCAAACTTTCCTACAAAAATTGTCCCACCTAGTACAAATTTTCTATCTCTATATTTCAATTATTAACAAAGTTACAGAAGGCACTTTTGCTCTATAAACTACAAATTTTTGGGTTCTTTTGATGCGTATTTGCCCATAACCACAGGAGATGGGATATAGAGCATTTAAGTACTCACAAAAATAAACAAAAAGTGAGATTTTTGATGCTTATGTGCTCTATATCCATGGAGAAAAGTGCAGTCAGCTGGAGAAGTATAAATAAAAGTAACATTTTCGCTCAGAAAATAAAAAATATAAAATCTTTAATTAAAAACCCAAAAATGATGTCTTTGATATTCAATTTTTATTGATATTTTGCCGACGTTTTCTGGTTTTGATCTTTTTCAGGACTGAATAAGTAATATCGATTTTTATTAAATATTGCAAAAAGAAAAATAAAAACGAGGTAGAAATGAGAAAACAAAATTATTTTTAATAAGACTATTTAAATATACCAATAAAGAAGATGAAGAAATTTAAATATTAAAATTACTTCGGTTTTAAGTGGAGTGAATGAATATAATTCAATCAAAAAGTACAAGTGACCTCAACTCCAGATTTTAATGTGTTTCGCCCAGGTATAACAGTATGAGCTCTTCAGTCAGCCTGTTAACTGCCTGTTGCCTGTTACTAAGACACACATTTTGGTCGATGTTTACTGACCACGGATAATTATATTCTGAGTGCACGAATTTAAACAAATTCCCCTAGAATAATAAAATTCACAGTATCTTCTTGCTGTGATTTTTATAAGAGTCGGTAAACAACGACCAAAATTTGTATCTTAGTAGTGTTTAAGAGACTAAATGAAGAACCCACTGTTATAACTGGTCGAAACACATTAATTTCTGGAGTTGAGGTCACTTGTACTTTTTAATTGAACTATATTTATATATCTACAGGTTGAAAAACTAAATAACTGCGTTTAATGTATTCCAATTAAAGTTTTTAGCGATGATAGTTTAGCATTTTTTTTTTACTAAAATTGATAAAAACAAAAAAGGTAAAAGAGAAATTTAATTAAAAAAAAAGTGTGGAAAAAAAATACAAAAACTTTCTCCTACGAATGTTGAAGTATTTTTAAAACCAATTCCGAATAAAATTGAATGTATTTTTCTAGGAAATGTTATGGACCAAAGTTCATGTTCAGTATTTTTCATAATTAAGTGTTAAAATGCTTTATCATTTTCATACGTTTCTTATTGACTTAAAAATAATCCAATCTGGTACCTATAAAGGAAGGCATAGCCCTTAAATTAATATTACTTTTTGTTTTATGTTTTTATCATTTAAGTTTAGTACTCAGTTCAAGTGAGTACTGAAATTTCTATAAAAGTGACACTTATTTCACAACGATGAAATTCATAACGAGAGCTGAGTACCCAAAATGTGAGAGTGAAATATGAACCGGTTCAAAATTAATTTCATTTCATAAGCGTATTACTCACCTCTGTGTGAAATGAAAAATAAAAACCGTTTAAAATTCACGTGAATAATCATTATGAAACCATAATTAATTCTCCACGTGAATTTTTAGTCCTCAGTTTGCCAAATTTCAATACTCACTTTGGATGAAAAAAATAATTTGACTTATCTGAGAGCTTGATAGAATCTTGAAATGCTTGAGAAGACTATTTTAATTCCATAGATTGGTTTTTGTGGCTTGTCAGTAACACTTTATATTTGAAAATAAAAGATCGTAAGATCCAAAACAATTCTTTAGGTTTTTTATTCATTTACAAGAACTTTTATTTTAATTTATTGACAAATGTCACACTTTTCCACACTTCTGTTATTTTTTCCTAGGGTCGTACATTAGGAAATGGAAATTATGAAATGAAATTAATTTTGAACCGGTTCATATTTCGCTCTCACATTTGGGTACTCAGATCTCGTTATGAATTTCATCGCTGTGAAATAAGTGTCACTTTATATAGAAATTTCATTCAACTGAGTACTAGGCTATAATTTTAATTTTCTAACGTACGACCACTAGGAAAAAATAATAGAGTTGTGAAAAAGTGTGACATTTGTCAATAAATTAAAATAAAAGTTTTTATAATTGAATAAAAAAGCCTAAAGAATTATTTTGGACCTTATGATCGTTTATTTATAAATATTAAGTGCTACCGACAAGCCAAAAACCAGGCAATGGGAATTAAAATAGTCTTCTCAAGCATTTCAAGATTCTGTTAAACTGTCATACAAATCAAATTATTTTTTCGTTCAAAGTGAGTACTAAAAAGTTTCAAACTGAAGCCTAGTACTCACCTCTTTGTGAAATGAAAAATAAATGCGGCTCAAATTCACGTGAACATTCATTATGAAACCATAATTTATTCTCCACGTGAATTGTTAGTCCTCAGTTTTCTAATATTTCATACTCACTTTGAATGAAAAAAATATTTATTTTTATGACTGTCAAATTGAAAGAATTTTTAATTAAAAAAATAACGAAAACTGTATTAATTCAAAAGTTTTTTTAATTGGTCTTTCGGTATAGCACTAGCGATTCAAAAATAAATTGTTGTCAGATCCAAAATAATTCCTTCGGATTTTTATTCATTTTTTTATCACCAAAATAAATTAATAGACAAATGTCACACATTTTCACACTTTAATTTGTTTTTCCTAGTGGTCGTACGTTGGGAAATGAAAATTACGAAATGAAATTGATTTTGAACCGGTTCACATTTCATTTTCAAATTTGGGTACTCACCTCTCGTTTCGAATTCCATAGTAGTGAAATTAGAAATACCATTTACACTCGAGCTGAGTACTAGGCTTGAGGACTGAAAATTCACGTGGATAATTAAATATGGTTTCACAAAGCTCATTCACGTGAATTTCCAACCGCTTTTTTTTTCATTTCACTAGACTTTAAAGTAAAATTATAAAAATTAATAATGCTAGACATTTTAATTTTGTTTTATTACTTTTACTTTCCGAATATCCAGTGTATAAAAGTCCTATATCCCTAGGAAAATTTGAAGTTTGGTTTTCATTGATTTCGAATTCGTATGGAAGAGGGTTCTATGTATATAAACATTTCAGATTTTTTTCAAATCTAATTTTTTTTTAATTAACCGTAACGTTTTTTGATATCAGGACTTCAAAATACAAAACAGCCATTTTCAATTAAAAAAATTCAAAAGTCATAATTTTCAAGTAAAAAATAACGGAATGATGAACCTTAAAATTCGTTTTCCGAGGAATAATTTTTTTGTATATGGGGCACTTAAGTATTCAGCCAGCGATATGTCCGAAATTATTATTATCACTCCCAAGAGATCACAAGTAACAGACAACATCACATCATCTTATATTATGTATATATCATGTTATGATACTTTACAATAAATCATATGTGATTCATTGGACGTAATGATATGAAATTAACTAGCATACGTCCATGTATCATATATGAACATGAAACTTAATCCTTTTTTTCAGCAGTGATCAATTATTTACGCAACTAACTCTTACTAAATAGTAATGGTTTTTTTTTTTTCTGAAAAAAAAGTATTGGACGTGGAGATGTTTTCAATCAGTTTCTATGGGGACAGGGAAGCCGAATTATGTTCATGTATCATATTTATAACACATGTAGGTACGTAGGGGACTTAAACCGGAACCACACCTGTATCGTGTGTTGTGTTGTGGAGTCGTGTGTCGCTATCGGTACAATGTATTTCATAACTGTAGAACCATATTTGTCTCGTGTGTTGTGCTGCAGTGTGGCGCATAAAATACATGGAATGACAGCGACACACGACTCCACAACACAACACACGAGACAGGTGTGGATCCGACATTAGGCCGATTTGCTGATACGAAACTTAAGCATTTAAGTTCAACATAAAACCTTGTGTGACAGTTTATGCTTAAGAAAAAGTGGAACATAAGCGCTTATGTTCAACTTAAATAATTATCATTCGTATCAGCAAACAGTGTAAATTAATAGAAAATATTCGCGCTGTGTTAACTTAAAACATACGCAATGTAAACCAATCAGTTAATTGTGAATGTAACATGATAAAGTCAGTTTAGTTTTCCGAACACCAAACTTTGCCAATGTTGGGACTGACGTCATATACATATATATATTTTTTCCCTTAAAGTCGCAATACTTATTTCTTTTCATTTGTATACCAAGTTTCAAAATGCACCCAAAATAAAGAAGTTTCAAAAAAATGAAATTGACACAACTTCGGACTAAAATGCACAGAAACTCACGGTAAGGGAACATACATTTTAATTCGTTTTATGTCGTATACGAAACGATAAGCTTTATAATTTTATTCCAATTGGGAAGGAAGGTATAGCTACTCATAAGTAGACGTAAGCAGACATGATCTGTGCAAATTATTGAGTTTATTTAAATTGTAGGAAGTATGTAAAAACCTAATGTAGAACCAACCAAAAACCCTTTAAACCATAACATCAACTTACCTACATACCTATATTTGACTTGTTTAATAAAAACCGATAATGTCGTTACCCCCAATAACTGCAGTCAACCTTCTATACAAACTACTTTTCAGGTAACTTCCCTTTGTATAAAATGTGGGTATACCTACATATATACTTATATAAATTAGAACATACATATATACATGATTCAAATATATCATATCAAAAAGTATTAAAGTATTGCCCACGAGTTGCCCTTGAAGGAACAAATAAACTTGAGAAACCACACCACGCATTCATATGACGGCTGCTGTTTAACAACAAAAATATACAAGGAAGTCTACTCCAACTTCGAATGAAGATGACGACAAAAAAAAATGACGAAAGAAGACTACGACGACGATGAACGAAACGATTAAGAGGCAGATGGTGGTTGGTAGGCGTAGGTCAAAACAAAAAGAAACAGATGTTCTTTTCCTTCCTTACCTTTCTTAGTCAATTCTATCGTCTTAAGATGAAAAAAGGTGATCTAAAGGGCACATCATCATTCAGCCAAACATACAGACAGATTTAAGTTAAATTTTTAGGTATTTCATTAGTTCCAAGACATATAATGGCACTAACAAGAGCCAAGACTCACCTGAAAACCTCGCAATGAAATTAAAAAACTCATTAGATGCAGCATTACTATCCCGTGGCCGCTTTGTATTCCCTAGTTTACTCCAAATCCGCTCAACTGTAGCATCGTGTGCCGCAGCTGCTTCTACTCCTGCTACTACTTCATTATCGATCATCATCATCGGTGGTGTCTCCATCTCTATTGCAGCAGTATCCATTCAATTCGTATCGAATTTTCGTTATATATTTTTTTTCCTTTATTCGTTCTGCTGGTTTCCTTCCTTCCTCTCTTTTCTATGTGAGCTCCTATTGGGTTTCTTGGTGAATTGGTGGTTTTTTGTTCGATCTTCTCCAGCGTCGTCAGTGAACACCAAGTCGATATCGGTCTGGGTTATGCCTTCCTTGCGTTTGAAGGAAGTCGTCTATATTGCGCTGTGGCTTACTTGTTTCTAGCTCCTTTTCATTATTAACGACAGGGAAGAGTAGATTTATTAACTGACGCAAACTGCTTCCGAGCAAGGTCTAAACATTTGTAAACTTTTTGGTTTCTCCTTTCTTGGTGAATGGCCCTTGTCGAACTTTTATGAGCTTATTATGCAGGTATTTTTTTTTTGCAAAATCTAAGTCATTAGAAAAAATGACGCGAAGATGGTGGATTATTACTCATTCCAATATCGCGGGAGAAGCCCAAAGACCCAACGACCAGAATGCTAGACGCATATACGGAAAAGAAAACCAAAAGCAGAAAGCACAAGAGTAGCAGGTTTGATTGCGATAACCGAAACCGTGATTCGGCCTCTGGTCTGGGAATAGTATTCGAATTCGACCCGACCAAGTAACAGAATCACCAATCCGTAATATATGAATGAATGAATGAACAGGAATACACGGCCCTGCAGTATATAAGAATGAAAAAAAAAACTCTGCTTAGCGTATTTTCTTATATAAAGAGCTTGTGTATGCACTACGTCTACGAGTTATATATGTGCGTATGTACACACAGCGCAAAGCAGCAATACAACAAAAAAAAACTTGCAATTGAATTTTTTTTACAATTCCACTTTTTCTCTATGAATAGCAAGAGCTAAGGTATTCGTATTAATTTCGTTGGGTTCTGTATAATGAATATTACATTTGTTTTAACAATTGGAACACTTTTCACACAATTTCAAACATCGATTAGAGTTTAATTTTGCAGAAAAACACGAACAATTTTAACGCAATCGTTCAGACTCCTGCGAAACAGACGGAAAATAAATACATACTGAAAGTCTGAAAGGTAAATGGGCTTAGTGGAGAGACCGTGACAATTCTACAAAAAAGTGATGCCAGTAAATTTTTCTTTTGATATAAGACTGCTTTCACACAAGGAAACTGAGTTGCTGGAAACTGCGAGTTTGTATAGCGAGAGGGGCAAGAAGCAAGGAGAATGAAAAAAATCTCCCCGGTCAACGTTATCGATCACTGAACTGCCCTGACCCGGCACGAAAGTAAGTTCCCCTCTTTTGTCTGCTTTATGGTGGATTTACATGTATCTTCATCTGCAAAATGCAGAAAAGTAGAACAGGACAGATGTATACAAAAAATCCGAGCGAGTGAAAGAGAACCATCAAGAATATGAACATGTTCGACTTCATTTCAGCATTATGGCACTTTCCTATAATGCAGAAACGAAGTTCTTCTGCATTTTGATCTTTTCTCTCTATCTAACAAATATACATTTTGTATTTGGCATCCCTTTTTTTGTGCAGAATCCAAATGCAGATACATGTAAATCCACCATTAGTTATTCCATTTAATACCGTAAAACCAAAATCGTCAATAAATTCTAGAAGTTGCCTTCCGCATCTATTAATAGTTTCATCCATAGAGTTCCTTACACCTTCAAACACATGTGAAACATTTTGTACCAGTGAGGCTGGGTTCTGAAGATGTCCGATTCTTCCGTTGAGATCGCCTAGTTTCATAATGTATCTTAAAAAAAATCTATTGAAAGCGATTTTGCCTGCCGCACGTGAATTAATATAAGAGCCTAATTTTTTCATTGCACATAATTATTTATGCAAATAATAAATATGACCACATTTTCCCAAAACTAAAAAAGCGTGCGCTCATTCGCATTATTACAAATGAATTATTACAATCACATAACACGTTTTACTTGAAAAAATGGAGTCATGGCGTTTGCAATATAAGACTTTCCATATTTGCTTATATAAACATTATAGCAACCCGAGCAAGATACTAACTTTAAGGATTACATTAATATTTCTTTGGATCACTATTGGATATGATTAAAGAAACATCAGTTCATCGCATTGTGATGCTGATGTTATTGCTAATTGGAAGTTTAATGGATCAGTTATATCACCTTTGACTCCTATACCGATTTGGCTTCTCGTCAGAAGGTTTTTTGGGTCACTAAAGAAACGAATGACACTTTAATGTCTGGAATCGGAAGCAATTTTGTTAGTTGGGGAGTCTACTCCTTTATTAATTAGTTGGCGTTTTTCTTTTTTGGCTCTAAATAAACCTATGAGCAGAGGCTGAGCGATCAGAGCAGAGCTCTGAGCAGATTATGATCAGAGCCCTCAGACTTATTTATGAAACACATTTGAGCACTGAACTGTCATTTCATAGGTGTGTTACTAAAATACATTTTTGTTTACCTGATTTAGACGAGCGACTGTCCTGGGAATCCATTTTCAATTTTTTGTATTTCTTTCGTCTGTCAAATCACTGAAAAAAAGTGAAGTTTGCTTCGCTCAGCGTTTCGCTCGATTTGCTCGGTCATTTTATTCTGAGCTAATCGATCAAGCTCTGAGCTAGCTCAGATGGAAAAAAGAACTTTTTGAGCTCTGATATGTCTGAGCTAAAAAAAAAACATAGAATTTTTGTTTGACAGTTTCGTCATCTGCTCAGAGTTAAAAAAGAAAAACGCCAAGTGTTTTATACTTTATTGTTATTACTGCATTTCAGATTCATCAGGGTCAAGGAAACCATTTTCAACGATTGTCGTGTATTTTGAGATTGTTATACCTACCGCAAATTGTTCAATTTTTGGAGCGGCTCTAAATTCTGAACAATTTTTGTATTTATTTTGATAAAACTCGCAAAAAACTGGTGAATTTGTCCTTAAATTGAATAATATGATACTGATTTATATGAACAATTGAATTTAACAAATAGATTTCATTAAAACTATTTAATGAAAACTATTAGTAAAATTCAATTTTTTCATATAAATTAGTATCATATATAATTTCAAAAGGCTCAGTTTCAGAAGAAACAAACTACTTCTTTTATGTACAAGTTTCACCAGTATATCCGTACTTCTAGATTCGAGAACTCAATAATTGTAGTAGTACGTATATAACCGGTGAAATGTAAACGCATAAGAAGTACTTCTAAAGGACAAGTTTCAGTTCTTTCGTTATGGTTTAAGAAACTACTGGCGAATAAACATTAGAAGTACTTTCAGTAGTGCTTTGCTGATATACATTTGAAGTACCTTTTGTCAGTACTTAAATTGAGGGGAAATTCACTACATTTCGCATGCTAGAAAGAGATAGCTGCTTCATGTATTCTCATATATAGGAGGTATATAAATGAGTTTTTTCCCGAGCCCCTATCTTTTTTCAGTGGAAAAGAAGTACTTCTATTACGTACATATTTCACCGGTTATTTATGCAGTTCTACGTTTGCTGGGTGGGCAGTGGCCCACCAGGTTGAATTTTAATTCCGTGTATCAAATTAGTAGATTTCTATTTTTTCTGGGTGTTTTAAAATCGGAACAAAACCGAGATGCTAAAAAAAAGTTTTTGTTATTTAGTACTAATAGGCGTGTTTTTTCTGTCCCTGTGGAATTCCTTTCAACCGTTTCAAATCAAATTTTTTTGGTTGAAATGAATTTTGATAAAAAAGTCGATTCGTTCATGTGATTGTGTGGGTACCATTTGACAGTAATTTTTACACACAAATTATTGCGTCCAAAAATGAATAACAAATATTCCAAAGTGCATTCTTTGTCCACAAGATTTTGATAGAAATAATTGCCTAAGAATATTTGCAAAAAAAGAAAACAGAAAAAAATTTTGTGAACTTGAAATTTTAATTAAAAAAAAAAAATTTCAAATTTAGAAAATTAAACAAGTTTATTTCTTATAATTCAAGAGGCGTCTTTTGACAGCGGCGGTTGGATTAAAGATACGTCTTATTTCGTTTTTCTCTCTATTTCAAAATCCCTTCGCTTGAAGTTAGTGCTGGTTCATTTCTTCAGTAGATATTGTGATGACCGCGAGGTGGCATAATAAGAGTATAAAAGTTTAGAAGTAGCTTAAGACTCAATTTACATTTAACAATTCTTAGTGCAACAAATAAATAACAAATTACATAATAGTACAATTTAATACATTACAACTCGGCCAACCAGACTATGATTGACCCCAATCATTATTTGATCTTAAACTGATAAAGTGTGCCCTTGGTTCAGTTGCTGTTCTTGAAACCCCGAATCACCAATTGGTGTTTCCCATTTTCGCAGTCGTACTGCTTCAACAATTCCATCGTAGGGTAATTGAGTCAGCTGACAGTTGTCGATGTCTCTGATGACGTATCTGTCATTTGGCAAAACTTTGTGTATGACATAAGGTCCTCGGCACTTAGGTATACATTTTTTATGTGTCCCTACAGTGGTGTCAATGTGCCTCATCACTATAAAATCACCAATCGAATACACCTTCGCCGGTACACTGTGCTTTAAGAAATATTTTTCGTTATGCTCCTGCGATTTTTAAATAGCGTCCGATGCTTTTTCCCGAATTTCGGTGAGATCAGATCTCCCTTGGCTATTTAATTTATCGTCTAAATATTCTGTGAGCTCATATCAACTACTTTGCCGCGTTGGTCGACTCCAAAGAGTAGCTTCCTAGGTGATTCCTTTGTTGAGCTATGCGTTGTATTGTTAATAGCGTATTCGACCTCAAATAATTTATTGGCCCAGTCTGAATGGTCGATAGGCTCGCTTAGTTTGCTTAACATTGCCTTGATTACTCGGTTCACCCGCTCCACTTGGCCATAAGCTTGTGGCGAGGCCGCTACTGCTACCTTAACATGATCGATATTGTGTTTCAGGAGATAGCTTGAAAACTCTAAAGATATGAAGCAAGTGCCGCGTTATAATACGACTAGGTCGACTGTATTAGCTAAAATACTTGGCCATTAAGGCGAAAACCTCCTTGGTGCTAGTCGAATTGACCGGGTACAAACGTACAAATTTTGTGAACGCGCCAATGATGACCAGAATATGCTTTCGTTTTGACTTTAAGGCCGGTAAGGGCCCGAAATGATCCATATGTATCGTATCAAATGGAATAGGGTTCTTGGGGATACTATACATGTTATGGTCATTAATTCTGGCTGGAGCTGAAAACATAAAACACTTTACGCAATTCTTTATGAATGTCTCGATCTTATTTCTCATACTCGGGAACCAATAGTTTTTTCTTACTTGATTATAGCATTTATCTATTCCCAAGTGACCAACCTTTTCATGGATCATTCTAATTACGTTATTCATTGGCCACGTAAATTAATAAACTATCTGCATCCAGTTTACAAAAAACAAGACCGTCCTGCAATTCGTAATATAGAAGCATCTCAGTCTCAAGTTTTCTTCTAAGCTTTCTAATTTTGACATCCCTATTTTGAGCTAGCTGTATATGAAAATCTACCTCGTCTCCATTAATGTTAGCAACTAATGGATTTCGAATTAGGGCGTCCACCTTGTGCGTTGATGAAATCTCTTCCGTCTCCTTCATCAGCCGGTGCACACCCAAGCACATGTCGTCTGGCGTGAACGAACGTGTCGCGGTGTACTGCTCGTACTCCCTGAACCACTTTCTGATGTCGTAGTGGTTCTTGTCAATAAATGTGTTGAGGGAGTTCTCCAGATGTTCAAAACTGACCGCTTGATGGCGACTGCTTTCGGTTGTGCCCTGGCTGCATTGTCTGATCTGTTGCTGCAGATTTACCACTTCATTATTGCAGCTTCAGTACCTTGAGCTGAGCCTCTAGCTGGTCTGTTTGGGGCAAAATTGTGTCGTCGTCTTTATCGACAGGCTCCTCGGTGTTTTCATCAGCTGGGCCAGCTGCTAGGTCGGTGGACTAACCATCAATCAGCTTCTGGTACATGGCTCTTAATTGTTGTATGGTTGCGGCTGCCGGAATCTCTATGTCGGCGGCAATGAGGGCGCCGACCATCATCTGCTTCGTTGTTTTCGTCGAAATTGACATATTCGCGTGACTTTCTTTACTTTTTATTGTTTAGGTTGAACCCCACACCTGAAGTTGAAACAGAAGAATTTTAATTTAAAAAAAAAGACTTTCAAATTTAGAAAATTAAACAATTTTATTTCTTATAATTCACGAGGCATCTTTTCACATCGGCGGTTGGATTAGAGATAGCTCTTATTTCGTTTTTCTCTCTATTTCAAAATCCCTTCGCTTGAAGTTAGTGCTGGTTCATTTCTTCAGTAGATATTGTGATGACCGCTAGGTGGCATAACAAGAGTATAACCCCCATATTAATAAACGAAGCTATCTTTAACTCGTGGATTAGGAGTAAGATTTCTGCCACTTACGAGCTAGTTAAACCACCAAGGGAGGTTTATTTATTTGTCATAGTTAATCCTTCGCTAAACTACCTTCCTTTGTGGTGTAGCTAGCTCGTAAGTGGCAGAAATCTTACTCCTAATCCGTGAGTTAAAGATAACTCGCCGCTGGCTTCGTTTATAAATATGGGGGTAAAAGTTAATAGACCAGACATGACAAAAAAAAATACGCAATAACGAGTGTTCGTGAACCCAAGCGGCAACAAGCGGCCTGCAACAAATTGCAACGACGCGCTGTGGTCCAAAATGACTTTTCATTGCAAAAATCATAACTTTTGAACGCATAAAGATATCGCCACAATTTTTTTCCCCCTTAAAGGTAATTTCCAAGGCTATAAAAAATGTGAATTTTAAGAAAATTACTGTACAGGTTGTTTCAGAATAATTGGTTGAAGTAAGATTTTCTTAGAAAAAGTAATAAACAGAATAAAGCCTTAAAGTAAACCTTTGAAAACAGTCCTTAAATTTCAAAACTTTGTACAAAAAAAGTTTTTGACTTCAAGTGAATTGAAAACATCAGTGGATGCGTAAAGTTAACGCACCAATTTCTGAAATATTTTTCAACAAGTATTATAATTTTTTTATGTTTTTTCGGAACTTGCCGTGTATTTATAAGTATTATAAAATAGTATTTTTTTCATTTTGTGGGGCATCAGTATATCCTATAAACTGTTTGAGTGATATATTTTATATGACACAGGGTAGAAAAAGTAAACGGACGAAAAAAATAATAAAACAAAATTAAATCAAATCGAATACAAAATTTATATTTATAAAATAAAATAGAATACATAATTCATCTTTTTTTTAAATTATCTGCTATAGATCTAATTTTTCAGAAACAAAAAATCATCGGCATCGTAATCATTTTCAACACTTAATAGACATTAGTTCTGGGCAGTTTTTTCAGCTCTTTTTGGGATCTAACGTGTCTTAAAGATGAAACAAGTGGATCTGATGATATAGCTAGCATATTAAATTAATCTTCATTTTGTGGTTTCCGTGAAACCTTGCATGTATTGAGTATCGATATCGCTTGTAGTCTTTATTCCTTGATTCCTGTGCTTGTTCTGAAAGCTCATTTGTGTCTCTTTTTTCTACTGTCTCTCATTTCTTTGTGTTGTTTACTAGCTTGCATTAGAACCCCTGCATACTCCTGCATAGCCACTTGTAAATTGAACAAAGGCGCATAGAAAACAGCCATGTTTGCCTCTGATTTCCTGCAAGTCCACTTCCTCTTGTTATTTCTCCTCTGCTTTTCAGAGAACGCATAAACATAGTCTGTCACTTCCTCTTATAACAAATTTACCTTCCACAAACATATTATACACCCTGTAATTTTTAGATGGTAGTAGTTCAAACATTTTCTCAAGTATAAGTAGAGTGACTTGAGATAACTAACATGTCCGACAGCTGCTATAACGGGGAGAATCTCAAGCATAGAATATAAGTGTAGTTCCCAAGAGCCTATCCTGTCAGCTATTATCAAGTTTCGTACAACACTGTTGCGAAGCCAGAGGAGGGGAAGGAAATGGAATTAGTGTGGAGGTAGGTTAAGAAAAAGGAATAGGTAGGAAACCAGAAAAAAGGAAGTGTTCGGAAAAGGAAACGAATGCTAAGTTCGGGGGACGCGGCCTGCTTGCGATGCATGGCAGTTAGCTCGCCGGAATGGGGGGATCTTGCCCCGAAACTTAACCTCACCAGCAACAAAAACACATATCAGGCCTGAACTCACAAAAGGTGAAAAAGCGGACGGACACTTACCACACACAAGGGCACTGCGGGTGTTTTTGCAGTGTGGCTATTACCCACCCAACCATGGAAATCTGCGGCCAGGTTTAGATTTCCCCAAATATGGTGGATGATCAGCTTCAGATCATACCATCTTCACCGAAAGAACGTGGCTACCTTAGACACCCCTGAAATTTACTCTTCAATTATTCATGTTTCGTTTTTCGAAACAAAGAAACTAAAATTTTTCAACCATAAAAGGCGTTTAGTGAAGTTTTGTTTTAGACTAACTTTAACGTTTACTTTTAAGTTTAATTGAAAAGAAAAAAAAATAACTTAACCAAGAGAAAACGAATCATAAGCTCAAAAAAAATAAATTATATAAAAAAAAAGTTTATATTTATATTCCGCAGTAAAATAACCACTGGAATAAACAAATGCAACAACAAACAACAACAAACAAACAGTTTGAATTTCTATATGACTTGTGCCTTATTAAAATAACACCAGGAAAAAGCGTTGATGAAATCATTAAAATAAAACACTTAAGCCTGATCTACATCTGTGTCGTGTGTTGTGGAGTCGTGTGTCGCTGTCATTCCATATATTTTATGCGCCACACTGCAACACAACACACGAGACAAATTTGGTTCTACGCATATGAAATACATTGTAGCGATAGCGACACACGACTCCACAACACAACACACGAAACAGATGTGGATCAGGCTTTATTTTATACAAGGGTACAATGGGAAAAGCCTAAAAAAATGGCAGAGAGAATTTGGCATAAAATGCTGCCAATAATATGGCTATGTGTAAACACTTTACTGACGCCATTTTCCCAAATTATTTCTGTAATTTTACCATTTTTTTGGCAGATTTTTGCCATTCGTGTGAATCCGGCTTAACACAGAGGACACACAAAAAACACGCCTAATTTAAAAAAAAAATTGGCGAACATTTGTGAAATTTTTTCAAGAAATTTCAGGTTGCCAAACAGACCTTTCAAAATTTGTGAAATTTTTTCAAGAAATTTCAGGTTACCAAACAGACCTTTCAAACCGAATTATTTAAACAAACGTAACTAGCCAATGTAACAACCACTGTCAAAATGTCATCTGCACCAGGTCACCTGAACGTTGAAAGAGACCATTCAAAAAAAAAAATCATTGCCTTCGTGTCAGTTGTTGGCAGCGAAATTGTTAAAAAATTACCTTCTAAATATTTATAATTAAAATAAATTGTTTTATTTTTTTTTGTGTATAATATTGTTAATGTTTTTTGTTATATACTTTTAAACCAGTGCACATTTTCAAAATGTTAGATCTATTTACGATATTCACAAAAGGAGGAATTGTCTTGTGGTGCTTCCGAGCCACTGATCAAATATTTTCGTCTCCAATTAACAGTTTAATACGTGGAATTATTCTTCAAGTACGTGTGTTGTATTTGACTCATTTGCATAATTGATGGATGTATAATATCAAATCTTTTCATGTAATTTTTTTCCCAGGAAAGGACAATTGGAGCAAAAGACTTTGAACACAACAATCTAGCTTTGCGCTACAAGTTGGACAATGAACTAGACATTGTTTTGGTTGTTGCATTCCAAAAAATCATTAAAATGTCTTATTTGGATAAGTTTCTAAATGATGCACATCTCGAATTTAGAGACAAGTACAAAAATGAACTTTCAACTGGGGACAAGGTCAACTTTGAGTATAATTTCACGAGTGAATTTCAAAGGATTTTGGCGGCATCCGAGTCTTGGGGCAAGGAGGAAGTTAAAATTCCAAAACCTATGCGTAGTTATGTCGAATCAGAAAAGTCCAGAAAAACGGTTGCTTCGATGATTGAATCGGGACCGAATGCTAAGTCAACCGGCGGCAAGAAGGTACAAATTGTTGAGAATCAGCAACATCAGCAGCAGTTATCTCAGAAATCAAGAGAACAACTTATCCAAGATAATCGAAAGAAACTTATGGAGAAATTGGCTGGAAAGAAAAGCCCACAGGAGGAGAAGAAGAAGACTCCCAAGGAGAGTGAAAGAGTTGGCAAGAAGCCTAGAGTTTGGGAACTAGGTGGTGATGTAAAGGATATGACTAACTTGGATAGATCAAAGGATCGTCCCGACGACAGGCAAATAGAACCAAGTCAGGAATCTAAGCAGGTAAAGATTTTGTTGTACCTTGTGTTAATTGTTTTATTTAAATCTTTCAGTATATAATAAAACCGGATTTTGTGACGTTATCCAAAAGTTATATTTTAGCACTCTTCATTTTATGTAGAAAACAAATTCTCAGTATGTAGGTAGATGAATTTGTTTTGCGCTTAAAATAAGCTAACAATGATTTGAAGAAAAACGAGGTTATACAAATATATATGCATAAATATGGTGAAACCTATGGCGTGTAAATACTTATGCTAGGTTTCCATTTGTCATTGAAAAGACGCAAATTGACAAACTTTCCAAGACAGGGTGAGTTATAGTGGCTCGATACTACTACTTTCTTTGCTTTTTGTGTTGGTAAAAGCCACGCTGTCCTGGAAAGTTTGTCAATTTGCGTCTTTTCAATGACAAGTGGAAACCTAGCATTACGTTCGATGCTTAAAAATTATTTACTTTATATTTTTATTTATTAGTCACATTATGCTAAATAAATACAACTCCATTTGTGATTTGCATTTCTGATTTTAAAAAAGAACTTCGTAATCTTATCTCATTTGTTATTATCTTAATAACATAAATATTATAAATATGAATGTATTTTTGTTTGTCCTTGAATCATGTTAGCTGGGCGGTTTCTAATGAAACTTAATAATAGACCGGGTGAAATTATAAAGCTCGGTTTCAAAAACACCAAACAAATCGAACATAAGAGGGTGCAACAAGCAATTTTCCAATATTTTTGGTTAAAACTCGGACTTTTTCTTAAAAAAAAAAAATTATTTTCTCATTCTTTAGCGGATGTGGGGGTTGAAAAAAAAAATATTTTTCGAAATTTCTTCTCAGGAATAGATATTCTCAATTCATTTTTGTTTTAAAAAACACAACATGAGGCTCTGCTTTCTAAGTCTAAACAACTTAATCTTGGTGATCCGACTAATAGAACTCGAGATATAAACTTTTTAAGCGAACCTTAATCGACTTTTTTCGAAGACTTGGTTTTGTTGTCGATTAAAAAGCTTGAGTTCTGTTCGTCTGATCACCAAGATTTAAATGTTTGGACTAAAGAAAAATAACCTAACCTAATGTATGTATAACAAAAATGAAAAAAATTGGCACATTTCGATTTCGATATCACCTTTAAACACTCAAACTCAATTTTTGGTAATACATCCACTCGCAAAAATTTGCTGTCGGCTCTTGTACTCATACAGACATCTTTCTAAAAACGAGGGATTCTGATTTTAGAGACCTCAAAACGTGAAAATATGTCAAAATAATTCGACAAATCGCACCAATTACAATAACTTCCAATGTGAAGTTAAGAAATTTGATGGCGCAACAGTTCGTGAAAAACCAGGGCAACTCTCGCACCATTACTGTGTGCGCGTGTTGGTAAAATGGGGTCATGACGTTATCTAGAATGACAAACATTTCGAATGGACAAAATCTAGAAAAACAAATAAAAATCTCGAATGCAAAAATCTAGAATGACAAAAATCTCGAATGTACAAAAATCTCGAAACACAAAATCTCGAAAAGTCAAAATAAAATCTAAAAAAAATCTAGAACTTTGTTTCATATATGTAGGTATGCTCTCTTAACTGTTGGGAATTTTTTTAAATGTTGTTGATTATACAGAAAGGTAAGACAAACGACTTTTTTCCATTTTGAATGTTCATACATATGTACGAGTTTTTTTTATAATTATTCAAAAAAATGATATTTAAATCAATTAAAAAAATAAGTAAACAACACTGCGGACGAAAAAAAACAAACGTAGACATAAATAACAGCGTACTTACATGGACTGTGCCAAAAGTTATAGTAATAATAAAAGTATAATAGGAAGTAACTGTACAAAATCATAGAAATAAAAATGCAAAATGTTGTTGCTAACTGACTTTAACATTCTAGGTAAAGCGTTCACTACGTTTACACAAATTTCACTGGCGATGCATACTTGATAATGTTTATTTACTGTATGTTTCAAGTTTAAATTATATTACCTAGGCGTGATGAAAATGCTTCCACATACATATGTATGTATGTGAAGATTTGAGAAAGAATAGTTGAAAGTAGGTAATATTTAAATTTATCTAGACTGTCTTCTGTGAAACTAATTTAATAAAATACCGTTTTTATATTTTAAAAATTACCTAATCGTTAAAGACCTCGAAAAACCATTCACTTTTGAGACAATGCTTGCGCAAATCTTAAGCATTGTCTCAAAAGTGAATGGTTTTTCGAGATTTTTGTCGTTCTAGATTTTGTCTTTCTAGATTTTTGTTATTCTAGATTATATGCATTCTATATTTTGGTTTTCTAGATTTTTGCAATTCGAGACTTTGACATTCTAGATTATGACTTTCGAGATTTTGTCTTTCGAGATTTTGGTTTTCTAGATTTCGGGGTAGACCCATAAAAAATCTATTCCCTCTAGTTACACCAAAAACACATTCCAATAATTCAATGCCTGATTTTTACATTGGATTCGAAAAAAAAGCAGCCGAGATTTTCCCTAGCATTACGAATAGAAAATGCGAAAAAAAAACTGTGGTCTCGCAATTCTGTCTATCTGTCAGTCTGTCTCTCCCTCGACGGGCAGCTAAACTACTGAAACCATTTTAAGATTTTTAAGATTTTTATCTTATCCACTCTTTAAGGAAACCATTTTTTTCAAACTTTTACTTTAAAGGTAATTTAGGAGAGGGGAAATTGAATTTTGTTGTTTACCTCCAAAAATAACGGTACCTGCCATAACACAATAGGTTTGTTCCCAAGATTTTTGTGCAGAAATTGTTGGTCTGTCAAATTTTGAAGAGTGGGATGAAATTCTGCCCAAAAAGTTTGGAACGGTTTCTTGGCAAAAATTCTGCCACACAATTTCACACAATTATTCTTTTAATTTTTTGTATTTTTTTTTATTCCAACGCGAAAGCAAACTGAACCGATGACTCTACAACAGTACATTTTGTATTCAACGTACCTCAACCTGGAATTTGACAGACCAACAATTTCTGCCCAAAGAAATTTCTTGGGAACGGTTTCTGGGTTAAAATTTTGCCACACAATTTCACACAAATATTCTTCTAATTTTTTGTATCCATTTTTATTTTAACGCGAAGCAAACTAGGCCGATGACTCGACAACAGTAAATTTTGTATACAACGTCCCTCAACCTGACATTTGAAAGACCAACAATTTTTGCCCAAAGAAATTTCTTGAGCAGAATTTGTCAGGAGGAGAAATTGTTTTACTCTCTCGTGAGCGCTCTCATCTGACCAAAACTACCAAATTTGTGAGGTGTGGAATAGGATTTGGGCAACAATTGTTGACAATTGGCAGTTTTGGTCAAGGTTGGGAACAGACCTAATATAAGAAAAGATTATTTATCTGAAAAACGGCCTTAACGATTCTTATAGCAAAATAAATCATTACTATAGGTATCGTTAGTATTTTGGTAAACAAAAAATTCCCAATAACGGTTATTAATGGTACCTGTCATAGAACCGGTTATTTTTTTTTAATCGTTAACGATTTTGGAAAAAAAAATTTATACAAAAGGACCAATAAAATTTGAACAATTTTGCATAATTAAATATTAGCAAACAAAATTTTTGGATTTAAAAAAATATTAAATTATATTCTTTCAAATGAAACTTTTTTAAAACGGTTAAATGGATTTTTTTTTTGTATTTTGTATTAAAATTATAAGTAATTAATTACGAAAAATTGGCATACCAAATTTTATTTTTAAAATTGTTCAAGAAATGTTCTATATAAAAAGTTAGTTTTTAAGAAAACCGCTCTAACGGATTCGGATTTTTGTTCGTGTATTAGTATTTATCAAACAAATCAGATGGCGTACTTTTTGTTGAGATTCGGAAACGTGATTCACCTATCTATGGTGTCGATAAAATAAAAACAAGTATTGGAGGGGCGCTATTCCCTCGTTTAGGTATTAAGGTTCATTTTCTTAAACATTTATTTAAAGAAAAAAATATTTAAAAACACGGTAATACTTTTTTTTAAATTCAATGCTCTAATCAACAAATGGTGAAAGGACTTTAATTTTTCATGTCGCAACCATATTTGTAATCAGGGAGTTGAGGGCGTCAAGTTGTGATCCATTTGAAATACATACATAGTTTCTCTACCTATTCCTATTTTCAGAAAAGTTGTATTTTTGTTGCACTTTTTCTCGGTAACGCAACGGGGCTACCACGTGCTGGCAGATGAACGTATTCGTTATCAGGAATAAGCTTGTATCATTAATATCTTTTGATTTCCTGTCAAAATCTGCTGCGAGCTCTCGGTCTTATAAGTCGGATTTTAAATAAACTTTTAACAGAAATTCAATATTAGTTTATTTATAAACATAAATATAGTTTTTATTTGCACTTTAACCTATGAACAAATATTTATATGTATTTCTAGATGGTTGGTACAATGGGAGGTGGTATTAAAGATCTGGAAGTTGATAGCGATGAAGACGAAGAAGAGGAATACACTCAAACTGACCCAACGTCTGGCAAACAAAATAAAACTGCCAAATCCGGAGTGTTTTCTCTGTTCCGTGGAATAGTGGGTTCAAAGAATCTAACTAGAGCAGATGTTGAGCCTGCATTGGATAAACTAAAAGATCATCTCATTTCAAAGAATGTCGCCTCAGATATTGCACAAAAACTATGTGAATCAGTTGCATCGAAACTAGAAGGAAAGGTTTTGGGAACTTTTGAATCTGTGGCAACATCCGTCAAGACTGCACTTACTCAATCTCTAGTTCAGATTCTGTCACCAAAGCGAAGAGTTGATATTATTAGAGACGCTCTCGAGGCAAAGCGCGCCAATAGACCTTTTGTTATGGCTTTTTGTGGGGTTAACGGTGTTGGAAAATCAACAAATTTGGCAAAGATTTGCTTCTGGCTGATTGAAAATGATTTCAATGTATTAATTGCAGCTTGTGATACTTTTAGAGCAGGAGCTGTTGAACAGCTCCGAACGCACACTCGTCACTTGAATGCTCTGCATCCACCACAGAAACACAAAAATCGCACAATGGTGCAGTTATATGAGAAGGGCTATGGAAAAGATGCCGCTGGAATTGCCATGGAGGCCATCAAATATGCCAACGATACTGGGATCGATGTGGTTTTGATCGATACGGCCGGAAGGATGCAAGACAATGAGCCCCTGATGAGGGCACTAGCAAAACTTATCAAGGTAAATGATCCTGATTTGGTACTTTTTGTGGGCGAGGCATTGGTTGGAAATGAGGCCGTTGATCAGCTAGTCAAATTCAATCAGGCCTTGGCGGATTATTCGTCCAATGAAAATCCACATATTATTGATGGGATCGTACTTACGAAATTTGACACTATTGATGATAAAGTGGGCGCTGCCATATCAATGACTTACATTACAGGACAGCCGATTGTTTTTGTGGGTACTGGACAAACATACACTGATTTGAAGGCTATCAATGCGAAGGCTGTTGTACACGCTTTGATGAAATAAAAAATGCTTGATTTCTTTTTTTTTTCATTTAAGTTAAAATTTATTATGTTTTTATTTTTTTAAGAAAATTTGTGTAACATGAAGATGTCAAGCAAATATATTAAACATTTGAGTAATTTGTGTGTGTATTTTACAAAATATCGAAGCTTTCAAAGCAATTCGTGTAGCTTGAAAACAACCTTAGTTTATAACCCGAGAACGGGTGAACATTTACTCAAAGTGTTTTATACAGCTTCAAATTTTTTGGCCATGTCGTTTGTATCAGTGCAAGCTACATGTAATCGGTCTGGCAGTGATATCGCGGCCCCAACACCACTAAAATTCACTTTCAAAGTGCAACAACAAAAATAATCCCTCTAAAAGAGCTTTATCCGACTCCATCATCATCACTAAAGCCTTGTGCCTACACTAACCAGAATCCATCGGTCTGGCAGCAATACCACAGACCAATGACCACAAAAATGCATTTTGAAACGATATTTTACTGGTGTTAGGTCCACGGTATCGCTGCCAGTCTGATGGATTCTAGTTAGTATAGGCATAAAGCTTAAAAAAAATTTGGAGCCGTATAAAGCTCTTTTAGAGGGATTATTTTTGTTGTTGCACTTTGAAAGTGCGTTTTAGTGGTGTTGGGGCCGGCATATTGCTGCCAGACCGATGACATGTATCTTGCACTGATACAAACGACATTTGAAGTGGTATAAATAGGGTGACCACCTTTCCCAAAGCCGATTTTGGTACACAAGAATATATATTTTTTTTTTAATTTTAGGGGCTTATTGTGCGAGTCTATTTAAAAGTCGAATAAACTAAAGTCTACTATCGATATTTCAAAAATTTATTCGTTAATATTTTTTTGTCAGATTACTATGGAATTATATGGATTTTTTCTATTTGATAGAAAATTAAATTAGATCACGAATTTCTGTTCAACTTCAGTCGACTAGATTTTTTCGGAGTAGACTCTTCCAAAATCATATATCTTTGTAATAGGAACATTCCTTAAAGATTATATGAATATTTAATAAATACAATTAAATATTAATTATGAATGTTTGAACCCCTTGAGTTGGCTACCACCATTTTATCTCAATTTACTTTTATAATTTCGGTACACGAATTGGATTTCGGTATATTTGTGTGTACCGAGACTTGTCTCTGGTACACGGTATACAGTCTTAAATTTCGGTACTGTACCGGTCGTTTCGGTACAGGTGGTAACCTTAGGTATAAAACACTTTGAGTAAATGTTCACTAGTGTTACGAGTTTGTTCTTCTTAGAGGATTAGCTGGCACCAAAAGTAGGACTCCCAAGCTAGCTCATACCATGGGTCCTTTATCCTCCTCGTTAACAAAATTATTTAAATGCCAGTCTTTATCATCCCGATGTTATTGATGCGCGAGATACTTCTTCTATTCCCACCCTACCTGGTTGTTCTCTCGTTGAACAACCCCTTTTTGGTAACGTTCCTTTTTCTCGGCCCTTTACCCCGGTTTCCTTATCTCCTCATCTCCCCTTTTTTTCTTTTAAAAATCTAGAGATTCATGATTATAAATCTTATTGGAACAATTTATTAAAAATATTATTGATTACCGTTAAAATATACATCGTTACATTTTAAATTCAATTAAAATTTTAAACTATCTTTTAAGAGTTTAATTTTAAAATTTATATGTTTATTTAAAATTAAAAGAATTTAATGTTTAAAAAAAATTTTATGAAAATCGTGGTTTAATTCAGCCTAGCAGCGATTATCCCGTTTGGTCGGATATTGGGCAATACTTATATCAAATTTTATGTCAATAGGACATGTACGACAAGAAATAACTCACCCCTAAATTGATCGATGCAGTGGCCACTCCCTCGATGAATCTTGGTTCGATGTGGCGATCTTTATTACGCTTCTTTTCTTTTTGCGATTGAAAACACTTATAAATATTACCACCTTTTCAACACACCAAAGTAACAATCTTTTGCTTTTATATATGTGATATATGTAAGCATATATATATCTGTATATATTTATACATTTATATATATACCCACATACATATATATATGTATACCACTTTAGATTTTAGATTTAAAATTTACTTTTTTTTTATGAAATAAAAACAATTTTTAGTACTTTAGCACTTTAGAATTAGGAAATGGTTGAACGATAAAAATTAAATGAATGATTAAAATCAAAATTTGAATTTCAAAAAAAAACTTATATATGAAAATTTGATTTAGATTTTTCGTTTTCTTTTTACGAGTTTAGATGATATGTTGTCTTTGGTTATGTATTCTTCTTTCTATTTTACTTAATTCCAACGAGGACTTGTATAAGAATTTCAGGAATTTAAGATTTTTTTTTGTTCCGTTACTATCCGTTGGATTGCTCTTTTTCCCTTTAAAATTGAGACCGTCAAAAAGAACTTTTAACGGCCTAACTACACACAAAAAAAAATCATCTTTAATACATTTTTTCTATCAACTCCCGCTTAATTAAAAATTACCTTATTTTATGGATTGAACTTTGCCTAAGCACGTATATATATATATATTGACCTTGAATGATCTTGATGATTCGTATATAGGTACTTGATGGAGTGAAACCCAATCATGCGTTGATGGAATATTTCCCGAGATCTTGCGGACTATCCTTTTTTTTATGATTTTCTAAGAAAATGTATCGAAAAGAAACACTAAAATGCTTATTTCCGCTTAGTTTTACACTACTCACATTTAAAATTTTTAAAGTTGGTTTCCAATGGAGTTCGTCCGGTGGTACTTTCTTTTACTTCTTCACTAATTTCAACTTCTTGGTATTCTGGCTTCTAATGTCTCGGATGGATTTTTTTGAAAAGAAAGTAGGTACCTACCGACGGCTTTTACCAAAGAACCCTAGCTCTACCCATCAGTACTCAGACATATAAATTAGGACTTTCCAACCTTTGTCTTTTACACATCTATTCACGCAAACATAATTTCGCCTTATAAACGTTAATTGTATTATTGTGCGTTAATCATTATATGTGGATGTGAACATTGGTGGGCGTAATTAACGCACTTGTTGCAAACATCTTTGGGTGCGAATCGGATTCATAAATTTCATGATACACGATCACATCCAAATTGTCTCATGCGAGCGAGGTGCCTTTCCCCACCCATCGCAACATTCCGCAACATGACTATTTAAACATTTTGGCAAACCGCTGACAATCACTCAATTTATGATTAAGTGTCAGCCATTATTTCACTCTTCTCCTCCTGACAAAAAGGAAAACCCTACAATCCTGTGCTTAACCCCTACAGGTGGGTGCGAAATAGCATTACTTTTAAATAAATTGTTACAATTGTCAACAAAACAAACAAACATAATGCAGTTGAGTCGTCGTCGTCGTTGTCGTTGTCGTTGTCGTTGTCGTTGTCGTTGTCGTTGTCGTTGTCGTTGTCGTTGTCGTTGTCGTTGTCGTTGTCGTTGTCGTTGTCGTTGTCGTTGTCGTTGTCGTTGTCGTTGTCGTTGTCGTTGTCGTTGTCGTTGTCGTTGTCGTTGTCGTTGTCGTTGTCGTCGTCGCTGTTGGTAGTGGGTTTTTGGAAATTTCTTTTAAATAATTTTCTTTTTAATTATTTAATTTCCATACCACCCATTCGGTTACAGGGCTTCGCGTTTTTTAGATAAAGCGTATCTGAAATATGCGAACGAACCCACATTTCCTTTCCGCGCGGCCGGGTAGTGCATTGTGATCAGAGATCAGAGAAGTAAACAATTAGTGAAATTGAGAATTGCCGGAAAAGATTTCGACTCATATATGATTGTTTACTTTAAGTGTTTGTGATAAAAAAAATCATTGTTGTGAGAAAAATTAAATATTATTTAAATAGTCAGTGCAAAAGTGAAGTTAACGACAGATATTCTAAACGTGAATGGCCGTTTTGAATATTGTGCGACGAGGACAACCATAGTAACGCGAGTGAGATAGGCGACAAAAATCCGCTACAGAAACCAAAACAATTTGCCTTCAACTAAAAGTTATGGCAAAAAAACGGAGGTCATTCACCTCGATTTCCTATGATCGTTTCGTGGCAAAAAAAAATGTATTTTGTTAATCGCGGTACGATGAGTTTTGCCGACGGTGTTTTCAATTGTCGATTTTTTTTTTTGGTGGAGATTTCTGGTTTAAGGAAATCGTGTGCGAGTTTCCGTACTTTTAAATTAAACTTTTAAGTCGGTTCGGGTTAGTTTTAAAATGTTCGCTCTTTTTATTGTGTGCCAGCTGTTATGTCAGACGTGGGGCGCGAACCCACTTACCAGAACGAAAGGATAACATCAGATAAGTTAAAAATTTTATTTATTATTTTTTTGAAAACGATACTTTGTGTTTTTTTTTTTGTTTCAGTCGTCTGGTTATTGACGAATGTCTTTGGCATGGAAAATGCCAAGAGGTTTACCAGCCCTGGATTCCAGCTCGTACATGCAGTTGCCAACTACTTTTCTTACGCGGGATTTTAGGAATTTTGGAAGCAACTTGGCGTTAATTCCTTGGGCAAAATTGCTCTGGGCGAAGTTCCTATGGAATACCTCCTGACCTTCACGGTAAGTGACATTCTTCGATCTTTTATTATAATTGTTTCTCGACTTAACGTATGCCCTGTCCAAATTCTCCGACAACTTCTGCCTGACCAAGGTCAATTTGAGTGCGCGGGGTGTGACCAACATCTCGGGGTCGTGTAGCGCGTTTATTTTACGTAATATCGTGTAAGTTGAACCGTGATTTATCATGTTTTGTCCGAACAAAGCATAATAGGGTTGACAATTTAGGGAATCGTGTGTATCGGAACGCAACGCACATGCTATACTAGATAGATGTAGATCCCAGTCGTTTTGTTGTTTAGAAATAAGGATTCTCAACTTACTTAGTAGACTACGATTCACCCGCTCCGAAATGTTGGCCTGAGGCGAATACACTGCCGTTCGCACATGTTTAACACCGTAATTGTCCAGGAAGGTTTTGAATTCTTTGGACACAAACTGACGTCCATTGTCGGAGTGAATTTGTTCAGGGGTCCCGAAAGTATGGAATATTTCTGATTCGAGATATTGAATCATACGATTTGAAGTAGCTTTAGGTAAGGCTTTGAAAAACGTGAACTTCGAGAAATGGTCAACCACGATAAAAACGTATATGTTTCCTCGCTTGGTGCGCGGATACGGACCTAAAAAATCAATGTAGAGTCGTTGCATGGGCCTTTCAGTTTTTATCTGGTTGACTATCGGTGGACGAAGAATTTCATTCGGAGCTTTGACCATCTTACAGGCGTTGCAGTTTTTCACAACAATCTTTATATCCTTTATCATTTTTGGCCAATAATATTTTGATCGCACGCGAGCATAGGTTTTATCAAAACCACTATGGCAACTTAGTTTTGTGTTGTGGCACATTTCAATGCACTTTTGAGTAAGATTATCGGGAAGCCATAAGCGCCAAAGAGAATCTTCTTCGTCTACACTTCCGGTTCTGAATCTCACTCTTCGGTAAACGTATTTCTCGGAAACGACAAGGTCTGGAAGAGTGGCCTGGTTTTGGGCAATGTTCTCTCTCAAGCGGGTATATTGTTCCGAATCAAACTCAGCCGAATCTAAATCGATATCATCGCATATCAATATCGAAGAATCTCCACAAATCCCATTATCCACAGCAATTACGCCTGCCGCGATTTCCTCCATGTTCATCCTAGATAGACAATCCGGCACTACGTTTAAGGACCCTTTTCGATGTTCAATCGAGAAGTCATACCCTTGGAGTTCCAGGCTCCATCTAGCTAGCCTACCTGATAATTCCTTCATTGACATAAGCCACTTAAGGCTGGAATGGTCGGTAATGATTTTAAAAGGTAATCCATCAACGTAAGGCCGAAATTTTCGCACGCTTAGTACTGCTGCGAGACATTCTTGCTCCGTGACCGTATAATTCTTCTGGGATTTGTTGAGCTTCTTCGACATGAAAGCAATGGGCTTCTCATTACTGTTCTCATCCACTTGAAAGAGAACACCGCCTACTCCTTCAGACGAAGCATCGCATTGAATAACAAAAGGTTTCGCAAAGTTAGGTTCAGCTAAAACTGGAGCCGACGAGAGAGCTGATTTAAGTCTCTCGAAAGCTTCGAGTGCTTCGGGAGTAAATTCAAATTTAGCCTTCTTTTGAAGGCAGTTGGTTAAAGGAGCAGATACATCGGCATAATTTCGGATAAATCTCCTATACCAACCTGTCATGCCCAGAAACCTTCTAACTTGCCTAACGTTAGTTGGAACTGGAAAATTAACCATAGCATCTATCTTGTCCGGGTTGGTTTTCAGGTTTCCCTGACCTACGATAAAACCAAGAAATTTTATTTCTTTCATGCAAAATTTGCTTTTTTCGAGGTTGATTGTTAAATTTGCTCGACGAAGACAGGCTGCCACTTCTTTAAGGATGCGTAAATGCGATTCAAAATCCGAAGTGCAAATCAGTAAGTCATCTAAATAGACAAACACATTATCTCGGAGATGACTAGGAATTACCTGATCCATTACTCTACACAGTGTCTGTCCAGCATTACTCAAACCGAATGGCATTACCTTAAACTGGTAGAGCGGCCTACCAGGTACGGTGAAAGCTGTTTTCTCTCGGGATTTTTCGTGTAAGGGAATTTGCCAATAGGCGTCCTTTAGGTCTATCCCCGAAATAAAGTGAGTATCCTTTATCCGACTTAACAAACCTTCCACATGAGGTAAGGGATACGCATCCTTAATCGTGACAGCGTTGACTTTTCGGAAATCTAAACAAAGACGGACTTTACCAGGTTTCCTCACCAGCACTACTGGACAACTCCAGGGTGAGTTACTGACTTCTATGACTCCTAGTTCCAACATACGATCTAACTCCTTATAAACCTCCCCTTGACGAACCTGCGATAACGGGTAATGCCTAGACTTTATAGGGGCAGCGTTGCCTGTGTCGACGATATGACAACCGAGGTCAGTTTTTCCTAAACCTAGAACAACAAAGTTCGGAAATTGTCTTTTAATGTTTTCTAGTTGGAAAGACTCTTCCGCTGAAAGTTTCATTAGCTCCGTGTCTTCTTTAAAATCTTCTTCTTTATCGAAGTCTACTTTTAGCTCACTTATCTGAGGTAACAACTGGAAGCTACGCCAAAAATTCATACCAAGATACAATTTTTGTGTCAAATTTGGTATAATGTAAAATGTTAATTTTTTTGAAATGCCGTTGTATTTAGTCTCTATCTGGCAATGTCCAACTATATCATGTGATTTGCCATCAGCCGTACGTACTAAATTATTGTAGGGTAGTATTTCAACCCCCAGTTTTTGGACTAACTCAAAACACCCATCACCTAACACCGAGATAGATGCTCCGCTGTCAAGAAGTCCAAACACTGACTCATTGTTTAAAAAGACATTAGCATACATACGACCATCCGTATCCGATGATATTATGGTTTCGATTATCTGTTTTCTAAACTTTTTCCGATTTCGAAAACGACAACGAGCCTTTTGAATTTTTACACTAATCGGTTTAATGTTGGTTCCGAAAATTCGAGATCGAACCTTTTCATAGTTGCGTTTTCGCTCGTGAAGAGACTTAAGATTATGTGATTCCATCGAATGAAACTGATCAACTTCAACGTTGGACTTTTCCCTTTTTAAAAGTTTGATAGGGATTGAATTTGTTGTCAGCTTCATCAATGGAATTCATTTGTTTGGTGTTATTTAATATTAAGAGTGGTTCGTCGAATTCCTTGAGGAACGAACCTCCCCACTCCTCGTTTCGTCCCTCGGGAAGTTTCCCGCTTGGTGTTTACCACATTGAACCGTATTGACACCCTTTGCTCCACACAGGAAACAGAATAAATTTCTAATTGCCGATGGGCAAAAGTGATACGCGTGTCCTTTCTGATCACAATTCCAACATATATAATTTGTGGTTGAAACTATCTTTCTGGAAGAATACATAGCCGCGACTTCATGTTTCTCCAATTCAACATCGGAAGAATCGTTTTCGACCGCGATTTCACTTACGGATCGATGACTGAAGGCTCTTTTATTCAAAAACCGTTCAGCCTCGCGAGCCTTTTGTCGAAGCTGCTCCAAGTTCTTGACCTCAGCCGACAACAAAATCTCCCCTAACTTCTCTTTGGTATTACCCCTAATGATTTCAATCAACTTTTTATCGTTAAATGGTTCCTTCAGACGGTCGTTCAAACTTGACACCGAAACATAAAAATCGTCGAAGGATTCTTTAGGACCCTGCTTTCGACACATAAGTTTCATATATATGTCGATTTCCGATTCCATTTTCCCGAACTCTTTCTTCATGGCTTCTTTTATTGAAGATAAATCCGCATTCGGATTTTTCTTCACAAAACGCCAAAACCACTTGTTCGGTCTACCTTCAAGCAAGATACGGAAATTTGCTGCGATTTGTTCATCGCAATAAGATGACGACGATTGCATCCTTCTTATTTTCAAAAGAAAGTCGGATACATTGTCGAAACCATCATATTTGACGTTCCAACGATCCAATCTACATGGACCTGAAGCACTAAACGTAGTGGAAGCACTGGAGTTTCTTGGTGGAACAGCTGGGGTCGTGTTAAAGTTTTGTCTTTCGACTTGAGGAAGGTTGATTCCTTGTTGCGAAGGTAAACGCAAATCTTCCAATTTTTGTAGAACATTTCCCATAAAAATGTCCATTTGCTGGAAAATCCTAACCTGGTTCTGAACCATATTTCTCTCTATCCTAGAAAGTAAATCTTCATTTTCAGCACGATTGGCTGGCTCGCTATTACCGCCTTCATTTACATTCCTTGGATTGTTTTCCAAATCCTGCGGACCTTCTTGATCCGCCATGATGGATGTCGAATTGGAAATAACTGGTTCTAATTCTTCTGAAAAACTAAAAGAATTGTCTAAGTTAAACCTATCTATCGTGTTGCGGAACCTTTGGAAAAATTCTTCAAATGTTGCTTCGTTGTGAGCGTTTATATCGTCTATGTCGTTAAAAATTGAAACTTGACGACTCCTGCTCATACTTAGTTCGAACGAACGAAAAAGAAATCTCGACACTCAAAAAATCCAAATCAAATAACATATACAACTATATTTTGAAATTGCAATTCAAAACAAGGTTTAGAAAATTAATAAAAGAAATGTTTTTATAAAATAGATAAAATGTTTAAAAAATGAATGTAATAAAAAAATATGATTTAATAAAAAGTTTATAAAAAAAATCAAAAGCGTATCAAATAAATTTAATTGAAACTGTATTTCACAAATTTATATTTTTTTATAAAATTTACTAAGTGTATTGAAATCCTTAGAATCTCAAAAAAAACTGTTTGAGTTGTAATTTATCATAAAAATCAAAAAGTGAAGACGAGTTATGAATCCGGAAGCGATAAATATGTAACTGCCGAAGATTAAAAAGGAACGTTATGTGAGTCAAAAAAAAATATGTTTATATCAATAAAAAAAATAAAATAAACTAATGTTTGCTATTGTTTTTGTATTGAATTTAAGTTACAGTTTCCGAGATTTTCCAGGATAATACTTGACGATCATCATAATCATCAATGAAGACTCTGGAGATATCAAAAAAAACTTAAAATTGAAAATTACGAAAATAGTAAATGTTTAAAGGACCATCCAAGACAGCTTCTGTATCAAGAGGTCTCTTTAAATTGTGTTTGAAAATAAAAAGTTTACCATATCCACCTGCAATTTGGGTGTCTTTTCTTCAGATGCCCAAAGACTAAGTTTTTATGGTTCTTTTGTTTAATACTTAGAAATCAATTTCAACCTCTCTGTTGCAACGCGGTACCGGGTAACCGACCTTAGTAACCGGGACTCACAAAGATATGGAAATCGAAATTTCTTAAGTACAAATTTGAAAAAGAAATAAAAAAAATGTAAAATGTTTTGAAAGTAAAAAAATTATTGTGACTCATAATTTAAACAAAACATTGTTAGTCTCACCATCTTCCGATAGCGAAACAACACGTTGGGCGCCATTTTTGTTACGAGTTTGTTCTTCTTAGAGGATTAGCTGGCACCAAAAGTAGGACTCCCAAGCTAGCTCATACCATGGGTCCTTTATCCTCCTCGTTAACAAAATTATTTATATGCCAGTCTTTATCATCCCGATGTTATTGATGCGCGAGATACTTCTTCTATTCCCACCCTACCTGGTTGTTCTCTCGTTGAACAACCCCTTTTTGGTAACGTTCCTTTTTCTCGGCCCTTTACCCCGGTTTCCTTATCTCCTCATCTCCCCTTTTTTTCTTTTAAAAATCTAGAGATTCATGATTATAAATCTTATTGGAACAATTTATTAAAAATATTATTGATTACCGTTAAAATATACATCGTTACATTTTAAATTCAATTAAAATTTTAAACTATCTTTTAAGAGTTTAATTTTAAAATTTATATGTTTATTTAAAATTAAAAGAATTTAATGTTTAAAAAAAATTTTATGAAAATCGTGGTTTAATTCAGCCTAGCAGCGATTATCCCGTTTGGTCGGATATTGGGCAATACTTATATCAAATTTTATGTCAATAGGACATGTACGACAAGAAATAACTCACCCCTAAATTGATCGATGCAGTGGCCACTCCCTCGATGAATCTTGGTTCGATGTGGCGATCTTTATTACGCTTCTTTTCTTTTTGCGATTGAAAACACTTATAAATATTACCACCTTTTCAACACACCAAAGTAACAATCTTTTGCTTTTATATATGTGATATATGTAAGCATATATATATCTATATATATTTATACATTTATATATATACCCACATACATATATATATGTATACCACTTTAGATTTTAGATTTAAAATTTACTTTTTTTTTATGAAATAAAAACAATTTTTAGTACTTTAGCACTTTAGAATTAGGAAATGGTTGAACGATAAAAATTAAATGAATGATTAAAATCAAAATTTGAATTTCAAAAAAAAACTTATATATGAAAATTTGATTTAGATTTTTCGTTTTCTTTTTACTAGTTTAGATGATATGTTGTCTTTGGTTATGTATTCTTCTTTCTATTTTACTTAATTCCAACGAGGACTTGTATAAGAATTTCAGGAATTTAAGATTTTTTTTTTGTTCCGTTACTATCCGTTGGATTGCTCTTTTTCCCTTTAAAATTGAGACCGTCAAAAAGAACTTTTAACGGCCTAACTACACACAAAAAAAAATCATCTTTAATACATTTTTTCTATCAACTCCCGCTTAATTAAAAATTACCTTATTTTATGGATTGAACTTTGCCTAAGCACGTATATATATATATATTGACCTTGAATGATCTTGATGATTCGTATATAGGTACTTGATGGAGTGAAACCCAATCATGCGTTGATGGAATATTTCCCGAGATCTTGCGGACTATCCTTTTTTTTATGATTTTCTAAGAAAATGTATCGAAAAGAAACACTAAAATGCTTATTTCCGCTTAGTTTTACACTACTCACATTTAAAATTTTTAAAGTTGGTTTCCAATGGAGTTCGTCCGGTGGTACTTTCTTTTACTTCTTCACTAATTTCAACTTCTTGGTATTCTGGCTTCTAATGTCTCGGATGGATTTTTTTGAAAAGAAAGTAGGTACCTACCGACGGCTTTTACCAAAGAACCCTAGCTCTACCCATCAGTACTCAGACATATAAATTAGGACTTTCCAACCTTTGTCTTTTACACATCTATTCACGCAAACATAATTTCGCCTTATAAACGTTAATTGTATTATTGTGCGTTAATCATTATATGTGGATGTGAACATTGGTGGGCGTAATTAACGCACTTGTTGCAAACATCTTTGGGTGCGAATCGGATTCATAAATTTCATGATACACGATCACATCCAAATTGTCTCATGCGAGCGAGGTGCCTTTCCCCACCCATCGCAACATTCCGCAACATGACTATTTAAACATTTTGGCAAACCGCTGACAATCACTCAATTTATGATTAAGTGTCAGCCATTATTTCACTCTTCTCCTCCTGACAAAAAGGAAAACCCTACAATCCTGTGCTTAACCCCTACAGGTGGGTGCGAAATAGCATTACTTTTAACTAAATTGTTACAATTGTCAACAAAACAAATAAACATAATGCAGTTGAGTCGTCGTCGTCGTTGTCGTTGTCGTTGTCGTTGTCGTTGTCGTTGTCGTTGTCGTTGTCGTTGTCGTTGTCGTTGTCGTTGTCGTTGTCGTTGTCGTTGTCGTTGTCGTTGTCGTTGTCGTTGTCGTTGTCGTTGTCGTTGTCGTTGTCGTTGTCGTTGTCGTTGTCGTTGTCGTTGTCGTTGTCGTTGTCGTTGTCGTTGTCGTTGTCGTTGTCGTTGTCGTTGTCGTCGTCGCTGTTGGTAGTGGGTTTTTGGAAATTTCTTTTAAATAATTTTCTTTTTAATTATTTAATTTCCATACCACCCATTCGGTTACACTAGCTCTCGGACAATTAGTATGCCCTGCAAGCTGCGGTAATAGTACATTTTATAAAATACATTATTTCCTATTAGACCATGAGCTACCTACCACTACCATAGAAGTTTCCAAGTAAAACGCCTACCGGACAAGGTGATAAAATTCCTACAAATAAGTAAACATTTTACAGTACAACACGGATATAAGAAACTATGATAATACAAGAAATTTCTTTCTTATATCCGAGTTTTTCTTATATGCAAACAACGGATATTTGAAAGACTATCATAAGCCCTATTCTGCAATTCATCAGGGGGAATTTTCCTTGAATTTTTACGAGTTACTGTTCTGGTATTCATTCCAAGTAAATGTGGATTTATGTCGGTACTACGGTTTGGTATTCTCTTATTCACGTGGACGGACTCATTCTATACAATTCAGATCCGCTTAAGTTCTTGGGGTTTCAATTGTTGATAGTTTGTGTGTCTGGTTAATAGTGACCATACTTTTTCTGAGACAATGCGGGACACTTTAAAAACAAACTTTTTTTAAATAACATTGTTTTTTTTTCATAATTTTTCAATGAATATTAAAATAATTATATTCTTCATTTTCATTAATTTTAATGCATAGGAACATTTGAATCAGCCGCTAGGCCTACTTTTGTACAAAGGTACAAAAGTGAGAAATAAATATCTATTCTGAAGATTCCTGCTTGCAAAAAAAGAATGGAAAATTGTGCATGGTGGTTTAATTTATGTGTCAGAACAATTTTCGTTTGGTTTTTTGCGAGAATGTTTCTTTAGCGAGCATTTCAATTTCTCACTTTTGTACAAAAGTATGTCTATGTAGTTAAGGCTTGTTTTCGTTGCTTTTGTGTGTATGAATTTGGCCTAATGTGAAACATTTCTTTATGTTCACATTAGGAACTCAACAAAACACGCCTAATATTCAAATTTTGTCATCGGTATCGTTTGGATAATTAAAAAGTTGCGTCGAAACATTTAACTATGACAAAAATAATTTTTTGAGTGGTGATAGCACAAGAGCCGACAGCAAAAGAGAATGAGAAGAGCGTACTCACTCCTAAAGCGTAGTACGCAGATCGCGCTAAATTTTATCTTCCATACAAACTTCCTCCAAAGATAAATTTTAGCCAGATGTCTTTTACAACGTAAAAAATATTATTGCGTATACTTCATATTGGTTTATGTCTGTTAAGCTGTTGATGGGGATCCAGAATAATTCGGCCTTCAAAACTCAGAAAACCACATAACACAATTCATCATTTGGAGCGTTTTCTTCAGATATTCTTGAACCCCACTACGCTCTATACGCAATAACATTTTTAACGATGCATGATTCATTTCTATTAAATTGGTATAGACCACTGATCTCTATATATAACTGGATAGTGTATCCATACAGAAAAAATGACAGATCCGAACATTTTTCGGATAGCCTTATGTCGAATTCCTTACAACCATTTGAAGTCGATTTCATTAAAATTTTTTTCTTTTTGTAAGAAATTCATAAAAAAGTCGATTTTTTTTTGTGATTGTGTGAGTGCAATTTGACAGGAATTTTGTTGTCGCACAAAAACTAAGAAGTAGTGCGCGCAAAGCAAATATTAAAGTGTATTTTATTTTCGCGTTGTTTTGATAATTTAAAAACAAATATATTTCGTCTGATAATTGAAAAACATCAAAAACAATTGTGCGCGTAATCAAGTAAAAAAATTACAATCCAAAATTAATCCACACACAGCAGCGAGGATCTATTCTGAATATTTCACTAGAGGACGAAGAAAAATAATTTTGAAACGTGATTTCCTCGCGAATTGTATGTTATTTTAATGGGATTTTTTGTTTCTTGAAGATACGCACAATTATCTTTACTTTTTTTCATCAATCACTGAAATATTAAACAATTAAGAACACTTCAACATTTGTTTTCTTTTTTAACTTCGTCACAAAATTGTAATGAGAACATTTAATTCCATCTTGATGCATGAGAAATGTCAAATCTTGATAGTGTGTGTGCGATTTGATGTGAAATCTAGCTAAAAACGCAAGATTTGTTTGACAGCATAAAAGTCGATTTTGTTTAGAAAAAATTCGATTTGTTCAGAAAAATTCGAATTTTTTTGACTGTAAGGAATTCGACATTAGATTTCTTTTTGATATCAGCTGTTTGGTTCGTCGGCTGGTTCTTTCTTCAGGCATTACAACAACACGAACAAATCAAGATACCATTGGCGACGTACCCGAACGCGGCCAATATGTCAATCTATAATAAAGAAGCTCGAATTTGTATAAGTAATTTTAAAGAAGCTTTTTAAAAAAACTATTCACATTTATAATTATATATGTATATTGAATAAAATGAACACGTGGAGAGAAAGATAATTCATTTTACTTGATTTGTCTTTCTGAACTGAACAACACCACAGTCCGAAAGCATAAGCCCGTGCCCGATGATGGATATATAAATCCGAAACGCGTCGCCAAAAAAAAATTAATATATGCTGTGAAAATTTAGCAAAGTAATATAAATAAATAAAGAAAATTTACAAAAATTTTATTTTACTTATTATAATATTCATATTTTTCAAATGATCGCGAGGTTTATGCTCATCAGATAAACATAACATTCGGCATTTTCGCTTATCTGGGTATTTATGTGACGTCGCGGTCAGCTACTATTTAAAGTGAAGACCATAATTAATTCAAGTATTCAAATAAATTGTTTTTAAATTCTAAATGAGCAGTTTAAAAATAGAAAAAATTATAATAACAATAAAATAAAGTTCATTATTTTTCTTTTCTCCGAACCTTGTTTCTGTTAATCGTGCTTAAGTGGCCGTGTTTTTTCGGATTGAAATTATCAAAACTATGCATTATTACTTTGTTTATTTTAAGACTATTGATATTAATTTAAGACTATTGAAATGAAAATGGAGCAAGGGGACTGCTAAACAAATCGTTTAGGTACATTTGTTTCCTCTCGCGAAATGTATAAGAGAGTTAAAGAAATCTTGTTCATGTGTGAAAATTTTTATAGAAGCTCGGATTTATTTAAGGATAATTTAAAGTTTTAAGAAAGGAAAAGGCTGATTAAGTTTTTGCATCTTCCAAATTATATCTAAGATGGCTGAATGGTTAGAGTGATGGACTGTCACGTAGGAGTTCCCAAGTTCGATCCCTAGTGAGGTAAAAATATAACTTATGTTTTAAATTTGTTTCCAATACTATAATTAATAAATAATTGAATTTGATACTTGATTTCAGATAAAATGCAGTAAAAATCACATTGTATCAATGTATCTTTCTTTTTTTTAAGGAAAAGTTTTTGGTAAATAAAGAAACACATGCATTTATAGAATGCGTTTTGTTTGTAGTTGTGTTTCAAGGAAACTACTGAGTTTTGGTTTGCAGGTTTGAAAGCAACTTGCTAGTTTCCTGCCGCCTACGTCACAGCATATTCACGTATACGAACTTGACAGTCAATCTATGTAGCCAACTGGCTTGCGAGTACTGGCTCGTGTAGCCTCAGGGTAAAGGCGGCTTAACTACATAGGCCTACTTTTGTACAAAAGTGAGAAATAAATATCTATTCTAAAGACACCTGCCTGCAAAAAAAATCAATGGAAAATTGTGCATATTGGATTAATTTATGTATAAAGGTTAGACCGCACACAACTGCAGCGGAACTACACTTCACGATGCGGCAAAACATTATTTGTATGAAATTGTATGAGCTATATCACACTAAGCGGCAACTGAACTTCATACAATTTCAAACAAATTCTTTTGAATCGCAGTTCCGCTGCAGTGCAGTTCCGCCTAGTGCGGTCTAACCTTTATTAAAAACTTATTTAAAGAATAATGTGAACTGAAATGTGTTTCTAGTTAGTTTTTTTTTTATCTTATATAAATTAATAAATAATATTTTAAACGGATATTATTCATGTATTTTTTGGTAAGAAATTGCTTAAGACGAGTTTTCTAATTTTCTAATTCCATGGTGTAGTTTTCCTTAACACGGCAGCTTCAATAACTATTTTTTCCATATAAATAAGAAAAAAAAATAAATCGGGTGGCACAACGGCTCATGAAGAACCAGGGCCTAGTGACTAACAACTCGCAACCATTCCTGTGTGCGCCTTTCGACAGGAATGGAAGGGACCTACAATTTTATGCCGATTCCGAACGGCTAGACGAGAAGCACTTATTCAAGTGATACTCTTGGAGAATTTGTCAATAATATGATACTCTTGATACTCTTGGAGAATTTGTCAATTCATCGCAAGAGGCAGTAGCCCTGAAAAAAACTTTTTAGTTTTTAGGTGGACGAGGTGGAACGCATTATTACGCATATTACGCTACGGGCTAATATATACTTATAAATAAGGGGGTAAGTATATTTTAGCTAGAAGTGATGCCAAGTATTTATATGTATGTACATATTTTTGTAACTAAATTTGAACAGTTTTTACAAATTCCGTACTTTTGGTGTCAAAAGACTAAAGGCTTAACTACATAGGCCTACTTTTATACAAAAGTACAAAAGTGAGAAATAAATATCTATTCTAAAGACAGCTGTTTCCAAATAAACAATGGAGTATTGTGCATAGTGGTTTAAAATATGTGTCAGAACAATTTGCGTATGTTTTTTTGCAAGAATGCTTTGCTAGCGAGCATTTTAATTTCTCACTTTTGTACTTTTGTACAAAAGTACGTCTATGTAGTTAAGGCTTAATACTGAAATTTGTTTGATTTGCTTCTTGCTTACCAGTTTCTTGTCACAGTTGAGTCATTGAAAAAACTGTTGGAAAATCATAAACAAAACGCTCAAAAATGTAGGTTTGTTGCGAGGCAAGAGGAGGGGAAGGAAAAGGAATTAGTGCGGAGGTAGGGTAAGAAAAAGGAATAGGTAGGAAACCAAAATAAAAAGGAAGCGTTCGGAAAAGGAAACGAATGTCAAGTTCCGGGAGACGCGGCCTGCTTGTGGTTGCTCAGCTTGAGCTCGCCGGAATGGGGGGGATCTTGCCCCCGAAACTTAACCTCACCTGCAAACAAAACACATATCAGGCCAGAGGAAAAAAACTAAAACGACCACGGACGGACAATCACCACTTCAAGGCGCTGCTGATGACGGCGCAGCGATGCCATACCCACCCTACCGTGAAATCCATTGGCATCTGATTAGGATTTCCCCAAAAATAAGTCGATGACCAGCTTCCGGTCACATCATCTTCACCGACTGAAAAAGGCTACCATCCACACCCCTGAAAATTTCGTCTTCAAAACATTATGTTCCGCTCAAATCAGAACAAGAAAACAACAAAAATTTCATACAAAAAGGCGTTCATCGAAGTTTTATTACACGGAAAGCAAAAGTTAATAGTAAGTACGTGAACATTAAACAAATGTAGATATGGAATTTGAGTTGTAATATTTAATCTTAAAACGTTAGGGTTTATGCATTAATTGATTTAGTGAATATCTTTATAAATGGTTTTTTCTTTAAAAAAAAAATCGGCAAAAAAAAACTGAAAGAATACAAAAAATACAAAGGTGACTAAGATGTGTTTCCCAAGAGAACTATTACGGTACCCTTTTTGATACCTATTCTGGCTAAATTGGATCTTTCGGATGTACAATTCCCTACCTCGATAGAGCTCTGTGGAGGAGGACTGAAAATAACTCAAATGAGGGGTTCGCGATCAATAAAACTCTGGAAAATCCTACCCGTGTCACTTACAAAAAAAAGGTAAACTCAAAATTAATTATTATAGAAACTAAACAATACAAAAAGATGAAAATAATATTGAATAAGAACTTCAACGCCACTTAAATTTATAACAAAATAATGAAAATAATATATGAAAAAAATGAAATTACACTTAAACAAAAAAAATTAATATAACAAAATATTAACTCCAATCCTTTCCCAATAGCGGTAGATTCAGTTAACGGAATAATTTGATGGAAACGGCACTTTTCTGCCCAATTTAACTGGGTGGCAGATTGATTTTTTTTTCTTACGAATGGTATGTGTAACACTATATATTTGTTTGATATGTACCTTACTGTCCTTTCTTTATTTTCTTTACAGAACTCACTGTGATGCACTTTTTGGTTTATTTGCTTGATGGAAGTAGCGTAGTTCCTGTACCTGGAAATCTGCTGTCGGTGGGCGAGAAGGGCCTTAAAACGAACCTCTTATCGCTTGTTTCCGAGGATCGGTGGATAATGACCAAGCACCTGATGATATCAAGCTCCAGAGAGATGGTATCTTGAAGGGTGGCAATGGATCAATCCAGCAGAACGATGTCACACGAAAATGGTTCAAGACGCACAAAACGTGTGGTTGCGTCGACGAATCGTGGTTGCACAAAGAAAGTATTTGCATCAAAAATGTGGTTGCATAAAAAAGATCGTGGCGGCCCCGTAATTCACAGGCATCCGGGAACCGCCAAATTTACAAAGGTGTAGTTGACGGGTATGGGTATCCTAAAACATTTTCATTTTTGTTAGCACTATTTTAATAAAAAAAAACGTTGATTAATGAAACTCACCCTATAGTGTTACTTTTGTATTATAAAAAAAATGTGTTTTAATATGGATTTAACCTTGAAGATCGCACAAACTCGTAAGTATGATTTTTAATCTTGAAAAGAGAATGTGAAGATGTTGCATTATTTTACTAAGAACTTCGTAATAAAAAAAGGTAAGCAAACAATGAAAAACCAAATCAACAGGAATATATCACCACGCACTTTATGGAAAAAATTGTTTTTTCTTCTTTTATTTGGGAAGTGTCAAGTTGCCGTATATGTCCGAGGAGCTGATAAGACGTTAGCTCTTGTTCGACCGTCGAAGGAAATTTAAAATGATTATATGATATTTAGGTTGCCCGAGTCATTTGCGGTACCAGAATCAGCCCACTTTGGGTCGGCTATTCTTCCTCCCACACTATTCGGGTCATCCGATCCAATCTATATCTTATTAATTTTGTTTGTATTTACAAAATTTAAATGTGTCAGTTCAGATTTTGTTTTTCTATCCCTTCTTTGAAATTTCGGATGTGCTCCTCCATTCTCTCACAATTCAGTTCATAGCTTGACTAATAGGTGGCGCCAAAGCGGCAACCAACAATTAGGGCTCGGTGCGCACTATAGACTATTTCCCACAAACGTCATCCCCAATGCCGTGCTGAATGGGTTCAAATAATGCTGGGGTGTGGGCGTCCACAACAAAATTCGTGCTTTAGTTGGATATATTCCAATTAAAGTACGAAGACAGAGGTCGCCAGTCTAAGCGATACTTATTTTTGGTTGAATTCCCGTGAAAACCGGCCTAAATATCCTGTTTCATCTATTTTATGCCTATTAGCTTCTTATTTGCCGAAGTTCTATCCAAAAAATCAGAAGTGACGCGCGTCCTAGCATCATCGAGTCATATCAACACATACCCTTAAAATTTCCCAAAAATTTCCCTGAAATTTTATTTTGCTCTCACCCGGAACGCGACTATCTGACATTTGGATTGAGCCGATCTGGAAATGGGTAATTATTTTTCATTCATCATTTCATTTCAATTCATTCTTTTACCAACTAGCCTCCTAACAACAACCAACATGTCCGCCTCAACAAGTAAGTATTTTAATTTAGATAATTTGTTAGTTATTGTGTTTTTTTTGTTGTTGTGAGTTCCTTACTATATTTAATTTGTTTGTCCTAATATCTATTATTTTTTCAGGGAACTTACATCCTATGCTAGTTTGGCGCAGGAGACTTAAGATGCCTCAAAAACAGACGCCTAGCCGGAGATTATCTGCGTACTTGGGGTGTTACCCCCGCTACCCAAGCCGGGCATACTTTTCGCCGCTAGGCCATTTTTAACTTGTAATTATGGTACAGTAATTGAATATTTTAATTAATTAATATTTTAATACTACCTTTTTTTTCTTTCAGATTGTTTTCAGAAGAAAAACTACGGGTGCACATTACAAGTGCCGACTTATCTTGGAAGGGACAGTCGTTGGCGTTATTTTTCTGTGGCTTTCAAGTGTTGTTCATCGAAAGCAAATTAGGAAAGGGATGCTGGACAAACGAAGCAGATGGTAATTAGTTCCTGGTAATTGGAAAACGGCAGAACGAAATTCAGACATTGTTTGAAACCGCCGAAGATCGATGGGGCCGAGTCTCAATGAACATGTGGTTGGTGTAGGTGGTTCGCCTGAAACGTTATCGTGGGGAGCTACCCACGCTTACCCAAGCCGGGCATACTTACTGCTATAGGACATGCCGTTATGGAAAGCTATGCGTCAGCATAGCAATGTAAATGGTTGCATCGCATACCAACGCATCCAACAAGTGCAGTCGCATAGAGCCTCCCGTTCAACGCCGCGTCCCAATCAATTACACACGACAAACATTCATGTGGGTATTTTATTTTTTTTTTTTTTCAAGTTTCGTTTTATTAATTATTATTTTTGTTTCCAGATTACCCAGGGCTATACCAATCAACACCTTCACCCTAAACTGGTGCTCTGGGCCTTGATACTCTTAATAGTTAAGTGTTCTGTACTACGATGAGAAGCTGTTCCATAAGGACTTATAAGAACCATCGCAATTAAGAACCCCATTACACCAGATATTTGGACGCTGATTTTTGATTAAAGGTCATTGACCTGGATACTGCTGATGCTGCCTACTCATATGTGTTTTTTTCTTGGTGAGTCGCGATTCATATATAAAGTTACTAACCCCAATAAGGCTAGCACTAGCGGAGTTTACACATCAGGGATAAAGATTGTAGAAATAAATTAATAAATAAATAAATAAAGAACTAACAAACATCTATATCACAGTTTAATTATCACAGCTTAAGTATATCTTAGGTTTATTATCACCGTTTACGCCAGGTGTAAGTAGGCAATAAGGAATACCGATGTAATCTTTGAAGATTGACAATCTTTAATAGATAGTGAAACTAATAATTTAATATTTGAATACCTACTATAAGATGAAATGCAAAGTTAATAAATAACTGATTGAGTGTACTCTTTAAAAAAAACCTTTTTTTTTTCTTTAATATGGAAGGTACCTAGTGAAAAAAAAATTGAAACCTGATACATTACAGGTGATTAAAGTTAATCAAAATGAACGTCGTTTGGAAGCCCAGTTCACCTCTCTAAGATATTATCAGGTGCAGCTTGTCCAATTTCAAGATGGTTGTCCTCGTGCAAATACACAGTAACCAAACACAAATTTCTGGTGGTTAAAAATTAATTTTTTTCTTCTATTGATTTTGGACAACCGGCACCGAACCGAACAAAATCAAAATGCTAGTGATGGTTTCAAATTTCACAGTGATGTCGATGTGCTACTGGGATATACTTTTAATTTTAAGGTTTTTCATGCGGTGATCTCATTTACTTTTAATTTATTTTAAAAAAATTTACTTTTAGAGTGAAGTGGGATTATCTAGATCAAAAATAGGATTTGTTTGCCTTTTTTTTTTTGAATTTTAAGCGTGATATTACAAAAAAAATAAATAGGACATTACTTATCGGGACTTTTAACATAAATCAGGTACTGTGTGTGTGTTCTTAAGAAACTATTCAAATATTTATATGGTTTTGATTTGACATTGGAATGGTGTTATGATGTGGGACGTACAAATTTTGTTTGTAAAGCCAATGTAGAAAGCGCGTTTTGTGAACATTTACCGTTTTTTTAATTCCGGTTCAAGAGTTTTAAGTGAATACTTCTGTTGGTTAATGTTTTAAATCTTTGGCATGGAATATACCGATTTTCTGGCCATTAAGATTTTCTAGTTCGTACATAGTGTTACCTATAGCTTTGACTATACGGCATTTTACATACTTCGGGCATAGCTTTGCTGACAAGTTTTTTGAGGCGTCACTCAAAATAAAATTTCTTCGAAATACTTCCTGTCCTGGCAGATATCTAACTTTTTGTGTGCGTGTATTGTACGTTTTAGCCGAACGATCATTCGATTTTAAAATATTTTCACGTACTCTTTTACGTATACACTCCAATCGATCACGCCGAGGAAGTATCAACAACTCGTTATCGTCAACCGCGGTCAATTTGTGTGCCAGTTCATAGCTGCTACCGTGCATCATTATGTTCGTACCGAACAACGCAAAGTATGGAGACACACCGGTAGAACTATGAACAGCACTTCTCAAGGCACATGCTATGTCGCTGAGATAATAGTCCCAATCACGTTGATCAGTTTTGAGGTATGCGCGGATCGCTGCCAACAACGTGCGGTTGACCCTCTCCGACGCGTTCGATTGGGGTGAATAGTTTGCTGTTCGCATATGGGTGATTCCATATTTTTTTAGGAAGTTTTGAAACTCCTTCGCTAAAAACTGTTTTCCATTATCGGAATGGATTAAGCGTGGAACACCAAACATATTGAACACCTCATGGTGTAAGAATTTAATAACACTAACAGTGTTCGCGTGTTTCAATCCTTTTAGGAAAACAAACTTGGACATATGGTCTAAGACAACAAAAACGTACGCATTCCCAGATTTTGAACGGGGATAAGGACCCAAAAAATCTATATATAGTTTCTCGAATGGACGATCAGAACAATATGAGTTGACAATGGGGGGACGAGATACTCGGCTTGAAGCCTTACATTGTTTACAAATAGAACAGTTAGACACGTATTCACGAACTTGAACCGTCATGTTTGGCCAATGAAAATTTTGTCGAATTCGAAATAAAGTTTTAGCTATACCACCATGCGCCGCTTTAGGGGGATTGTGGGCTTTATTTATTATTTGCTCGGTTAATCCCGAAGGAACCCAAAGAAGCCAAGAATGCTCTAGCATTACTTCTTCTCCTATTCTCCTAAACGCGCGTTTATATACAAAACCGTCTTCGACTTTAAGGTCCGGGAGTTCATCGGTATGATTTTTAATTGTGTCAATCAGGCTTAGGTACTCGTCAGACTTGAATTCAACGGAGTTCAAGTCAATTAGTGGAGCTATTTCTTCTATGTCCAGAGAATCTACGTGTACCCGAGAAAGAGTGTCCGGAACCACATTTAGGCTGCCTTTTCGGTGCTCTATGTCGAAGGCATACGATTGCAGCAACAGACTCCACCGGGCGAGTTTACCGCTCAGGTCTTTCATGCTCATGAGCCATTTGAGGCTGGAGTGGTCGGTGATTACGGTAAAATCCATGCCTTCGACATACGGCCTGAATTTTTGCACTGCCATCACCGCTGCCATGCACTCCTTCTCGGTCACACTGTAGTTTCTCTGGCTTTTGTTGAACTTTTGTGAAAAGAAGGATATTGGAACTTCTTCGTCCTCTGCGTTTTTTTGAAACAGCACGGCGCCGATTCCCGCATCCGAAGCATCGCACTGGATGTAGAATTTTTTCGAAAAGTCAGGATGCGAAAGAACCGGTGCCGTAGTTAACGTCTTCTTCAGATCCTCGAACGCTTTCAGTGCTTCATCAGTCATTTGGAACTTTTCATTCCTCTTTTTCAGCAGGTCCGTCAGGGGTGCAGTCAGACTGGAAAAATCTTTAATGAATTTCCGATACCACCCTGCTAAACCAAGCAACCGCCGAACCTGCCTTGGGGTTTTGGGAACTGGAAAATCCACTATTGCCTCCACCTTAGCAGGGTCGGTTTTAAGCTGACCGCCACCAACTATGAAGCCCAAATACTTCAGCTCTTTGAAGCAAAACTTGGATTTCTTCATGTTGATGGTGAGGTTAGCCCTTCGTAAGCAGTCGGCTACTTCGCTTACCAGGGCGATATGCGTCTCAAAATCCGGCGCCATGATTAACAAATCGTCAAGGTACACAAAGACGCGATCCCTAAGTCGTGCAGGAATTACCTTGTCCATTAACTGGCACAACCTTTGGGCCGCATTACACAAACCAAAGGGCATGACAGTGAACTGGTACAAGGGTCTTCCCGGTACCGCAAAGGCAGTCTTTTCCCTACTCTGTTTCTCCAGCGGTATTTGCCAAAATGCTTCCTTTAGATCAATACTGCTAATGTAGTAGGTATCCGGTAGTCGGCTGAGGAGCCCCTCGATATGAGGAAGAGGATTCGCATTTTTCTTTGTTAGTGCGTTCACCTTGCGAGAATCGAGACAAAGTCTATTTTTTCCCGGTTTTCGCAAGAGAACCACTGGTGAGCACCACGGGCTCTCGCTCTCCTCGATAACGCCGAGGCTCAACATCCGATCTAGCTCTTCGTACAGAACGGCTTGTACCGCTGGGGAGACAGGGTAGTGACGCTGTTTCACAGGGAGTGCATCTCCAGTATCAATAACATGCTCCATGAGCGTCGTTTTTCCAAGACCATCCCGGTCAAAACACAGAAATCTCCGCCTGACTGCATCCAGTCTGGCCTGCTGATCAGAGTGCAACTGATGAGCGTTCGAAAGATCTGCTTCATCAGTCAACGTGATTGAGCTTATTAAGTTAGGAGCTAGTTGGAATAATTTCCAAAAATCTACTCCGAGATAGATTTCTTGATCTAAGTTAGGGACAAGGTAAAACGTAATTTCCTCTACTTTATTTTTATAGGTAATTTTAATGATAACTTTCCCTACAATTGACTGACTCTTACCGTCAGCTGTTTTGACTCCTGAGTGAAATGTAATTATAGGAAGTTTAAGTTCTTCGACAAGCTTCATACAGTTTTTTCCTAGAATGCTGACACTTGCGCCACTATCTAACAATCCTAGGACTTCTTTATTTCCTAATTTTATTTGCGCGTATGGTCGAGGGTCTGATGACAGATTTATAATGGTAGAAGCAATACGATTTTTCAATTCTTTTCTAATTTTGAATCTATTCCTAGCTTTAAGAACTTTTTTTGAAGGAGAATGCACTTTATCGTTAAAAATCCTATCTCTAATACGATAGTATTCCTCGATTCTAATGTGTAAAGGCTTAATATTGAATAACTTTGGTTTGATTGGACTTTCTGTATAAGAATTTGGACTTTTAATTCTCTTTAAAATGGTGATTTTGGTATCGCCCTCTTCTATTAGAGGACTTTCGGATGATTTTGTGTCAGCATCAACAACTGGAAATTTTTGAATGAACGGGGGTTCTAATTTTGGGTAGAACGCGAATCCCCCGGATCCTTCACGTTCGACGGTCTGTTTCCCGGGTTACACCGAGTGCAATGAGGTGTTTTTACACCTTCTAGACCACACTTAAAACAAAACAGGTTGCGGACGTCTGACTCACAGTCAAAATAAGTGTGACCCTGTGTTTTGCAGTTCCAGCAAACCAACTTTGATGGATCAGCGTACTTCCGTGGAGGAAGTTTCGCACGAGCTCCACCAAACTGATATGCGGCAAGTTGTTCATCAGCAGACTGATACTGGGACCCATCTTCGTATTCCAGCTCATTAGCCATGTATCTACCCGGCGGCTTCATGGATTTAGGGAAGTCACGTTCTTTTTTCGGGAATGCTGACTCAACATCCTTGCAGGCGTTCCTCAGCTGATCCAAGGAGAACATCGGCATAGGATACACCAACTGCACCAATCTCTCACTCAGGTTCTTCTTCAATATTTTTACCAGCTCCACTTCCGGAATTGGTATTCTCAGCTGGGATTTGATTCTGCTGACGGCAGCCAAGAAATCATCAATGTCCTCCGAGGAACCTTGTTTGCGCTCCATTATCTCTCGCATAATGTCGTAATCGGACCGATTATTTCTGAACTGGCGCATCAGGGCTTCTCGTAGAGTGGGCCAGTCGGGCCTGTAATTCGTTCTCAGGAATTGCCAGTACCACTCGTTTGCGTTTCCCTTCATCAACAAGTGAAAGTCGCGCAGTATTACTGACCATGGACACCTATGGTCGATCTGTAGTGTCTCTATCCTCAAAACGAAGTTTTCCACTGACAGGGTACTGGGTTTTCCATCGAAAGGAATATTCCAGCGGTCAATTCGGATTGGATCCTTAAATCCAGAATTCCACCAGTGTGGTGGTAAACCGACTTGGTTCTCGCAATATTCGTGGTTTATTGGATTTCTGGCTGGTCCTAGGTGAGCATCCGGCCGACAGTCTGGTTGGTATAACCTATCCTGACTTCGACAGGATGGTTCTTGTGGTCTTCGTCGCTGTTGAGGAGGCGGCACAAACTCATTCCTCCTTGGATCATGCTGTGGAGGTTGCTGCGGAGGTGGATGGTTTGGCGGTGGAAAATTATACACCGGAGCCGCTGGTTTCGGTACTTGATCGGTGGTTGACGGAGACGGCCTACCTAGATTCAACTCCCTGAGGAATCCACCAAGTTGATTTTGGAGTTCATCTTTCAGAGAATTCGTAACCTCTGTTTGGATAGTCTGCTTATACGATGCAAACGTATCCACCATGGCTAAATTTATATACGCCTTTAAATCTTCTGGAAGTATAGTTCTTTCCTTCCTGTTATTTCTCGGAGGTCGATTTGAAATGGAATCTAATATGTCCCTACACCCACCCATGTTTCGCGAGATTGCTCCAGTTTGCCTAGTAGCAGAAGCACCGCCTATATTGTTCAAAACAGTCTCGTTCATTGAACCAAAACTCGATCGTTGAGGTTGCCTATCTTCTGCTCCCAACCCACTGAGGTTGCTAAAGGAAGGAGGAGAAACAGACTCGATGTTACTGTAGGACGGATGGTTATCGGCCGGAATTCCTGATCTATCTGGTAAATTGGATGTGGATCGGATGTGCCTGTCCGATATGAGAGGAGAATGCATCATCCTACGTCTTTCGGTTGTGTCTAAATTTTGACTAGCTGATCTTGTTAATCGGACATTTTCTTCAATTTCAGAGTCCCTAATCAGCCTGTTAATGTGGTCTTCTTCTTCTTTATTGGAATACGCCATTTTCAAATTGTTACCGAATTCCAACTCAACACAAGAAAAAAAAAAGAATATACACTAGGCGATAGGGTGAGCTTCAAAGAATTAGTTTAATCTTTTCTGATAACTGTAAAGCAAACAAAAAAAATCTTATAAAACAAAATCTAACCACTATTTCTTTAAAAAATCAAAGTAGAGTTTCTGAAAGAAAGCCAATAAATAGCAAAAAAAAACAATTAGCTATATCGTGCAAAAAAAAACAGAACGATATACTGAACAATTAGTCAAAAAAAAAAAATGTCAAGGAAACAATATAGGTATAAACTCTATAAACGTTTCTTACCAAAATTCGTAACTTAACACAAAAAAAAATCTCAATGATACTGAAATTAATAGAAATAAATTAATAAATTAACTAGGAACCAATTATGAACAATGATTGGTATCCCTTACGAAAACATTACAAAAACTAAGATAGCCTTATAACAAAACTTATTCTAAAAACGTTATTTTAGAACACTTTGTATCGGTATCTTCAAAACAAAATATAGATTTCTAACACAATTGAAGTATTTTTTTTTTCTGTAAATGAAAAATACTTAATAATGTCAGAAAACTCGACACAAAACCTTGTCAAACAAGAACACAAACAAAAATTAACGACAACTTATAATAATTTATAATTTTTTCTCTGAAACGTAAAGTTTCTTTAAAGAAAAAGAATAAGTAACGCAAAAAGAAAATATGTTAAGCCAAAACAAGTTTCTAAAAACTATCTTTAGAAAACTGGATTCACTAAAAACTGTCCGAAAAACTTCCAGAAAGGTTTTTTTTTCCAAAAAAACAAAATATATAATTTAATCAAAAATTTTACAAGTATTTCACTTTAAAGAAATTTTCACTTGAGAATAAGTGCGATTTTCGATAATCAATAACAAATTGAATGATACTTTCACTCGGCAAAAATATACTTCCTCAAAAAGGTAGATTGAAATTTAGTTTTTCATAAACATACGGGGTGTTTCAGGTAGCTTTCACGGTGGTTTCTTAGCGACATGGTGTGACCTTACTAGTGGCATCTTTATGTGCTAAGACAGACGGACGGACAAAAGTAAATCCCTTGAAGTAGTGATGTATAAAAGGAATGACAAACTAAGACACAAGTAGAAAGTAGATGTGCTTCCCCTCACCGTTCCCGCAATCCTAGTCCGTCTCTTAGGACTTTGCTAGAAGACTTGAAACGGTGAGGTAAACGAAACACAAAAATCAACAAAAAAAATTGGAAGAGAAAAAAAAAATTAAAACGGAGCATCGAGGTCTGACGGAATCGTCAAACCTGGTCACTGCGTCCAAATTGAAATTAGACAAGACTAGGCAAAAGGGGAAAGAAATTGAAAATTAAGATAGAAAAGATGAAATTTGGGATAAGGAATATAGGGGTTACTAGACATAAGAAAAGTGACTGTTGTCGTTGCAAGTTTTCAGAATTCGTCGCGATTCGCCTAAGTATGTCTTAGACTTTCTTTGCGAAGACTTACGAATCCAAAAACTTGCAACAATTCCAGTTGAAAAGAAGAAAGAAAGGAAAGGGTTGCCCTCTTTAACCGCCGTTGCAACGAATTTCCAGGAATTCGTCGCAATTCACCCAAGTACGTCTTAGACCTTCCTAGTGAAGACTTACGAACCCTAAAAATTCACTGCAAGTTTGGCTAAAGATAGCGAAAATACACATTAACCGCAGTCACTGTGAATTTCCAAAATCTCGTCGCGATACGTCTAGGTATGTCTAAGACTTTCCTGACGCAGACCTACGAGTTTTGAAAATCCACAGTAAGTTTGGTTTGACTATCACGAAAACGAAAACTACAAAAATCTTGGCTAAAAAGCTAAGACGTTGGGCGCCATTTGTTGCGAGGCAAGAGGAGGGGAAGGAAAAGGAATTAGTGCGGAGGTAGGGTAAGAAAAAGGAATAGGTAGGAAACCAAAATAAAAAGGAAGCGTTCGGAAAAGGAAACGAATGTCAAGTTCCGGGAGACGCGGCCTGCTTGTGGTTGCTCAGCTTGAGCTCGCCGGAATGGGGGGGATCTTGCCCCCGAAACTTAACCTCACCTGCAAACAAAACACATATCAGGCCAGAGGAAAAAAACTAAAACGACCACGGACGGACAATCACCACTTCAAGGCGCTGCTGATGACGGCGCAGCGATGCCATACCCACCCTACCGTGAAATCCATTGGCATCTGATTAGGATTTCCCCAAAAATAAGTCGATGACCAGCTTCCGGTCACATCATCTTCACCGACTGAAAAAGGCTACCATCCACACCCCTGAAAATTTCGTCTTCAAAACATTATGTTCCGCTCAAATCAGAACAAGAAAACAACAAAAATTTCATACAAAAAGGCGTTCATCGAAGTTTTATTACACGGAAAGCAAAAGTTAATAGTAAGTACGTGAACATTAAACAAATGTAGATATGGAATTTGAGTTGTAATATTTAATCTTAAAACGTTAGGGTTTATGCATTAATTGATTTAGTGAATATCTTTATAAATGGTTTTTTCTTTAAAAAAAAAATCGGCAAAAAAAACTGAAAGAATACAAAAAATACAAAGGTGACTAAGATGTGTTTCCCAAGAGAACTATTACGGTACCCTTTTTGATACCTATTCTGGCTAAATTGGATCTTTCGGATGTACAATTCCCTACCTCGATAGAGCTCTGTGGAGGAGGACTGAAAATAACTCAAATGAGGGGTTCGCGATCAATAAAACTCTGGAAAATCCTACCCGTGTCACTTACAAAAAAAAGGTAAACTCAAAATTAATTATTATAGAAACTAAACAATACAAAAAGATGAAAATAATATTGAATAAGAACTTCAACGCCACTTAAATTTATAACAAAATAATGAAAATAATATATGAAAAAAATGAAATTACACTTAAACAAAAAAAATTAATATAACAAAATATTAACTCCAATCCTTTCCCAATAGCGGTAGATTCAGTTAACGGAATAATTTGATGGAAACGGCACTTTTCTGCCCAATTTAACTGGGTGGCAGATTGATTTTTTTTTCTTACGAATGGTATGTGTAACACTATATATTTGTTTGATATGTACCTTACTGTCCTTTCTTTATTTTCTTTACAGAACTCACTGTGATGCACTTTTTGGTTTATTTGCTTGATGGAAGTAGCGTAGTTCCTGTACCTGGAAATCTGCTGTCGGTGGGCGAGAAGGGCCTTAAAACGAACCTCTTATCGCTTGTTTCCGAGGATCGGTGGATAATGACCAAGCACCTGATGATATCAAGCTCCAGAGAGATGGTATCTTGAAGGGTGGCAATGGATCAATCCAGCAGAACGATGTCACACGAAAATGGTTCAAGACGCACAAAACTGGTTCGAAAAGGTTCCAAAAATGATGTGGTTCCTAACGTGTGGTTGCGTCGACGAATCGTGGTTGCACAAAGAAAGTATTTGCATCAAAAATGTGGTTGCATAAAAAAGATCGTGGCGGCCCCGTAATTCACAGGCATCCGGGAACCGCCAAATTTACAAAGGTGTAGTTGACGGGTATGGGTATCCTAAAACATTTTCATTTTTGTTAGCACTATTTTAATAAAAAAAAACGTTGATTAATGAAACTCACCCTATAGTGTTACTTTTGTATTATAAAAAAAATGTGTTTTAATATGGATTTAACCTTGAAGATCGCACAAACTCGTAAGTATGATTTTTAATCTTGAAAAGAGAATGTGAAGATGTTGCATTATTTTACTAAGAACTTCGTAATAAAAAAAGGTAAGCAAACAATGAAAAACCAAATCAACAGGAATATATCACCACGCACTTTATGGAAAAAATTGTTTTTTTTTCTTTTATTTGGGAAGTGTCAAGTTGCCGTATATGTCCGAGGAGCTGATAAGACGTTAGCTCTTGTTCGACCGTCGAAGGAAATTTAAAATGATTATATGATATTTAGGTTGCCCGAGTCATTTGCGGTACCAGAATCAGCCCACTTTGGGTCGGCTATTCTTCCTCCCACACTATTCGGGTCATCCGATCCAATCTATATCTTATTAATTTTGTTTGTATTTACAAAATTTAAATGTGTCAGTTCAGATTTTGTTTTTCTATCCCTTCTTTGAAATTTCGGATGTGCTCCTCCATTCTCTCACAATTCAGTTCATAGCTTGACTAATAGGTGGCGCCAAAGCGGCAACCAACAATTAGGGCTCGGTGCGCACTATAGACTATTTCCCACAAACGTCATCCCCAATGCCGTGCTGAATGGGTTCAAATAATGCTGGGGTGTGGGCGTCCACAACAGGTTTCTGTTTGACTTTCAATTGAACTTGCTTGTGAAATCGTTCAGGCAACACAACCAAGCTAAAGCCTTAACTACATAGACCTACTTTTGCACAAAAGTACAAAAGTGAGAAATTAAAATGCTCGGTAAAGGTACATGCTTGCAAAAAAACATAAGAAAACTGTTCTGACTCATAAATTAAACCACCATGCACAATTTTGCATTGTTTTTTGCAAGAAGGTGTCTTCAGAATAGATATTTATTTCTCACTTTTGAACAAAAGTAGTCCTATGTAGTTAAGCCTTAAGTCTTTGCGGGTAATAGGTTATATCCGTTTAAAATCTTGAGATCAGATAAAAGTTGAACATCTTTTCTCTACCTAGATAATCTTAGGAAATATGAATATTAATAATAATAAATCATTCGAAATTAAAATAGGCAGCAAATATTCGAACCTACCCAATGATTGAATATTGAAATTCTTAGAAGTATGAACTATGTGTTGAATTGGCCGAAGAAAGGGCGAAGTTTTAAATAACAACTGCCAGAAACGTGGTTTAGAGCTACCAATTTCAAATATCAACTACCAGAAAACATAACAACTACCACTTAAAACAGTCCCTGCCACAAACGTCAGTGGCAAACGGAGCTAAAAAAAAACACAACAGACAAAAAAGTATGTACTAGGCTTACGTAGAACAGTTTTTTTCTTAGAATATGACCAAGAATAACATCGCAAAATATGGCACACAAATAACCGGACACCCTGTATGGATGGGTCTGTTTGGCAAGGTGAAGTTTCCTTTTTAACTTGCTGTCAAAATCTGTAGGAAAAAAGAAAATAGTTTGCAAAAAAGGAAATTTCTAACAATCGATGAACACTGCTATTTTTTATGTCAAAATGACAATTTGATTTTCTTTGATAGATTCCAAACGAGGAAAGGTAAAGTTTTTCTTAGTTATTTTTTAATAAATAAAAAATAATTATAAATTGTTTCAAGGCTTCAAAATGATTGCAAGCTGTGCCACAAAAGGTTTAAACATACTTGTAAGTGAATACTCGGAAAGAGTACTGGCTTTATTCAATAAAATCATTGGGTTATGTAATAAAAAACTTCGTATTTCCCAATTTCGTCAATTCATTAAATAGAAGTATTTTTTGTATTAATATATGTATCTAATTCCTGCAGCGCACCGGCATTAAAACAATAACTACTTCGGCTGTGAGCAGGAGTGATCATCTCTTCGTTCATCGCGATACCCCGGAAGATAATCCCGATATTGTATTTGAATTCACCGAAGACAACAAGAAGGTTTCTTATTTCTATTCACCTATATTTTTGCAAATAAGACTAACGGTGATTTTGTAGCGAGTAAATGCTATCCTCAGCATTTACCCTGAAGGCCACAAACGTGGTGCAATGATTCCATTGTTGGACTTGGCTCAGCGGCAACATGGATGGCTACCAATTTCGGCAATGCACAAAGTTGCTGACATTCTGGATTTGCCCAATATGCGTGTATACGAAGTGGCTACTTTTTACACTATGTTCATGAGACAACCAACCGGAACATACCATTTGCAAGTGTGCACAACGACACCTTGCTGGTTGCGCGGGTCTGATGAAATTTTGAATGTTTGCAAGGTAAGTTACCTTGGTCAATACTATTTATTAGTTATTATTTATCCATAAACTGCAATTTTAGAAAAAGCTGGGAATCAACCCTGGTGAAACAACAAAAGACAGGAAGTTTACTTTATCTGAAGTAGAGTGTTTGGGAGCTTGCGTAAATGCACCCATGTTAGCTGTTAATGACGATTACTTTGTAAGTATTTTACAAGTTTATTTAAGAAATGTCTTCGTTCCATACAAATTTCATAAGTCCATTTTTTCAATTTGAGGTGATTTCTGTAGGGTGTAGGTACAAAATAAAAAAGGAAAGCACATTCAAAATTTGTGTTAAAAATACCAATTTCATCGTAATAAGGAACTTGTTGCGCGTACCCAAAAAACATCTTACTATAAGAGACCAATACCATATAAATTGTCATAACATTTTTTTCGGGACTCGTAGCTAGCTTCCGATTAGGTGTTATACATATGTACGTACGAAAGAAATTATCCACAAACAAAAAATTCTTCAAAAAAAAAGCATTTTTTAATTTTACTGATGAAAATTCCGTACAGAATTTTTTCCATACGAAATTTTCATCACTAAAATCAAATTTCGGAACGGTACTACTCCTTTTTGATTCCAATTGAATTATTTTTTTGTTCAAGTGAATAGGTACTCGTTAGTAAATTAAAGAATGTGCTGGTCAAAAGAAATTTAACAAACGTTTTTATACAAAAAATATTTTATTTATCAATTTTAGTAATGGGTACTACCACCCTTTTTCATGAGAATCTATCGAATCGTAAAGGTGCTTTAAATAATCTAGCGAAATTTACCGCAAAGCATTTTTAATGGATGCACTTAAGGATTCTTTGGCTTCATATTGATGACCAAAGTCTTAAATTGGTAAGGTAGTTCATCATTGAAAAATTAAAAGTCATTTTATGAGAAAAGTTGTGGTAAATTGAATTTTGTTTTACCTGGAAATAATTATTAAGTCAATAAGCTTTACTTGGACATCAAAATAACCATTTATTTTTTCTTCAGAATCTATCAAAATTGACAATTAATATTTTCAATGATGGTTTTCAATGATAGCCATAGCTGGCCCCTTACATCTTGAAAGTAATATAAATTAAATTTCTTTTCATCTGAAAACACCACATATGAAGTTTTGAAAATTCTAGGCGCATGGTGGTTCCTTTTTTGAAGTTTTAGACATTTTAAGTTATTTTAACTTTTTATTACTCTTCGAATTGTTGCTTAATTTTTGCCACATTATGAGAAAAATTCGACGCACATCTTAAAATTGATCTTCGATCAGTTTCTGTAGTTGCTGTTTCCTTGTCTCCTTTCATATTTTGTCCATAAGAACTTCTTTTCTTGATGTAAGAACAAACCACATTCGCACTTCTACCAATTTTTGTTTCTTTGGCACGCCCACCCAACCATGGTCCTCAAGAATATCGATTTTTGCTTTTTCAACTGTTTAAGGCCATGTTGCACAGCCCATTGTTTTTGGAATTTCAGAAAAACAGCGCAAATTTGACAGAATACACTACAATCTATTGGTCAAGAAGTGTTCAATTGTAATTTGTGCAGTGATAGATAATTTTATTTAATCGAAATTATAATATAAATTATTTATTCGGCCCTATCGAGGTAACCGTCGGAGCGGAACTTTCTCCGCAACGCATCCTTCGTCGGAAATTGAATTTCGGTTCGAAGAAGCTGTCATCGGAAGAAATTTTACAGAAATGAGACGACGCATTGCAATGGATATACAATTCAGGCAGAGATGTGCAAATAACCCGATATATCGAAAATGCGATATATTTTCGATTATTTTTTATTAAATAAACACCATAAGCGTTTTAAACCATGAACAATTGGTGGGAGAGCGTAATTTATTGTTTATAACAAGTAATTTTTTCAATTATAATGCGCTATCGTTTTTAAGAAATGTAATTAGATGCACCAATCAAAACTATCGAATAAAGTCCCATCCCTATTTCCATTTGAAGTGTCAAAAAAAAGAATAAATAGAAAAAAAAACTTTCGAAACACAATATTATTTTTTCATTTGACTTAAAACAAGCAATAACAAATAATAAAATACATGAAATTTGCATACTTTAATCACAATGCAAATAAATGAATGCACAAAACAAAAGATCACGAACATACTTTTTTCCATCCACCAACATCCCTTTGCCTTGGTCCCAATGAAGCCATAATTTCTGGTTACTTTTTTGTGTCGCGATATTCAGGCAGCGATTCACCATCCGCTCATATTGGTGTGAGCATGTTTTTTCGTTCTGTATAACTCCTAAAAACAAAGTCTTATTATAAATAACACAAGTTAGCATAAATAAAGTTTGTTTCTTTGTTATTTACATTTTAATTAACTATTATTTTTAAAAGGAACCACTTCCCGCAACATGAACTTGTCGGAAGACTTCGGAGAAAATTGTGTTTGTTATCTGTCAAGAATAAAACCAATACAAGTAATTCATCGCAAAGCATCGCATGCAAATGGCATGTGCGCTGAATCTCGTCGGAGAGAATTTCCGATCAGCTGATCGGAGAATTACCATGAAGCAAAATGTCTCCGATTCGTAGGAAATCGGAGAGAATTCCGCTCCGACGGTTACCTCGATAGAGCCGATTATTTAAGTTTAACACATAATCCAGTATTTTCTTAAATGAAGGCTGTGTTAGTCCCAAATTTAAGTCCTTTCCAACTCCTTTTTGGTAGCTTCCTTCAGCGAAAATCTTAGGGCTGCAGCTAGCTTCAAAATCGTTGGAACTGCGACACAACGTTGCTGAGGATTATCAGTGAGTCTGGTAAATATAATGGATTTGCTTTGGATCGAATCTATCTCCTCTGCAGTCGTCATTTTTTCATTCTATTCTCTTCCTCTTCGTCGTCACTGCTGCTCCAAGAAAAATAACTTGCTACACTATACATTTCTCCGTGTTCTGTATTTTGAAACAATTTTACTCAAAGAAAAACAATGCTGGCGTTTGAGTTACGGAATACGAACAATGAAACGCCTCTTAAACGACACGACACCAAAAACGCCAATTGGCGTTTTAGAAAAACGCCTTACGGAATAAGGGTGCTTATTATTATTTTTTCTAAGCTCATAAGTTAACATTCGGATCGTACGGTTAGCATTAAAAAAAAATTGAATTCGCTCACCATACTTTGTAAGAAATCGTATTTTGCATTTGAAAAACAGTGTACCTATTCTGTTGAAAAGGAGTGTATTCATGTGTGTGTGAGTTAATGTCGAATTCCTTACAACCATTTGAGGTCGATTTCATTAAAAAAAATTTTTTGGTAGAAGGAATTTAAAAAAAAATCGTTTTTTTTTGTGAGTGTGTGAGTGCAATTTGACAGGAATTTTGTTGTCGCACAAAAACTAAGAAGTAGTGCGCGCTAAGCAAATATTAAAGTGTATTTTATTTCGCCTTGTTTTGATAATTTAAAAGCAAATATATTTCGTCTGATAATTGAAAAACATCAAAAACAATTGTGCGCGTAATCAAGTAAAAAAATTACAATCCAAAATTAATCCACACACAGCAGCGAGGATCTATTCTGAATATTTCACTAGGGGATGAAGAAAAATAATTTTGCAACGTGTTTTCCTCGCGAATTGTATGTTATTTTAATGGGATTTTTTGTTTCTTGAAGATACGCACAATTATCTTTACTTTTTTTCATCATTCACTGAAATATTAAACAATTAAGAACACTTCAACATTTGTTTTCTTTTTTAACTTCGTCACAAAATTGTAATGAGAACATTTAATTCCATCTTGATGCATGAGAAATGTCAAATCTTGATACTGTGTGTGCGATTTGATGTGAAATCTAGCTAAAAACGCAAGATTTGTTTGACAGCATTAAAGTCGATTTTGTTTAGAAAAAATTCGATTTGTTCAGAAAAATTCGCATTTTTTTGGTTGCAAGGAATTCGACATAATTGTCTGATATTTATGTATATTTTGCACGTTCAGTCGTGCGTTTTGACAACTAGGCTTTTGTTTTTACGAAACGAAATTATAAATTACGCCATATACAGGAAAACATAAAAAACGAGACGAAAAAAAAATCAAAACACGAACTTTATGTATGCATTTCGGGCTGTTTGCTTGCAGACCATCATCAGCATCACGATAACGATCAAACGATATCGTTTTGGCAATAGCTGTCCCTATCTTATGAGTGGAAAAGAAAGAGACAGGTACTGCAAAAACGAAATCGTTTTTATTGTTATCGTTTTACGCAATAAGGCCCCTGTGGTGCGTTCTTTTATTAACCATAGTTAACTATGGTTGTTATGTCAAAAAAAATTGTTGAAGTGTCATTGTTAGATTTAGTTAGGAGTTTAGGAACGATTTATTGTTAGATATTGTTGATCTGTTAAACGAACACTTTCGCAAACTTTATTTCATCGTTAATTACCATAAAATCATGTTATTTTTCTACAATAAACTCTCCTTATTCAATAAAAATGGTAGAAAATTCAATTTTCATTCATTTCACTTCACCAAAAGCTCTGTTTTGATTCTTCAATTTTTATTTTTTGCAAACAAACATTCTCACATCTGCTTTGACAGATCAACACTTTCAACTCATATCATGGAGATAAATTGGAAATAGTTACGAATTGTAACTATTTGACACTAATAAACTGAATTTAGGAACGATGTGATGATGTCATATAGTTACAAATCGTAACTATTTTGTAATAAAGGAACGACCATTGTTAACTATAGTTAACCATAGTTAACTATGGCATTACACATAAATGCAATTTGACAGAATTAATTTTTTGGATTTAGTTGAAATGCTTTAAAATAATAAAGCATATTTTGAATTTAGTTGAAATGCTTTAAAATAATAAAGCATATAGTCATCTGATTAAATTATTTCAGGTGAATTCTCGTTTGTGCGTATGCTTTTTATATTTCAAATCAAACAGAAATTTGTTTACTGACTATTTTAACTTATTAGGCTTCTCATTAACTCAATCAGAAATTAATTTCTTTCGTGGCGAATCAATTAAAATTATTGATTTTTTTGTCATTGTAAATTGTATTCGTGTACTATGTTTTTAGAGAAGAATGGCTAGATGCAGCTAAACTCAAAATGATCAACCCTATGATGAGTTCCGCGTGAAAGAAAATTCGCCCGGAAAAATCAATTTACACTCTTCCCTGTTCGTTAAAATTCCCTTATTGGTTCTATTGACAGCATTTTTTTCGTGTGAAATATGTCATTGTCATTTACAGCAAGATTTCCATTTAATTTTTGGTGGCGACCGAGGCCACACTTGTTGTAAAATAGAGGGTGAAAGTCGCAATAGCTATTGTTTTCCGCGTGAAACTCACAATAAGGCAGGATATCTCAGAGACGTCGCTGTTAATATATTGAGGGGATACAATTTTGGATTCGCTTAGTCGCAACACGACGGAGCTAAATATTATCAGCCCTATTGTGAGTTCCGCGTGAAAGAAAATCCGCCCGGAAAAATTACATTTCACTGTTCCCTGTTTTTGAGTTTCGGGCGAAATGATTTCCATTTAATTTTTGATGGCAAACGAGAACACACTTAGTAAAATAGAGGATAAAACTCACAATCGTAATCGGAACCTTCTACGAATCCCTAAAAACAGGATCACAGAATCCATCGTAGTGGAAAATCCCATACAAATTGCAACTACGAACGGATTTGGTGATAGTTTTTTTCGGGATTCGTAAAATGCTTCCGATTACGATGGAACTTCTGATAGGGCTTGGTCAAATCTTCCAGGTTTCGACTCGGGTGTTATAAGCTAAAGAGTTTTTTTCTTTCAAGTTAGCGCGCTTTCCATGCTTTATTTTTCTTCTGCGAAGGCAGTTTTACTCTCTTCAGTGCTCCTTCTGCGTAACTTTTATAATACTTTCGAAAGTTGTTTTCAAAGATTACTTTAATTGGAATAGGCTGAGCTGATCATCAATTTTGTTGATTGTCGTTTTAAAGATGTCAATATGATTTTTACGAATTTGGTTCAACGTTCGATGCGACAAAGGTCGGTCCTACTTAAAAGTTGTATGCGCTCAATTTGTTCTCCAAACCAAAAACATAACACTACACTATTCTAGATATCTAGAATTTCCGACATTCCACTTTCAATAACAGTCTTTCATCGATCGAGGTAAACGCAACTCACAAAAAGGCTCCAAGCTAGTACTTGGGAGCGGTCAGACAACCGTGATACTGGGGAGTGATGAAATCGATCGCTATATGTTCAATCTAGTTAACGGTTGATTGATCAGGAAATCTCCATATCCCTTAATATGGAGATGCGGGAAATGTGTACTAGCTACAACAATGTTTCATCTCATCAAAGTCGATCCGTTATCGGAGTAGTATCGTGCAGGCCTGCTTTTCGATTGTACCAACCTCTCTCGTAATTATGTCGTTCTCCTTTTGAAGGCCGCACACTATTTGATTCCTTTTGCATCAGAAGCGTACTTTTTTTTTTTTTTTTATATTCCACTAATTGCTTAACTCAAAAATATTTAACGAATTATTTATCAATTAAAAATCCAATTTTTGTTTGTTCTTATAATTGATGCATGTACTATTATTATTAATTCAATTAACATCGGTTCAGATAGGGTTTAAGGGGTTTTTCACATTTACATAAATACAAATCTGGAGATTATTTTTAAAATCTTTGAATTATATGAAAGATAACTCATGAGTAAAATTTAAAGTATGTATGCATGTACAACAAAATGACGACTGTAAAAATTAAGTTATTTGTAGAGAAAAAAAAATCTCTTATTTTATTTATTTAATATTTTGAAAATCCGCCCGGAAAAATTACATTTCACTCTTCACTTATTATGAGTTTTGGGCGAAAAAGGTCCCTGTTCGTTTAAATTTGCCTTATTGGCATCATTGACAGCATTTTTTTCGTGTGAAATATGTCATGTCATTTACAGCAAGATTTTCATTTAATTTTTGGTGGCGAACGAGGCCAAGCTTGTTATAAAATGGAGCTTTTAAAAATTCGGACGAACAAAATGGGGCGCATTCATAGTCATTTTTAGACCTGGGTCTAAGTTAAAATTAGCTTTGTTTGAATTTTCGGACGTTGATTCTATTTTGTTAAGTTTATAATTTCAAAATATTTCAAACTATTTGTGTAGTAATTATCTTATAAAAATATAAAACCAACAATTTGTAATTTAAATCGGTCTGTATTCATTGAGCCACAATTGTCTTAAACTGTAGTTTAGTTAAACATGGGTCTATCTGCGACTATAAATATGCCCCAAAATTTTCGGGCGAAATGTTTTCCTGGTGAAACTTACAAAAGGGACAATTATTTATCGCAAACCGGCCGGCGGGCGTTTTGTGTTACATTGGTATGAAATGCGTTTCTGGTAGATATTTTGACGGCTTCAAGTTTTTTTTTCCCCGATATCCACTGACAGATTTTCTGCACTAGCTAGGCAACATTCTCCACAATGCATACTCTGTCAAGGGTTTAAATTACACTCGAAATATCCGGTTCGGAAATGTTAAATTCAAAATGAGTTTCCTGTTGCATCATGTTCACAAATCGAAGATCGTATTCTTTTTTTTTTAAACGATTTACTGAAAATCTGAAATAAATAACGACAACAATTTCATATGATGCTGTCAATTTATCACTCTAAAAATCATATCATCGCATTACAACGCATAACGCTGGGCTACGTTAATGGATGTCAGAAAAAAATATCCGAAGGTATTTAATCTTCGATTCGGAAGATTACTCCAAAGCAAAAATCCTTTGATTCGGAGGAAATCAGAAAATGTTCCTTTTTCCGACCATGCTAGGGAAGTATTTTTTACGTTTTTAAAAAAGCTTGTGTTAAAGAAGATTACTTGTAATACAAAATTTAATAGATATTTTCAATACTTCTAGTCAAAATCTTGACCAAAAAACAAAATAATTATTTAAAAAACACGACGCGACTAATGGGATGACCCCTTAAGCTTACAATAACAATTAAGTTGTTTTAAGAAAATTAATTTCAGTAAATACCATAATCTAGAGTTTACTTAAATTCAGTTTTTACTCTCCGATTATTTTAGGTTACAACAGTTTTTTTTTTATGTTTATAATTAAAAATATAATAATTTGAACAGCAATCTAAGAAAGGAAATATATTTGATAAATTTTTTAGTTTATTTTATTGCATCCATTTGTTGATTAATAATTTCATTTAAAACGTTCTTAAATATCGTGTATTGCGGATGTGTATATTAGTTGGAAATTAATTCGTATGCTCGTACCAGTCTCACGTAGTCGAATGCTAATAGTATCTTAGAAATGTTCCATTGTCTGTTTGCCTTTTTTTTACATAATAGATCTCAGATATGTATTAATCCTTATTAAATGTATTAATTTTTAAATGTAATTGCTAATTTATCTATTTATGGATTTTGTTTTGCAGGAAGATTTAACAGCCAAGGACATGGAGAACATCCTCGAGGACTGTAAAGCAGGAAGGATTTCCAAACCAGGTCCAAGAAATGGACGTTTTGCTTCAGAACCAAAAGGTTCTCTAACCTCACTTACGGAAGAACCAAAAGGCCCTGGTTTCGGACTTCAACCAGCATTGGCTTGAGTAAAATTTAGGATGTCTTAATAATAATTTCGTCAAAATAAAAAAAATGAATACGTTTTGAACATCAAAAGTTGTCTGCATTTTTATCTTTTTCGACAAACAAATTATTGTTTTTTTTTTTTTTTTGTGAAAACTACAGAAAGTATTAATTATTATATATTTCTTCCAATACCATTGCATTCCAATTTAACTGGTGGCGAATACTTAACTCTAAGTAAAGCCTTAAAAAAATTAAAATGACAATTTAATCGCTGTCTGCATACTGTATCCTGCAAAAACGATTGACGATGGTTAATAAATCAGTGACATGAAATCTCCTTCGATCTACCTTTTACCACCTGCTCGCTTAGATTTTCGGGCTCCTTTTTCAGCTTTAAGGTATCTCTCCGATACCATTCGCTTGGTTTTTTTGGGTTCTTCTCGTAATTCTTTATATGAAATATCCTTTTGGGAATCGACTTTCTTGATAAATTTTTGAATAAGATCATCGCAATTAAGATTCTCTTCTGGCTCCCATGTATCGAATTTAGCGGAATACCCCTTCCAGCGAATGCGGAAGACACGACCTTTTTTTTCTTCTGAATAGTCAATGATTTTGTCGACTTCCCATTGTTTTTCTGGATCTTCACTGGCTTTCTTTCCGCCCTTTTTAGCTGCTACGGCAGATTTTTTTGAAGCTGGTTTGGCTTTTGCCGATTTGGTTTCCTTATTCTAAAAATAAATTACTTTGTTTTTTTTTTTTTATTTTGTAATAGTTTGTACAAACCTTTTTTTTGAATTTTTCAATTAAATCCTGGCAAGAAAGTGTGCCTTCTTCCTCCCAAGTATCATCATTAGGGCCATAGCCCTTCCATCTAATAAGATAGTAGGAAACTCCTTTTTCTGTTTTGTGATCAATAACGTCTTTGACCTAAAATAAATAAGTTTAAAATTTTATAAAGGAAAACCGATTATTACATAATACATAATAAGGTCGGACAAATAGAACTATATTTTAAGTTATACAAAATTTCTATTTTACATATACAGTCGACGCCGCTTAAAGCGCACGCCAAGGGACTAGCTATATATGGTCGCAATAGTCGTCGGTCGTTATATCCGACTTCCCACAAAAATTATTGAAAAAAAGTACAGAGGTATGCGCTTTTAGGAAAATAATAAAAAATCTAGTTAAATTCTTTCGTGAAGAAAGGAATTTGTGTATATTCGAACACGTCCAGGTTTGAATTCTCAGTTACTAACTTTTTTGTTTGCACTTTTTTGTATTCCGTCGTTGTAAGCGGCGAGACCCAAGTATTTTTGATCTAAAATTTGTCGTTATATGCAACAAGTCGTTATAGACGACGATTTTACTAAGTTAAAACCAACGATAAACTAATACAATTTGCATGAAAACCAACCAAATGAAGGTCGTTAAAAGCGACTCGTCGTTACGAGTCGTTATAGTTGGCGTCGACTATATGTAAATTCGACCAACCAAGTGATTTTGTGGTTTGGAAAATGGAAGTATTTTGTTGATTTTCTCTAGAACAACCCAGACTTTTACACAAACAAAGTTGTTTTAAAAAAATTTATGAAATAAATGCATGTTTTCCGGACTGAAAAAGAAAATGCGAATTACTTTCAGCGGCACACAAAACAATTGAGTTTTTTTTTTTTGGGAAAGACATTAAATACATACATAAGATTGAAAAAGGGGCGTTAACTTGTTCAAACCCTTTCGTTGGCTTATGTCACAACAAACAAAGTAGACAAAATAGCATTTGAAAATTTTTGAGTATAGCAGAAGTTGCAATCTTTTTTTTTTTTTTAATTGACTACATATCGATTTTCATAGAACAAAGCACTGCAAAATATGCTCAATTTTGATGTTATTTCAGAAAATGGCATACAGTTGTGTGCAAAATAAAAGGAGCGTAAAAAATTCCTTTAAATAAACACGTAAAATTAAATGAATATAATATGCTGAATTCATATTTCGAAGTGCAATGGCACATATAGTGTTTGACTGCCGAAAAGCATTAATATAAACTTGTTATAGTTTAAATTTAGGCCAGTAAGTTGGATGTAATATGAAAAGTAAGCTATTTTGTTATAAATTCTTGTCAAGCTTTAAGATAAGATTAATATTTTTGTTTACATAACTTAAAAACACTTATTTTATTTCTTTATTAAATGCTTAGATGTACATTTTGGAAGCTATGCTTCCATCATCAGTAAGCTTTAGGCTCGTTTCACACACATTCGGTTAGGTATCTGTGTGAAACGATAAAACGGCAAAAATAAAAACCTAATAGAAATCGTATAGCACCGAACGATCCCTCAACACGAATCGGTTTCATTCGTTTTCAAAACGACACGTATTCGGGTCTAGGGCACACAAAGTAAACGTAGCGTTCACGTTCGGTTCGGTTTTTTGTTTTTGTTTACCACATTTTATTTAAGTTTAATTATTAGTGAGTTCAAACCGAATATGAACGGGTGATTCTATGTTAAATGCTCCTTTTTAGCACCCAAAATGTCCTCTACGTAAATTTAAGAAAAATGATGTACATTCAAATGTTTTTATAAATTATGGAATAATTAATGATTTAAAGTGCATGCACTTGATTTTTAGCGTTTTTAAGAATTTGGGCTTGACACGGAAATGACGCCTTCGATACGGAAATGATAATGTACCAGTAAAAAAATTTTCCTTTTAAAATGTTCGTTGTAACAAGGGCCGTGTAGTTCAGGATGCATTTAAAAGATTTAAGGTATTACAGGAGTTTATCTAAAATTATAAAAATCTAAATTTAATCGATTTACGGAAATGATTGTGTGGTACGGAAATGACATTTAACTAGTAAAGATAAATAATTTGTTACTTCCCCACCTATCTCAGATTTACGGTCTGGAATTGCATCTTAGTGCATGCACAAACATTTTAATGATTTGCAATAAATTCATGAAAAAACACATCTAAAGGCGACGGAAATGACGAAAATCGATGTTTTTTAGCTTTTTAGACAAGGGAAATAGAAAGTATATTTTATTTTTAATTTTATATAACTAACTGCAACATACAAGACTGTTACAAAATGTTTTTTTTTTTTACTAGCACTTACTAAAATTATATGCACATACGGAAATGACGAAATTGGTGAAACACGTGACGAATACAACCACTTACTTTAAAATAACACACGTCACTGATGAGTTTCTTCATTTAGTCTAAATCCTATAACCTGACGGCCGTTAATTTGAATTTATAAGCATTTTACATTTTTTTACGGAAATGATGCAAATACATGGAGACACATGTTTGAAAGTTTGTAAATTAATTGTTTCAAACAAATAAATTTAATTTTTAGGGAAGTTGTATTTAACTACATATTCTTAATCCTGGAACTAAGTCAAATTAAAATTAATGCATTTAAAAACAAACAAAAAATCCATTTTTCCGCGCTGAAACAAGGAGACACGCGACGGAAATGACATTTGGACCATAAAAAAATTATTTTTTGATTACATATCTGCAATATTTAAAATTTAGAAATGGCACAGTTAGAAACGTTGCTTGCGCTATTATTGACTTTAAAATAAATAAGTATTTTTAATTTGTTGAACCATTTTTGGTCGGGGGCAAGAAAAGGAGCATTTAGTGGAGAATCACCCGAACCGCTGTGTGTGAAGGGGTCTAGACGAAAACCGACATTGAACCGAATACAGACCGAACCGAATGAAACCGAATGTGTGTGAAACGAGCATTAAACTAACAAATACGAACAAATTTGTTTGATTGATATTAATTTCCTAAAAAGTTTTTTTTTCAGGACTACTGACTCTTGCGAGGAATTGACAAATCCTCCAAGAGTATCACTTGTCACGAATAAGTGCTTCTCGTCTAGCCGTTCGGTTTCGGCATAAAATTGAAGGTCCCTTCCATTCCTGTCGACACTAGGCGGCCCTGGTTCTTCATGAGCCGTTGTGCCCCCTATTTTTTTTTTTTTTTTGTTTTATATTAATTTCAAAAAATCAATAAAAACAAAGTATTCACAGTAAATTTGTTTTTGTAGGTAATTTTTGTTGTTTGTATTGAAGCTTGGAAATTAATATCAATCAAACAAATTTGTTTATTTGTGTTCGTATTTGTTAATATAAAGCTTACTGGCGATGGAAGCATAGCTTCCGAAATGTACATACAGTGCCTGCCATTAATATTCGGTTTTCTGATGAAAATTTATTAAAATTCATTTGTGGTCTAAAAAACAATATATTTTACCACCATTTTCAGAAAACTCTTGGTTTCAGATTAATTTACCACAAAATCCACAAATTATTCCAAAGAAAGAGTTAAACAAAAGCCATTCTAACACCAGAAAAGTTAAGAATTAAACAAACTAATCGTTAAGTTAAGAAATAAGCACTCCATTAATATTTGGTGTTTTGTTTAAGTTCTCATTAAAATAGTTAAAAAGTGCAATTGTATTAGGTAAATCATATCGCTTATTCGCAAGACCTCTTTCTGAATGCTTTTCATGTTTGTCAATATTTTATGTGTGTTCCCGTGATTTTTTTGTATCATTTTTGTTGCAGCGCTTATTGTTATTCGTTTATGGTAGAAGCAGAGTTTTCCTGAACACTTTGGTCCATTTTATCCCACAGGTTTTAAATACGATTACGGTCAGAAGGTTGGTGCATAAGATTCTATGACTTTTGGACAGCCATTAGTTGAAAATATGCGCTTTTTTGTTTAGGGTCATCATCATGATACAATTTAAGGACCCGCGAAATATCCAATGTTCAGCATTATTTAAAGTTTCCTTTTAGGATCCTCTAATAATATTCTTGGTTTTGTAACCCACGAATAAACGAGCCATATTTTTGGCGATATGCAGCCCCACACCATAACATTAACTCCCGCATGCTTTAGTGGTGGCCTTAGATATTTGTTTACCAGCTCTTAAATTTTATCCGTGCCATCGGATCCAAAAAGATTGAATTTTTTTTATCTCGCGCAATTTTATGAAACGTTGTTATATTATTGTGTTGGGCTATACATATTAGCCAAAGCTGTGACCAATTCGGTGTTTATTGATGAAATGATGGACAAAGAATATTTTTTGAGTATTATGAGTGTCCATCCAAAACAGAGTGCCTAAATTTGGATTTTTCGCGGGTCCTCAAATTGTATCATGATGATGACCCTAAACAAAAAGGCCCATATTTTCAACTAAATGCTGTCCAAAAATCATAGAAGCTCATGCACCAACCTTCTGACTTTAATCGCATATAAAACCTGTGGGATAAAATGGAGCAAAGTGTTCGGGAAAATTCTGCTTCTACCATAAACGCTTTACAATAAGCGCTGCAACAAAAATGATAAAAAAAAAACACGGTAACACCCATAAAATTGTGATAAACATGAAAATGCATTCAGAAAGAGGTCTTGCGAATAAGAGATATGATTTACCCAATACTGTTGCACTTTTTAACCATTTTAATGCGAACTTAAACAAAAAACCGAATATTAATGGAGTGCTAATTTCTTAACTTAAACGATTTGTTTTTTTTTTTTTTAATCCTTAACTTTTCGGGTGTTAGAATGGCTTTTGTTAACTCTTTCTTGTAATAGTTTGTGGATTTTGTGGCAAATTAATCTGAGACCAAAAGTTTTCTGAAAATGGTGGTAAATATATTATTTAATAGACCGCAAATGAATTTTAATAAAGGAGAATGCCCAAAAATGTATGTATATTTGAAAAACCCAGAGTCGATTAAGAAAAGTTATACATGGTTTGAAAGGACATCAATTGTAGATAACAAATATGGAGTCATTTTCCTAAAAAGTTATCCCCGGGACTGGATGACAATTTAAAATTTTAAAAAACACAGTGTTACTTCATGTAAAAAAAGCAAAAAGTGGCACATCTTTATATTGTGGTTGATTCATGTCATTAAATAGGTTCACCACAAGTCACTAAAATCAGCAGCCACAAGATGATTCTGTCTTCATTCATATAGTGGCGGTTATCACCCATACCGTTACTCAACAGTTTCGAAAACAAAAATTACCTACCTAAGCTATTGCATACAAAGGCCCCGATCCCGACATGCCAGACTTTCATATTTGCATATGAATAGCATGGACCTATCATAAAACAAAAGGAATTGTTGCTATCGTTCACACCCGAAAATTGGTGTGGGCTCTTAGTCTAATAACTTCGTATTTTCTAATAACAATGATGAAGTAAGTTAGAAATTTAAATAACTTCTGTTTTAGCTAGAGTGACTGAATATAATTCAATTAAAAGTATAAGTGACCTCAACTCTAGACATTAATGCGTTTCACAGTGAACTCTTCAGTTAGACTGTTTTGGTGGATGTTTACCGACTCTTATAAAAATCAATCCAAACAGATAGTGAATTTTATTGTTCTAGCGAAAATGCCCCTAGAATAAAAAAAATTCCCAGTATATTTTCGGTTTAAAGAAGCGAGTTTTATAGAACATGTTTAATATTTTTTCTGAAAGGTCTTAAAATAAATAACCATGCAACCGGTTATAGCAGCTAATCAATTGCAAGGTTATCCAGCTGTACAAAATTTCGATCTAATATAGGCTGAGTTTCAAAATTTAAAAAATCAACAACACCAACTTCATGCTTTGTACACTTTCACTTTGCATATGGATGTCGTTTCGGAACGCACTTTATCTGCAGAGCAGAAAATAAACAAAAATGTTCACTATTTGAATTAAAAATTAAATTAAAAAAAAAAAAACAGAATATAAATAATAAAAATGAGTTCCGCTTCCATACAGGCGATTTTTTTTTCTTTTAAAAAAAAAAATGTAAAATAAAATGATCCAAAAAATTATTGATATGCTCAGGTACGACTACGTTTCGGATGCGTTTATGAACGTGCTACTTCGTCAACATTTTCTCATTTGAGTTTTGGAACTTATTAATTGCATCGCATGCGCATCTGATGTATTTCGGAACTCAACCATACTCGAGCTCTAAACAAAAAGAAAAAAGATTTTATTTTGTAGTGCAAATATTGTACAGAATCCATTATTCTTGAGCAGCTTGACATCTTTAAGCCATAAAATTAAAAAACCTTTGACACTTTTCAACTGTGTGTTTATAAATAAAATACAATACAAGCGATTAAGCTTTATCAAAATTAAAAACGCATTTAAAAATATCTTTAGATTACTTTAAGTATAGAAATAAGTGATAACAAATGTGAATTAATTTGTTCTAGAAATGCGTGTCCGAGAGGGCACTATCTTGCAGCAAAAGATAGCAAACAAATCTCAATGATCATCGAGGGGGCAATTGTCCCATTAAAACAAACAAAATATTAACACCCCTATTGCGATTGTCAATCATAGATTGATGGTTGACAAATACTGAAATTCGATATTAAACAAACCAACCGCTAAACGTTTTGATGCAGGCCGTCGTTAATTACAAGAAAATTTGCAAAAATCGATGAATTGTTTATTAGATTTTGAATAAAATGCCTTCTAAAGTGTAAAATTTCAATATTTATCAACTATCCATCAGTTATTGACAATCGCAATAGGGGTGGAAGTATCTAGGGGTATTGCTAGACGAAAAGCTCAAAGCAAATAAGCACACAAGACTTGCAATATTGTAGGCTAAAGCAGCGGCCGGTTTTAGCTTAGGTCTGGGTTCACTTCCCAGCCTCGTCCACCCAAAAAACTAAAAAGTTTTTTTTTCGGGGCTACTGCCACTTGCGAGGAATTGACAAGTCCTCCAAGAGTATCACTTGTCATGAATAAGTGCTTCTCGTCTCGCCGTTCGGATTCGGCATACAATTGTAGATCCCTTCCATTCCTGTCAACACGCGCACACAGGAATGGTTGCGAGTTGTTAGTCACAAGGCTCTGGTTCTTCACGAGCCGTTGCGCCACACAATTTTTAATTTCAATTGCAACTATAAAAAAAAATATGTTTTCGTTTTATTTATTGCAAATAAAATAAAAATAGTTTCTATTAAATAAATTATTTAGCAAGAATACTTGCAGTTTTGCGCCTACAATTTCTCTGTCGTGAGCAAATTTTTGAACCACAGAAATACCGTCGTTTTTTTATAGTTGTCGTTTCCTTTCATCTTACAGAATGCAGAATGAAAGCAGTCAAAGACGTTTGACGTAAACGCACGACTACAAAAAGCGTGACAAAATGGAAAATCACTTATAGAATGCAAATTGTGTCGCGTCGTATATTAGGCTGACGTTTACGACATCGGTAATAGGGGTGAATATGTACATATACATAAGTGATCATTTCCTTACCAGATAAAACCATATGGTGTTTACCAAATCTCCAGACAAGGATCACTGTATAAAAGAAATTTCCCAGATGTGGACATGTCTTTGAGAAAGAGTATGCCATGTGCGGAACAGATGAGCGATCTATTCTTCTTAGTCATTATACAGCTTCTTAAGAAATAATTAGAAAATAGACCGGTTCATTCTCCCATTGGCCTAAGCGTGCACTATACAACATTCTTCAAGAAACGGTTTGGTAGCTTAAATGAAGACCACGTTCGTATCTGAGAATGCTAGCACTTGGAAAAACAGTTGTCGATGGGAGAAATACAGTTTATTTTTCGATACAAACTAAATTAGTCAAGACAAATTAGGATAAAATTGAAGCATATGTGGATGTTACAATAATATAAACAACGAGAATATGAGGTTTCTCCCGCTCAAAAAGATGTGCTATTTGCAGGAAAAATCAAAACGTGCATTATTCACTCCCTGTTTTTTGTTGTTTTCCTGTATAACTTTTGAAATATGCATCTTAAGAAAAAAAAAAACATCGTCAGCGAAATTGTCAAGTTAGTTTGACGATTATAATAATCTACCAAAATGAATTAAAAATGCAAAGAAATTTACCGAAATTCAAAAAACTTTTTTAATTGATATGTTAAACCTAGATTTATTTAATATAGAATTAATGTTAATTTTTTGTAAGGAATTTTCAAATGGCAAAATATCGCCATTCTTGAACATCGTCGAAAACAAATTACTTTAAGAGTATTAACTTCAATTAAAACAAATAAAATATAAATAGCAGTAGTTGTTTGAAATCGACATGAAAATTAAAAAGGCAATTTTATAGAATAAAAAGAAAATAATGCCACCAAATTACTTAATAGTTGTGGACTGTGTTGCTATTTTTGTTTTATTTTTAATTATTTATTATTTTTTGTTTTAATACCAGCCGTGTTTTATGAGAGAGTGAATAGCAACTCAGCAAAAAAAAAAAAACAAAAACAAAATTCTTTATAATAATTTGTTTCTCTCAAAAAACACATCTGGAATTATTTAATACAAAATAATAAAATGATCAGCTTTTTTTTTAACTGATTGATACAATTTGGGCGGGAATTGGAACATTTTTTTTTTTTCTGTAATCGGTACGGTAATTGGAATTGGTTCTGCCTCAATTTCTTTGTCAAAGCCAGTTATGGCTATCATTGAAAACCATCATTGAAAAAGTTAGCTGGTGATTTTGAGACACTTCGAAAGTTTAATCATTAAATATTTGAATGCAGAAAGATAGCTTACGACGATATTATTTCTCCTCCAAAAAAAATTAATTTTGTCCAATATCTTCCCCATAACGTAACTTTTAATATTTTAATGATCATTGGTAAAAAAAAAAAAAAATTTGTGCCAAATTGAATTTTGTTTTACCTGGAAATAATTATTAAGTCAATAAGCTTTACTTTGGCATCAAAATAATCATTATTTTTTTCTTCAAAATCTCTCAAAATTGACATTTAATATTTTCAATGATGGTTTTCAATGATAGCTATAACTGGCCCCAAAAACTGAAAATAACACATATCTGCATGCACGTTCATATTTTGAGTTTCAGTACCAAATCGCTATCATCCGAAAGATCAAAAGCCTTATCAATTTCAATATCATTTGGCATTTAATGTATTTTCCATAAAAAAATGTTTGTTGGCTACCAAATTAAACAAAAAGAATTGAATGAATCTTCTTTTTCACTTTCAGTAGATTTATTAATAGTTTAAACCCATTTAAGTGTCAGTTTAAAACTAGACCCAGTATTAAGTTAATACCTCTATGAATAACTAAAACTGGAGGTTTGCTTAAACATATCTTAACAAGAGTTCATATGAATGCTGCCCAATATTTAGAAAATATTGGCGAATGAACAGACATATTCTAAAGATTATTATAAAACTCTCAAAGTTATTGAATTTTGAACATTTGTGAAAAAATCCAATAAAAAAAAAAAAAAAAACAAAATGAAAACCGGCTGGTGAGATTGAGTGACGCCGTAAAATGGTATAAGGCTATTGAAGACAAGTTCTCTTCAATGAAAGAAAACAAAGTTTGGCAAGTCGGCAGAAAACCGAAGAATGCAAAGACTTTGAACCCGAAGCTGTGAGCCCACAAGGTACAAAGCCAGACTGATAGTGAAGGGATATTTACAAAAAGCTGGAATTTATTACGACGAAACTTACTCTACTCACCTGTAGAAAAATTGACAGCAATAAAAAAATTACTAGCTGTTAGATTGTACAAAAACATGATTTTCCACCAGTTAGATGTAAAAACGGCATTTATGCATGGTGAGTTGAAAGAAGAACTTTTCCTGAAGGGGTTTCTGAAGCGGATAGAAATGTTTGTCGCTTACTCAAATCCCTTTACGGGTTAAAGCAAGCACCCCGATGGGAACAAAAAGTTTAATGATTTTCTGCTTCGATTGAGATTTAAAAGATCCAATCACGCTTATTGTTTGTATATCAAGATGGGACAAGAAGATGACATCATCATAATTATACGCTATGTTGATGATTTACTCATTGCTGGAAAAAGCTTCAGACAAATAGAGCAGCTGAAGACAAATTATGAAAAAGACATTGAATATGTCAGACTGCAGAAATCTCCAATATTTTCTGGGAATTAAGATTGATATTCATGACAGCAAAATAAATGTATCGCAAGTATCCAGCATTGAAAAGGTTGTAAACAAGTTTATAATGGAAGAATGTAATCCTACAACTTCAACAGACAAAAACCTGCAATAGTTTTTGAAGATAATAAGGGACTAATTTAGAGACTTACGGTCTAAATATATACATAGACATAAAGCACCATTTTATTCGAGGTCAAATTCACTGATTGAAATCAAGTCTATTGGAACGTATTGGAATAGGTATCAACTTGCAGGCGTTTTTTACAAAATCCATTGATTCAACAAGCCTTCAAGATTTACATATGTTTAACAGTTGGTTTAAACGATTGAGATACAGTACGTTCTCGATTAACGAAACTCTCGATTCACGCAACTCCTCGATTTTCGCAACAGTTGAATTTATATCATTGTTGACGCAGTAATCGCAACTCTTCAAAAAAATTGACCGATAAGTGCAACTTTTGTTCTTATATGCTTATATGGAAAGAGGACTACATTAAAAGGTGGCGAATGCCCTAAGATGGAAAAGATTTTATTATTTATGTGTTACTGGATAACAAATTGTTGCATATTAAATATATTAAGTGCGGGTTCTCTGATTTTCGCTTTCCATCTTGAATTGAGCCTGCAAAAATATTTACTCGATTGTTGCAACAACCTGGGTCATTGCAAGTACCCTTGTTTTAATTAGTTGCGATAATCGAGAATGCACTCTGTATATGAAAAAATTTGTTTTAACAATTTTTCTCATTCTGATTTCAAAGACCCTGTTTAGATTGGAAGTTTGTGTACAGACTCATGCCAGTTTGTGGGTAAGACTCACCAAATTTGCAGAAAACACTGAAAAACTGGGCCTTAGTTATAATGTAAAGGGTTTTCCAATAAGAGGTGTTGTTTTGAATATCATGTTGTTTCAGTAGTTGTCACTTCTGAAGCTGTAATTTTTTGACATTTAACGAGTAGAAACTACACCATTAATAAAAATTATTAAAATTCACTACAAAAATGGTGACAAATTTGGAAGAGACGGTTCGTAAAACTAAAAACATTTTTTGGTCGTCGTGAAGCACCTTGTCGGACCGGAATTCAGGAATTGGTGGAAAAATTTGAGCTGTTGGGACAAGTTAGCGATGGGAAGAATAAAACCCGTGAACATTGCTCAACAACAACTGAGAATATTGCTGCTGTAGCCTAAAGTGTTGAAGAAAACCCAGGTTTGTCCATTCCTCGTCGATCTTTGGAATTGGGCATTCTACAAACGTCATAACACCGTATTTTGCATAAAGACTTGGGTCTTAAGGCTTATACAGTTCAGTAAACACAAGAACTCAAGCCGGCCAATCATCAAGAACGTCATGTCTTTGCTGATTGGGTCCTTGAAACGCATGAAAATGGCCCATTTCCACCTCGGTGGCTACGGTCGCATCTGGGGCTCGGAAAACCCAAGATTTATTGTTGAAAAGCCTCTTCATCCTCAACGAGTAACTGTTTGTTTGGTGCGGTTTATGGTCCGGCGGTGTCGTTGGACCTTACTTTTTGAATGGATTGCGCTATCGAAAGATGATTAACAATTTTGTATGTATTGATTTAGACAAGGTTTACTTTCGACGGCCCTATGTGCCACACAAGCAACGAAACCGTCGATCTTTTACGGGAAAAGTTTTCGGACCGCGTTATCTCTCGAAGAGGTGATTACAATAGGCGTCGATTCAAGACCTCAAAGATGAAATTCGTGAAGCTATTGAGGGCATACACTTTGCGGTTTGGTGACGGAAAATTTCATGAAAAGGATATTGTTGTGTAATCGTAGGCGTTGCGGTCATTTGGCTGATATTGTTTTCCATTATTAATGGCATACTTTCCTCTTTACATTGAAATAAACATCCGATCATTTATCTCAAAAAATGCCATTTTGAATATCATAATAAGACCTCTTATTGGAAAACCCTTTATAATAGAACATTTCCATTTTGATCCCGGCGATATAGGTACCTATCCGCTTACGATTTTACGAGAATTTTATACATTAATGTCATACCTACGAATGCTTATTTTATATAAATGTTCACAAAAAACAATTTTGTCTGATTAAACAATATTTAGCAAACAGGTCTTGTAAAAGGATTTTCTGCGCAAATTTCTTCCTGAGAAAACACAATTTCAAGTGATGATTAAAATTGATTGCCTATGTGAGTTGCTTACATTGTACCACAAACAAAGGTTTGAATAATCCTCAACAAAACCTATTAGATCTTTGATTTTTTCTTTGTTATCCATTTCTATTGATTGCAGCACAATAGGTGTGTTTTGTGCACATTAATTTGGTTTAGAAATAATTTCCATCTAAACACACAAAACAATTCCGTACAGTTCGCGGCAAAACATCTCCGCTAGTTAATCAATGTAATATTTTTTTTTTATAACATCGCTGTTCTTATGATCAAAATTCCGTACCGCCATTTTGTGAATCAACAAATTTTTTTAAGCGAGAAGCGCTTTTTTTAGGTTAGAATTTTATTGAGAATTAAATGTTTTTTGATAATAAAAATCTGCCAATATGTAAATCATAATATAAGTTTAAGTTTTTAGATAATGCAGATATACTTAAATAAATGAATGCAAAAAAATGCATCCAACTTGAAGTTTTGGAATTTATGTATACGTAAACAGTATACACCCTAGGATTTAGTATACATAACATTTTTTCGGCATTCGGCCAGTCTTCTGATAGACTAAATGCTCGCTAAAAAGAATGCACTTAAAATCATTGCACTCATCTTTTAAAAATTAATTCAATGATGTGAATTTATTATTTTATAACTGATGTATTACAAATATTTCTTACCTCGTATTCCTGTTCGTCGTCTCCCTCGTTATCATCATCTTCGGCTTCATCTTCTGTTTCAGCTTTTGGTTTTTTCGACTTCGGCTTGGCTTTTGGCTTTTTGCCGGCATTTTTCTTGTTGGGAGTCTTTTTAGCTGGAGATGCACCATTAGCTTCAACATCGTCTTCTTCATCACCATCGTCAGCCTTTGAGCGCGACGCGGCTTTCCGTTTCTGAGCAATTTTTTTACCAACTGGTGCGGTTTTGTTTGACTCTGGTTCGGCCTCTTCGTCACTTTTATCTTGTTCCTCCTCGGCACTATCTTGCTTTTTTTCTTCGCTGCGATCGATATCATCGATTTGCTCCTCTTCCTCATCATCTACTTTAGATTCTTCAGGCACCGGGGTGCTCTTCGGAGTGCGCTTTTTCGAAGATGCAATCGATTCATCGGCATCAGAGTCCGCTCTGGAACGATCGCTAGATTTTTCATCGCCATTTGTAGAATTATCAAGGGCTCCTTCGCCGTTCTCTTTATTATATTGTGCGATTTTTTTCTTGTGCACACGTCCCATTATTAATTTTTAAAATGTTATTATATCAATTGAAACAAAAATATATTCTTTATTTATGTATTGTTAAAAAGAAAAAACACTTCCGCCCGCCAACTTTTATAAATCGATAATTTTCCTGAACCCACCAAAACCAAACGAGAGCGAATCAGCGAATGTACAAAAAAATTGTAAAGACGCCACAAGCACAGCAATGGCGAACTTGGGTTTGTTTGTTTTTAAAATCTACACTCGTTTTATACCATTCGTTTAGTCTACGTGGCAGTTTTTTCGAAAAAAAAAAAATAAATAAAAATTAAATTTAAATTGTATTTTTTTTTTTAATTTTATTGTTAACAATAATCAATCAAACATGAAATAATTAATTATAATTAAAACTTCAATTCTATTTTCTTAAAGTTCTATTTTGTCATCGGTTTCTATTGGTTAAAAAGGACCCGCTCTTCTTACATTCCGAACAAAGCTGAGTTTGTTTTTTGTTTCTGGAAATTAATTTCATTTCGTGAAAGGGAAAGTATGCTGAGAAAAATTTTTCTATTTAATTATACTTCCGAGTTTACTCGACCAGAGCTAAATTGATAAAAAAATTTAATTTTTTTGTAATTGGTCTAAACTCTAAAGGCAAGTTTGTTCCCAGTTGATCTATCGGGACTGCATTGGAAATTAACTGCCAAATCATGAATTCCAGTTTGTTCACAGAGCTAATCATTTTTAATCCATGTGTTCAATCATATTAAAGGTAGTCACAACCCCTTCAGTGCGCGCACATAATAAAAAAAATTGGAATTGCAAAATGGGTGAATGTGATTGTTAAACAATTTTGTTTCAAAAAATCAGTCCTATTATTGAATAGAACTCGCTAAACAGATAAATAGTTAAGCAGTACATAGTGGTGGATTTACATGCATCTTCGTCCGACTTCTGCCAAAAAAAGGGGATGCAAAATTAAAATTTGAATTTGTTGGATAGAGAGGGAACACCAAAATGTAGAAGATCTTCGTACACACAACTGCAGCGGAACTACACTTCACGACGCGGCAAAAAGTTATTTGTATGAAATTGTATGAACTATATCGCACTAAGCGGCAACTGAACTTCATAAAATTTCATATAAATTATTGTGAATCGCAGTTCCGCTGCAGTGCAGTTCCGCCTAGTGCGGTCTAACCTTAAAGGAAGTGCCTCACGAGAGAGTAAATCAATTTTCCCTCCTGACAAATTCTGCCCAAGAAGTTTCTTTAGGCAGAAATTGTTGGTCTGTCAAATACGTTCCATGGAGGAGCCGTTTCTTTTAATTTATCAGAATTTTAACGAAATTTGGTTACAATTTTTTTTGTTGACAAACAGTTGACAGCCAAAATGTCAGAAGATGCGATAGCCTATCTAAAGCCTTAACTACATTCAACACACTTTTGTACAAAAGTGAAAAAAATGTTTTGTCTTTTTCCAACATGCTTTAACCAATCCTATCTCATATCTCAAACTTTACAAAAGTAAAAGTTAGAGCTCCCTTAAAGCCTTAACTACATTCAACACACTTTTGTACAAAAGTGAAAAAAATGTTTTGCCTTTTTCCAACATGCTTACCAATCCTATCTCATATCTCAAATTTTGCAAAAGTGAAAGTTAGAGCTCTCTTAAGCCTTAACTACATTCAACACACTTTTGTACAAAAGTGAAAAAAATGTTTTTTTTTTCTAACATGCTAACCAATCCTATCTCGTATCTCAAATTTTGCAAAAATGAAAGATAGAGCTCTCTTAACTTCTACTTTTGTACAAAAGTAAAACACCAATACATTCATAAGAAACAGTTTTGAAAACGACTAATAGATGTCACTGGCTGTAGGGAAATTTTAGGGGAACAAACCACGAACACACCTTATCTTGAACAGCTGATAGCTGACTTTTTTTTGTTGAAGAAAAAAATTCAATTCCATGCAAAAAAAAGTGTGTTTACATAAATAAATATTTATTTTATTTAAACAAATTTTAAATTGATGTTGGAGCTGGCACCAGGGATTCAACTGTGTTCTTCATCAAAATGAACTCTTTTTTTATTATGAAGACCAGGTTTTTATAAATATGTATGTATATCATACGCCTTCCTTGGATCACAGAACGATCATCTTAATTTACATAGCCTGCAGCTAGTTAATGTGATGGTTGTTCATTCTTGTGGAGGCGAATGTGTGATTTTCATCAGCATATTGAAAATAGCCTGTATTTTAATATAATAATAATATAATTAATATTAATGAATCTGGGATTTGTGTGAGGTCAACAAAGTACTTTCCTGGCACATCTGGGATGGAACCCCGAACACACTTACTAGACAGTACAACTTAGCAAAATAATAGGGGTATTCACGATCCGATGCAACTGGCCTAGTATCATTGTAAAAGTGCAAAAGTGGTAAATCTTACAACACTACAACAACAAAATATACAAGGTGCAATCTTACAACAGTTTCGCACTTTAAGGTTAGACCGCACTAGGCGGAACTGCACTGCAGCGGAACTGCGATTCAAAATAATTTGTATGAAATTGTATGAAGTTCAGTTGCCGCTTAGTGCGATATAGCTCATACAATTTCATACAATTAATGTTTTGCCGCGTCGTGAAGTGTAGTTCCACTGCAGTTGTGTGCGGTCTAACCTTTAGCAATACCCGAAACCTATTGCAACAGAAAAATACAACATTGTAAAATTTGTAAATTGTGTATTTGACAGCTCACTCATTCTTGATTACGTTAAACAGAAACAAAGGTATGTTCATTGGATACATCCAATTTGCTATCTTGATTGTATTGATGTGACGTCGTCATCATCTTTTACTATTATTTTCCATTTAAAATTCGGACGATAATTAAGATTTGGTAATATTTTCTTTTTCCGATTTTTTGGCATCTTTTTATGAACAAAATTTAAATTAAATCAAATTGAAATTTTCAGATATGTTCGAAATAAAAACAAATAACAAATGTCAAACTAATTTTGACATTTGCTTTAGTGTTGCAAGAAGATAAGAAAAGTGCGTTCACGATCCACTTAAAAAAAATAAAATTTCGCACTTTTACTAGGCTCGTTGCACCAGATCGTGAATACCCCTAATGTACACTCCCCAATAGTTGGCTTATAATTGTTCAGATATATTAGGACGATTTTATTTTAAAGAAAGACAAATTAAAATAGATATTTTGTATAATAAAATCGAATACCTCTGGCGTAACAAATTGTTTTCTAGTTTTTTTTTTGATAAATGTCAGAAACTCGAAGCATTAAACACAATTTTAGTTCAATTTTTCGAAAGCAGATGACGCTAGAGTATGGGTGTAATTTCTCACTTTTGTACTTTTGAACAAAAGTAGGTCTATGTAGTTAAGCCTTTAACTTTTACCTTTGTATAAAAGTAAAACACCAATACATTCATAAGAAACAGTTTTGAAAACGACTAATAGATGTCACTGGCTGTAGGGAAGTTTTAGGGGAACAAACTTCGAACACACATTATCTTGAACAGCTAAAAGCTGAGGTTTTTTTTGTTCAAGAAAAATTCAATTAAATGCAAAATAGTGTGTTTAAATAAATATGTATTTTATTTAAACAAATTTTAAATTGATGTTGGAGCTGGCAACAGGGATTCAGGTTCTTCATCAAAATGAACTCTTTTTTATTATGAAGACCAGCATTTTCTAAATATGAAGGTATATCATACGCCTTCCTTGGATCACATAGATAGATCATCTTAACCCTAGAAAGATAACCTACGTCGAATCGACGTAACATTTACATGTAACATGAAATAGGGTTATGTTTCTAGGGTTAATTTGCAGAGCTTGCAGCTAGTAAATGTGATGGTTGTTCATTCTTGTGGAGGCGAATGTGTGATTTTCATCAGCATATTGAAAATAGCCTGTATTTTAATAAAATAATAATTTAATTAATATAAATGAATCCGGGATTTGTGTGAGGTCAACAAATTACTTTCCTGACACATCTGCGCTGGAACAGTACAGTAGGATTTTACATGCATTACAAATACAACATCGCTAGTAGATCTACAGCCGATAAGAAGTTAAAGTAGAATAGAGACTCGAATAAGCGCCAAAAATCTATCCACGGTAGGATTCTACTTTAGCTTCTTATCGGCTGTAGAGCTACTAGCGATATTGTATTAGATAAGCATTTAAAATCCTACTGTACAATGGATGGCTTTTGCAATAAAACACGCCTAATGTACATCCCCGAATAGTTGGCTTATAATTGTTCAGATATATTAGGACGATTTTATTTTAAAGAAAGACAAATTAAAATAGATATTTTGTATAATAAACATCGAATACCTAGCGTAACAAATTTTTGTGTTTTTTTTTGATAAATGTCAAAAACTCTAAGCATTAAAGGTTAGACCGCACTAGGCGGAACTGCACTGCAGCGGAACTGCAATTCAAAATAATTTGTATGAAATTTAATAAAGTTCCGTTGCCGCTTAGTGCGATATAGCTCATACAGTTTCATACAAATAATGTTTTGCCGCGTCGTGAAGTGTAGTTCCGCTGCAGTTGTGTGCGGTCTAACCTTAAACACAATGTTCATTGAATTTTTCGCAAGCAGATGACGCTAGATAATGTGTGTAATTTCTCACTTTTGTATAAAAGTAGGTCTATGTAGTTAAGCCTTAACTACATTAAACACACTTTTGTACAAAAGTGAAAAAAATGTTTTGTCCTTTTCCAACATGCTAATCAACCCTATCTCTTATCTCAAATTTTACAAAAGTAAAAGTTAGAACCTTCTTAACTTATACTTTTGTACAAAAGTAAAACACCAATACAATCATAAGAAACAGTTTTGAAAACGACTAATAGATGTCACTGGCTGTAGGGGAATTTAAAGGGAACAAACCACGAACACACCTTATTCTTGAACAGCTGATAGCTGACGTTTTTTTTGTTTAAGAAAAAAATTAAATTCATTGCAAAAAAGTGTGTATAAATAAATATGTATTTTATTTAAACAAATATTAAATTGATGTTGGAGCTGGCACCAGGGATTCAACTGTGTTCTTCAGCACAAAATGATCTCTTTTTATTATGAAGAGTATCATTTTGTAAAAATATCATGCGCCTTGGATCACATCGAACGTTTGACGATCATCTTAATTTGTAGAGCGTTAAGCTGGAACCCCAAACACACTATACAGAGTACACCTCTCTAAAGAAAATGAATTATGTACACTCCTGAATAGTTGGCTTATAATTGTTCAGTTAGATTAGAACTATTTTATTTTAAAGAAAGGCAAATAAAAATTGATATTTTGCATAATACCTACAAATTGAATACCTAGCGTAACAAATTGTTTTCTAGTTTTTTTTTGATAAATGTCAAAAACTCTTAGCACTAAACACAATTTTCGTTCAAGTTTTCGCAAGCAGATGACGCTAGAGTATGTGTGTAATTTTCACTTTTTTTTCTTTTGTACAAAAGTACAAAAGTGAGAAATTACACATATACTCTAGCGTCATCTGCTTGCGAAAAATTCAACGAAAATTGTGTTTAATGCTTAGATTCTGACATTTATCCAAAAAAAAAAAAAAAAACTAGAAAACAATTTGTTACGCTAGGTATTCGATTTTTATTATACAAAATATCTATTTTAATTTGTCTTTCTAATCTTCCTAATATATCTGAAATAAGCCAACTATTCGGGAGTGTACATTATTTTGCTAAGTTACTGTACTGTCTAGTAAGTGTGTTCGGGGTTCCAGCCCGCACAGATGTGCCAGGAAAGTACATTGTTGACCTTACACAAATCCCGGATTCATTAATAATAATTATATTATTATTATATTAAAATACAGGCTATTTGCAATATGCTGATGAAAATCACACATTCGCCTCCACAAGAATGAACAACCATCACATTTACTAGCTGCAAGCTCAGCAAATTAAGATGATCGTTCTATGTGATCCAAGGAAGGCGTATGATATACCTACATATTTACAAAATGCTGGTCTTCATAATAAAAAAGAGTTCATTTTGATGAAAAACCTGAATCCCTGGTGCCAGCTCCAACATCAATTTAAAATTTGTTTAAATAAAATACATATTTATTTAAACACACTTTTTTTTGCATTGAATTAAATTTTTTTCTTGAACAAAAAAAAGGTCAGCTTTCAGCTGTTCAAGAGAAGGTGTGTTCGAGGTTTATTCCCCTAAAATTTTTTACAGCCAGTGACATCTATTAGTCGTTTTCAAAACTGTTTCTTATGAATGTATTGGTATTTTACTTTTGTACAAAAGTAAAAGTTAAGAGAGCTCTAACTTTTACTTTTGTAAAATTTGAGATAAGAGATAGGATTGATTAGCATGTTGGAAAAAGACAAAACATTTTGTTCACTTTTGTACAAAAGTGTGTTGAATGTATAATATTGAATGTATAAATAAACAATGGAAAATTGTGCATGGTGGTTTAATTAATGTGCCAGAACAATTTTCATTTGGTTTTTTGCAAGCATGTTTCTTTAGCGAGCATTTTATTTTCTTACTTTTGTACAAAAGTAGGTCTATGTAGTTAAGACTTATGCCGTAACTACATAGACCTACTTTTGTACAAAAGAACAAAAGTGAAAAATTAAAATGCTCTCTAAAGAAACGTGGTTGCACAAAAACATAAGAAAATTGTTCTGACATGTAAATTAGACCAACATGCACGATTTTCCATTGTTTTTTTGCAAGCAGGTGCCTTCAGAATAGATATTTATTTCTCACTTTTGTACTTTTGTACAAAAGTAGGCCTATGTAATTAAGCCTTTTCTGGCAACTTCACTGATGTCTCACAAGTCACAATCAACTCATAACTCGAGATGAACTTACCTCATAAAAACTTAAAAATTATGATCTGCTCCTTGGCAGATCACAACTCACGCTGTTCTTGTGAGGTTTCTTATGAGGGCTTCCACAGAATACAAAATTGTGAACGCCTTAAGGTTAGATTTGATCACATTCAGCATGCGCCGAGGAAGTACACGACGTGCGAAAATGCAACAAACTTACATGCGGCATTGATGCCCATGCAGTCTGCATATGCATGTTTATCACATGCAGCCGTCACAAAAATGCCGAGAACACGGCATGCAACTATTGGGACGCATATCTGACGTCAAAATGACGTCACGGCGCATACAAATGCGTCATTTTACATGTCGTGTACTCGTAGCTTTATACACATTCAACAAAGACCAGAACAAAAAACTTACACGCACATGAAACGTCATCTCATGGCCAAGCTTTGAACAGCCTTCCATGTTTTGTTCAAAATGTTATTTGTTTCGACATGTCGCTGCATGGACGTGGTGAAATAACGAGTGAAATGTTCCTCACACCTGGCAGTGCTGTTAGGCCATCTGTAGAGAAATGTCATCTGTCACTTTGATTTTGACAACCAGTCTTTTCGGCAACGCATCCGCACGTGGAAACTGTGATCAAATAAAACCAGCAATAGTTTTTAATTCATATTATCAATTTAATAGTTACTAAAATAAAGATCAAAATGATGTCAAAAAGAAAGAAACGATCTGCACCTTCCACCGTGGATGGCCCTTCAAAACCAAAAGCTGTGAAGAGCGACAATGCCGGCGTTGTAAAGACAAAATCAAAAGCTGTTAAAAGCGACAATGCCGGAATTAACAAGACAAAACCAACTAAGCCAAAAAACCTATTTAAAGGAAAACCTTCAAAACCTTTAGCTGGAAAACTCCCAAATGCAAAAGGAGAACGTAAAAAAAAGGATGAACCTGAGGCTAAACCAGAGAAAACGGACTGGCGTCAATTTAAAATAGACAAAAAGGAACTTAAGCTGAAACGAAAGCAAACCAAGGATTCATATGATGTGGCTGCCGAAGCGAAAAAAATCTATGAACAACTTAAATGGTATTTATCAAATATTTTATAAACTTTCCATGGCTACATGTAATTATTCTTTTATTTCATATCGAAGCAAGAAATCTGGGAAGAAATCTGATGTCGCAGAAAAACTGTATGAACTAATTCGGGGGGAAATGCTTAAAAAAATTGTAATGGCACACGACACAGCTCGTGTAGTTCAATGTATGATCAAATGTGCATCACCTGCATTACGGGCTACTATTTCTGAAGTGAGTATACATTTTGGCAATATAAACACAAATAAATCATAAGTGTAACTTTATTACTTGTTTTATAGGAACTACTTCCTCAGGTAGTCGAAATGGCCGTTTCAAAATACGCACATTTTTGTGTAGTAATAATGTTCAAGTATGCAAGTCCGGAAATCAAAACTAAATTAGTGGATTCTCTTTTTGGAAATATTGTTCGCTTGGCTTGTCATAACATTTCGAGCAAGATTTTGGATAACGCTTATTTAAATCACGCCAATCCACAGCAGAAAATTTACATGCGCCAGGAGTTCTATGGAGATTTATATAAAAAGGTAAATAAATACAAACTGTAGGTATGTAATTATAATCGTTTGTCTAAACAACACAATCGACGCTGACGATTTGGATTTCTCCACTTTCATACGAATATGAGGAGTTTTGCTTTGATCGGCTTTTCGGAAGAATACCTCCAAGGAAACATTCTATATTTTTTCATTTTAAATTTCATAACATTCCTTACATTCCATCTTTTTTCATTTTAAATCGGAGAATGTTGACTACATCAACACCAGCACAGGATCTTTTCTCAAATGATCAAACATACGTTCAAGAACCAAGTTTAAGCTCTGCCTTTGTCGTATCGTCCATACATACCTCTTATGGCTCCAACGAACCTATCGCTCGTATGCTGCTTCGCTCGTATGCTAATTCGAACTTTGACTGTTTCGACTTTTAACTCAGTACTCCTTCCTTCAAACTCCATCTTCAGAATCGAACTCCCCAGCCCCCTTATTAGGGCAAGTTTTTAAGTTAAGAGCTTGTACTAAGGGGCCAGTTATAGCGATCAGTAAAAACCATCAGTAAAAATTTTCTTTTGCATAATTTCATGTGTTATAAAAAGATTTGAAACATAAAAATGGTACGAATCGATGGCAAATCAACTAAAATATATTTTCTGGCAAAAAATAATCCCAAGGAAGAATAATTTTTATAAAACAAGCATTTATTTATTTTACTGATGGAAATTCGTTTTACTGAACAGCTGATTGCCAATTCACAAAAATTGGAACATTTCGTTTCAGTTTTATGTGTTCTATTTTTTTACTGTTCCACTCCATCAGTAAAAAAATTACTGAAGTAATTTACATCATTAAAAATAATAAAAGGTTGTTGCTGGAGGTTGGACATTTAATTACTGGCCCCTAAGCCAAATAAAAGGGTGTTTCGCCCCCACCAAAATTATCGCCTTGAAACATACAATTAAGGATTACAAGTGACCTCAACTCCAGAAATTATTGTGTTTCGCCCAAGGTATAACAGTGGGCTCTTCAGTCAGTCTGTTATACCCTACTAAGACACAAATTTTGGTCGATGTTTACCGACTCTTATAAAATTCACAGCAAAAAGATACTGTGAATTTTATTATTCTAGGGTAATTTGTTTAAATTCGTGCACCTAGAAAATAAATACCCGTGGTCAGGTTTTTAATAAGAAGATGAAGAAATTTAAATATTAAAATTACTTCTGTTTTAAGTCGAGTGAATGAATAAAATTCACCTTGGGCGAAACACAACAATTTCTGGAGTTGAGGTCACTTGTACTTTTTAATTGAATTTTATTCATACACTCCACTTAAAACAGAAGTAATTTCAATATTTTAATATTTAAATTTCTTCATCTTCTTATTAACCTTGAAACATATTTAGTTAATTATGTATTTTTAAGGCCATCGAATGCTTATTTAGCTTTCGCTAATTCCTATTTTTCTTTTAAATTTATTTAGTCTAAAGATGATTCTGTAAAAGAACTATCCGACACATATAAAGAAACAAAACACATGAAAGCAGCTATTCTAGGTTCAGTCAAGTCAAATCTTGATCATGTAGCTAATAAAAAACTCGTCGACAGTTCCCTAGTACATGCAATTATATTGGAATACCTCAAGGAATGCGAAGAAGACAAAATCGAAGAGACTGTCACAATGTACTCCAGTCTAATACCACTTTTGTTGACCACAAAAGAAGGCTGTCAAGCTGCCGTTCTTTGTTTCTGGCATTCAACTCCGAAAAACAGACGTGTAAGCATCAAATAATAATAAATATTTGTGTTGTATATTTAAACTGTAGATACTTTTGTTTATCATTTAGGCTATTATAAAGACGATTAAAGAACATTTGGTTAAAATTTGTACCCACGAACAAGGGCATGTGTTTGTAATTGCAATAGTAAATGCGCTAGACGATACTAAGGCAACGAAAAAAGCCCTCTTTGATCCAATTCTAGCTGAATTGCAAACAATTGCTGCCAATCAATGGGGTCGTCGAGTTATTGAGTGGTTTGTTACGCCTGGCGATACAAAGAGTTTCCATCCTAATTTCACATCGTACATTGAAGAAGGCTTGAAATATGGAAAGAAAGACAAAGAATTGAGGCGAAAGGAGATATTTGAACAAATCGAGGAGCCAATTGCAAAGGCAATAGCTGATGCACCTGAATTTTGGTTTGCTGATGGTCATATTGGACTAGTGACGGCAAATTTGCTAAATAAATGTAAGTGTAAAAGAATTAACTATGTATTTATTAATGTAGTGATTTTTACTTTTATTCCATCCAAACATAAGGTAAATTATTTCTTATGGTTTTGATTATTTCCTTAAAAGACAGTGGAGCAACTGATGTTTCATTTTAATTTTGTTTTACAGTGACTTCTACTAACTTTACAAATGCTTCCCAGTCTCTGGCCAATTTGATATGCAAACCTCATTGGACCGCTACTGTAACAGAACTAGGAAAAGAACCCAATGCTGTATGTTTAATTTTATTTTCCTCCGAAATCGAAATTTTAAATTTAATATTTTTAAGGAGCCCGAAACTGTTGAGGGGATTATACATGTCGGGTTGCATGTTGTTCTCAAGAAAATTATCAAACATGATTCAGAAAGAACCAAGGAAAATCAAGAAGAGACATTTGGAAGAATTTTGTCAAATACAATCACCGATGAAATCGTAAGTATACAGTAACTTTGTTAAAATCTATAAAAAGGTATACAACCTTAACATTCGTGATTTTGTTGTATTTTTCAGGTAAAATGTTGGCTAACCCATAATCGAGGTTGCTTCATTCTTCTAAATGTCATCGAAAACAACCCAGAAGATGCAACAACACAACTAAAAGAACTTATTAAAAAAAATATAAAAATTCTAAAGGAGCAAAATTTCGCAGGAAGCAAACTTTTGTTAAAAAAAATTGAAAAATAGATTTAAAGTTTTATATTTGATAGATTTTTTGTTTCTTTTAGCTTTTTGTTGTTGAGATTAAATTTAAGAAGAGTTTTTTTATTTTTAATCTACGCAAATAATTTTGAGTGTTTTGTTTTATTGTGTACGAAGAATCAAATGTAGACCGGAATCAGTTTCAATAATTTTGGACATTTTTCCGACTTTTAAACTAAAGGAAGCATCTTCGAATGGTTTTTGCATTTGTCCTATAAAGCAAAAAAAAAAAAAATATAAATATTATGTTATTATTGGGAATGTATTTTATCAATCTTACCTCGTCCAAACATTCCAAGATCACCGCCACGCTTAGCTGAACTACAGTCAGAAAATTTCTCTGCCAGTTCATGCAGAGTTGCTTCACCAGATTCGATCTTAATATTTAAAAATGTATATATAAATGCATACATTTATTTCAAAAACATTGAATTTATTATTTTATGAAATTAAAAAATTATGTATGTACCTGCTTCTTATACTCTTCAAGAATTGTGCGTGCTTCTTCTTTAGAACGTGTGATGTTTTCTTCCCTCCAGGAACTTGGTCGCCGACTTTTATTGTGTTTTACTAGCAAATGAGAACAACGTACTTCATTGGGACCCTAAGGAGTATGATTTAATTGTTTACTTGATTTATGCTCGACGGACTTATAATTATTCTGTTTTTGATTGAGTTAAGGCAACCAAAAATATGCAGTTTTAAGCGTATATAATATGCCCTAACAAGATGATTATATTCTCAGGTATTTGTTGGTTTTATCAAAAAAAAAAAAAAAATGTGGTTAGGTGCGACCCACACTTTTAACTTCTCAATGGTGCCCTTTTAGGTTCGAGTATTTATAATAGTAGTTTTGATTTTTTTTAGTTGGGAGTGGCTTATAACATTCTAAAGGTGCTATTAGATTATCACATATATATGGCAAACTTAACTTATCAAAACATTCCAAAAGCGACATATAACGGTGATATACATATTTTTATGATGAACACATTTTTAGTCATATACATATATATATTATATTACCGTTTTATTCCGCTTTTGGAACGTATTTATATGGCAAGTTTGCCATAGGGTAGTTTTAAAAATTTCAAAATTTCAAAATTACACAACATTTAGATGGTATTGATAGATATTGTTGGTTAAAAATTTGAAGTCGATTTCGTTAGTTTGTTCTCAAGGTATTCGAGTTGAAAAACATTTTTGAGTTTTAGTAGTTTTTTTGCTCTAAAAAATTGTCTATTGAATTTTTTTGAAAAAAAATACCAGTAGTTGACTACTTCATTATGTGTAGAAAACCAAATAGACTGGGTTTCGGAATCATTCAATTGATCAACTATTCATTGATATTTGCCATTTTTTTTTGTAATTCACAACGGTCTGCATTATTCCCTATGGGCCATCACACATAGGCTCAATTTCGAACTGAACTAAACTGGGGAAATGAAAGTTTGTAAGTGAGGGAGGTGAAGAATGAGGAATGAAAGGACTGGAATATTAATCCTTGTTTCGAGCGGATTAAAAAAGTTTAATTACTAATACATACATAGTTGTTTGTTTCTAGGCAAAATAAACAAATCTGTTGTCATGAAAAACTGAAAATTTTACAGCGCCGCCAACTGCAGAGGTCTGGTTCTGAAACTTTAAGACGGATCTACAATAGCAGCCAAAAAGAACGTGAAGTTGGCGTGTTCAATTCTCATTTCAAAATGGTGTAACATTTTTGAGAATATTCCATAAATAACGGACAAAAAATTCTTTTCTCTAGTAACTCGGTTTTAAGATAATTCTTTTTAATTCATAAAAAAAAAACTTTGAATACACTCTAGGCTTTCTTTTGTCTAAGTTTAAGTTCGAGGGGGATGAACAGTTATTTATAAGTAACCACGTCGATGTCTGCAACAGCCTCCGTGATTTTTTGGTGCAGCTCGGCTTAGTTTTGGATCGGTTTTGAGTAGACTTTTTCTTTTTCTGCCAAGAAATCCAGAGGATTTAAGTCAGGTGAGCGGGCTGGCCACAAAATTGCACCAGACCACCCTATCCACCTCCCTGGGTATTCCTTATCTAGGAATTGTCTCACTGGGCGAGCAAAATGCGCTGGGCAGCCGTCTTGTTGAAACCAAATATTTCCATAAATGCTAAGTGGAACATCTCCCAATAAATTAGGTAAGTGATTTAGTAAAAAATCTAAATACACCTCGCCGTTCAAGTTCTCTGGTAGCTCGCATGGTCCAATTATTTTACCATTCAGAATTCCGGTCCACATATTAACTTTGAAGCGATGTGATTTGTCTTCCCGCATCAAATGTGGATTTCCTACCTGTCACTTGTGCAAATTGACATCGACTCAAGGAGATTCGCCCGTCTTATAAACCGATCTTTTTTAAGAAGATATAGGTCTTGCATTGCCGTTAGAGGCAAACAATTTGAATATTTGTTATAGCTGATCTAAATTAAATGTTCATGTAAATTTTGTTGAAAAATTGAATTTTATTTAAAACTTAAACCAAAGTAATAGAAATGAATCTCTATGTGATAGCCCGCGGTACTCTGGGCCTGTTAGTGGTTACTTATAAATAACTGTTCATCCCTTTCGAACTTAAACTTAGACACCAGAAAGCCTAGAGTGTACTCAAAGTTTTTTTTTATGAATTAAAAAGAATTAGAGGAGAAAAAGAAAGAACCCGAATGAATAACATCCAACTTGTGTGTGACTTGTAAAAATTCTAGTTGTCCAAATGCAATTGTAAATTAGGAAAAAAACTTTCATTTGGATGGACACGATCAGGTGACCTCCGTGGTGCCTCTGAGGTAGCTTGGTCTAGGTTCGAATCCACTTGACGGCAAAACAATTTATAAATTAAAATTGGAAATATAGACTAAGCACCACTAAAAGGAATCTGATGATTGGTTTGGCAGCCATGAAATTGCAATAATTCCAGCCAAAAATGTAATACTCGGTGGAAGCCAACACAAGTGGTTGTTGTTCATTCAAAACCTTCAATGTTAAATATGACGGAGCGAAAAGCTATGCAGCCTTACAGCAAGTGTTATCACGAGAAAACACATTTGAAAAGAATTATCTTAAAACCGAGTTACCAGAGAAAAGAATTTTGTGTCCGTTATTTATGGAATATTCTCAAAAATGTTACACCATTTTGAAATGAGAATTGAAACGCCAACTTTTAAGGTAACTTGCCAAAATTTCGTAGGATATTTTTTTTATACTGTCGTCCATTGAATTAGGGTTATGTAAAAATTTTGAGTACTTAGTTGGGCAAAATATTTATTATAATATTTTCTTTAAAACTGATGCAGGTGTGTTTAAATTTTTGAATGCATTTGTTAGCGGGGTTATTCAAGATTCCATAACAAAAAGAAAAGTTGAGAAATGTTAAGATTTGTAATTACGGCACTTGAAAGAACGTCAAAGGTTGACGATTTTTTTTGATTTTTTTTTCAAATGCACATAACTCACAAAATACATGGCAACAATTTGTTTTTATTATTTTTCTTTTGTAGCGCTTTTGTAACGTATTTATATGGCAAGTTTGTCATAACTTATTTGCTAATGAAATAGCACCTTAAGAATCATTTTGATTTTAATCTATTCAAAGAGTAGTTTTAAAAATATCAAAATTACACAACATATAGATGGTATTGATATATATTGTTGGTTAAAAATTTGAAGTCGATTTCGTTAGTTTAGTCTCAAGGTATTCGAGTTTTAGTAGTTTTTTTTTTAAATCTTTTTTGCTCTAAAAAATTGTCTATTGAATTTTTTGGAAAAAAAATACCAGTAGTTGACTACTTCATTATGTGTACAAAAATAAATACACTGGGTTGGGAATCATTCATGATATTTTGAATTTTAAAACTGAATTGATCAACTATTCATAGATATTTGTCATTTTTTTTTATAATTCACAACGGTCTGCATTATTCCCAATGGGCCATCACACACAGGCTCAATTTCGAACTGGATTAAACTGGGGAAATTAAAGTTTGTAAGCTAGGGCGGTAAAGAGTGAGGAATGAAAGGACTAAAACATTCACCTTGTTTCGAGCGGAAAGTACTACTATATACAATGATGGCCCAATGACCAAAACTTTTTTCGGTTGGGTGGTTTAATATCGAATTTCAATATTTATCAACTATCAATCAACAATCGCAAATCGCAATAGGGATGATTATTAGTTCTTGAATTATTTGAGACGAAAATTATTTTGTTAAAAAAAGTGTACGTTCTTTTTTTTTTTTTTTTTTTTAATTTCTACAAATTCTTTATCACGAAATTATATTAATAAGAATAAAATTAATCCGAAGTCGATATATCTTTTTTCGTTAATGAGATATTCGAGACGAACACATTTTAAAGTTCTTTTTTAAATTGCTGTAGTAAAAAAAACGGTTAATTGAATTTGTTGGAAAACCTGTTCAGCATGTTATGACGTTATTATCTGTATCGATATCTACATATATTCTATTCTTTCTCGAAATATGGTGGACGAAAACGTAGCCAGAACATACGGACATACACTCATTTTTCTAAGAACGACGGATTTTAATTATAGAAACCACAAAACGTGAAGATATGTCAAGATTTTCAATTCGACAAATTATACTAATAACACTTCCAATGGGAAGTTAATAAAATCTTGAAAAGTTTTAAGGAAATATTGAATTTGGATTGCCATAAACTTCAAACTTTTGCTTAAATTTTCGAAGACAAATCTTTGGTTATTCCATCGGAATAAATTTGTGTAAAGCTGCAGATTTTATTTGGGCGTATTTAAAATGCTAAGTCATATTTCATCAGCTGTATCGTTTTTAATAGCTAAAGATTCCTCTCTAGACAAAACAATTAAAACTCTGCAATTTTTTTTAATAACTGTTAATCTTTTCTTTTACTGATTTAACCGCCTTGTATTTATTACTTCCAACAAAACATGCAAATGATCTTTGGAAAATTCTTATTTTTTTTTTTTTTTGAGAAAGATGCAAAAATATGCACTTTTAAAGCAAATATTCATCCTAATTACGAAATTCGTATTATTAAGTCGTATTTGGTCGTCTATTGGGCTTGTGATTTACTTAATGGTAAAATGTCATCTTTTTTTATGCAAAGCTTTTGAGAATTTACGAATAGAGACATTGCGATGCTGGTATTTAAACATAATACTTTCGTCATCAAAATACTTAGCGAAAAGAAAGAATTTGTTTTGTTTTGGAACAAGTTTTGTTCTTTTCGCCATGTCTGCTGATAATTATGTTGTTAAGTTTGAGAACCAGCATCGCAATGTCTCTATTCGTAAATTCTCAAAAGCTTTGTACCAAAAAAGGTGACATTTTACCATTAAGGAAACCACAAGCCCAACATACGACTTAATAATACGAATTTTGTAATTGGGGTGATTATTTCGGATGAAATATGCAAAAATATGCCATAACAAAAATGTGTCTCAAATGAACGGGGTTTTCAAAGAACGGGGAGATGTAAAGGACTAACTTATTTTTTGCTTTCATTTTGGTGGTCTTAGGGGCCGGGGTATTGTTGCGAGATTGATGGAATGTATTTTGTACTCTCTCTTTCAATGATTTAGATTTTACGAATAAATTAATGCAAAAGATCAACCTTTAACCTTTTTCGCTGAAAATAAATTAAAAATGGTTAATGCAGACAAATTTGGAATTCGCCGAGAACATGTTTATTTTTCAAAAATAAATACATATGAGCTTTTTTTCTTATTTTAGTTATTAAATCTTACTTATAATCGATTAAAATAAAATGCAAAGACGAAAATACCTTTTCGACTGTGACTTGAGCTACACTGGGACGCCAAGCACAACCAATGCAACTTCGAAAAAGCCCAATAACCTGCATTTCCGCATGCATCAGTACATACAAAATACTAACGGTCATACTAACGGGCATTCTGATTGATAAAATTGCAGATGAGATTTATTTTTTTGAGATAAATCTCACTGGATGACCTAACCTAAAAAAATAGCAAAATAAAGGTTTCTCTCAAAACCTCAACCAATATTTTTGTTTGTTGGGAATAAAGGTTATAGTGTGAACTTTATTGAAAATGACAACAAATAACAGTTATTAAAGAACCTTTCAAAAGGTTGAGATTTATTTCTGATCTCTGGATTTTTTTTAATGTTCTCTTCTTACTACTCGAATAACAATTGGGGTGAATATAAGCAGAGGTGTTCAGAGCGCAGCCCAAAATGAAAGGATAACGATATCAAAACCCAAGTAGAAGGACTCATTCTTTAAAATTAGTTACAAAATTTTGACTGAAAGTGTTCAAACAAACAAAACTTTAGACCTAGGACGAGTATACCTGTCATATTGGACCGAGAGCCAACGACATAAAAAGTCAAGTCATTTGCGTAATGTTGAAACCCATACCAATACATATCTTTGGAAGGGTAAAACCATGATTACCATGTCTGTCAGCCCATACCCTTGACGAAGGGGTGGGGTTGAGGGGTTAAAAATGGAGATTTTCTTAATTTTATATCCGGGGTATTATCACTTCAATTAATTTTAATAAAATATATAAAATAAAATATATAATATAAAATAAAAATTATAAAATATATCATGATGCTCTGTCATTTTCCTTACTTTTAAACACCTTGATTTTGATGATCCGACTAGTAGAACTCAAGTTATAAGCTTTTTAAACAAACCATAATCTACTTTTTTTGTAGACTTTGTTCTGTTGATTTTTTGCGTTTTAAAAATCTCTCCAAGAAAACAAATATAAGGTTCGCTTCAAAAACTTATATCTTAAGTTCTACTATACTTTGTTCAGTTCTTATTTTCAGTACAGGCCTTATGGGAGAGCTTTTTCAAACATACAAGTGCTGGCTGGTGTTTGCATTGCACTCAACTTAAGAAATTGCCTGTGAAATAAAAAATAGAACCCCTGACTTCCATTGATATTGTTTTTGTGATATTCCATAAACCCACGTACATCCCATTATGACCTGTCTGCTCCGTGGTTGTGAGGACTGAGGAGACTGAAACAAGAAAGAACAAGATACACACAATTAGCCTCTCGCTCGCTTAATGTGTTTATTAAAAAACAACACATTGATTGAGAGTTCCCATACGTCGGGGGATGGAAATTCTTATACCTTTTTCTTTGGTTTTTGCTATGTAGCTTTCAGAATTATAGCTTTATAATAGCTTTTGAGAGCATATATTTTATGTATGTGTATTAAGTGTTGTCACTTCGTGTTTTTCTGCTTACATCTTTTCGTTTTATTTTTTTTTCTGGTTAAAATGCTGCTATACAATATTTGTTGGGTATTTTCTTTAAGGAAGAATTACTATTTGAGAAAATTTTTCGGTTCATTAATTAACTGCAATTTGAATTGCCAAATAGTTTTTTGTTTTCTTCGTGAAAATAAAAAGAATAAGGTTTCGTGTTTATTGTAATATTTAACCAAGGGTTCATAAAATAAAATTCCTTTCCTTTCTCAAAATTCTAATAAGGCATTACTAATCCTTTTTCCTGAAATAAATCTTACAATCTAATCTAACCTTATCCTTAAAAGTCATACAAAATTAAGAATACACAACACAAACAAAGCAATAAAACTTTAATGAACAATAAACATTGTTTGGTTTTTATTTATATGAAAAACGCAACAGTGTACCAGTATACCTGGAAAACCCCATATAAAAAAACAATTTTTTATTTTAACCTAACCTGTGTGCATTCAAAAAACTGTGGTATTATCCCGGATATAAATACCCGTTCAAGCTTCCGAAACGACAGTTTGATTTTAAAAGCGAATAAGAAAAGGAAATAAGTTTAATTTGCGAGCCCTTGGCAAAGAAAAAAAAATACAAAAATTAGCAGTTGGTAACCCTACTGACATTTGAATGAGAGAGAAGAGAGAAATATGCCAATCTATAATGCGCGATACGGCAACCATGGAAAATGCAAAAGCTGTATAAAAAAAGAGAGCTTATTGAAATCCATAAAAGTAAGGGTGAGAGGCAAACACCCTATCTTCCCCGTACTGAAAACACGAACTGAACAGAGTATAGTCGGAAATGACAGAGAATCATGATATATTTTCAAAAAATTAATTGAAGTGATAGTAGGTACCCCGGATAAAAAATTAAGGAAATCTCCATTTTCAACCCCCCACCCCCACCCCTTCGTCAAGGATATGGGCAGGCAGGCAAGGTAATCCTGGTTTAAGCCTTCCAGAGCTATGTATTGGTAACATTACGCAAATGACTTGACTTTTATTTGTCGTTGGCTCTTATACTATATAAGGAGTTCGCTTATTGCAGATTTTCTTGAAAACCACACAGCTTTCCATGCTTTCTGGCAGATGTTCTTTATAGATCAGTCGACTCTTTAACCTTGTCGTTTGTATGGAAGGCACCGTTTGCGTCAAATCTGGTATTTCTGATTTTTTGCTGAGTTGTTCAGGATATTGGCCTAGTAAATCACTTATTAAGTTTTCGACCACGAGCGGCGACCGCTTCATGGTCAAAAATAAAAAAAACTCGATTTTTTCAGTCAGCAAAGAACACATTTTGTGCATTTTTGTTTTAGTAGTCCGTGGTTATCCTGTCATTGTTAGTGCGTTGGAATGTCAAACTTATTTCAACTTCAACGAAATGAAAACCCTAACAAGAACGTCGATCTTTTGATGGATTTTTATTCAACAACCACATGACGTTCAAACCAACAGCGGAAGGTTCAATAAACAGGTTATTTAAAATTTTTTGGACTTAAATTTTGGTTGCCTTTCAAAAATAGAAATATTTCAAAAAAAAAAAAACATTAAATCCCTACATTTTTTGAATAATTGAGTTATACATTTTTACCTGCTTTGCGGCTGGCTCTGTAGGCATGTCCCATTGGGATTCCTTTGTATGTATGTTTAAATAATAAGTCATTCCTGAAATGAGGCTATTATTAATACAATTTTAAAATTACATTAGGTACCTATAGGAAAATATAAAGAAATATTATCAAAACAGAACCACAAGCCGGTAAGTTGTGTAGTAGGCAAGGTAATAAAAATCGATTTTGGTTTTCCATAGCTTATTTATGTATCTAATTTAGTACCTGTGGATCGACTTGTGCGAACCTCCCATCCTTCGGGAACAGTTTTTTCTGTAGTATCGGACATTGATTTTAATTTAAATTAAAATTTGTGCTTATTCTTTAAATAGAAATGCTTGTTTCTTGAAATGCGGTTGCTGGTTTTTTGCGAAGTAAATTTTTTTAGAAGCTTCCCAGTTTTTGACAAATAATAAAAAGTGATGCCAGAACAAATTCCGTTTTATGGACATATGTACCTTGTGTAATTAAGGGCAGTGTTTCATCCTTCGAGTATTAAATTACTTTCTAGAATTTCGATCGATCGTAGTAATTTTTTTGAAAATCCATATAGAACTGACCTTAGAACTTGAATAGAAGATATAACGATAATTTAAGCTCATATGATCTTAAATAAAAGTTTTCGCTCGCATACAAAGGCATATCCAAAAATTAGCCAGATGAAACATTAACAGCCTTAAGCCTTAACTACATAGGCCTACTTTTATACAAAAGTGAGAAATAAATATCTATTCTGAAGGCACCTGCTTGCAAAAAAAAGGGAAAATCGTGCATGGTGGTCAAATTTACATGTCAGAATAATTTTCGTATTTTTTTGTGCAAGCACGTTTCTTTAGCGAGCATTTTAATTTCTCACTTTTGCATTTTTGTACAAAAGTAGGTTTATGTAGTTACGGCTTTAAGCCTTAACTTCATAGACCTACTTTTGTACAAAAGTAAAAAAGTGAAAAGTAAAGGCTTAACTACATAGGCCTACTTTTGTACAAAAGTACAAACGTGAGAAATAAATATCTATTCTGAAGACACCTGCTTGCAAATAAACAATGGAAAATTGTGCATGGCGGTTTAATTTATGTGTCAGAACAATTTCCGTATGTTTTTTTGCAAGCATGTCTACTCTTTTTAATCTGGATTATCTTTAGGTGAAAACGTGACATAACGCTGTTTGTTGATTGGATCGTGGCTGCGATGTGGGACATTTGTAAAGCATGCGGAGTCGGGGTGTAATAAAATAACGTATCTGGTTTTGGTCGTTCGAGAACATATCGGATACTAAAGAATCGCAAATACCTATCTGTAATACCAGCCATTTTTCTAGAGCTAAACTGTAACAGGTTGTTTTTTTATTAGAATTGTGTGAACATTACAAAAACGCGGAAGCACATAGTGTGCTTTGTGATTCTTGTCAAGGTATATCGTTGTAATAAATTCCGCCTAGTGCGGTCAATAATTGAGGCAATAAATAAACACTTTCATTTACATACAGGCCTACTTTTGTACAAAAGTACAAAAATGAGAAATAAATATCTATTCGTATTCTGAAGACACCTGCTTGTTGTGCATGATGGTTTAATTTATGTGTCAGAACAATTTTCGTATGTTTTTTTTTGCAAGCATGTTTCTTAGCGAGCATTTTAATTTCTCACTTTTGTATTTTGAATAAAAGTAGGTCTATATAGTTATAAGGCTTTTGAATCAATAAATGTTGACGTTTCGCCTTTTTCGGGCAATTAGCGATGCAATTAATGGTGTTTTCGATTGGTAAAATAAATCAATTTTTTTTTTATTTAAATCTGTCAAAACGCAGAATTTTACATTCCAATGGGTAAATAAATGGATTCATTGATGATGATGTTTTGATTTAAAATCAAATTTGCAGATCTAGATTTTTCGGCAGATTTAGCCCTCCTACACTAATACCAAAACAAATTTAAGTTGTCACTTTACAAATTTTTTTGTATTGTTTGAATTTATTTCGGTTAATGAAATTTGTGTTCTAAATACAAAGGAAAGCGTTCCTAATATAAAATGGAAGCTGTTTAAAATTAATTGTAAATTCATGAAGCTCATTGCTTTCTTCTGAAAGTGCATCAAGTGATGACGATTTTGTGATGTTATGAAACATACATAAAATTACACGAATACAATGACAAAAATAAATCAATTTGAATTGGCGTTCGATTCGCCACGAAATAAATCAATTTTTAGATTGAAATCTGAACTTGCCAATCGAAAACACCATGATTGCCTCAAATATTGCCAATGGAGCCGTGCGGTAAGCCATCACAAGCTTCAAATAGTCGCCACCATTACGATACCACCTTAAAACTCTCTACATCCCATCTAGTACAAATTTCATTGCCCCTTTTGTAAATAGAAAAGAAAAAAAATCCACTACGACCAACCAGTTTGTGTTCGATTTTTGTGTACGTGTGTAGTGCGAAAGAAAAACCGATTGCAGTGTTCTCCTAAAGTGAAGAAACAAAAATTGTAGAAAAGTTTTCTTTTAATTTTAAAGAAACCTCAATTATCTTCAATAGTTTGTGTATTCTTTTATCAAATAATTAACACTCAATCTTCAATGCATAAAGGTGATAAATTATTAAAACTAAATCGGTTGTGAAAAACATGAAAATCAAACTTAAACAAAGTGACGTTTGCATCTCTAAAAAATTTTATCTCTATACCACCCATTAAAAACTAAAAGGAAAAAAAGAAAAGAAAACTCTTACAAGTTTCCTATTTAATTTCTATATCCGAAAGAAAAGTGAATAAATTATTCGCCTCCATGCAATTCTTATTTATTACCATTATCTTGGGAAATTGAAAGAAAAAAATAAACTAAGCCTAGATAGAAAAAGGTAGGTAAAAAAGATTCCACTTGGCGATCTATCGCAAAAGCCTTGTTTTTTGTCTGCAAAAACTTCAACATTTTTGCTCATCCAATAGCTGATATTAATATCGCCCCCCCAAAAATTACACCTCCCCGCCTTTGAAGCTTTCAGCTCCTCTAACACCGAGAGAGAATTATAAAATATGTAGGTGGTCGAGGTTCATGACAAGTAGGTACCTACCTATTTTGTTACGTCGCGTCGTCGGAGTGAAGGTAAGAGGCAACCCTCGAAGTCTGTGCTAAGCTACCTACCTGTCATCCTTGAGGTAAATTGCTGCACCCGACGGAAAGAAAAAAATAAGCAAAATTTCACCTGTTTCCAAATAGGCCTCCATCAGTATCCAGTTGCCATTGCCATTCCAATATGAATGCGCGGATACATAGGTACATATCTTTCTCTGGCTGAAGACGGACGATATTGTTGTTGTTAATTATTTATTAGATTTCTTTTTTTTTTTCCATTGCAAAGCATGGAATGTGATATCATCTGGCACTGGCTGTTCAGCTGGTGCTCAGCATCTTGCTCCAATGTGCTGTATACATATAGGTATCTTTTATTTCGGTCAATCGACTAAAGTAAGATAAATAATTCGTATAACATTGCAAAATTTAGCAGTTTTTTCCGTTGTTGTCTTGTCTTGTTTCTTTGTTTTTGTTGTTGTTATATTTTTTTGCTGATGATTAATCTCAAGGGGTGATGTTTTATAAATTGGAATTTACCTGTGAGTAAATTATGTATTTCTATAGCTCAAACGCTCCTTTGCATATCCTGCGATTCTAACTGAAAAAGTGATGTCATGTCAAAAGTGATTCGTCGTCTCTTTAGTTGGGCTCATTAGGATAGTTTTAAAATGTCTCCACGGAACGGTACCTACATATTATTTGTGGTTAGGTATACCTTATATAGGTATATGTATAAAAGCTGTCTGTTTAACAGGAAGACTGGTGATTCCATCTTAATTAGGTAATTGAACAGGGTTATTTATAAAGTGGGATGGGTAATACATATTTAGCTAGCAAAACATGTGCGAGAACAGTACAATGTTTTATTTTTTGTAAAGAAAATGATTAACAGAGAGCTAGATTGCTAGACATAAATATATGCCCATTGGGATTTACAGGCTAATGATTCATGTTCTTTGAAAACAGTTTCCAAAATGTTTAGTAACGAAAACTTCTATGAATTGAGCTTTTAATACTCATGTCATAAGTCATAGTGCCAACTCAAGTTTTCAAATTTTCTATAATAGATGAATAGTCCAGTAACAATAGACAAAAAATGTCAAAGAAAGGAAAAAAATTAGTTCGAGGCTGAAATTTGGTATGTTCATTGGTAATGGTACTCTTTATAAACTGATAGAGTTCCTCATCGATCCGATCAAAGGTCATGAAACTAAGTTTTTTTGAAAATTACTCGAAAACGGTTTGGTTTAGAAAAACAAATTGTAATAGTTACAAACTTTTAGCTGAGGCAATTTCCCACAAAATGGTTTTAAGTATTTTGTCCGCAGCATTTATCGTTAAAAAGTTACAGCAGTTCAAAGAATCATACGTGTCATAATATAAATCAATTTTAATTTTTTGGCTCAAAATCGGCCATGAAAAGCATGAAGATGTGGTTTTTAAAAATAACTCAAAAAGGGTTTGTTTTAGAGATAAAAATTGTTGCACAAACTTGTAGCTCAGGCAATTTTCCACTGATATGGTCAAATGAATCTTGTTAAAAAGTTACAACAAATCAAAGAATCCTAAGTACCGCACGCAAATTTATTTAATTTTAATTTTTGGGGCCGAAATATTTTTAACCAATTAGAAAAGGTGATCGCTTACCACTAAGTTTAAACAACCGTTGGTAAAGTATCTGCGTCTTTTTTTGGTATTAGACTTTTTTAACGGAAATATTAAGAAAACATGTAAAATGGAGGCTAGTCAAAAATGAAGCTTGTGTTTTGATTATCTATCGAAACGGCCGTACTTATAGCACAGGCTCCTGGAGACAAAGATTTACATTCGAAAAACAGGTAAAGGTAAAATTGAATCTAAAGCCACTTACACAAAATGTCATGCATTTACTGGTTGTGTTTCAACTTCTGCTCTGTACAACATAGGCAAATTGAATTTCTTCAAGCTTTTTCAAATGATTGAAGATCTCTTAAAATATGCCGAAGTGTTTTCCAGAGGCAATTGTCCTCCCAATATTATTTTTGAAAACGGTATACGTGATGTCTACTTCTAGCATTTTACAAAGCACCTTCCAAAGAAGATAGTATCAATGCACTAAAATATTTCACATTTGTCTGATTGACCAGGCTCAACAAGGCTGTGCAATTATCTTCCCTTCCTCATACATCTGCTGCTGCTCAAACACACCTTTATAAAGTCTACTATCAAGTTCAAACTTGGCTGAAAGCTGGGGATGGGTATTGAGAAATAATGTTTTGGAGTCTATTACCACTCTGCTCCACCCACCTGATGAACTTTTACAACAACATTTTGTAATTGTAGTAAAGGTTGCGGTTCTAATTGTGGTTGTCGAAAAGTGGGGTTAAACAATTGTACAGTTTGTGGTCAATGTCATGGACAGACATATACAAACTCAAACAAAATTGATCCGTATGAAGAGAACATTAATGAACAAAAAAAAAAACAAAACAATAACTTTCAAACCTTGATTAGTAATGCTGACTTCATTTTGTTTGCTAAAAACAGGTCTATTGGCGATGACACATAAAGAAAAACGCACCTGGGCCTGGCCACTTGGCCTCTATGGTGATGTGGAAGAAATGGCAAAAAGGGCTAATTTCGCGAAACTTGCGACTGTTTGAACTGCTATAACTTTTTAACGGTAAATGCTTCGAAAAGTTGTATAATATCATTTTTTTTGTGAAATTGCCTAAACTACAAGTTTATAATAATAATAATACAAATTTTATTTCTTAACGAAAGCGTTTTCGAGTAATTTTCAAAAAAAATCATTTCCTTGTAATTGACCTAGCCGTCCTCGGGTGGATGAGGAACTTTCTCAGTCTATAAAGAGTCCCATTGCCAATATTCATACCAAATTTCAGCCTCGAACTAATTTTTTCCTTTGAAAAAGCTAATTTGCCTGGACTACAAGACTAGTGTTCGAATAATATAAGCCTATATAGATACGAAACTATCTTAAGATCGATTTACAATGCGACGAAAAAAAAATAGTTATTTCAGCTCCCGTGTTCAGGAAAACTACACCATGGAATAAGAATTTTGTGGACTCAAATTATAGGCAATTGCTTACTGCTCCATGTGAGTTCGGGACATTCTAATTCCATTGTGTAGTTTTCCTTAACACGGAAGCTTAAATAACTATTTTTTTCTTTATAAATAAGGGGGACAGTTTATAATATTTAAATTATAATTACATATTATTTAAATAATAAAAGTAATTTCAGTTTGATTTGTTCATTATTTTGAACGCACACTGCTCAGTAAGAAGAAAAAGAATAAATAATTTAACGCTACCCGTAGCGTAATGGTTAGTGCGTTCGACTGTCACGCTGGAGGTCTGGGATCGCTTCCCAGCCTCGTCCACCTAAAAAACTAAAAAAGTTTTTTTTCAGGGCTACTGCCTCTTGCGAGGAATTGACAAATCCTCCAAGAGTATCACTTGTCACGAATAAGTGCTTCTCGTCTAGCCGTTCGGATTCGGCATACAATTGTAGGTCCCTTCCATTCCTGTCGAAAGGCGCACACAGGAATGGTTGCGAGTTGTTAGTCACTAGGCCCTGGTTCTTCATGAGCCGTTGTGCCACCCGATTTATTTATTTTTTACCAAAAAAACTCGTCGTCAAGAAACTCGTCGCATTGTGAATTGGGAAACGATTTTATAACTAGAAAAAAATGACAGCGAATCAAGTCACGCTCTCGTCGCGTTTACTCGTTCCATTGTGAATAGACGTTTAGATAGGCTATCGCATAGGTTTCCGATCGCGGCCAATAAGAGGCAAAAAAAATAAAAAAACTAACTGTTAAAGGACAATGGGCAAAGATGTATGGAGCGTGGGCCCAGCACCAATAAGAACGGCCTTCATATCGTATATAGGTACATGTTTATGCATTCATTATCCGTTAACCGTTTGTCCGAATTCGCTGTGTGTTTATTTAATTTTGAATAAAATGAGTTTTAGGGTCATAATTATTTTTTTCCATAGTTTTTTTTTTTTTTTAATATTTTGTGTATTTTTCGCTCGATTTAAGCCATTTTTTGGAATTAAGTTCTTTGAACCCATGACACACTACCTGAAATTTTTTAAATTATGTTTACGGTAACCATCAATTTTATGCAAAAAGCATTTTTTGGAGTATTTAATTTGTAAAAAATACAAATATTGGCTTTTGAATAATAGTTTTTATATCAAAATTATCTCTGGAAAACAACAAACAAACATCAATTTGTATCTCATTTAACGTAATAAAAATGGGTATTATTTTCAAGGTTTTAAATTGCAATTCGTAAAAATTGGACAAAACAACCCACAAACCACTCTTATATATACTATTAGGGGTTCAATTTTGTTTAACTTATTCCTTATTTAGTAACGAAGAAAATGGTTGTACATTTCTTACGAAATGATTCCTAAATAGATTAAACCAAAAAATATTAATAAAAAATAGAATATTTTTTTTCCTTTTTATAATACTAAAATATTTTTATCTCAAGCTTTTTTGCTCAAGCTACAAAATTAAGTACAAGTTTAACAGTTTATCTAAAATAACGATAATGAAAACGAAGATTTAGTGCAAACATGGTTTTTTTGTCTAGTCGTTCAAAAACGACGACATGGATTTGATTTTTGACTATTAAGTGATTTTTGTGTAAAACAAGGACCTGGATTTGTGAATTTTGTATATGATAAAAAAGAGACTAACTTAAAAGTAACTTAAAATAGGTAAGAAACTGACTGACTTAAAAATCTTTTAGTAGGTACCAAACGAACAAAATATTAATTTTTTTGTTTATTTTTTTTTTTAATATTTTGTGGCCGTCAACCCGTTATAAATGTAATAGCAATTTTTTCGTTACTAAATAATGAATAAGCTATAAATATTTCAACCCCTTATAATAATATATAATGGTGGTTTTGAGGGTCGTTTTGTAAGTTGTTTTGTCTTACTTTTACGAATTGCAAAAGATTAAAAACAATACACATTTTTATTCTGATAAATGAGATAAAAATTGATATTTTTTGATTTTTTCCAGAGATGGTTTTAACACCAAAAATATTATTTAAAAACTAATGTTTGTTTTTTTTTACAAATTAAATGCTCCAAAAACTGCATTTTGCATAAAATTGATGCTTGCGACCCCTAAACATAACTTTTAAATTTCAGGTATTCTATCATGGGTTCAAAGAACTCAATTCGAGCGAAAAATACACAAAATATTAAAGAAAAACTAAGGAAAAAAGGATTTGTTTACCCTGTATACCTTCAGATAGATCTTTGAAAAATACAAGGTGAGTTCTTTTTGTCTAAGGTTTAATTAACTCCATTCAAATACGTAAATTTTCTACCATTTTGTGCAATATTTGTGCAATATTAATACGTACCTACTCATGAAAAAAATTTTTTTTGATTTTTTGGTCAGGGAAAATTTTGAAATTGGTCAGGGAAAGTCAGGGCAATTTATTTTGAAAAATAGTGGACACCATATAATGTGATGGAGTCTTATTCATCTGAAATCATGCCCATACAATTTTTTTTAAGGTCGATAATGATCCAAAAAGTCCTCAACGGATTGCTAAGAAGGTGTTTGCGTATTCAAGAAGTCATTTTTTTAGATTAGACCGTCCAAAGCTCGGTCCTAAATTCTATCGAGAACTTGTGGGGAGACATCAAGGGATGGTTAAAGTAAAAAAAAAAATATTATAAAGAATTAAGGTTTTCCTACAATATATTCACATTAAAATATTGAAATTTCAAAGATTTTTAATGTTATGACAACCTTTTGTTTCCGTTCTAAATTATATTGCCAGACGAAATAAGAGTTAAATTAATGTTTATTTTTTTCCTACCAATCAATATTCTCATGCTTATATTTTTTAAACATTACTCAAAGTGTACCTCAGTTCATGGGCTATTATTAAAACCACTACTCAAGGTCAACAGATTTCCCAAACAAAAGTTATGCATTTTAAAATTTTATATAAACATCGTTCTTAATTAGGCCGCCACGACTGTATGTATGTTATAGTAGACGTGTTGATATTTTTTTTTGTTATTGTTAAAGAATTTGGCTGATTAGCTATAAACTCTTAAATAACATGGCTAATAGGTTAAAAAAAAACATGTTAAGTGATGGCATTCTAGCGTTATACAGTCATTCAGTCAGTAAGTCTGGGATGAGCGTAAATACCTAAAATATTTAATTAACGCTCATCCCTCACTCACTCACTGACTGGGTACCGTTGCTATGATAATGAATTAAAATCGGATATAGGCTCATGCTCCTAAACGAAAAATTGAATAAATACAGGCGATATGTTCGAAATTGAATAATTTCTTAAGCAAGAAAAGATATTTTAAATTTAATTTCTTTACAAAAAGTTACTTTTCTTGCAAGAAAGTTAGTTTTTTTTCGCAAAAAAGTTTTTTTTTTTTGTAAAAAATCTATTTTCTTTTGCAAAAAAGTTATTTTTTATTTTGTAAAAAAGTTTATTTGTTTTTGTGAAAATGTTATTCATTTTTGTAAAAAAGTTATTCTTTTCTGTAAAAAAGTAATTTTTGTGTATAAAAGAGTTATTTTTGTATGTTATGGCATTGCAGCGTTATACAGTCAGGGATGAGCTTAAATATATAATTCAATTGGACCACTTTTTCAGTTTAGCGCTTGAAAACTACTCTGATTTTTAAAGCTTTTTTCTGACTATCGTTATAGGTACATAGCAACCTTCCTTTTATTATTTGTTAAAATCTAATGAATTCTGACGAAATATCACTCAAAAACGCATTTCATGGCATTGTAACGCAAAACTCTTGGCTGCGTTATGGAATGTCGGAAAAGTGCTCATCATCTGTTCGGAAGAATACCTTGAAGAAAATATGCTTTCCGTTTCGACAGACACCTCGCTAAGGTCCAATGTGTTTTGTCTTTCAAATTTGGTTTTAATCTTTTTTGGACTCTCGTGAACAAATATTTTCATTATCTGGGTCGCACTTTAAATAAACCCGTGCTCTAAAGTATTTGATTTTAAATATTAAATTAGAATTGCACAATTTTTATAACGGTTTTTTGACTGCTTCAGTTTTTCATAAATTATGTTTGGCTTTATGGCTGCATAGAAACATATATAACAGATATAACATAAGTTCATGAATTTAAAAATACATAGTGTCAACTTATAGAAAAATTAGTTTTTTTTTTCCTTGATTGCATACTTCTTAAGTTACAAAAGGAAATATAAGAAAAAGGGTGGTGGTTTTAGGTTTTTTTCACTTTTGCATTTTCCTGCAGCGAGCAGTTAATTGCAAAGTTAGCTACAGACTATTCTAACAAGCACCAACACCATATCAAAAAAAGCAGAATTACATCACGTCTTCTTTTGTTTAGGTTTTTTAATAAAAATTATTTACGAAAATAATTTGGTAATTTTATTGTAATTCCTGGCAAAGTTTAGAAAAATCGTTCATTCACAAGCCCTTTAAGACCATCTTCACCTGGTTTCACCATATCTCGGTAAGAGTCTCACCTTTTTTTTTTAAGTTATATGCATGGGATATTGTCCGCGTAAATCCGAGGACTCAAAATCTAAATTACTAGTTTCATCAAAACGGTTCTTGCAAAACACTTTGCATTGTGAAATGACTAACACCTTCCTCTTTAGAAACTTTTGGCATTATTTAAAAAAAAAAATTATTTTTTTTAACGTACATAAATGATACAATATAAGTAAAAAAGTTTTTTTTTTGTAAAAAATCTATTTTCTTTTGCAAAAAAGTTATTTTTTATTTTGTAAAAAAGTTTATTTGTTTTTGTGAAAATGTTATTTATTTTTGTAAAAAAGTTATTCTTTTCTGTAAAAAAGTAATTTTTGTGTATAAAAGAGTTATTTTTGTATGTTATGGCATTGCAGCGTTATACAGTCAGGGATGAGCTTAAATATATAATTCAATTGGACCACTTTTTCAGTTTAGCGCTTGAAAACTACTCTGATTTTTAAAGCTTTTTTCTGACTTTATCGTTATAGGTACAAAGCAACACAAATATAAGGTGTTTTTTATTGGTAACCTATAGCTAGCGTAGTAATGAGTCCGAATAAATATATGTACTATTTATATACTGCCGGTCATAAGGTTAGAAGCAGTAATTTTTGAGAATTGAATTTGCAATGTCTCGTGTTATAACCCAAAGAGATCGAAATTTTGTATGACACAACAGATACTGCTTAATTTGCCATAGCAAAACTTATGCTTGCACTTCAAGAACAAAAATTAACGACAGCCAAGAGTCTATATGTTAGCTGAGTCATTTTATTAAGTAATTTTATCGCGTCCGAAAAGATCTTAGGTTTGCGGAAACAATGCTTATGGCAACGACTGGAAATCAAGCAACTTAGTACTTTAAACTGCCAAATTAATTGTTCCCTAATAGGATATTGCGGCTCAGATTATTACGCCTCCTTTCTTGTTATTTCTGAAAGTTCAGAAATAACTAATTTTTCCTCAACAAGATGGCTATAGTAATTTTTCCACCCTATGAGAAAAGAGGAACGATTTCTGAACCGTCGTCACAACAGGGAAGGAGGTGTAATAATCTGCGCCGCAATATCCTATTAGGGAACAATTAACTTGGCAGTTTTAAGTACTAAGTTGCCTGATTTCCAGTCATCTTGGTACTACATTGCCAGAAGCATTGTTTCCGCAAACCAACGATCTTTTCGGACAAACAGCATTGATTTTCAACACAATTATGCTCTTTTTCATGCAGCTCGAGTGCTTAAAACATTTTTTTAAGGAAACATGTTCCATTGCTGCCTTGGTTTCCTATTCACGGGACTTTAAAATAAAAGAAATTTAATTGGGATGGCTCACATGAAAAGTATCCGAAAAATCGAAGCAATGCGATGACTGATTCACACCGTTAATTTGGCCTCGAGTAAAATTTCACCTTACTATCTGAAATCACTGTATAACTGTCTTAAACATCGAAATTTGGAATTTTTGTTTAAAGCTGGTGGCAGCACACACTATTAAGTAAATATATTTGTCGAAAAAAAAAAATTAAAAAAAATTTAAACCATCGTTTTTCTTCAATTTTGTATGTGATTCTAACCTTATGACGCGATAAAATTACTTAAAAAAAGTGACTCAGCTAACATTTAGTCTCTTGGCTGCCGTTAATTTTTGTTCTTGAAGTGGAAGCATAAGTTTTGCTTTGGCACATTACACAGTCTCTCTTATGTCATACAAAATTTCGATCTCTTTGGCGTATAATACGAGACATTTCAAATTCAATTCTCAAAATTACTGCTTCTAACCTTATGACCAGTGTACATTCTTATTTTACATCTCTGCATGCCGAACGAGTCGTTCCATTCCAAACATTCCAAAACTTTATATATACACTATTAGGGGACAGTAATAGCGATCAGTAAAAAACATCAGTAAAAGTTGAAACAGCTGAAAACTGGATATTTTTACGTACGGGCGGTTAGTTATAGAAATGCATTAAAACTTAAATGTCAAACCGATAGCCACAACCTTTTAATTTATTTAATGGTGCAAAATGCTTCAGTGATTTTTTTTACTGATGAGTTGGAACACAGAAAACTGGAACGAAATGTTCCACTTTTTGTTCATTGGCAATCAGCTGTTCAGTAAAACGAATTTTCATCAGTAAGAGTAATAAAAGCTTTTTTTACAAAAAATATTCTTCTTTGGAATTATTCTTTGCCAGACAAAAATATTTCAATAGATTTGCAATCGATTCGTATTATTTTCATGTTTCAAATCTTTTTATAACACATGAAATTATCCAAAAGGAAATTTTTTACTGATGAATTTTACTGTTCCCTTTAATTGGTCCCTTTCTGCACTATTGTTACTGCCTTCTTTATCCACACTATTCTTTTCCATGTAAAATTTGCTGTGCTGCCTATAAAAATGCCCAGTAAAAAACGCCTCTATCAGAGAGTTTTATATAAATTTCATCGTGTGGAGAATTTTATAGCAAACAACTTTTGTCTTGGTGTTTTTTTTTTTCTAAGATGCATATTTCCAAAGTTATATAGGAAAATAACAAAAAAAAACAGAGAGTGAATAATGCACTTTCTTCCACGTTTTGATTTATCCTGTAAATAGTCAACCTTTTTGAGCGAAAGCAACCTCATATTCTCATTGTTTGTATTATTTTCGGTCGAATCCCACAAAAATCTAGAACATTATTATTATAAATTATTAACACATAATTTGAATTATAGTGCTAACATAAAAAAAACGAGCACAAGTTACTAGGATATGCCAACATCCAAATTGCCTGGACGAAAAATCAATATCAAACTTTATCGAATTTTATTATTTTTTATTCATTTTCAACTGGCACCAGTGTTCACTTAATTTTTAAAGTTCACTGAGCTCAAACAAAGATGTACTATTTACCTGATAAAATAATTCATCGATGTCGAAATTATTATAAATAAATTTTGTTAATCGAATACAGCATTCAACTGGTTGATTAAAAGTAAAATACAACTCTTCTCCTAATCTATAAATTGTTGTATTGATGTATGTAGGTAAATGCTTCTGATTTTTGTTATGATTTAATTGAATTTTAAAAATAGAAAACTGTTGGATTTAATGCATTTTACATTGTTATAAAAAAACTGACCCAATTATTATGTTTCTATACTGTGAAAGATGATAAGAAACCACTTGAAAAGTAGATACTTTTTTTTTTTTTAAATTAATTACTTTAACATTTATAGGGTATAACCTTTATCAACATCTCTATATCTATCTCTATACATTCATATTCTGATTTATCACCTGATTCATTTTACCGTTAAGTTTAGTGTGAACATAATTATCACATATGAAAACTTTTAAATTTCAACTTAAAATAACAAACCTATTGTAAGTCGTACTGTTTTTTTTCTGTTATTTAATAATTTTAAATAATTATTTTTTTATGAACCCTGTCTCTTTCCATTTAAGGTATTTATAGACCCTGTCTATTTTTATTTAAGGTGAACAAACCAAAGTATGTTTGCAAGCAATCTCAGTATCCTAAATTTCTGGTTTCTAATGTACGTATGTATATTGTATCATTTATGTACGTTAAAAAAATAATTTTTTTTTTTAAATAATGCCAAAAGTTTCTAAAAAGGAAGGTGTTAGTCATTTCACAATGCAAAGTGTTTTGCAAGAACCGTTTTGATGAAACTAGCAATTTAGATTTTGAGTCCTCGGATTTACGCGGACAATATCCCATGCATATAACTTTTGAAAAAAAGGTGAGACTCTTACCGAGATACGGTGAAACCAGGTGAAGTTGGTCTTAAAGGGCTTGTGAATGAACGATTTTTCTAAACTTTGCCAGGAATTACAATAAAATTACCAAATTATTTTCATAAATAATTTTTATTAAAAAACCTAAACAAAAGAAGATGTAATGTAATTCTGCTTTTTTTTTGATATAGTTTTGGAGCTTGTTAGAATAGTCTGTAGCTAACTATGCTCGCTGCAGGAAAATGCAAAAGTGAAAAAAAACCTAAAACCACCACCCTTTTTCATATATTTCCTTTCTAACTTTAGAAGTATGCAATTAAGGAAAAAAAACTAGTTTTTCTACAAGTTGACACTATGTATTTTTAAATTCATGAACTTAAGTTATATCTTTGTTACTATGCAGCCATAAAGCCAAATATAATTTATGAAAAACTGAAGCAGTCGAAAAACCGTTACAAAAATTGTGCAATTCTAATTTAATATTTGGAATCAAATACTTTAGAGCACGGGTTTATTTAAAGTGCAACCCAGATAATGAAAATATTTGTTCACGAGAGTCCAAAAAAGATTAAAACCAAAATTGTAAGACATTTTTCCGACATTCCATAACGCAGCCAAGAGTTTTGCGTTACAATGCCATGAAATGCGTTTTTGAGTGATATTTTGACAGAATTCATAAGATTTTAACAAATAATAAAAGGTATTTTTTGTACTTATTAATTGAATTTAAATGGCGAAATACTAAAATTCGACCCAAATCGGTGTAAAAGTTTTGACAAGAGAGATGATCTTTGACTTAGTGCAACGCTCGATGTTTGCATCATTGCTGTGGTTAAAGCAGGACACTTAGAGCCAGTTTCATTGTATCTGATACAAGGGACCTATTTTTGCCGTGCATACTTACTTGAGTATGGTAGTGACTTTGATAGAGATTTTAAAAGTTCGAAAACTGTTAACAAAAATGCTTCTTCACGAAGTCGTAACGAATGTTGTTTAAAACCAAATTATTTCATAACCTCAAATTTATAAAAAAATTCGATAAAATTGCAATCATTTGGGAAATGTCGAAAACGAATTTTTGAACAAAAGTAATGAGTGTCACTTTTTATTAAAGATTCAAAATAAGTCTTAATACACTTTTGTAGTTACACTTGATGAACCAAAAACCAGAGCACTACCCATTTGATTACAAACTTATCAGAAAATCAAATAAACCCTCGATGTAATACATATACGATTTTTAAAAATAAACTACTGTGTCATTATGAACAATATTTAATTGCGAAGCCTATATACATAAATAGTTGTAAAAACTAATTGCAGCCTTTCATTTCAAAACAATTTCATTGTAATTTAAAATAATTTTTTTAATTGAGAATCTGGTAGCTTTGTTGGTCTCTATATACTTAATTCAAGTACATTTTAAATTATTATCAACGTACATTTACTTAATAATTATGTGCTTTTACAGTCAAACAAAAACCAGAAAATATTTTAGCATTTATCGATTAGTCAGACCAAAGAATTTATATAGTTTTTTTTTTTCAAATTAATTTTTTCTTCATTTTCATGACACAGTTTTATTATAATGAAACACTTTTGTACATGTATGAAGATATCTCAGCCCTACGTGTTATTTAATTCAAACTAAAAGATAAATGATTTGATAAACTTGATGGTTAATACCATGCAGAATCGCATTTTGAAGATTATGAGCTCAGCTAGGTTCAATGTACTGAATTCAATATGTTTATAAGTCGCTAACGTTTGATTCTGGAAAAAAGCTGTGAATACATACAGTAAAGGAAAACAGTTCATTGAGACGTGCAACGATGCGGGCATTGAAATACTAAACGGACGTACACCGGGTGACTTTGAAGGAAATTTCACTTTCATAAGTTCAGTTGGTTGCTCAGTTAACGACTTATGTGGAGCCTCGTATAATGTTCTTAGCCAAGTGAAAGAACTAAAAGTAGAGGAGATGGTATACTCAGATCATATGCCGCTTGTGTTAACTCTACAATTATCGGGCTTTCAGCCTTCTGAAGAACTCAACCTGCTTCCCAAGCTAGTATGGTTGAAGCAAAATGAAAGCAATTATAAAATTGGAATTCAACAGAGTATTCTGGCAAAGGAAGGTGGTGATTTCGGAATGGACGGCTGAAGGGATAATATCATCCATCAAGGAAGTAGTGGGCGAGCAGAGTAATTTCTCAAACAAAAAGAACTTTAAAGAATGTTGGTTTGATGCAGCGTGTGTGGCCGCAAGACAAAATGCTTTCAAATGGCTCAACAGGTGGAGAAGGGACCCCTCAGAAATTCTGAAAAAAACATACCTTGAAGCGAATCGAAAATACAAACAGACCTGTAAGACGAGAAGAAAGCTATACTATCAATTGTTATGTAACAGTCTTAGAAACGTTCAAAATACAAAGGAATGGTGGGATATTGCAAATAAATTACGTAATAAAAACCACAGAATAGGACCAAACATAAAAAGTAGCCATTTTATAGATCATTTTCAACGCCTCCTGAACGCTCCACTCCAGGCCATAGTAACACTGGAAGACACATAAGAAGACTCCTGGCCTGGGATGAACAGCTTGATGGCGAGATCCCAAACATCGAAATCCTAGAAGTACTGAACAAGGCTAAGACAAACAAAAGTCCCGCGTACGACCGTGTCCCGTATGAATTTTGTATGCATGCTCCTCAGATACTTTTAGATCGTCTGAACATACTTACTTACTTACATACATTTGAATAGAAAAATTTATTTAAAATTTATTTTTCAATAAACATGATGTTGGTTGACTGGCGTCACATTTGTAAAAAGAAATATCGAAAATATTAGCTGCTAGGGCCCGAACTTCAATAGAGAAGAAGCAGAGCTATTACACAATTTGTGATAATGCAACAAGACAATACCACTTATTCCCTTCTAAAAAAATCTGGCCTAACTTAAAAAACTTTAGCTGTATTAGACTCGACGCTATTGTCACACCATTAAAGAAGAATGAAAGAAGTTGAGAGAGCCTTTATCTACGCTTAAAAAGTCAAATTTGTTGGTTAAATTTGTGAAATTTACTCCTTCACCAACTGTCAAATTTTGAAGAAGAGCAAGGATGAAATTTTCTTAAAAATTTTAAAACTGCCCAAAAGTACAGCAACGCAAATTCACATAAATTCCGTATTATGTTATGTGCCAGACAAGCACGGCACGATGTTAAGCTTTCATTCTATTGCTCTCAAACTGATTTGGTTCTGTGGTTGTGATTTTCTGCCCTAACAAAATTCTTGTGAAAAAAATCCCAGGTAGGGAAATTTGGTTACTCTCTTTCATTTTGTTCAAAACTGGGAAAGGGAAACAGTTTTGAGCTGAGAATCACACAAATTCACAGAAAATAACACAAATTCAAAGTAATGGAAAATACCTACTATCTTCAATTTGTTTAGCGCAAGTGACCTTTATTTATACATATTAAATAATTTTGTACATTAAACCTAAGGAGACGCTCATATATTATGTACTGGAATACAAAACAATCTTAAACGATTTCTTCTTCTTCTTATTCATTTAACCGGCGATTGTCATGATCTCGAGGGGGACCATAACTCTCCCACTCAACTGCTTCACCTAAGGTTCCACTCGTGGGGTTCGCCGGCTTGACCTCAGAAAACGTCGACAAGCCTCCCGGTTTTGGATTGTTCCATGTCTGAGGCCAACTAAATGCAGGAACTCTTCGGTGATTCCTGCGGGGCATGTTACCTTTGTTTTAACTTGCTCGTTCATGTCCATGACCATCCGGAACTCCTCGTTGCCTAAGTGCAACCCATATCAGATCTCAACCAATACAATATGCAAATCTCTTGAGGAATCCCGATATTTTTCCATTCTGATTCTTATACTCTGAATAGCATCTGTGATTGATTTACCCGAAACAAACCCGCACTGGTCTTCAGATAGCCGTATTATTTTTCGTAGGCGGCCATCCAATATACGCTCAACAATCTTAAACGATTTGATTTTCATAAAAGCTAATTATGAATAAATTCAAGAAAATAAGCTTTCTTGAAGTTTATATGTTCATATTTACTCTAAATAGCCATAAAGTAGAAGATTTTTTCAATTCAAATAAAATAAAATTATCGATACAGACAATTTACGAACATTAAACTCGAATTTTATTGATACACTCAAACACTTAAGTAATCACAAACAATATTGTATTCTTTACAGACGAGAGTATTATCTAAGATGCTATAAGTGAGGACTTCCATTAAAAAACAAAAACACAACTCTATTCATTCCATTAAATTTATCCAATCGAGAAGAATTCCAAAAAAGAGGGGAAACATTCTCATCTTCAAATTAATTAAAGAGGCGATGACCTTAACAACTGCTACTCAGCAAGAAAGTAGCAAAAAAATGGAAGTCAAAAGCCCTGAAAACTTACCCACCTCCGAAATGGATCTCCTTGCTAAATTAGAAGCTGCAAATAAACTTATTGAAAGTGATGCCAAAAGTTTAAATTCTTTACATTCAACACATAGTCGAAAAAATTCCGATACAAGTCAAATAAGTATTAATTCAAGTAAGTTAATTATGTTTTTTTTTAGATAGAATTACAACAAAAAAACAATTTTTTTTTCATTCGATCAAGGTGGCAATTCTGTTGCCGAAGAAGATGTTTGGACTACATGGGCTACTATACTTAACGATTGGGAGGGAAGTCTTAAGAAAAAGACACCGTGCGTTAGAGAACTAGTTCGTCGGGGGATTCCTCATCATTTTCGGCCAATTGTATGGCAACTGTTGTGCGGTGCCAGTGAAGTTGATAAAAAGCAATACGCTGAATATATTAAAGCAACGTCAGCTTGTGAGAAAGTTATTAGGAGGGATATTGCACGAACATATCCAGAACATGATTTTTTCAAAGAGAAAGACGGCCTTGGTCAGGAGGCCCTTTTTAATGTAATGAAGGCGTATTCACTGCATGATCGTGAAGTCGGCTATTGTCAAGGTTCTGGATTTATTGTCGGATTGCTTCTTATGCAGGTTATTATTTGTACCTACATAAATTTAATAATTTTCTATCTTATTCAAAATGGACATTTGAATTTTGTCTCTTTGCACATGCATTTTAATTTTTTTAGAATACTATTTTTATATTGTATGAATTTTTTTTAGTAAGCCTTGATTCCATTAATTATATTAATTATTTTTTGTACAGATGCCCGAAGAAGAAGCATTTGCCGTTTTAGTTCAAATAATGCAACAACATCGAATGCGTGACATGTTCAAACCATCGATGTCCGAATTAGGACTTTGCATGTATCAGCTAGAAAGTTTGGTACAAGAACAAATACCAGAAATGCATATTCATTTTCAACAACAAGCATTCCAAACCACAATGTACGCATCCAGTTGGTTCCTCACTCTGTACACAACAGCATTAAATTTAAACTTAAGTTGCCGCGTAATGGATGTTTTCTTAAGCGAAGGAATGGAATTTATTTTTAAAGTAGCTCTTGCTTTGCTTACATTAGGAAAAGAACAACTTTTATGTTTGGATATGGAAGCAATGCTTAAAGTATGATGATATAAAATTGATAATGGTTTAAAAATCTTTAACAAAAGTCTGCATTTTTTTTTTAATTTTCTTATTTAAGTTTTTCCAAAAAGAACTTCCTGGCAAGGTCGAAGCTGATCCGGAAACGTTCTTTAATCTAGCTTATTCTATGAAGATCAATACGAAACGAATGAAGAAAATGGAAAAAGAATACTCTGATTTGAAGAAGAAAGAACAAGAGGAGATGGTGGAACTTAGACGATTGAGACGTGAAAATCGTTTGCTTAAGCAACGAAATGAATTGCTTGAAGCCGAAAGTGCTGAATTAGCTGATAAACTTGTTCGAGGACAAGTATCACGTGCTGAAGAAGAAGAAACTAGGTATATTCTTATGAAAAAACCCAAAATAAACTAGCCCGAGTTAAATTTAAATTATTTCGATCTTGTTTTTAGTTTTGCTATTCAAACTGAGCTCCTGCAATTGCGTCGAAATTTTCTCGAAGTTTCACATCAATTGGAAAATGCAAATGATGAAGTTCGTGGTTTAAGTTTGAGACTTCAAGAAAATGTAAGCATTCATTTTAAACTAATTTATTAAGCTTCTGATATAAAATGTTTCTTTTAAATCTGGTTTTTCTTAAATGTCTTAAACAGAATGTCTCCATTGATAGTGTAAGTAACAAACTACAGGTGTTTTTTCTAATTCTTCTAATATTAATAATTTTAAATCCGCATGTTAGTGTTGTGCTGTTTGTTTTGTTATTTTTAATACAAAAAAAAAATTGACTTTCATCGGATTGAAGTTCACAATTAACTGTTACTCTAGGTTATATTCCCTAACGACTGTAGGTTTACCTATCTCATCGCGGCTTCGGAAAAGAATGATGCCAATTCATAGCTTTAGTCTTAACATTAACAAAACCGCTGGTCGGATAAAGCTTTTTAGGTGGCAATGGGTAGAAAACGCACTTTATCGGTTACATTTTTGGCTTAGGATACGTAAACCATGATGTATTTTTATAAATGGGGTATCAAATAGAAGCTAAGACTGTCCTCTTTTACAAAACCAGTGGTCGGACAAACTTTTGTTGGTTGTTGCGGCGAGTCCGACCAGCGGTTTTGTTAATGTTAAGACTAAAGCTGTGAATTGGCATCATTCTTTTCTGAAGTCGCGATGAGATAAGTAACCCTACGGTCGCCTCCCGTACTATAAAGTTCATATTTGTTTTGTCGTCTATAGTTTTGTTTTTGTTACAGCTAGCTAGGAAGTAATTTTTTTGTATATTCCTAAAATATTTTATTTTCACTGAAATTTTGATTTCGAGCACAAAGTATGACTGTTTTTGACCTACCATGTTGCATTAAGATAGTTTGCTAAAATATGCTTGAACTAGGCTTTCATTTCTTATCTGCTTGGAGTTTGAGTAGAAATGAAAGTTAGAACAACGTATATACATTGTCATGTTGAAATGTCTGGTGAAATACTTGGTTCGAAGCTGACGCATTCATACTTGAGTACACTTTGTAGTGTACAAAGGGTGTCCCATAGTCACCGGCCCTGGCGAAAACCATTGTCTCCTGAGATTATTATAAGTCGAAAAATCTAGCGTTGTCGCTTCCTTTTCGAATTATAATGGTTTTTATTATTTTTGGTCTAGTTTCTTTTAACTATCTTTAAATTTGTCAAGGTGCAACCGATTCTTGAATTTTGTTTGTATTTACACATAGACAGCTAGCAGGTTTTACTCGCCCTACAATTTTTACTTCCGATATGTACGTACATACATACATGGCAAGCTATGAACTCGTAAAAATTAATTGAACTCGATATTTTGATTAAACTTGCTATAACCATGACGAAAAAAGTGGGTCTCCCAATTCTGTATGTCTGTCTGTCCTAGCATCTACATTCTACAGTCCAAACGATTGGATGGATTTTGTTCAAACTTAGTACCTAGTGTTTTTTGGGATATTTCGATTTTTTAGGACCAAGAATTAAGGTTACTCCCATACAATATCTTTTTTTAGAAAAAATGGAAAATATTAATTTTCTCAAAAAGGGCTGCAATGATTTTGTGGATGGTTTTCAACTTTTTTTGCCAAATCACTGTGTGCAACTCATAGTTTATGCTTAATGGTTTTCTGAACTTATCCTCATCATTTAATTTAATTCGCCCTTGGAAAAAACATAATTGGGAAGCCATCGAAAATTGGTCGTTTTTCACAAACAAAATTATGTACCTACCTATTGAGCATTATGGACGCGAATAGTTGGTGCAAAATAATAACGGATTCTTGAAGAGGGGCTAAATACAAGTATTTTTCACCACGGAGGTAGGGGTCTATCCCTTTTCGTTCAAGCGGGAGGGGAATTTAAAAAAAAAATACTTAAAAATGAAAACAAATCGTTTAAAAAATTATTTAAAAAGAACGGAAACACTGATGATAAAGAATGATACATTTTTTGAAAGCTAGAAGTCTGTTCTTTTATTGAGTTTTGGAATCAAGTTATTTCTGTAAATAGTTTTCGAAAAAAACTATTTTCAAACTCAAATTTTAAAAAATAAAAAAAATACGAATTGATTTTTTCTTTCAAAAATGTGGAATTAGGTTAGAAATTGGCTCAAATTCCTTAGTAAATAAGTGCTTCTATTAATTCTTCATCAAACACTGAAAACCAGATGACTTTATGTCTTCTTTTTTTTTTAGAAAATTTAACATTACGAAAAATACTAATTATGTATATTCGATATTTTTTTTATAAAATTGACCCTCCTGCCTATACTGAAAGAGGTAGACCCCTCCCCCATGGTGAAAAATACTTGTATTTGGTCCCTCTACAATAATCCGTTGTTTTTTTGTCGCCAGATATTCCCACCCTTTTCATAATATACATATCATTTTTTGTGACAAACTACAAATTTTCAATGGCTTCCCGATTTTGTTTTTCTTAAGGGCGACCCGAAATAAATGATGAGGATAAGTTTTTGTTGCACACAGTGATTTGGCAAAAAATGCTGAAAACGATCCACCCTAATCTACAGTCCAAACGATTGGATGGATTTTTTTCAAACTTAGTACCTAGTGTTTTTTGGGATATTTCGATTTTTTTAGGACCAAAAATAACGGTTCCTGCCATACAATAACTTTTTTTTTAGACTAAATGGAAAATATTATTTTTCTCAAAAAGGGCTGCAATGATTTAGTTAAAAAAAATTCAAACAATTTTAATAAAGAAGTGCTATTTTTTGGGATTTTTTCCCCACTATGTTTATTTTTGTACCTGTAGTAGAACCATTTTTTTTGGATTTAGATTTTCTTAAACTTGATCTTTGTTATTTTCTTTAAGGTGAAGCTTCTAAAAAGTTTAAACATAATTGTCAACAAAAATAAAAAACAAAAAACTTTTTTCAATTTTTTCAAAACTTGGTTTAAAGTAATTTTTTTTATTTTCTAGAACACTTAAGGGTTTTCATAAGAAACAGTAAAACTGGTACTTAATAACGTGTTTCTGGGAAAAAAATGATACCAAATGAAAACAAAACACCTTAAATGTCAATAACATAGGTTTTATAATAAATTGCGAGAAAATCGTTATCTGCATAGAAAAAAGTTGTAGCATGGGTAAAAACAGCAGAACCGGTTGCAGAAACGAAACCAAAAATCAGAAAAATAATTCGAAAAGGAAACTTAAATGAGAGAATTACGTTTTAAGATTTTCGAGCGATTCGTTTAAACTTTGAACGTTTGTTAGCGATTTTTATTTTTTTATTTCAGAAAAATAACTATACTTGGTACGCATGTCAAATACAGTTACATAACTATTTAAATTTTGTCAACAAAATATTATTAATGCTACATGCAGTGTTTTTATAAAAATATTATAATGCAACATTTTTGTTTGGTTTATATATTGAGGTTGAAAAGTTGTTTGTATTAATAACCCATTAATTAAGGTAAATTTTAAATAATGTATGCAAAATATTAAGATACGAATATACGTAGGACAAAAATAAACATTGATTTAACTCTTATTTCGTCTGGCCATACAATTAGAAACAGAAACGAAAGGTTGTCATAACATTAAAAATCTTCTTCGGTTCCATACTGTAAATGTAAATATCTTTAGTGTTTGGTTTAAACATGGTAACTCTATAAACGTATTTGATAAATGCAATGTAATTTGGTAAATTAAATGCATTTAAATTTGTATTAAAATGTTGAAAAATCTATTTCAAAAATAAGCGAATCATTTATTTTCCATTCGATGCATATTTGTACCACATTTGAAGCAAATCGGTTAACTCGTTTAGTCTCAAGCTTGATGTTAAGGGGGCGTCAAAAGGCAATTTTTGTATGGAGTTTTCATGTTTATACCAAACGCCACAGATTGTAGAGAAAATTTCATTCATTATTTTTGCAGACAAAATTGTATACTCTCGGCTAAGGCAGCGCATTTTGATAGAATTCCGTCTCAGATATTTTTAATATTTTGAAAAATCTGATCATAAATTGTTTGTTTATTTTTTACTTTAACCTTGAACTTTTACCTTGAAGTCTTCCACAATTTTTCGATAGAATATAGGTCCGAATGAGTTCTGAAATTTACCCTTCTGTCTTCGAAGTTAGATATATAGATATACGTAGTATAGGGCAAGTTTAGGATTCGTGCTAAAAGAAAAATTCGAGATAATAATTTCGCCTAACATTACGATCATAGCGAAGGCGAAAAAAGTGGGTCTCGCAATTCTGTCCGTCTGTCTGTACCTCGGCCTGCAGCCTAAACGGATGAAGCAATTTTCTTTATTTTCTGGATTTTTAAAAAAATATTATTTTTTTTTTTCAAAATTCATTATCTTGAAAACGGGTCATTTTGTGTAAAATTGTAAATTATTTAATTCTAAAAGTTGGCATACCAAATTTTATTTTTAAAAATGTTCAAGAATTTTTATATATAAAAAATTAATTTTTAAGAAAACCGCTCTAACGATTTTTTAATTTTTGTTTTTTTTCGTAAATTCACATTTATAAAATAAATCAGATGGCACACTTTTTTTGAGCTCTATCTGTTTAAGCTATTAAAAAAAAAAAAAAACAAATTTATAGTAAATAAATTATAGTAATAATTTATATTGTAAATTGTTTTTAAAACTGTTTTTAATGATATCATAATATTATAGAACCACTTATGCACATTGACAATTTTAAGCTACGTTCAAGTTGTTAGCTACGAGAGCAAGTTTGTGCGATCCAGTCGTGCCCATTTTTTATAAATATTCTTGTTTTGAGGTAAATAAAAAAATTGAGTGCAGTTCACTGAATGCAAATAATTTCATTTCCATTTACAAGAAATAATAAGTGCTATTTTTAGGTTTCCTTAGATGATCTCCTAGCTAGACAGTGCCGAAATTAGCGACTACAGTTTCTTTCTCACTTTTAGGGCCAGTTTGTTCACAGCTAATCATCTTTAATATATAATTAGGGGAGCTGGGAAATCCTCAAATGTGTTTATTGATCAATTTTTGTTTTTAAATTCAAAGTATGAGTTGCTAGTCATGGATTCCACTAATCAGCCAATTTTGGTTGATTAGCTTTAGTTAATAAAAGCCTATGAAAGTCACATGTTAAATTTAACCCACTTTGAACAAACTGCCCCTTATACAATTTCTATTAAACATTATAAATAGGTACTTCAAAATATTATTCAGCGATTTATTTGCGATTGAATGGAAAATTTTATAGATGTCAATTTTTCGACAATTGCTTCTAATTTGTACTGTTTACAAAAGACCGGAAAATTCGTTCACACAAAACAAAATTAGATTTTCATATTTATAATTCTGAATTCATCTATTTTGTTTATAAACTAATTTGACGATCTTGCTTAAAATTATAATAATTGACAACCGTAATGGGCTTCTTAAGAATTTGGGCTTTTAATTCGTCTTGTGCAGTTTCAGTCAATTTTAATTTTATAAATATGACGATTAGGTTTTCTTTAAGAATACAAATATGTCCCTAAAGCAAGATCTATTAATTAATTTAGAAGCTATAGCATACGAGGGATAAATTTACATTATTTTGTATTAGCCAAGGTATGAATATTTTCAACATAGGGAAGATGAAGCTTTTTCAATATGGACACAACAATATGTCCGAACCTTTTCTTGATCTGTCAATCGCAAGAAGTTCACAAACGAACAACATCGGAAATTATTAAAAATTAGGTACTACCACCTAATGGCGGTCGCAACTCTTAGAGCTGGAAAATCTTTAATTTCGTCATGAAGCTCATTTTTAGTTTAATGGCTTTGTTAAATAAGCAAAATATATTCATTACTGAACAACGAAAAACCCACAAGTACTTCAAGAGACTCCATTGCATTCAAAAAAGTGACTGTGTGTTGTGGATTTCATGCTGAATCACTGAAATTGATTTTGATAGGAATTTTTAAAAACGTGACTCGTTCATGATACAAGCAAAATAAAGTCACTGGAACGTGCGACCCATAATTGCATCTTATTTTTCAATGTTTATAAATATTTGATTATTGAGCATCACGAGGTTATTGGTTTTTGATTAGGTAGGTACTCAAAATCTTAAAGTTTATTTATGTTTTTTTCAAAGTTTTCTTTAATTTTTTAAAGAACCTAGTTCAATGTCGTTTTCATTTGGTCACTCTTTTTGCAACACCTCAAAAGACTTCTATTCGGCGTAGTCGGTTTAAATCAGATTAAATTTAGGAGAACTCGGAACAGAAACCATAAGTATAAAAAACCATACGAACGTAAATTTTAAAGTGGTGTATTTATTTGGGACGACGAAGAATTAAAAATACCGATTTTCCGAATTTGTGTCAGGAGTATAACCATAACAAATTTAATTCAAATAGGAAATGAAAGCTGTCACATCTCATTATTAAAATATATAACAGTTCAAATTATAAACATGTAAAGCTTGCGATATCCGTTTCTTTTTAATGATTTTTTTTGCATTGTGAAAAGATTCAAATTGTGAAGATTTGGTCAGTAAGTTAACGGCATAACCTGTCATATAACTAATTTAAAGAAAATTATTTGTTTCGATTTGTTTGCAACATTTGAAAGGCATGCATTTTTTTGTATAAATAAAAAGAAAAAAGTGGGCAAAAGTTTGCAATATCATTTCAAAGTCTACATTATGTTGAAAATGAAATTAGTGTTTTTGACTATTTAATTTATGCATGTTTATAATTTAGCTTTAACTCATGTCAACGAATAAATGTTTTGAAACTGCATGAAAACTAAAAACAATTTAACATAATCTTCGCTGAACTAACTAATTTCTAAAATTATATTTTAGAACAACTCTCGTCAAAATTCAATAGATGAACTTTGCATGAAAGAAGAAGCACTCAAACAACGCGATGAAATGGTATCTTGTCTTTTAGAAGAACTTGTCAAGGTACGTCAGGGCTTAGCTGAAAGTGAAGATACCATACGCAATTTAAAATCAAAAATCGAAGAAATTGAAGACGAGAATCAAAAACTCCGCGAAATAACTCCCGACAATTCTGTTGCGCATTTACAAGATGAACTGATTGCAAGCAAATTGCGTGAAGCCGAAGCTAGCTTATCACTTAAGGATCTTAAACAGCGGGTACATGAACTGAGCTCGCAATGGCAACGCCAATTGCAAGAGCATAAGGCTGAACATAGTACACCACCAGTCGATTCGACACCAAAGAAACTTCTCACAAACTTCTGGGATTCTTCAACCAAATCGCATGAAATGCAAAAACTAGAAGAAGATCTTATGACTACAAGAATAAGAGAAATGGAAACTCTTACGGAGCTTAAAGAGTTACGTTTAAAGGTGTGATTCTATTTTTGTTTTGCTTACGAAATTTTTTGAATTAATTGTATTTGTTTTTTTTTTTGTCCTGTTGTCCATTATTAAGGTAATGGAACTAGAAACTCAGGTGCAAGTTTCAACAAATCAACTTCGTCGACAAGACGATGAGAAAAAGAAACTCAAAGAAGAACTAGAATTATCTCTCAATCGCGAGAAAGATATGGCTAGTAAGGCTCGTGAACAACAGCATAGGTACTAAAAATGATCACATAAAATTATTACAAAACATAGTGACCTATATTTTACTAATGAAACACTTGAAACAGATATTCTGACTTAGAATCTCGTATGAAGGATGAACTTATGAATGTGAAAATCAAATTCACAGAGCAAAGCCAAACTGTTGCCGAGCTAAAGCAGGAAATATCTCGTTTAGAGACAAAGGTATTTTTGTTTAAATCAGAGTAACTTAATTTTATGCGTACTAAAAATGCAATACATTTAGAACTCAGAAATGCTAGCTGAAGGTGAGCTACGCTCTAATCTTGATGAATCCGATAAAGTTCGTGATCTGCAGGACAGATTAGCCGATCTCAAAGCAGAGGTAAGTAGTTTCTTCCTTTCCTCTTTAATCCTTTCCCACAACTTTTGTAAATAAACTCAACGTAAAAAAAAAAACAACAACATACCATTAACAATGTTCATTAGAAAGGCACAAACTCAACACCTGAATTACGCTGCAGAATCTCTTCACTATTTTATAAAACGAAAAACGAAGAAAGAAATAAAAAATCACAAAAACACAAAATATTCTACATGTCACTATATATATCCTTACAAAATTATCCTATTTATTATTTCGCCTTCTCCTTTGAATATTTATTTCATTCACTAAATAAGCTACAGCTAACAATGCTTTTGGTTCTTTGCTTTATCTTTTTTTATATTTTTTGAAAAAGAAAAATTAAATTATTTCGTTCTTTTGAAAATTTGAACAAATATATTTTTTAGTATCCCACGCCAATAACAAGCCCAGATTCTGAACCATGGAAGTGGATAAGCTAAAAAGATTGCAGGTCATTACTAACAAAAAGACAAATTCATTATACATTAATACATAAGTCTTATTTATTTTTGACTACTTTATATGCATGTGATATGAGTAAAAGCAAGGTTTTGTCTGACAAAAAAAAAAATATTATACATAATAGTGCATGAGTGCTTGGTAAAAATTATTCTATAGATAAAAAAACAATAACTACAAAAATTTGTTTTATGATGATTTTGTATACTTATTTGAAATTGGCAGTTAGTAGATTTTTTTTATTTACATTTGTGAGTGCATTTTTATATGATTTAAATTTTATTTACATAAATATGCTTTGAATTTTTGTATTTTTGTGTGAAGTTTAATATATTATATTCAATCATTCTGACTAGAAATGTTTGTGAGTAAGAAAACATTACATGTATATGGCAAACTTACCTTATAAATAAGGTCCAAAAGTGACCTATGATGGACATTATTCATGTTACTTGCAAGTAAGGCAAATTTCTAGTCTGTAACTGGCCAGCTGTCGAAAAATTGCCTTCAAATGAAGGGAAATTTTATTGAAAATTACTATAAAGTGCCTGAATTTCAAATCAAGTCTGTTTTTGTCAAAATTTTCAGCTGTGAAATTAAAAATCAGTTCAAGTTTTTATAAATTGAAAATTAAATTTTCCGTACGTTTCGAAGGAATTTCGTATCCATGTAGAGGATTCCCTTTTTTTTTGGTAACGACTACTTGAGGTAAAGTATTGAAGAAAAGTTCTAAGTTTGACATAACCTGAACGAAGTACAGAGACTAGCATGTATAGGAAGAACGGGGGCACAGGTTCTACGCCACAAGCAGGGCTGGAGATTATTCTAAATCTTAAAGTCCTGAACGAGCCCATAAGATGCACAGCAGCCAAAAGCGCACGTTGGCTTAAAGAAATGGGCTCTTGGTTTTTGGAAGCACATCACCTATGGTCATGGGTCTTTCTTGTAAAGGCATGACATAGTGGTCAGACTTGATGTGGCAGCTGACTACGTAGACGTACCACCCATAATAGATTTTAAAAAAAATCACTTCTCTATTTTAATACCCGCAAGGCATGGATGGGAACCCAACTCAATAGTCAGCGGACATCCCTTTCTACACAGATATGGGTCAAAAATGGAAGAAGGAACAGTATGTGTGTTCTATGAACCTCTCAATATTAGAGAATCATATAAACTCCCAGAAGAGTGTAAAGTCTTTCATGCTGAGATTTACGCTATTGAAAAAGCGGCCAGAAATGGTACACAAGAAAAAACTAGCTCGTCGGAGATCATATTTTTCGTGGACAGCCAAGCTCATATCAAAGCAATAGCCAGTGATACTATAAGATCCAAGACAGTAGCACAATGCAGAGGCATACTTATTAATATTTGTAACACTAACCAAGTCCAATTCTGCTGGGTTCCTGGGCATAGCAATATATAAGGCAATGATTTAGCAGATGAACTGGCAATAAAAGAGTCAGTATCAAATTGAAACAGTCGTAGTTATTAAAAGAAAAATAGGCCTAATAATGAAAGAGCAAATCAACAACTGCTGGATGTTCAGGAACAACTGCGTTATGTCTAGAAGTTTACGGCCTAGAATTAATGAAAAGGAAACTTAATATATTTTATCGCTGAGTAAAAAAAATATTCGAATCTTTATAGGTGTACTAACGGAATGGCCACCAGATTGGGTGGATTCACACCCGATTTCTGTAGGAGCTGTTAGGATGTCGAAGAAATTGAAACCATTAAACACCTGTTCTGCGATTGGCCAAACCTCCAAACAAATCGCCTTCGTTACTTCAGACACAGGTTTGTTGGAGAACTGGACGATCTAGAGCAGGTCTCAATGGCAAATATAAGAAAATTCAAAGAAAGCACATGCTGTTTCACAAATGAACCACGAGTTTAGGAATATCTTTGTTTTCTTTGTAAGGGGATCAAAATGGACCAATAGGCCCCGTGTACGCAACAGCCTGTGCTGTGCACTGCCCTCCTAACCTAACCATACCTAACCTTGACATAATTACATGTCGACAAAAATTTAGTTATCTTGAGGCAAATTTGCTTTCAATGGGTACTTTCAGGTGACCAAGGGGACTTGCAAGTAAGGCAATTTTCTAGTCTGTGATTGGCCAGCTTTCAAACAATTGACTTCAAATGAAGGGAACTTTTATTGGAAAGTGACTGGAAAGTTAGTCAAGAATTATCTGCCTTAATTTTAAAGGCTCTCCCAAACCAATGCGCAACATTCGTTGCGGCGAAGAAACATTCGTTGCGGCGAAGAAAAATTCGTCAGTCAAAATAAATTCATGTGTTCCTCCGCCGCGTTGGTGTGGGCACTCTCATATATCACCATGTAAATAAATTTTGACATGCGAATGTTTTTTCGCCGCAACGAATGTTCCGCATTGGTTTGGGAGAGACTTAAATCAAGTGTGTTCTTGGCAGAATTGTCATTTTTGGAATAAAAAAATGAGTAACTTTTTATAAATTGTGCGGTCGCGTTACTTAAATTTAAAATGAAAATTTCCGTACATGTGGAGGATAATCTTCTTTTTCCAAACGAACTTGAGGTTAAGTATTGAAGAAAAGTTATGTTTGATATAATATATGTAGGCAAAGGCAAATTTACGTTCATTGGATGTATGTAGTTGACTGAATATGAAGTCCCTTTTGTCTCCTGAACGTACCCAATGGATGTAATTGACTGCAGAAAAATAGACCTAATAATGAAAGAGCAAATCAACAACTGCTGGATGTTCAGGAACAACTGCGTCATCTCTAGAAGTTTATGGCCTAGAATTAATGAAAAGGAAACTTAATATATTTTATCGCTGAGTAAAAAGAATATTCGAATCTTTATAGGTGTACTAACGGAATGGCCACCAGACTGGGTGTATTCACACCCGATTTCTGTAGGAGCTGTTAGGATGTCGAAGAAATTGAAACCATTAAACACCTGTTCTGCGATTCGCCAAACCTCCAAACAAATCGCCTTCGTTACTTCAGACACAGGTTTGTTGGAGAACTGGACGATCTAGAGCAGGTCTCAATGGCAAATATGAGAAAATTCATAGAAAGCACATGCTGTTTCACAAATGAACCGCGAGTTTAGGAATATATCTGTTTTCTTTGTAAGGGGATCAAAATGGACCAATAGGCCCCGGTGTACGCAACAGCCTGTGCTGTGCCCTGTCAAGGTATGAATTTGAACTGTCAAAACCCATTAAAGGATAGCTATAAAAACACATTTGTTTTTAGAATTATTTAAAAAAAAAAACGAGATTTTTGATTTAGATGGAGGTCAAAATACATATGTCATTTTGACGTGGTAGAAAAGTCTGTCAACGCATTGACGACAAATGAAATAGAATTTGACGTTCACTTTGAACCACACGTTAAACATTTGCGTTCACGTTGACGGCTGGTGGCACATGTGTTTGCAACATGTTTTAGGATTTTGACAGCGTAGACATTAATGTTTAGACACAGTCAGTCTAGTTATATTGTAAGGGAGTAATGGAGTTATATCTCGACTTTTAAGTTTGGTCTCTCAACAAAAAGTTTTGAGAGAAGTTGGTGGATTTCGACACTACGTGACTCAGTAGTCGTCGATGCTGATGATATTACTATAGTTTTCATATACAATGGTATAAATAAATGGAGAAACACATTCAAAATGCCGATACAACATTTTATACATTCAACAAGATATAAATAAAATTACCGTGTATGGTTGTCCAATGCCAACTGTAACAACGGTTGACCTTGTGTTAAACATTTGTATATGAAAACTATAGCAATATCATCAACATCGACGACTACTGATTATTTTTGTTGAGGGAACAAATTTGAAAGTCGAGATCTAACTCCCTTACTCCCATACAATATAACTAGTCTTACTCTTTCTAAACATTAATGTCTACGCTGTCAAAATCATAAAATATGTTGCAAACACATGCGCCACCAGCCGTCGAAATCAAGCGTAAATAAAACCGACTCCATGATAATAATATAGATTTCATATACAAAGCAGGGAATGTATCGAATCTTAAAAAAAAGTGTATCGAATTGTAGTTTCGAAGTTTCATTTTTAGATATCTCATATTTTTCGCGGTATTTGCGGTTTTTTTCCCCGTACAATAAAACAAAATTTCAACCTTAAGGACAAAAAAATTATCTTATTTAGAACACATTATAAAGGTTAAACCTCTTTGAGCAAAAAAATTATGCACCAGCACGCTTACAAAAAATGCAATGTACAAATATGCTTTTAAAATTTATATTTATATTTTATATCAATGGCGATTTTTTTCTTATAATCCTACTTTTTATTTTCTCTTTATTTACATTAAATCAGCATAATATAAACAATATAGCATATATAAACATAATTAAACTGACTCGTGTGTATTTGGAACTAACGCCATACGCATTGCTTCTATAGCGCTGTGACACCATATTTGCATGTTATTTATTTTATTTTTTGTTTGTGCTTTCCTATGTATTATAATCGAGTGATGATTAATTTATAAATTTTATGATTTGCTTAAACTTTTCAGCTTACAGCGATTAAGAGTAGAGGAAAATTTCCAGCGGCCAAATTGAGAAGCTCTTCGATTCAATCTATTGAATCAACTGACATTGACTTTAACGAACTGAATATGCGTAGAGAGAGTACGGAGTTTACGTCATAATATTAAAAGTGAAAGTTTGTATTTATTTATAGGTATTTAATATTAGATTCAATTTAAACATTCGTTTAAGTACTACAAGTATTTTTTTTTATATACATACACATTAAAATTTTGTATTATAAATGAGTTTCGATGAAGTCCACAGGATATAACAAATACAAAACAAAATATAAAAAAAAAACATGATAACTAAAATCCTCGAAGAGGAAAGATCGCAAAAACAACATTAAATTATTATTATACAACTACTATTGAAAATTAGATTGTAGATTTTATATAGTATTTTATAAATATTAGAAATATCCAATAAAACAATTAAAAAATAAAGGTAAACTTACGGAAAATGTGGCAAATTAATGGACATTGTCCAAATTTATATAAAAAAAAATAAAATGAGGAAGATAATCAATATTGTATTAATACGAGTATGTGTTGTGTAAAATGTTAAGTAAGCATAGAATTTGAATCATTACTATTGATATTGTTGTAATGTTAACATACATCAATTTGTTTTATTTCTGTTTGAATTTTGAATGATACAAATATGCAACAACAAAAATAACCAAATTAGAGTAAAGTTAGCGCGATATTTTACTGAAAGTAGTATTAAAAAAAAAAAAAAAAAAATAGCAGCTTACATAATTACAAATTAAATACACATGATATGATATTCAATCGAAATTTCAAGGCAAAATTTTTCTAAAATAAGTTATAGTAAATGGTGTTGATATTTTTTTTTTAATTAAAATAATTTAAGCTAAAATCCTCAAAAGTAAAAATAATATTATTGCATGATCTAATAATATCTATTTGACTTTAATTTATAGCCAAATCATTTTGGCAACCTGTATAGTGCAGTGAGACATTAAAAAAAAGCATCTCCTGCAACCTGGTATCATAATTAAAATTTTGTACTCTACAGCAGCTTACATCGCGTAAATACGTGTACAAAATTCTTACCTTGTCGTCAACTACGCATAAATCAAGTCGTCTTGATCGCTTCCGATTGTCTTAAATGTATTTTTCTTATCTCGCCTACATTTGTGTTTTAACTCTCGGGTTTGTTTGTAACCAATACACTGTTTACATGAGAATTCGACGATCACACCGAATCGGATTGAGATTTTGATCTAGGTTAAAAACCTCAAGATACATATATGTATGTATTACAGGTGTGTTCATTATTTTTCAGTTCTGCGCATGTTGTCAAAATCAATAGTAAACAAAATTGAATTTCAAACAATCACCACAAATTTGTTTTTCTTTACTGTGTACTTATACAAAGGGTAGCCATATTGAAATTTGACAAGCTGCGCCTGATAATACCTTTGATTATGTGTACTCTGATACGACCTCACTGGATCGAATTCAAATAGAATCGAGGTACACTTGAAGTGACACTTTAATTTTTACTGTGTGCGTGCGGAATTAAGTTTTTGAATATGGTGACTACGAGAAAAAAAAAACAACAAAACATAACAAAGCAAATTGAAATACGCACACACTTAAAACTCTATTCTTTAATTTTTCAATCCAGGTCTACTTGTAATTTTCGAATAGATTCAGCTCGCAAAGTCGAATCGGATCGAGAAATCCTGTTTGAATCCAATCAAGGTCTACATGGAATTGAATCCGAATACAAGTTTTAATCAATTATCCATGTAAACGGAGTACAGGATAAGCACCCTTTGTTTATTTATTTTGTTTTTATTTTTCCAAAACAATTTTTTTTCACTCCCAATTCGATTTTTATAATATGAGTTTTAAAATATTGGAAAATTTCTTACGTCCCTTCCATTTATCCTGAAATATGTTTGGTGTAAGTATATTGAATTTCCCTTCATCCAAGTTGTCCATTAATTTCAGTAATGAATAGTATCAATGATTGGGCTTTCCTCCGATAAAATATTCATCATTTCGTATGAGTTTTTCTCTTCTTAAGTACTTTTTAATATTTAATACAACATTTGAGGCCTTTTTTTTTTACATTCTCGCTTATTTTACAATTTAAAGTTAAACTATTTTAAACATAGTTTTGGATTCTTGAATATCTGATCTTTTTAAAAAGAAATAAAAGCATGCATAATATATGTATGTGCTTATTTTGTTTCAGAGATACATGCGAAGTACAAAAGAAGTCAACAGCTAATGTATTCTCAAAACATGTACTTACGGAGCCAAAAATTGTTTTGGTGCTGTGTTATAATGTCTACAGGCAAAACCTCTACAATGCATTATAGTAGATTAAGCTATATAATTTTTTTTCAAATTGTAGAACTTCTTTTCTGAAATTAATTGCTGACGCACATCATTGCGGACATTTTGCCTGGCGCACTAAGGTGGGTAATAAGTTCATAATTGATTTGTAGACTCACTACTCGCCTACTCGCACAAGTGGGTCAAACGCCCGTTGTGGACTTATTACCTTCAGATAAAATGTTAGCATCTGTTTATGACATGTATTGTTATAATCAATTTTGTTAAACCGTAAAATGTTTTAACTTTAGAAAAACATTTAAATCTAACAATAAGCTAAAACATTGGAAAAAATTTCTTAATCTCCAAAAGTGAACCACTTTAATAATAATTTACATATATTTTGTCATAATGTTGTAATTGCTAAAAATTGTCTCTTAATTTTGGAAATCTTTCCGAACGCTGTCTCTGCCCAACACAACTTGTTCAACGGATTCAATCTTGCCGTTTAATACAAAATGTGTGTTTATACGAAACACTATTTAGGGGCCTTATTGCGAGTGTGGTCGACAATTGAAAAATATAAACGTATAGATTTTTTGAAATATCGCAATAACTTCTTAAATGTAACCAAGTTTCTTTTCGGTATGAAGAGTTCATATATTTATTTATTAAGAAAAATGTCTGTATTGTTTATTCCAATTTTTTTTTTAAATTTGAGTTAATCATTTATTGTGTAAAAGTGTTATGAATTCCATACCGATTTTCAATGATTTTTACTATCACAAATAAATTATCAACTTTTACAAGATTAAGCTTTGTCACACCATTTACTTAGTTAACAAAAAAAAAAATAGTTTATTCAAACTAAAAAACAAGCAGCTATAAATGTTGTTACTATTAAACTTTAAATTACATCATTTAAATTGAGTGCAATATTTATGTTAATTTATATCATTTACTAGTATTTCTTTACTGCCAGCAGTAATTTTTTTTAATTTCATTTCATTTAATATTTTATTTTATTTTTTTTTGTACTTGTTTAATCATTTTTTAAAAATTTATTAGTTATTTTTTTATTTTAAAACAAAAACAAATCAAATAATATTTAATAGCTACATATACACTCCAATTCACTCGTTTAAATACAGGTTTTTTGTCAATAAACTTTTAACGATTTCTCTATAAACTTTTATAATTATGACAAGTCTTATTATAGAATTTATTAAGTGTAATATGGGGAGATTCAGGAAAAATTTTGAATCCTCCTAATAAATTGTCAGTCTTATGGCTCTTTGAACAATTTAAGTCAAAAAATCGTCATTCGTTTAAATACACCTTGAAAAACAACCAAGTAGCTTAGAAAATCGTTAAAAATAGTATGCAAAAAATCAAATAATCAACAGTTAAAGACATTTTTTCATGAACTTAAAATTTTTTCCAAAAAGAAGTGTTCTAACCGATGAGAAAAATGCTCAAATTCGAGACTATCAGGACAATGGTCATAGCAGTCGATGTGAAGGTCACAACATTGGACTTATTATGCAGCTACCTTCGATATAGGGAAAACGATGAAAAAACAACAAACCGCTAGCGATTATGGCTACAATACCTCAAGAAAAACAACGCAAATAAGGTCGATTTTTTGACTAAAATTGTTCAAAGAGCCATAAGACTGACAATTTTTGAGGAGGATTCAAAATTCTTCCTGAATCTTAATCCCCATATTACACTTAATAAATTCTATAATAAGATTTGTCATAATTATAAAAGGTTATAGAGAAATCGTTAAAAGTTTATTGACAAAAAACATGTATTTAAACGAGGGAATCGGAGTGTACTTATATAAAGTTGGACGTTTAAATAAAATAAATAAAATTAGCATACAAACAAAAATAAAAAATATATTACAAAAAGCACAATATGCTTCCGCACAAAATAAACTTAAATATTTTCTTCTAATGACTTTTATTGTTTTGTTAATTTAAAATGAAAATTTGTGTCTGTTAACGTGATTCATAATAAATTTAATAAAAATACTATTTAAATAAAGAGCATGTGAAAAAACCTTTAACACAAACAAATCAATTTGAACTAACTTTTCATTTATTAAGAAATAAAAAACAGATAATTTTAAGAGATATAATTTGTCTGGAAAATCTCAGACGTGTGTTACTCCATATTAATACATTTTACAGTAGATCAATCAAGGCTAATTATTTATTTAATTATGCGCAATGTTTTTAACCAAAATTATAAGAGCGAAAATGGTTTAATTGAATCATTACACGAGACAACCCCTTAAATGATAAAATTTTAAATACTCGTATTTAATAAAGAAACGGAGAATAAGAAATCTAACTTTATTATGTTCCTAGAAGCGGTCGTTGGCAATAAATCAAAATTAAAGCGTTTTTTATTTTCTTTTTTTTTTCAATTAGAACTTATGACAGGTAAAGCTTGGTTAAGTAATTATTTCAGCTTCATTGCCAGAAATTTTATGATATTATAGCCGTGTTTTTTGAGAGGGCAACTAGCAACTTAGCAAAATGTTAACACGCAAAACAAAAACAAAACAAATTATTATATTATTATAGAGAATTTTCTTGAGTTGAATTTTTTGAGTTGCTAGTCACTCCTTCGAAAAACACGACTTATGAGAAAGCCTTAAGCTGACACCTGAAAAGCGGTTAATACCCTAAAAAAATATTTTCCTGCTCGGAATTTTCCTTAAAGCCTTTCCACACTAACCCACTGTGTATTTATACATATCAAATTGAAAGTGGGAAAGAATTTCATGCAACTGCCAAATTTGTGGAAAAGAAATGACTTTTTTCATATTTTGCTTCCACACTTGCTTGTATTAATACATTACCTTAACCTAAAAAAAAAATGGGAGATAAAAAAAATGTGGGATAGAATAAGAACCATTTCTAAAAATTTTATATGTATTAACATTATGCCAAATCGTGTAGAATATTGCGTTGTGTAGAACATTTTTCTTCCACACTATGACATGATTTCTTTCCCACTTTTTCGAAATGTGTTATTACAAAGTGGGATAGTGTGGAAGGGCTTTTAAGTAATGTCCACTTGAAAAAAAAAAACTAAAAAACAGTTCAAATATTCAAAGATTTAAGATCACACAAATTTGTAATCTGTTGTTGTCTGAAGCACACAAATAAAAATGGTATACCCCCGCAGTCTCCCCCTCCATCTTCACCTCTTTAAAAAAGTGATTTATTTCAATTTCCATTGGTCGGTGAGATATATTGAGTAGCGTGAAAATGTTCGGCTGCGGGTATACCCCCGCAGTCTCCCCCTCCATCTTCACCTCTTTAAAAAAGTGATTTATTTCAATTTACATTGGTCGTGAGATATATTGAGTAGCGTGAAAATGTTCGGCTGAAAACTGTCAATTCTTTTCTGAAGTCAAACTAAATTTTCCATGTGTTGATCTTAAGAAACTGAAAAATGGGAATTTTTCTGCCCTCCATCTTTGTGGGCTCTAACTGAAAGAGAGCTTAACCTAAGCCAACAAATGTACATAACATACCGCTGATAATTTTGTCTACTCACTTCTTATATCCGACTAATAGAAAGCAAATTAAATTGGTTCTTGTTAAGAGAACCGATTGGACGGAACCCTGGGATGATAATACTTAAAGGAAAAAACAACAACAATACAAATTTTGTTGATGTATCTACCTTAGAAACGTTCATTAACTTCTTCGCAGACATATCTTTTTCGTTTGTTAATAGATAAATATACAAAACGTACATACATAACAAAGCATTCCATTTTTAATATCTAATTTGCCAAATCATCAACATACATTTTATTTCTTTTTTCATAATAATATAACTAACTTCATAAATGTTCTCAGAAAATAAAATCCTAAACAATAATTACATAAGTTATAACATCAAATAAATTAACCACCGTAAACAAACAAGAAAACTGATAAAATATTTAAATCTCATCAACTGCAAACTATTATTTAATTTTAATTCACGAGTATTATTTGTTGATTTAGTTCGAAAACGATATTATCCATTCTTAATAATTATTATTCGTTGGAAAAAAGAAAGTGACGTAGGAAAAATCCAACTAAAGAACATTTTACATGTTAAGTAACAATGATATTAACTATTGGTTTTTTTTATAATATTATAAGATTTATAAATGTATTTGTATTAATTGTGATACATCATAGAATTTTAATTTATCAACAAAAAAAAAAATTACATAAAATAAATTAAAATTAATTAAAATTAAATATACAATGGATTCTTCGAAACAAAAAATCGACATATACCTATATAATGTAACTAATTTATTTGTAGTATGCTATTTTAAGTGTAAACAATGTGTGACATTTCTGACGAATTATTATTATACAAGAATATAGAGAGAAACAAAAAAAAAAAAACAACTTACATTAAATCAAATTGTAACAGTTACTTGTAATAAACTTACTAGAACAGTTTTTGAATTTATTTTATTTGTTGGAAAATTAAAGAGAAACTTTTACTTGATTATTGTAAAAGTTTTATTTTTGTCTGTATCTATGATATCTAAAAATTTTGAACCCGATACATTTTAATAAATTTCGAGGAAAACTTTGGGGCATCAAATAAGCGATTGAGTAGAATTTGTGTTCCATCACTTTTTTGCCGAAGGGTTCTACGAAATTTTTCAGTATATTTGTCAGCCATTTTGCGCCAAAAAAAGGGGGTTGCCTGAAAAGTCGAATGGGTGAATCGAATCTACGGTCCACGGGAAAAGCAAAATAGGGATGTTATGGGTAGGGCATTATATATTTATACTAGCGTAAATACACCCGCTTCACCGGGTGCTATAAAATAAAATAATTAATTCAATACAATCAAAAATTGAATTTATATTGTGTTTAAATTTTAATACATTTTATTTGAGTGCTTTTTGATATACAATATTTTTCGTTTTTCCATCGGTTAAGATTTGAAATCAAATGATAAATCGGTTGGAATCATTGGAATCCTCGGAATTAAGACAACTACACCTTTGTATTACCCTTTTAAACTGGTTGCTTCGATCACATTGTTCAACAACGTTTTGATTGCAAGTCTTGTACCATTGGAAAGCCGAAGTTGATATATATTGCGTAGCATTATTATAGGTGCGCCAACTTTCAATGGTAGATAATGTGGTGGCAAACCAGGCAAATCAAGAGTGGGATAATTCACGACATCATCTTGATTCATAACTGTGTCGATCGACTTGTATGCAAAAAATTGAGTTGGTATTTTATTCAAAATGTCTGTATTAATCCATCTACGTCTTTAATTTTGCCTGCCAAAATTGCTCGTTTACTCAACCAATCATGATTATTCGATCCCGTTAGATTTACAAATATAAAATCACTCACATATTTGTAGAAGAAGGTAACACCTATACTGCCGTCCTAAGTAAAAAGGGCACATCTCCATTTTTGTAGTTTTGAGATAAATGCGTTTTAATGTTTTTGGTTTCTTTGAAAACCATACGAAAATGGATTTATGCCCATTTTCAATCGTGATTTTGAGCCATTTGCAGCTGGAAATATGACACAAAAATAAGACACTGTTTAACGATTCCAAATATACCTCAAACTCGATTTTTGATTTTTGGCGCTTAGGCCCTTTTTACTTAGGACGGCAATATAATTGTGTTACATTTTTTTCAAAATTTATAAATTTTTCATTAACTTTTATCATATTTTCTGAGTAAATACACTCAAAAGTTATGAATTTTTCGCATTATGGCAAATTATTTCTCTTTTAACAATTTATTTTTCATTTGATGCCTCATTTATAAAAATTGCCCATGTTATGGCCATTTACAGGTATTTATGTATAAAACCAAACAATTTAATCGACCAAAAGACTGGATTTTTGCAAAATTTTTCTTCCAATTATGTTTAAAAATCCATATTAAAGCTTGTGGTTATCGTAGAAATATGTTTTATATACCAAAATAATTGTTGATTGGTATACATTATTATAAAATTTAATTTTTCATAATCGGTTAAATAAAAATGTAGGATATTCACTATTTAGTCAAATACAAAAAAAATCGGGTGGCACAACGGCTCATGAAGAACCAGGGCCTAGTGACTAACAACTCGCAACCATTCCTGTTTGCGCCTTTCGACAGGAATGGAAGGGACCTACAATTTTATGCCGAATCCGAACGGCTAGACGAGAAGCACTTATTCGTGATAAGTGATACTCTTGGAGGATTTGTCAATTCCTCGCAAAAGCCAGTAGCCCTGAAAAAAATCTTTTTAGTTTTTTATGTGGACGAGGCTGGGAAGCGATCCCAGACCTCCAGCGTAACAGTCGAACGCACTAACCATTACGCTACGGGCTACTACCTATTTAGTCAAAATAATGCTATATTATCTGTTTAAGCGTATCAGTCCTTAAAATTGTATGGTTGTCTATTAATATTTAGTATGTATTTAAAAAGCGAGACAATTAACTTTCCATAAACATCTAAATTTTGAAATTCGGATAAGCACCTTTCGATTTATAGCCAACTTTATGCAGACAAATTGACAATTTTAAATTTTTTTTAGATTTCATCTGTAAAAAATATTTCTAATGTAAAATTTTAATATTTAAAATTATTTTGTGAAGCTTGTGATCAACGCACAGTTATGTTTTATAAATCAAAATTTTTATTAAATTTTCAAGATTTATAAGTTTTAAATTTGAAAATATTTAAAATATTTTATGGGCGTGGTGAAAATCTAAAAATAAAATTCGTTGAAAAATCATGATCCATTTTGTATTTTTTTTTTTTTTGGGGTAAATAAATCAATAAAACTAATTTTAGACTGTCTTTTGTTGAAATAATCACTTAACATTTTTGAGCAATATTTTAGAAGAGGATTAGAGCAATTAGTGTGTTGGTTTTGTTTTTTTCAAAATTTATCAATTTTTTATTAACTTATGATTTAAAGTACCAACAATCAAATTGATTTTTCACTAAATCATATTTTTAGTATGAATTTTTTTAAAGATTTTGCAAAAATTTTAACACAGAAATTTAGATTATAAATTTCTTACTAAAATTCATGTATCATTTGTTATGAACTATTCAGTACTACTCAAGTTTGAAGCCTCTTTAAATTGGCTAAATGGAGCTTTTTTCTGATTTATTTTATTAAATTGCCCCTAATTTTTTTCCGTTAGATTTACAAATACAAAATTACTCACATATTTGTTACGCCTATAAATATGCATCATTAGTTTTTTAAAATATATACATTTTTGATTAACTTTTTAATTTAAAGTACGTAGTTGATTTTTCATTAAAACTCATTTTTAGTACAATTTTTTTTTAATATTTTGCAATAATTTTTACACAAAAATTTAAGTTATAAATTTCTACCTAAATTTCGTGTATCATTTAATTTGAATTATTAAGTATAACTCAATTTTGAAGCCTCTAAAGTTGTATATATGTAGATTTTTTGTGATTTACTTTACTAAATTGGTCGTACTTTTTTCACGTTAGATTTACAAATATAAAATTACTCTTATAACGGGTGGTTAAATTTTAAGGGCCGATGTTGAATGTGAACCACAGCTAAACGTCAAGTTTTTTTCTGCATTTCACTTGACATTTCTCAATTTCAGACTAACTCAATTTGAACCATGGAAAGATACACAATCGAGCAACGCGTTAAAGTTATTCAGGCTATTATGAAAATGGGCGTTCAAATCAAAGTGCATATCGTGCACTTCGTGACTTTTTCGGTCAATTTAATTGTCCAAATGGCGTACAGTCGGAAAAATCGTGGACAAATTTGAGCAACCCGGGTCTGTAGGAGATGTGAAAACACTAGTGTATGCTCGTACAGCTCGTACTGCAGAAAATATTGCTGCTGCTCGCGATAGTGTGGCTGAAGAGCCGTCCACCTCAACTCGTCGTCGTGCGCAACAATTGCACCTCTCACGCTCGTCTTTGATGAACATTATGCATAAAGACTTGCATTAACCTACACGCTTACAAGGTGCAATTGACTCAAGAACTAAAGCCTCTTGACCATTTCAAGCGTCGTCAATGGTCAGAATGGTGGCAAGAAATGGCAACAGTGGATGATCAATTTTCGAAGAAAATCGTCTTCAGTGATGAGGCACATTTTCACCTCAGTGGATTCGTCAATAAGCAAAATTGCCGCATTTGAGCGAATGATAATCCAAGAGTGATTGTCAAAAAACCAATGCACCCACAAAGAGTGACTGTTTGGTGCGGTTTATGGTCTGGCGGCATCATCGGGCCGTATTTTTTCCAAAATGAGACCGGTCAGGCAGTTACTGTGAATGGTCTTCGCTATCATGAGAAGATAACGAGCTTTTTATGGTCCGAATTGGAAGATATGGATGTGTACGATATGGGGTTTCAACAGGACGGTGCCACTTGCCACACAGGTAACGGAACAATGGCTCTTTTGCGCGACAAATTCATTGGACGTGTTATCTCACGTTGTGGCGATGTCAATTGGCCGCCAAGATCATGTGATTTGACACCATTAGACTTCTTTCTTTGGGGTTATTTGAAAGAAAAGGTGTACGTCGATAAGCCAGCAACAATTCAAGAGCTAAAGGATGAGATAATTCGGCACATTAACGGCATACAACCTCAATTATGCCTCAGCGTCATCGAAAATTTGGACCATCGGATGGAGGTGTGCCGCCGAGGTCGTGGCGGCCATTTGGCCGATATTTTGTTCCATACATAATTGAACCATACCAATATTATCATACTAAAAAGAAATGACAATTATTTCCTAAATAATTTGTGTTTTATTCAAAATCAACATCGGTCCTTAAAATTTAACCACTCTTTATTTGAAGAAGAATAAAATACACCTATATATTGTGTATCATTAGTTTTTTGAAATTAAAACAAATTTCATCAAGTTTTGAATTAAATATATGTTATATAAATTTGACGGGTCATATACTATTTTTCACCCCCCCTCAATAATTTTTATACACAAATTTAGCCACATTGCATAACTAAATTTTGAGATCTTTAAATATCGGCCGAGTAGAAATGAAGTTATGATTTTTATATTAAAAAAAACTCCAATTAGAAATTCAGTTGAGATAACGGTGCTCTCCACTGGTAGACGATTGTGGACAATGAACAAAGCAGGACATTTCTATGGACTTTAGCCGATTTTTGATCATTAAAAAAAAAATCGATTTTGACGCTTATATAGGAGGTAGGTTTAAAAATTAAGTATGAAATTAATGGTTATTTTATTGAGATTAAATATAAGAAAAAAATAAATCAATCCATGCACACATGAACTATAGCCAGCTACAGTTGAAAATTGGCTGAAACTATTTTTTAGGAAATAATAACAAATAAAAAAATTGCAACCAACAAAATATTTGATGGTTTTGTTAAAGCCCAATTGAAGAGGTATAACTCGAAACAACCTCAGAAATTCAACCGTTTTTTGCACTTTGTTGACATTTTTAGTAATGTTGCATTAGGCCCTAGAAAATAAAAGATTGGATTTATCATTAGGACAACATCATTAAAACAGGCAATCAATCAAAAATCTACCATGTTCAACGCATGGCATTATTTTCACGTTTACTGTGCTGATTTTGAAAACTTTTGTTTTTGTTAAATTGACTCTAGTATTGCAGTCTTTTACCAATAACTTGCTATTGGCTCTATTTACAATAACGAGCTATACTAATTTGAAATTCGCATTTAACGCGCATATTTTTAAAATGGTTGGCCACTTTATTGCATTTTTGTATACCAGAGATGCTTTAACTTGTGCAAAAATTATTTTCTTTCACATTTTGCATTAAAAATCAAAGTTAAATAATTTTTTTTCTCTAAGAAGTCTAACAGTTATTATAATTTTCTTCTATTAATGTTTTGTTTTTCTCTAAGAAGTCTAACAGTTATTATAATTTTCTTCTATTAATGTTTTGGCACAAATAATGTAAAATATTGCTACGAAAAAAAAAACCGTGGAATTCATTCACTTGTAGTCGTGGTATTCAAAAATGTAAAGTAAGCCAAAAAATAATGCACTGAACAAAAAAATGCATGTATATTTTCTTGTGGTTGGGATAGAATTTTTTTTATCAGTTTTCAGGACAGCCATAAAGTCCACTTTGAGGCATTTCAGGGTTATCCATTCTTTACGGGGCACCCTGTATATAGAATTTACTTCCACTGATTTCGATACATTTGTTTGTTTGTTTGTACGTTTTCGCTGTCGATTTAGATACCACAGTAATTTTTACTTGCCTTTTTTTGTCGTTTGCCATCCAAGATGATGAAAGGTACATCAAGTTTTGGTAAACGCCACAACAAGACGCACACCTTGTCCCGTGTCAGTGCAGACGCAGGTCGTACCATATCCAAAAGTCCAATGTGGATACCCATCCGACAAGTTGCGTTCATACAACTGGTCAGTTAAGGCTAAGAGGAGGATGACCACTGGAACTGGCCGTATGCGGTCGTAGCGGCGCTTCCGCAACGGATTTCGTGAAGGCAAGCTAAGAAGGCAATGTAAACTTTATAAACTTAACTTCTTTTTACAATAAAACGTAATTTCTTGATTGACAAAATCAATATAGGGCAAGTTTTGGATTCGTAAAAAAACTGAACTCAAGATAATAATTTTCCCTAACATTACGAAGGTAGAGAACGCAAAAAAAATGGGTCCGGAAATTATGTCTGTCTGTCCGTCAGTCTGTCATTCTGTCTGTCTGTCTGTACCTCGACCTGCAGCCTAAGCCACTGAAGCGATTTTTCTGAAACTTTGAACTTAAGGTTCTTAGGTGGTTCCTTAGAGGGTCAATTGAATTTTGCTTAGCTCAAAAAATAACGGTACCTGCCATACAACCAGTATACTAAAATTGATTTATTTAAAAAAAGGCTCTTAACAAACGACATTTTAAATTGGTGTACAACATCGGGTGCTAAACTTTCACTAGATAAATGTAAGACACTGCATGTTTGTCGCAAAAAATATTGTAATTTTGAATTAAATTTGAACAATGTAAATATAGAAAATGTTAGTAATCTTAAAATACTAGGTATTATATTTAATAATAAATACAATTGGAAACCCCACTGTACAGAACTAAAGAAGAGTATTGCTAGTAGGGCCAACATTGTAAGCTATCTTTCAAGTAAAAAACTAAATGTGCATTTTAACACCCTCTGTAACATAACACAATCCTTAGTTTTAAGTAAAATTGACTATGGCTTATTTATCTACGGGAAATGTCGAAACACAACAATCAACCTGCTGAAACCCCCCTTCCACCACGCAGCTGGAAGAAGCATTAATGCATATAGAACAACTTGCATTCAAAATATCTTGGCAGAAGCTGGCCTTCCAACGATAGAGCAGAAACAAGAAGAAGTCTTTACTAAGCTCATTCCCAAACTTAACTTCTCCTACAGCTCAATTATCAACAAAGACATCTACTCAGCATTAAATTACAAAAAGCAGAAACGCACGCCTTCAACCATCTCAAAAATCATCTGCAACGCAAGGAAACTCAATATTCCTCTCAAATGTTTTAAACAGGAGAAACTGACGTCCCCCCCTTGGAATATAAAACCATCTTCAATTCTACTTGACCTATCCAAATATCAGAAAAACAACACCAACAATCTCATCTTCGAAAAATGCTTCTTGGAAATTAAATCTAATTTGAAAACAAAGGGTTGGAACACAATTTTTACTGATGGCTCAAAATCAAGCATCAACACTGCTTTTGCAGTCATTTCCGAAGATGGCACTATAATAAGCAAGGGACTCCTACTAGACTTTGCCTCAATTTTTACTGCTGAAGCAACCGCTATACTAGAAGCAACAAAATCCTCGATAAAACTGCATTCCAAAACCATAATTTGCTCTGATAGTCTTTCAGTTCTCAGGGCGATTTTAAACCCTGACCACATAACCAGTATAAGAGATCTGCTTATAAAAAATGAAAAATCTCTTAAACTTTTATGGGTTCCCAGCCACATTGGGATCCGAGGAAATGAGTTCGCAGACCGCGAAGCAAATCTTGTCACCAGATCTCCAGTTTACCTATTTAACATCTTCACTAAATTGGATCTCCAAAGACTTATTAATAGTATAACCCAAACAAGACGTCAAGAGACATGGCATTGCAATTTAACCCATTACTCCAGGATAAACACTAACGGCATCGCACCAACATACTCTGCATCTTCATCAAAAACACTCAACACAACTTTTGCTCGTCTCCCACTGGGACACACAGTAACCACCCACCAGCACATACTAAAAAAAGAAAACCCACCTACTTGCTCAACATGTAACACTAACTTGAACATATCACACTTACTTGGACAAACCTCCTGCAATATCTCCGCCAAATTCAACTCCATACTTCCCCCTAATGTAACAGTCTTTTCATTACTCAACACAATCAACCTAAATAACATCTCCAAAATCTACAACTTTTTCAACGAAGCTAACATCATCATATAAATAATTTAATTTAAAAGATCAACATAGGGCTGGAAGTCCTAGCAGCTAGGCCCTATCTCAATAAATTATTTACTTTGTAATTTTAATTATATGTAAATAAATAATAATAATAATAATAATAATATTATTACTCAGCCCAATTCTAAATATTCCCCGTGAAAATAACTCCCCGGGAGATTTGTTTCCCTAAAATTAAAATGCTCGTCACATCAAACATAATTACATTTTCCATTTTGTGGACATTTAGAATGCCAGTTTTTTTCTCGTAGTATTATTTATCATATTCGAAGTTTGCTTAGAATAAGGAAAAGGGAACAAAATTCCCGGGAATTTATAGTTTAGAATAAGAAAGTAGGGAAAGGGAAGCATTTTCCCGGGAATTTTATTTAGAATAGGGCTGACTATAATTAATATTTTGGTTGAAAAGAAAATTATGTATAACGGTTATTAACGGTACATCTCATAGAACCGATTTTTTGGATTTCAAATTTCTCGTTAACGGCTACATCAATTTCAACCATTTTTTTTTAATAAGAGGTCCTTAACAATTCAGTAGCGTAATGTTAAGTAAGAGCGTTCGACTGTCACGTTGGAGGTCTGGGTTCACTTCACAGCCTCGTCCACCTAAAAACTAAAAAGTTTTTTTTCAGGGCTACTGCCTTTTACGAGGAATTGACAAATCCTCCAAGAGTATCACTTGTCACGAATAAGTGCTTCTCGTCTTGCCGTTCGGATTCGGCATAAAATTGTAGGTCCCTTGTAGATCCCTTCTAGTCACTAGGTCCTGGTTCTTCATGTGCCGTTGTGCCGCCCAATTAATTTTTTTTTTTATAATTCAAAGCATTTTGCATAGATATACAATTTTTTGAAAAAATAGTTTTTTAATTCAAAATATCATTCAAAACGCATTTCATCACGGGAAAAATGTGACGAGCAGCTGTTCAACAGAATAACTCGAAGCAAATATCCGATTTACCTCGAATAAGGTCTGCAGTCAGCTTCCATTATTGGTCACAATATCCAATGTAGACATTTGGCATAATTTATTCCATTACTCCGATAGACAAGATATTTTTCATCAGACCAACTATCAGCAAGACCCTTTCAAAGAATGCATTCTTTGCAACTTGCACACAACTGGCCCATATTCTTGTCTGGGATCCTCAATTCTCTTATTAAATATAATATTCTGTGGTTGCTAAATCTTTTGTGAAGCCTCTCGATGAAATTTTGATTCATACCACACCCAAAAATTGTTGCGGGCTCTCATTTTATTCATTTGGTATTTGAAAAATAAAAAAAAGTACGTATACGCCATACGTTTTTTTTTCATTCACCATAACAAAAATCAAAACTTAAGTTGCTTTTAAATAAAACTTTAATAACAAGTTAATTAAACTAGTGTTTGTTAACAAAGGAAATGTTTTCTATTCATTTTAAAAAGTTAAATACATATATTTATATTATATGTGCAACATCATTACATACATACAATGAATATAAAGTGGGCAGATATTTAATAATGAGAATAACAACTTTATAAATTCTAATAATAATAAACTATGTCTCTACACACACGTTCCACATGCATGCATGGATTTCAATGTCTCCTTCCTGTGCGTTGGTTCCTTACGTACTTGATTTTTGTTTTTAAATTTTATTCATCTAAACAAATTGTCCTCAAAATAGCCTCAGAAACGGAGTAAGGATCACAATTAGAGCTTGGACGTCTGTCCTCAAAGTAACCCTTGCCATCATCGCTAACACCACGTGGAATACGAATTGAGCAGCCACGATTGGCAACACCAGCACTGAAGTCATTGATTGAACTAGTTTCGTGGTGTCCTGTCAAACGACGTTCATTGTCCTTGCCCTGGTTTGGATCGTATGCACGGATGTGACGATCATGGCATTTGGCGAGCTTTTGAACAGCTTTTTCAATTTCCCTGTTTAAAAAAAAAAATATTTTTTAGTAACATGTCTGAAGGAAGTCCTTACAACAATAAATTCTTACTTGATTCCACCATCTTCACGCATCTTTTGTGTAGATACGTTTGTGTGAGCACCAGCACCGTTCCAGTCACCTGGCATTGGCTTAGGGTCCAAAGTGGCAATGATCTATAGGCGAAAAAATATTTTTTTTGTCAACATCCTTTTGCTCATAATGTAAAGATTTAAAACAAACTTACGCCAAACTCTTCGGAAATTCTGTGAAGCAGGAATCTTGACATCCACAATTCATCACCAATGGAAATACCCAAGCATGGTCCTACTTGGTATTCCCACTAAAAGAGAGAGAGAACAAATAATTTTTAAAAATTGTTTTTGGGTATGATTTTTTTTGCTGTCTTACCTGAGCTGGCATCACTTCGGCGTTGGTACCAGAAACCTTAATTCCAGCGTATAAGCAAGCCTTATAATGAGCCATCACAACATCGCGGGCATAAACCTTTTAAATGAAGAAAAAAAAAAAATTAATCAACTGTTTGGCAGAACTGTAGGTAGTTAAAATAAATTGAATTGGTGCGATTTAAAATTTTCAACCGATTCCGAAAAAAGTGAGCGAAAAAAAAAAACACATCTTATTTAAACAATGTTAACCTTTCTGCGGGGACATTGAAAACGGATAAAATTAATATATAAGAAAAGTTGGCGTGATAGCAGGTGGTGGTTTTACAAAAAGTGACAAGCTGCCTGCCAATATAGCTCTTTACCAAATAGCAATAGGTTTGTTTTCTGAGCTCCAAAGTGGCCCAATGCGCTTTTTGAAAATCCTGAACTCACCCTGTCGACCAAATTCCGTGTTTTTTGGAACCCAGGGTCTCCCAGAACTTGCCCCAAAGCAGATTTAGGTTAATTATAAACTGTGAAACTTACATGAGTTGTGACGCATTTGTTATGTTGTGGATTCGCGTTCTGTACGAAATTGTTTATTTTTAATATAGAAAGTTAGAAATAGAAAATGAAAACGTTATACATAAGTTGAACTTTGTGCAATTGGTGAATCCATCCAACTAACATGTACTAATAGAAGCGGCTGCAAGAGCCCTTGGGTATTTTTTGAGACCCGAAAACCCAGTTCTTTTTTTTTGACAACTCCCGCTCTTCGTTTTTGTGATAAGATTAAAAATCACCATTTTGACGGTGTTCACATTGGACTGACTCCTCCGACTATTTTTGACTTCTCTAAAATTTATCTCACTCCCACTTCATAGTTAGAAAAATTTAAAATTTGTGGACTTTGTTTGACTTTCTCTTTTGTTAATTCGGATGAGTCAGTCCAATGGGAACATTGTCTTTGGGGGGATATGTTTATGACCGCCTACGCATTTAACAGTATCCACAAAATGATAGCTGTCATCTGTCACTTTTGTGAGTTTGACAGATTCATAAAGAGCTCCTGCGCTCTGTAAAGTAAGACAAAACTTTGAAAATTTCAATGACATCCGTTAAGTAAAGATATTAAATGGTTCAGGACAATAAGATTTAAGTAATCTTATTGTCCAAACATCTACATGAGCGAACAAATTGTGGAATCGCTTTTGGATGGATGGACAGTGACACCTAAGATTGCATTTTCCTGCACATTCACGAGAACTGTCATTTTTTGCAGTTCAGAAAGCTTCTGTACCATAAATGAAAAATAATATCATAAGGTCTCTTATCTTGACGAGGACTACAATCGGATTGCGCAAGAATGCCTGTGTATATTTGAAGAGCTTTAAGTTAAAACCTTTTGAAACAAGAGTTTTCACTCTTATATATTAAAAGTAAAATTGTCAGTTTCGATCGATTCTTTTTTTAGTAAAACGGCGCCGGCAATGGTGGACCAACGTTAAAATTAAAGTAAAACAATATCTTACCTTATCGGCTCCGACACCACAATAGTAGGGTCCCTGAGGTCCGGGGAAGCCATTCTTTGGCCAACCCAATGGATGTTTATTAAAATCAAGGAATGTATATTCTTGTTCGATGCCAAACCAGGGTTGTTCAGCAGCACACTTATTCATAACCTCTAGACAAGATTTGCGATGGTTTGTATCGGTGGGAGTACCATCAAATTTGTATGTATCACACATAACTAGAATGTTATTGCCTCGGCGGAATGGATCTTTATAGATTGCTACGGGATGTAAATAAGTGTCTGAATTGCAGCCTTTAGCTTGGCCAGTTGAGCTACCATCGTAATTCCAATCTGGCAAATCTATAAATAAATAACAAAGAACAAAACAAGTTATTAAAAAAATGAGTCAACGTTTTTTATTATTTTGTATCGTAGGTATAGAGTCTGAGATTGATTTAATAATTTAATGAGAAGTTTAGGCACGTATTAATACATAGCACTTTGTTAAAGCTAAACTACTTTTCAGCAATAACTTACATTTAAAATGAGCTTAACTACGATTATCAATCTGTATAATAGCAAAATGTATAATTTAAACCCATTTATATGCTAAATAAAAAAAACCTGTCTAAAAAATAACACAAACATAACAAAAGAGTGTTATTTATATGAGAAGTTATTTAAAATTCAATTTAAATAGATTTTTGTTGTAAAGCTGCCTTTAGACTGTCGGTGTTATCAACGGTGTACATTGTTCGTTGTTGTTTGTAGGTACGCGGGACAACGAACATTTAAATGATAAAACCGAACAACGAACTAAGAACGAATGAAGAACGTGCAAATTCAAATAAGGTCAGAAATTTCGGTGTTCGTTGTTAGCCGAACAACTGGTGTTTAAGTGCAAAAACTGTTTAAATGAACATTGTTTTGGGGTGTTGTGCAACATTTAGGGATATTTTATAAGTTCTTTTAATCAATGAATATATGGCACATGAAGCCTGGGTTTATAAATAAACAATTTTGTAAATGGGTTTTAGCTTTCTAATGTAGCTGCTTTCTTGGTTGTTGAGAGAAGAACGAACACCGAACAACGTTCACCGAATGAAGAAACGAAAGTCTTAAGCAAGCTCAATATAAGGCTTTACATTCGAAGAAAATCCGTCCATTCTTCGCATCAAATTTTTAAGTACTTAGTTTTCAGATTGGGCTTCTGATTGGCCAGGTGTCATTAAAATTAAGATGAATTATTCAATTACTTTTTTTGAAGTTTAGTTACGTTTTATCTGAATTTTCAGCAAGAAATTCCCGACCAAATGTGTTACAAACGAAATCATAGTTACCGTATTTCGTGCGTTCATCCTGTAATTTTTTTGATTTTTTCGAGCTTCTGATAGGTCAGCTCTCAGTTGACTTAAAAAGTTAGATGACAGTTACGTTTAGTGAAGTTTAACGAGTAGTAACGTCTTGTCTGAGTTTTCAGTTGAAAATTTACATCTGAAAATTCAACTGACAGCTTTTGTATATAAAATCTAGGTGTTTCGTATCGAACTGACATTTTAGATAATTTTACGTTCAACGACATACATAAATACGTACTTTTCAGATTTTTACACTGAATGTACCAATTATTAGGTTTTTTTTGCACAGAAAACAACAGAAAAGTACAGAATTGTGTTTGACGTGAACAAAAACCTTGCCCCTAAGTGTTCTTCCTTCTGTCACTTTGAATTTCATGAAGTTGAGCAGATCTGTTAAGTACATAATTTTCTCCACCTACATACTTTTGATATAGATCAACATCAATAGAACGAGAAGTGTGAAAGCGTCAACTGATTTGTTTGTTTACGATGAATAAAAAGACAATTTTCACACATTTTTGCTGTTCTGATCTAGAATTTCTTCAAAAAATATTAGCCGTATTTTTTTGCAGGTCCAGATAGAGTTAAATGAACTTAGCAATTTACAAGTAAATACAACAACAACTGAAGTCCATATTTACCTGGACTTAGCTAAGTTCATATGGACTTCAGTTGTCAGTTGTCTTGGAAAAGAGGGTGTAAGAAGTTTTACCCAATATCTTAAGAACTGTAATGCCTCATTTACACGAATGACAAATTGCCATTATTTCTTCCATTTTCTTGACATTAATGACCAAATCATGTAAATGGTATCATACAAATATGGACAGGTGAATTTAACATTTAAGTTTGTCATTATAATAATATCGTCTTAACATTGTGCTGCCTACTATAAAATTAAATTCATCAATAATGATCACACATAGCCGTGACAATGAACCTACTCATTCTTGACACTATAGTAACACATTTTTTTTCGTATTTTAACTTCATGTAAATGTATGACATAAGAACATTTGGCACAAAATTTTAAACAACTGAAGATTATGATTTTAGTATGATTTATTTTTCTAATTTTAAAACTGTTTACTAGAATTTTTTAAATTTTGGATACTTTTTAACTAGTATTATACTTAAGCATTTTGATTCATAAAATAAAGTGACAGCTCGTGCAAAAACTTCACAAACATACCTCTCATTTTGACAACGTCAAAGTGTCATATGGATTTAGTACGATACTAAAAATATAAAATAGCCATTTGGTGATGTATAACTTTAATAAAATGTTTGGAGATAGTACGATTATAAACTCGTTTAAATTAACAAAATACAATTTTTAACCTAGCATACTAAAAATGATTTAACATCGCATACTTAATCGATAATTGTGGGCCATTGATTTTATCCATTATTTTGACAGTTGTCTGGAAAAAATAATTAACATTTATGACTCGTGTAACAGCGGATGTATTGTCTCACAAACAAAAATGTAATAGAATTTTGTAGAAATTTGAATTTTCTACAACCTTTGTTATACAACGCGCGTAAATTAAAATAAAAAAGTTATAATTTAAAATATATTTTTAACGGAAGTGGAGTAGGAGTTCCATAAGCCCACAGAACTTCCAATCAAAAAGCTTTACTTATAACTACATCACTATATTTTTTGTGTTCTCATCATTATCGTGCAAAAAAGAAGAGTAAAATTATGTAGTTGTGGCATAAGTTTTAAACTTTTTTAAAATGTATGTATGTTAGTTCCTACGACACGCTCAGCACCTCGAATAACTTGCTAGACTACAAATTATACTGGCAACACCCAGTTAGTCAAGTCTGAAACAACCATCAAATCAAATGATGAACAAATCATCATCATCACATCACAGCAACCGCAATATGCGCGTGTTAATACTAAACAATCTAATACAAATAATAACGTAGGCGGCACGCGATTTTCGTCTTCTATGGGACCCAAAGATGATGTTTTATGGTTATTTGTTGTTGTTGTTGTCAGTGCACGCCTATAATGAATGAAACTTTGTCTTTAAAATGTCATTTGTTGAACTTTTCGATGACGACAAAAAATATTAAATTTTAACGCTCGTCTCGAGATAATAATTTATATACGAGTAAATTATAGTTATGTGTTGCGTACCATACTTAGAGGCAAATTAAAAATAGCTTTGGATTAGAGATATGAAGTTCATTGTTTGTTGTTTCTAAACAAAAAGCTATTTGGTATATATTTTATTCTCGTGCATTACATGGAGTCAATGACACTTTAAATGGATTTTTAACCTTGATCATAAAAATCTGCAAATTGGCACTTAGCCATTATTTATTTTTTTTTTTGGCAAACTTCCTACATTTAAAGCTATCTTATTGGCTTCCTGTTGTAGGTATCGAACAGGAACATCATCTGGTGCTAAATTATTCACAAAAGCCTGTTTAAAAGGGTTACGGTTTGTCTAAATTGACACTCGTACACACTCTATATTTAAGCATTTGAATTTTTTGAGTGGATATGCTATCCTTTAGATTCAATGCTGATGCTGATTAAAGACAATTCGAATGAAATTGAATAAACAATAGAAATAGTATGTCAGGTACGAATTTCTATATGGGTTCAATTAGAGCTTGAGATCTTATACGTGCATTTTATTAACACGTGCAACAGGTGGCTCTAGTTTGATTAAATCGAAGGTTTTCGTGTAGTGGGACAAAAGTATGTTATGCCTATCGTATATGGGAAAAAAGCTAACAAGCATTCATTATAGATTTGTTGATCCTATTATAGATCAAACGATTTTACTGTGCACAGCACATAAATATGTTTGTTTTTAGAAAATTAATTTTACTCGTATATGGGAACAAAATTTTCCATTATATATAAAGTTTCTAATGAAGCGATTATTTTGAAATAGCTTTATTTTGTGTACACTTAACAATGTAAAATGGGGTACTTGCGAGCCAAGGCAAGAGATGTTATTACCAATTACCATGCGTAATTGGCAATAATCATTGTAATCTTAATCTTAAAAATGTTCTATAATGATTGTGAGAAATCCATACATTTCACATAGTAATTCAAATTTTTGTATTACAAACAGTCATGGCAAATAAATGACGTAGAAGAGTGGGTATGGTAAATTAAATTGCAATATACAGGGTTCACCTTAGGTGTAACAAATAGCTTGAGCGTGTAGGTTAAGTCGAGACCACAAAATATTATATCTGAGGCGGGTCTATTTCCCCCCGTTTAGGTGGGAGGTGCATTTTTCCAAAAAAAAATGACTTCAAACAGAAAAAAAAAATATTAAGAAACAACGGTAACCTTTACAAAGCCATTTTTTACCTTTTTGTTAAGTCAGAAACATCTTCTTTTATTGTCTTTTTAAATAAAGTTATTTTTGTCAACAGTTTTTGAAAAATTTATTTTCAAACTCAATTTTTAGATTTTTAGATTAGATTGATTTTTTATTTTCTTTAACGATACTTTTACAATTATTATAAACAATCAATAAAGCATGGCTTTAACTCGAAATTTTGAAAAAAAAGATAAAAAAATATGTTCAACTTTTTTCAAAATTTTACGTTATTAAGTACTATTTTTGATCCGGATTTGAACCGGTTGGTTCCAAGACTTTTACTTTTCAAGATATTAAAAAATAATGAAATCAACATCTAACCCGGGGCTTAGACAAGCGAGTAGAACTAGTAGCTTTTATGTGTGTTAGTGTATCTGACCCGGGGTTTAGACAAGAGAGTAGAACTAGTAGCATTTGTATCATAGTGGTAGTTTTATGGATGTATGTGTGACTAGTAGCTCTCTGCGCGTTTTGTCAACTAGTATGATTTTTTAAAAATATTTCACCCGGGGCTTACACAAGCGAGTGGAACTAGTAGCGTTTATGTGTGTTAATGTATCAGAACACGAGAGAGCCAACTAGTAGCCCAAATAGTATAATATTTTTGCCTGCGAGTTGCCCGCCAGTTATCCTGCAAGTGTAGTGTATTGTTTTCATTTATTTGTTTTGTTTCCATACTTGCCATAATGTTTAAATTTTTTTGTATGAAATATTATATTATATCATATTATTATATATTATATCATACAAACATTCACAAAACTAATACTATGATACAAATGCTACTAGTTCTACTCGCTTGTCTAAACCCCGGGTAAGTTAAAATAAGAAAAAAACGAGGTCGATGAAATGATCATTTAGCCGGATTCTTCTTAAGTTTTATGAGAAAGTTGGTTAATTTATTTTATAATATCTTGAAAATTAAAAGTTTTAGAACCATCCAGTTTTCAGTGTTTGAATAAAAATTGATAAGAGCAATGAATTTTGAAATAAAGAATAGTAATTAATAACGGAAAATTTTGAAAGTTGACGATTTTTGTCTAGTATCAACTCAACCTACCCGCTCTATCTTTTAGTCACACCTTAGGTGAATTACTCTGTATCTGTATACATACATAGTACGTAGTACATCCAGGTATTCCATATTTATGTATTCGTAAACAAAATTCAGCTCGAGATTTTGATAAAACTTGATATAACGATGATATGGTATGTTCTTATTAAGCATCATACCCTATGATCGATGTTTTACATTTAAGTAATTTCTGGTTGCCTTATTAGTGTTCCAGATTTGGATTGTGCCTGTTATACCAATTGGTATACAACCAAAAGTTTTTGATAATTTTCAAAAATTGTATAGAAAAATTCCATGAAAAAAAGTACGCATACGCCCGAGTGGACAATTTTTTTTAAAATTTCATTTCGTATCATATGAATCTTCATAAGCAAACGAAAGTCATGTATAATTTCATAGAAAACAGTTAAAAACACTGTTTTACATACAACCAATGTTTAACATTTATTTTTGTACATTGCGCTAAGAATTTTGGCGACAACAATAGTTGATATTAGAGTCAAAAATTATTTTTTCGTAATGCATACCGATTAAATTTTATAACTGAAATTTGTTTGTCTATGAGTGCAAATAAAAATGTTCACATTAATAATTTTAACTTTTTATTAAAATTAAAACCATCAAATAGAAGATTTTAACCTTTTTAGTATCGTACTAAATCCATTTGACAATTTGTCAAAATTGGGTATGTTTGTAAATTTCTTGCACGAACTGTCACTTTTTTGGGCGTGTTCACAGCTGGAGTTTATGAAAGAAAATTGGTTTAGTACGATACCACCTAAAAATTATTTAAAAGTTAAAAAAATGTTGGTTAATTGTTTTGGAATTAGAAAAATGTTAAGCAGTATCAAACTAAAACCTTAAAATTAGGCCATCTAAAATTTAATGCCACTTGTAATATTTAATTGAATTATATTCATTCACTCTACTCATAAAAACGAAGTAATTTTAATATTTTAATATTTAAATTTCTTCATATTTATTAACTAAACTATAACTCTTATCAAAAGAATGCAAATACTTATCAATGATCCCGATTACACGATTCGTTTTTTCGGTTGTTTCTTCTTTCGTCTTTTTTTGATTGATTGTGTGAAGGGTGTAGAAATGTAGAGGGAAGGAAGTAACGAAATCAGGAATGAAAATTTCAAGACATTTTCTGGTTGAACTTTGACGATTCTTATTTGGCAATCACAATGCTCCTCGATGCTAGCAAAAAAACGATTTGAACAAAAATGATTGAATTGTTAAATTGTTTTTCGTAATTGAATATATACCTAATTTACGAGTATATTTTTGAGAAAGAAATGATTTAAAAATATTTTAACTACTCACAAAACAACCCCAAATTCCATGATCGTCAAAATAACGAAAGGAAGTACGTGGGTATTTTCGCGAACCATATTTAATCATGAACGTTCGTGCCTGACAAAAAGACGAAACGAACGATTATACGGTTTGGCTCAATGTATGTGTTTAAGGGTGGTAGATAGGCAAAAGCTCATGTCAGATAGGTCTTACTGACTGAACACAGTGGAGTAGCACTAGATGCAGCGTGCATCCCTCTCAAAGTATAGGTATAAATATAGTGCGCCCTATATGAAGCTGCGGATATGTCGAGTTTACAGAAAAAGAAGACCTTTTGATATGTTTGGCAATAAGTTTGAAGATCAAACCATGGAGTATTTAATTGGGAATACCGCCAAAAGATAAGCCCAAAAACGGAACTAAATTCCCTCATAACTAGTTTTGAAATTTTGAGTTTGAAGGTTTGGTGGTTTTAACTTGATGTCAAGCAGGGTCCACCACAAGTTTGTGAGGAAAGAGATTTCAGTTCTCCATCGGAATTGGAGTTCTTGTGGCGGTTCTAGCTTGACGGACTTGAAAAGTCACATGGGAGAGAGATTCTAATTTCCCCCGTTTAGACGAAAAGGGGAATTAACTTAAAAAAAAGTAGGTACTCAAAATAGAAAAAATAAACAAGGTTTGGCATCATTTTTTCAAGCCATTCTTTTAGATTTCAGTTGAATAGAGTTGTTTCTAAAAAAAAGTTTCTTAATAATTTGCAAACTCAAAATATCAGAAACCAAAATTGTTATCACAACTTATTCTCAAAATTTTACTTAATTGAGTGTTATTTTCTTTTTTTTTTTTAATTTAACGATTGTACTTATTTTTAGTCGAGTTAAAAAAAACTGAATTGATTTGTGTAATTTCAATCTAAAAATTGATTTATTTCGTGGTCATTGTATTCCTATAATTTTATGTTATATGTATTTCATAACTTCAAAAAAACTCGTCATCACTTGATGCACTTTCAGAAGAGAAAAATTAGCTTCATGAATTTTCCAATTAATTTTTAACTGCTCCCTTTTTATATCAGAAATGCTTTTCTTTATATTTGGAACACAATTTTAATTTAATCGAAGTAAATGCAAACAATAAAAAAAAACAACAAATTTTTAAAGTGACAACTTAAAATTGTATTGGTGTAAGTGCATGGAGGGGTGAATCTGCCGAAAAATTTAGATCTGCAAAATTGATTTAAAATCAAAACATAAATCGATTTATTTGCCCATTGGAATGCAAAATCTGGGTTTTGACAGATCCAAATCAAAAGTAGATTGATTTACTTTGCCCATAGAAAACACCATACGTTTGTGAGAAAATAAGTCTAATAGTCTCAACCTCCATTTTATGGGAATCACCCTGTATGTTATATACAAAATAGGTAGGTAGATAATTAAATTAACCGATTACGTAGCAAATGAAAATAAAAATCTAAACAAAATTAAGAGAATTTCTTTTCCCAAACATGTAAATCCACAACCGCATTATAACAGCCACCCTAATGAAGGTACATGTTTTGTTATTGTAAACTAGTGCAACAACAAAACTCTTCAGAATAGTTAAAACATGTTAAATAACCGTATAATATAAACTGTCATGTCAATAACGACATATCGCACTATTAAAAGTGCGGTTGTGTTTATTTTAAGTAGGTACATAAATATTGTACATGATTAATAAAAGCAAACAGTAAATTACGATTCAATATGCATCCAACCCACATGACCTTCAAAATAATAATAAAAACAAAATTATAATACCCACCTTACCCATGTGTTATTTAAGTAGTTACATTTTCTCTATCATAATGCATATACCTACTCGTCGCATACATATATCATCATTTCCTGGCAAAGTTCCTCTATTTTTTTTGTTTTGTTTTGTTTAAAATAAATGTTTCTGGCTGTGCACTTGCTGAATTTGTTCCATATTATGCAGATAATAACGATTCAACAAGTGTCCCTGCCTCTATTCTAATCTTTGTTGACAAAAAAAAAAAAACAATAAATAAACTTATCTTCGAACAAAGCTGGAGTAGGGCATTAACAGGCCCTAACGCAATATTTCACTGAAAGCTTATTGTGTGTGTTGAACTTTTGACCTGATACATGTTTGTTTTACTTATACTAAGGGTATTTATTCAACGAGAAAATTTTGCGCTTTGCAGAAAAATATTACTTTCCGCAAGATGTTTACATGAACACCCACTTAAAAATACTTGCGTAAACGTCAAACTAAACGTCACAAATGACTTATACCAGTGTATCAAGTTTATTTCTACACTTTCCGCATCAAATTCGTGAGATAAAATTATCTGTTTCGCAGAATATTTTTCCCATACAAATTTTGATAGTTCATTCCTATCGAGATACAATTATTATCTAGTTTATCAAGATTATCTGGGTATTACGCCGTTAGAAGAATACCCCTACTATGTTTCCACCGACCACTAAACCAAGATTAAGGTAATGAGATTTATTTGGTGTTTCCACTTCACAAAAATATCAAAAAGAGGATTATGACAAAACATTCAAATGGTTTTTCATTTTTTGATATAAAGTGGAAGGGAAATAGTTTTCTTTTACATTTCCATCTGCCAACGAAAGAAAAGGATTGTTCAGTGAGGATTTTTCAGATTAGAACAGAACAGAACAGAGTAGAACAGAAAAGTCAGACAAGATAGAACAGGCAGCTGTCTGACTGATGTAATTGTCAAAAAGAAATTGTTTTTTACTTTTCGAGTTTGGTGGATAAACAAGAAATACTTTTTATTAAAAACAATTAGAAATAGTATTTATTTAACTAAACAATTTAATTTAATTTGCATTGTTTTTTAAATATTTATTTGTTTGTTTTCAAAGTAAAAGCACAAAGAGCCATGATGTTTGTTAAAAAACATCAACTTGCAAGTGACACATCTGATTTTGACAGAGTTGTCACAAACCTGTTCTAAGTTGTTTCATCTAAAAAGTAAGAACAGTAAATCCTGTTCTATTCTGTTCCAAACTGTTCGGAAGAGACTCACTGAAATCAGAACAGTTTGGAAGAAAAAATTATCCCTGAACAGCAAAAGCTTGGAATTTTCTGTTTTTAACTGTTCCAAACTGTTCGGAACAACGTCGCTGAACAAAGCTTAAATTGCGTTTAAATGGGTCGGTTCCACAAGTGTTCTCCGAAAAAAGTATGTTTGATTTGAGTATTTGACAAACCAATGTTTTTAATACTACGTTTCCACCAACCACTTACCCGAGATTAAGGTAATAAGATTTGTTTGGTGTTTCCACTGCACAAAAAGATCAAAAAGAGGATTATGGCAAAACATTCAAATGGTGTTTCATTTTTTTGATATAAAGTGGAAGTGAGATAGATAGATTTTGTTTACATTGCCATCTGTCAATAATGAAAATAGTGTTTAAATGAGTCGGTTCCTCAATAATTCTCAGAAAAAAAAGTTTGTTTGATTTGAAAAACTAATGTTTCCAAGTAGATTTGAATGAGTTTTATTTGAAATATTCATTTGGGGAGATTAAAATTTGTATGGTAAATCTTCGATATTTGAAGGAAATTTGCGATAATCTTGTTAAATCTCGGTTTAGTGTCTGGTAGAAACTTAGTATTAAACCTTCATTTGAGGAGATTTAAATTTGTATGGTAAATTTTCTAGACTTGAAGGAGATTTATGATAAATCATTCTAAATCTCGGTTAAGCTCTCGTTGGAAAGGTAGTATAACCGTTATTTCCGTTCATGAGTACATACAAAATTCTTTTCTTTAAAAATTTTTGAATTACAATATAGGATTTTTTTTCAAAGTTCCAAAAGTTAAAATTATGAGAATTGGCTTTATAACTGTTTAAAAAAATTAATTGTATACAAATTACGCCCCCGAAGTCCGTTAGCCTTTCTTGTTTTTAATAATCCGTCACTTCAATTAAATGAGTATAAAATTCAACTTTTAGTCGTTGCCAAGTACTAGAGGCTTTTCAGCAATAAACAAAATTGTTTTGAACTTGAGAGCTATTTCCAGACAAAGCTCACAATGCTTAGCCATTTATAATTATTATAGGTACTTAAATATAATTTTATAGAGAATACTTTATAACAAGTTTAACTGACAATGTAGTTGTCTGGAAAGAATGAAGCAGATACATATTATCACATTTACGCCAAAACGATTCGTTTGTGTCAACACACTTATTCTAATCAGTTTATGCAATTTTCAAGGTACTATGACTATAGTATATTCAATGCTCAAGTGCAAGGCTTTCGTGCTAAGAATAAGATAAAAATTAAAACTTACACCAGAGATAAGATGTTGCAATTGTATATGTGTAGCACGTGATACTAAAATAGTTTACCTAGTTACACCGCACCCCGTCAGTAAAAATAATAACAATATGTACCTAATTGAATAGGGAAACATATTAACTACACTAGATATGTATTTGGATACAAATGCCTGGATTATAATTCTATGAATGAATTTGTATCTTTTACTGTCAACTTTGTTAGGTAGTTTGGAATGTTGTAAAAGTCAGTATTAAGATGATTATTATGTGTTTTGTTGTGCAAACAAAATCTTGTATAGCATTGTGGTAATGAGGTTTTTTTTTGTATTGTTGTTGATATAATAGAGATATAATTTGCAAATATAAACATTTTAGTTATACTGGTAGCAAGTGCGTTCTGTAACGTGACACATTTAAGCGGTTATCAATTTGTTTGTGTAAGTCAAGTAGTCAAGTTAAGTAGGTGTGTCAGGTTTTTTTATTCAATTTATTTATACTCTTGAAATAATAACACTTCAAAAAATTATCTATAGGTATCAATTAAAAGGTATTGACGTTTGAGGGTACAGGGTACAGTAATACCCTTTTTATTGATTTTTTACTTACAATGTTTGGTCCAATAAACGTGCAACTTAATTGAAAAAAAAACGAGTTTCTATAGAGTTGGAATTATTGAACTTGGGTTGTTTCGACACGATTTGTTTGTTTTGGAAAAAATTGGTTTTGTTTACAGTAAGCCAAGGCAATTCTAGAGTTTCACTTGCTATAGGGCAATAATTTGGTTTCGAGTCAAACAAAAATTTCAAGATTTTAATAAAAACTATCATTGATTACCATGATGGAGACGTCCTAGACCCTTAACGAATGAATAAATTTGCTTCTAATTTGGCGTGAAGCATTTTGATGTGATTACCTTGAAGAGGTTGAACGGATAGGTGTTATGTTTTCTCAAAAACAGCTTTGCAGATTGCAGGTTGGTTTCAATAATATAACCAACTGAATCTGATGCAAAGATACAAGTGTCATCGGCGAAAATAGCCTTTTCGCAGTTAGTTAAGCACGCGAAGTCATAAGTGAAAATAGTATATAAGATTGGGCCTAGAACCGAACCTTGAGGTACACCTGCAGTAACGTTGGAAATGTCAGAGTACCAGTTATTGATTGAAACCTTGAATTTCCTTTCAGATAAAAAGGATTGAATAGTTTTTATTAAATACCTACATAGGAAATTTTAGTCATAAGAGTTTAAGTAGTAACGCATCATGCCAAACTATATCGAATGCCTTCTCAAAAACAAGTAATGCCATTCCTGTACTTTGACCCCTACTGAAATTTGATATTATATGTTTAGTAAATTCGGTGAACTTGATGAATTGTATTGTGTTGAGCCCTAAAACCAAATTGTTCAAGTGGTAAAATATTGTCTCTAGTTACTTGAGAAATAATGCCTTGTTTTAATAACGGCTCAAAACATTTACTTAATGAACCTAATAAGCTTATTGGCCTATAATTGTTAGGTGTATTAGCACTTTTATCGGTATTATCTTAGCTGTTTTTCAGGCTTCGGGAAAGTAACTTGACTTAAGACAACAAATAAATAAATATTTGATTACTGATTTTGGCATGTTTTTAAGATATACATTTTTAATACTGTCAAAACCTACAGATTTTCTTGTTTAAATTACCAAAAGAACATCTTTGACGTCATAAAATGTTATTTCATCCTGAGTAGTAAATGAAGAACTTATTAATGAGTTTTAATCAGTCCTTAACCACTGATTCAACTCTGGGATTACAAGGAACGCCATAAGTTACCGAATGATTGTCATAGAAGGTTTCAGCCAGAACGTTACTTTATCAGCGCTAGAAACCATCACGTTGTTTCCTACCTTAAGAGGAGGAATATGAGTGTTTTTCTTTTTAATTATTTTTACCATATTCCAAAATGGTTTACTTCCTTTATCTAAACCCTGCAGGTTTTGGTTACATGATTTATTCCTAAAAGCTGAAATTGAATCTTTTACTAAAATATTTAGTATCTTTACCTCAGAGTTATAACAAGGGTCTCTTTTTCGTATCCACTTCCTCCGATTGCTATTCAATTTATCAACATTTTAACGATATTTAGTTTGTTGACAAACAGTTGACAGCCAAAATGTCAGACAATGTCATTGTTATACCAGTGCTGCCAAATTATTTTCTGAAGCCACGATGAGCGTTTTTTTGCCATTATTTCTTAAGCTTAAGCTTAGAGCAAAGGGCACAAAACACACGCCTTATATAAAGCTGCTAAAGTAGCAAGAAATGAAGGTAACTGATGGTGTTGACCAGGGCTGTCGTTTCAAACTTTTCTTACTTAACCCTTCGCTAGACCACCTTCCATGTTAGTTTAGCTAGGTCGTAAGTAGCAGACATCTAATTCCTAATCCACGTTTATTAATATGGGAGTAAAAGATTAAATCAAAATTACCAAGAATTCATTTAAAACTATTAATGAAAAAAGCCTAGAATTTAAAATTAAATAAAAGGAACAAACTTTTGACAAGGTTTTTTAAATGCTTTACATTTTTTTAAGTTCTTAAAAAAATAAATATATTTTATTATGTACATGTACAAGAACATACATTTAGTAGGTACTTCACGCTTTGCTTAGATTTTTGTATTTTATGGACAGATAAATAAAGTTGTACCGCGAAAATCAGTAAATTTATTAAAGGTATTTATGAAACGAGATAATTTTCCGCTTTGCAGAATAATATAACTTTCCGCGAGATGTTTACATGAACACCCCTTATATTTCTTTACTTTGTTAAGTTTTTGAATATTTTTTTTTTTATTAAACTTGATGAAGGTTGTCATTAATGAGTGCTATAGTCACCTTAGACCGCTTTCACTCAAGGTAACTAAGTTGCCAGAAACTAGCTAGTTTGTAGGCGAGAAATGTGTGAGGGGAGATTTGTTTCCTTCCATTTACGCCCCTCTCGCCTTCAAACTAAAAATTGCTGCCAACTCAGTTTCCTTGTGTGAAAGGGGACTTACAAAGTCTTTGCAGAAAGAATTTTACATACGGTGGAAACATTGAGGCATCTACAGTAGTCTTGAAATTGAAAAATTAAGTTTATTTTTTTAAGTTTACGGAGAGAAAATGAATGACGATATTTGATAGAGTGACTTAAAACGTAAAATTTTTTTGGGTGCGTTTTGTTGACAGAACAAAAATACGGGGAATTTAAGATAGATGGGTTCAGCAATCAAATCAATTTATTGAATTAAAAAAAGCAGTACTTTTGACATGTGAGCAGTACGGCAGTACGCAGAAACAAATTACAGTACAAATACTGCTATTGCAGCACTTCCACAGCCCTGGTGCTGACCTCTTCAGCAAAGCAACAACCGTTGTGTTCAAGGGGTAGGATTGTTTTTTTTTTTTTTTTTGATTCAAACTCTTTTTTCCATGTATAATTTGTATAACTCTTGCGATACAGCCGAAAATATTTGCATTTAAGTACTAAAAATTGTAATGATGTTAATGACAAAAATGTGCCGACATCATTGGAAGTGGTTCAATTCAATTGAATTGAAGCAAACTCTGAGCAAACTTTATATTCAGTGACAATCAAATGTTTTGATAAAATAATACTTTCTTATCATCTTCAAAGCTCTTTCTACTGCAATTGTGGCTAAACCAACACTCATTATTGTTTTTTGTCTTTAGATCGCAGAAAGTCCCTTATATACTTTACTTTTTATATTTGGATGTTAAAAACAAATAAATAATGCACATTATATTTATTTTAATGACCGCCACAGGCCGGCTCGGTGAATGGCCTTGTGTCTGAGGAAATCGTAATTGCTTTGAAAATGTCTTCAGTTAGAATATTACATCAGGCTTAAAATTAAATTATAGATTATTATTATTCATACGATTCAATAAATCAAATGCCCAAAATAAATCTTTCACTATAGCTTTTTAAGCGTTATTTCATACAATATAAGACATTAATTATGTACATTGGAACACTACACGTCATATTAGGTATATCATTTTGACAAACCTTCGAGCTTTAAAAATAAAAAATAAATTAAAAAAAACTCTACTCTACAACGCAATATAAAATACACGTAATTAATAAAAAACGAACAATCATCATTAATATACTCCTACAAATAACTTGATAATCTATACAGGTCTTTTATAAAACAGGTCTCCTTTTTAATATTTTCGTAATTTAATAAAGAAAAAAACTTATTAATCACAAGCAAGACAACTATACATTTTATGGTGAGAAGTTGTTTTAAGGTCAATTTAACTTGAAATAAAAATAAACTATAATTATATCTACGTAGCACCTAAATTTTTCAAACTCTGTTTAACTTTTTCCCTGATACAAATAAAAAAGTGGAATATTTTTTTTTATCAAAGTTGTTTGAATTTGCTAGTGGGCATCATTCATGTCAATACGTAATTAAAAATGTTATTATATATTTAAGCCAAATACATTTTATTTTAAATCAACAAAAAAAAAAAAAAAAAAACATTTCAAATTGTTTGAAGTCAAATTAAATCAAATCAATTTTAAGTTACGGGTGTACATAATTACATACATACAAGTTATCTATCATAGCTTTGAATTAAGAAAATTGAATAGATAAATTAAAATTTATTTAACACGAGGCTTGTGGGTGCGGAATACGCTAAATTTTGTCTGCATCACCCGGCCACTGAAGCTAAGGCCTCATTCACACGTTACGGCAGGTGATTGAGTGGGTGGGTCAACTTGATTTTCATTATTCAAATTTTTAAACTTGATGAATTTCAGGATTTATAAAAACAAATTAAAATTAAATTAAAATTAATAGGAGAGGCGGCAGGGGCATCAGATTAACAATAATACAAAAATGAGCTTAATCAATATCCTGCGTGTAAACGAAATCCAGTTTGTTTGGTAAAAAGTAAAAACCGAATGGGATAGAAATCGCGATGTGGCTTGCCGTGTGAACTAGAGCTAATAGTTCGTGTCAAATCGAGGTTTTAATCAAACCACAAAAGAGTTTTTCTACACGACCGACGTACATACGTCGTCGTCGGTCCGTTGCGTGCGTCGGTCTATTTGTGTGTGTATCCTGGTGTATGTACATCGAGTAAGAACCTAGAAACGGTCAAACTTGGTATGAAGCTTTTTTATGTGAATCCCTAGAGGAAAAATTAAAATTCTTGTTTTAGCTCAACTAGATTTGAGTTTTATCAAGATTTCTCGCAAACGGATCTACCAATTTTTTGGACTTCTCCATCATCAGCCAGTGTTGATTAAGACCTCAATGTTTTTTTTGACACGAAACCAACCCTATAGAGCAGTGTTTTTCAAACTGTTTGAGCATGCAACCCCTTTTTTTTATTCTGCCTACCCGTTTTCGGAAGAAGTCTTTGCAGTCATTCTCATTTTTTGAATTCTTATGTGCGCAACGAAATTGTCATTCAATTTTTTTCAAATGACAATACTTATTAGGGGTTTGATCTTTTTAGCTCAGAGCATGTACCACAAAAAAAAAATCTGTGTTTTTCTTTAGCTCAGAGCACTCAGTCTAAAACCACTTCATTTCAACACGTTCAACACATCAAATTTTTGATTTGATTTCGAGTTCTTGGAAATTAAATGCCAGTACTAAATTTTGGTGCGTTAAGCGCATCGATTCATATCGCATCATATGACAGTTCAGTGCTAGATGTGTTTCAGAATTATATTAGAGAGCTCTGATTATACTCTTCTCAGAGCTAACTCCGATCGCTCAAGCTATGCTCTGCTCGGAGAGCATATATTTCCCTGTCGGGAAATGTATTCAATAGTGAGCCATAAAATAGATAAGATTCTCAAAAGATTGTCGCAGTCTTGCACAGCCGGTACAAGAGGAAATAGCGCGCCGGAAGCAAAAGGCAAAAGTTGTGTGAAATGGGAACCCCGAAGTCAAAATTTTTGGCTGGGATTTATCAGAATCGTTTGTCCAAGTTTTTCCAACCAAAAAAATCGATTGTCTACCCTCAAGAAAAAAGTTATTAAGCTTTTCTTATTTTTAGCAACTCCCCCAAATCAAAAAAACTCATCTACTGCCCCCACTAGATGACTTAGGAGGATGAGACTAACCCCCAGTTTCACAGTTTTGTTTAAACCTTGAACTGAGTTCATTTATATTGGTGATCTGGAGTTTAAACTAAAAGTGGAGTTTAAACTTCTACTGTGAAATTGCGGGTAAGTGTGTTCGTTTGTCCACCGGCTGTTTAAGATTATCCATCAAAAATAATCGTTTTCCACCCTTAGTTCAAAAGTTGTTCAACATTTATTTTTGCCAATCTGCAAAGGGGGGGGGGGGGGGATTGTGGGTGATATTTGCCTTGTTCAAAGTGTCATTAGGTAGTTTAAATCAACGGTGAAAATACTGAATACATAAAGTAAAGCAGATTGCCCAAAAAAATGCAAGACCAAATTAGTTAACAAAAAATACATTTTATTTATTTTTTCGAATGAAAATTTAGTATTGAGTTTTTCGTTGAAAAATGTTGGGAATTTTTTTTAACTAAATTAAATTCTATGTTTTCCTAGAAACAATATAGCGAAAACCGTTTTGTAAATCCGTTAATTAGATCAGAAGTTACAGCCCCATGATCACTTTTTCATAGTTTCGACCCACTGTGATGCGGCGCACAGTTGTTTTCTTCTTAACATTTGTTCTTGCATTTTGTTGGGCAATCTGCTTTATTTTATGTATTCAGTATTTTCATCGTTGATTTTTACTACCTAATGACACTTTTAACAAGGCAAATATCACCCATAATCCCCCCCCCCCTTTGCAGATTGGCAAAAATACTTCTTAAAGGGTTTAAATTACAAAGATGGTCCTGTAGGGAACGGGGTCGGATGTGGTCGGATCCAAATTTTTAAAAATATTACTCACAATGAATACAGCTTTCATTCTAGACTACTTCGAAAGCTTGCATATGTAAGCTTTTTTTTAAAAACCTATTCAAAGTTGAAGTTTAATTTTCAAAAATGGTTATAAAAAAACGTGTTTTAGAATTATTCAAAAACATTATTTTTAAATTTTTTTTCGATATATGTAACTTTAAGACATCAGTATCTTAGCAACAAAATTTATTTCTAGAAAATAACGTAAGAAATGAGCCAGATATCTGAGTACAAAAGTGGCTAAAAAAAACATATATTTTTTTTGTGAAATAGTTTGTGACGTTGTATCTTTGAAACCAAAACATGTAGATAAAAATAACTTGCGGATTATGAAAGAAGGGTCATTTATCTATGCAATCCAAAAAAAATTTCGTTCCAAACGCTAAAAAAATAAAACCCAATGACCGGAATTTTGTACTAGGCGACCCACTGTGCGCCTGAGGCCTTAGATATCAAACAACAAATGTAAAGGTTAGGTAATAAATTATTTTTTTAGCGCTTTAAAATTTTCAAAATGTTTTTATAAACAATATTTAAATGCTCTGTTTATAAAAGTTGTGATTCAAAAGAATTAAAATACTCAAACTCTAGCACGTAGCAAACTGCCCTATATAGTCTTTCTAATATTATTGTATTATTTTCTTCTCTAGGAATAAAAAAATTTAATAAAATTTTCCAAGAAAATACTTAATAGATACAAACCTATAAAAACAATTTTTTAAATTTAACATTTTTTCTCGTAAATATCTTTCCGTGTGTTTTTTGTATTCACCGTATTGTAAACAATAGTTTTTTTTTTTTTTATTTTTTCTATACCTCGGGTCAAATTTAAAATAGAAAAAAATAGGTGGATGACTCAGTTTTGAAGACCATCTCATCACTGATAGTGGTGCTTGTGCCGCTTTCTGCGTTGGTTTTGACTAAAATGTTAAACAAAAAAACTACTCGTAATGTTTTCGTTTATATGTAGATATACGTTGGACATTACCAAAACAAACACAAAAAACAAAAACAAATACCTACCTCATGACAACAACAGCATTGTTTATGGGGTTTAGTGTTATTTGTTGTTAATCATAAAGTGAGTCCTTGAACTTGGTGTGTTTTTTTAGGTATCTTTTATTACATGAACGAAAAATAAAACAACTTATTATCGTACCTATAAATTATAACTATTGACTTATTATTTTTTCCAAACTATGATGATGTCGTCATACTTGTTTACAACTACCTAGTAAATGTTATTGCGTGTAAAATTTCTTTTTGGCAATTAATTAACAAATTATAAAACAAAGTCGCATTATTTACTTCCTCTTATGGAAATGTCTATAATTAATACTAAATTTTCCCTGACAACAATTTTTTGAAGTTTTGTAAACAAAGATAAATAGAAATGAATGTGTGAAAAGTGTATTGTGGATATTTTATCACATTTTAAAAACAAACACCCAAAATTAATTCTTAATGAACTTCAATTATAACACTTAATTGTTGTTGCTTTTGTGTTCGTGGATACATATTTAAATTCTGTCTTTGTTGTGTTTTAGATGAGCATTTTTAATAATTATATTAAAAAAAGCTGTAGTCAAAAAAGTTACTATTCTTTTTAATTACGATGTATGATGTGGGAATAAATGTTAATTAATTTCAATTTATAAACATACATACTCATATACATGAATTTTTTTTTTAACGACAATACATTCAAAATAGGTCAATAATACAAACAAAATTTAAGCCAAAATTATTTGCATGTGTACATAGAGGCATTCATTTAAAATCCAAGAAGAAATCGTTACCATGATCATTATTATGGTTAAGATTAATTTGTAGAAAAAAATTAACGAATTGAACAAAATTTGCTAAATTTTTGGAATCAATTTATAAACAAATGTTTTGATACAAATGAAAAGGTGATTAATCGTGCATTTTATTTATTTTTAATAGAATTATTATTATACGCATACCTACATATAGGATGTGGTTCAAATATTTTATTTGCCTTTTTATTAACGCAAATTAGTTGAAACGCTACCTAACTTGATTTTGTCAGAATTTGTTATAAATATTCACATAGAGTTTCAACGAATGTTTCCTACTTTAAATAGATTCCAAAATGAAAATTTCATGAAATTCATCATGAAATTATTTCTTGTTTGTTTATTTATGAATTTTCGTTTTTGATTGCTTCATTTTTCGTAAAAAAAAATTAAAAAACAAAAATGAAACTCTTCATTTGAAAAAATCAAAGGATTGGATGCAAAAGTGATGCGCATATCTAAACGTCAATAAATTGGATTTATTCGATCATTCTTCTTTAATAGGTAATCTAGTCAATCATACGTATATAAATATTTTAGTTCAACAAAAATGTTCATTATTTTAGAAAGGAAATGACAGGCAACTGCAGTACTCGCGTACCAAGGTAGTTGATTTCCTTAGGACAACCATTTTGAAGGTTATCGGTTTTTTGAAACGATATAGTCGAGGAAGGATAGAATGACAAACTCTTGCCTCCCCCCTCTCCACCTCTTTAAATGCGTCTATAAAAAAAGCCAATGTGGGGATTTTGCGGGACTTTGGATATGTTGTTGAGGATACAATTCTGCGTCGATACCAGCAGAAAAATTTCATCAATTAATTTGTTCCCGGTCAGATCCTATCGTTCTTAGACTAATAGTAAAACGACACGAATTTAGAAGAGTAAATTGATGTTCCAGTTTTTTTTAATGTCATTTTTTTTATATTATAACGACAACCGTTATATGTGTGGTTATAACAATAGGTGTATGGTTATTTATGAAAAGGTGAGCTCAGTATTTAGTTTGTTTACGGAATAATTTATAAACTTTGGAAAATGTTAGTATCATCAAAATAATATTACTTGGCATTTTTTTTTAAATAGAAGCAGTTTCGTATTGTTTTTTTTTAATTGGCAACACTGTTACAGTAAATGTGACAACTGACAGATGATTTGTGTTCTACATAAATAAAATAAATTGGTTGGGGCAACGGCTTGTGAAGAACCAGGACCTAGTGGATACCCGGCTGGAAAAATTCCTAGTTTCTGTCAAGTTTGAGGAAGGCCCTAATAAGTTTTCAGTAGGGGAAATCTAGACGAGGAAAACTTTTCAGATACTTGGCAAGCCCTTGCTGGATTTCGGTTCCAAAAAATTAGACGAAGCCCTGTCTAGTAAAAACTTGACTGACATGTTTCGGTACCCCACCACGAATATCTCTTTTACACCAAAAACAAAAAATTTATAAGCACCATGCAAATTTAGCATCATACGACTCTTTTTTCTCTCTTTCCTTTTTCTTCTTTTTCATATCACACTTCTTACTATGGGTGTGAGACAACTGTGTATTATAACGGTTAAAGATTTGTTCAATGAGAAAAAACCTGTTCTAAGTTGTTCTACTTAAAAAGCAAGTACATAAAATCCGGTTCTATTCTGTATGTATTTGTTATGCATTATGGGATGAAAGTTACTTACTTTTGACATGGAATTTTGGTATAGCGAGTTAAGCCAGTAAGTAGCGCATTGGACTAAGAAACAGAAGATCGTGCGGTCAAGTCCCACATAATCCAGCTTTTTTGTTTGTTTGCCTGACGAAGCAAAAGGGTTCATAATCGCCAAGACCCGTGTTCTAGCCTTGGCTAATTCGTCTTGCCAGAATCTATGTAAGACTACGTTTCCACCAGACACTAAACCGAGATTTAGCAAGATTATCACAAATCTCCTTGAAATCTACAAGATTTACCATACAAATTTTAATCTCCTCAAATGAAGATTTCAAATAAAACTCAATCAAATCTACTTGGAAACATTTGTTTGTCAAATCAAACAAACTTTTTTTTCGAAGAATAATTGTTGAACCGACCTATTTTCGTTTATTGACAGATGGAAATGTAAAAAAAAACTAACTAACTAAACATCATTTGAATGTTTTGCCATAATCCTCTTTTTGTGCAGTGGAAACACCAAACAAATCTCATTACCTAAATCTCGGTTTAGTGGTTGGTGGAAACGTAGTATAAGACTATCTAGTGCGTTTTCAAAAAACTAGATTGTTTTTCTGCGCGGGTAACAACTCGCAACCATTCCTGTGTGCGCGTGTCGTCAGGAATGCAAGGGACCTATACAATTTTATGCCGAATCCGAACGTCTAGACGAGAAGCACTTATTCATGACAAGTGATACTCTTGGAGGATTTGTCAATTCCTCGCAAGAAGCAGTAGCCCAGAAAAAAACTTTTTAGTGTCTTAGGGGGACAAGGCTGGGAAGTGAACCCAGACCTCCAGCGAGACAGTCCACCGCACTAGCCTTTACACTACGGGCTACTACAATGATATGATTTGTGTTCATCTTCAGTATTTTTTTTCCGGTGAATTAATGGTATACATAACTACTCATTAGTGTTCGAAAATGAATACTGCACCTATTTGGGCAACCTCATTCAACAACTTTTTTGTTTGTTATTTGAATTTAAATTGATAGTTTCTGTCATCATAGACATCAATCTTAATTCCACGAATATCACGAAATAGCCATTGAGGATTTTTTCGCAAAAACAAACTGGCAATTGGGGAATTATTTTACTCTCTCGTTAGCGCGTTTTTCGTCAGTAACAGCACAAATTTTCACTTATAGAACGGGATATGAGTAAATCTGGCAGATGGGAAACTATTTTAAACTGGATGCGAAACAAACTATGTAGCCGATATCAGGATTCACAATAAACTTTATTCACATCACAACTTTCTTATAGAAGATATAGACATAAAACGGATTCAACAATTGACTACAGAGCCACCTTTCGGTCAATAATTTGCTTTATCCAACTTAATGTGCACCGACAAAATTATATCAAATTTTGTTTAAAAAAGTGCGTATACGCCCTAGTGTACACTTCCATACAGATACATTAGACATCAAAGTTTTTTGTTAATTCTTTCTTAGTAAAAATAAAATAAATACTGAATTTTAGGATTACACTAGTATCTAAGCTGTCAGTTTGTAAGACTATGATAAGTGGGCTAGTTTTTTGTGAATTTGTGTTCAGCTTTAGGATAGTTATAAGTTTAATTAAAAATAAAAATGGTACAACAACAATTAATCACAGCACCACCTATAAGGTCTATATTTTTTATTTTATTTGTTAGCATTAAACCAACGTTACTTTTAATATTGTTTATTTTTCTCCATTAAAATAAAATTCTTACTTTCTCTATAGAAAAAGTATTGGTTTCGTGTCAAAAAAAAAATCGAGGTTTTAATCAAATCTAACATTACGATGATGTAAATAGAAGTCCAAAAAGTAATTGCGTCAAGACGTCTGTGTCGGCCGGTCTGTTTATCTGTGCGTCCTGATGTACATTGACTTATGGCTTAAACGAATGGACGGAATATCCTCAAATTGGGGGTGAAGGATTTGTAATTTGTATACGATTCCCTAGAGCAGGATTTGTTTAAGCTCATCTATAGAACGAGTGGCTGCCATATAACGATTTCAGTTTTAGCAATTTTTCTCAAAAAACGGCTTTAACGATTTTGATTGAACATCGTATGTGTATGTAATCTCTAGGAAAGTTTTATGGTGCAGTGCATATTAAGCCCACGGAATTATCCACCGCGGGTGTTAATTCCCAAAAAACAAAGGAATTAACCCCCGCGGGGGTTAATTCCTTTTTCTGACGGGCTTTAATTCCAATTTAAAATGGAAATAAACCCCATCTGGCAGACTATGGTATCAGTAGGTCTGCTTTCAAAGTTTTTGTACTAGATAGTACTTTGGGCGGCCCGCTTCAAGGATTCAAGGATTTTAACTCCCTTTTCGGGTCATCTGTCTCCGTCGCTCCGCTTAGGGTATGCTCAGTCGCCTGGCAGGCGCCTATGTTGTCAGTCGGTCTGATTTCAAAGTGTTTGTAGTAATCAGTGATTTGGGTAAAAGTATTTAAGAATTATATGTGTATGAAGATTGGGTCTTAATGCCAATTCCAAAAAGCATAACACCCGCGGGTTTTAGTTCTTTTTTGTGGTGGGCCTTATTACCATTTTAAAAGAGGAATTAACACCCGCGTGGGTTAATTCCATTTTTTTTTTGGAATTAACACCCGCGGGGGATAATTCCGTGAGCATTAATGCACTGTACCTAGTTTTATACCACGTTTTTTCCCAATTTTTTTTTAAGGTATATCCTCGCATATACTTATTTCGTTTTTAATTATGTAAAAATAAAAAAAAAATGATTACTTTCAACCTCACATGTGTTTGAAAAATTTTCCTCGTCTCTGTTGTTGGTACTGAAATCCATGCAAGGGCTTGTTAAGTATCTGATAAGCTTTCCTCATCTAGATTTTCCCTACTGGAAACTTACTAGGGCCCAAACTTGGGGTGCTTTTCAAAATTCTGCTTTCAAAATTCAGCTTGACAAAATTCTGCTTTTCAAAATTCTGCTTTTCAAAATTCTGTTTTACAGAATTCAGTCTGCAAATAATAAATAAAAGTTTCAAAAATTTTTAAAATCGCGCGCTTTTTCAAATCGGAATAAGCAGAATTTAATTTTTCTATATTATTACTTGTCAGTATTTTGAAAAGCAAAATTTTGAAAGGCAGAATTTTGTAAAACAGAATCGAAAAAAGCTGAATTTTGAAGAGCAGAATTTTTGTACCAATAGGCAGAATTTTGAAAAATAGAATTTTGAAACCTGAATTTTGGCCCACTTCCTCTTTTCTCCTATTAAATTTTGAAGGTGATTTTATATCTCGCGGTTTTTGAAAAAATTCAAAATAACTCTAACCAGAATTTTATTTGAAGCCTCGCGATGCACGTTCTGCTCTCCTTATAACTGCTTTACAACTAGAACAATGTTTAGGAAAGTTAAAATAGGCAATAACCGTACTTACAAATAGTACAGGAAAATTAGCAAAAAAAAAACAATCGTTTTATGGAACGAAATATAGGACGGCTAATTTTTTTATACCGGAAATAGGGCTATTACGCCGAGTTTTTGGGGAAATCCGCCATTTCGGAAAACGCGAATTGATCTATATCTCCGATACTATCGATTTGAAGGAAATAAAATTATCTTTTATTTGCGATCGAAACTTTTTTCCGCGTGGACAATATTTTTGAGGTTATGTCGATTTATTTTTTTTTTTACTTTTCACATTTTCCTCATTTCGTAAGAAACTTACGTAAATTGTTCTCGTGATACAAAATGTAGACCACAAAGTTTAACAAATTTTCATATATTTTTGAGGATGCACGATGTCCCAATCCTAAGTAAGAGCCTTTGGAAAATTAGCTGCTAAATCAATTTAGCCGATAAAGTACAATAAAGATAGACTTTTTCGTGGAATGAAATGTTGGTAAGCTGATTCCTTTATAAATGAAAGAGGGCTATCAGATAACCTTATGTTCGGGTATTCGGGACACCATGACCCTGGCGAAATCCATCATTTTGGAAAATGCGAGTGGACCTATATCTCCGAAACTATTGATCGTTGTAGGCAATTAAACCATCTTTCGTTTATAAATACATTTTTTTTCGGTACAGGGAATATTTTCATGGTTATGTAGTTTTGTTTTTAATTTTTTTGCTATTACAATTTTTTTTCGTTCCCGAGGAAACTTACGTGAATTACTTTCAAAATAAGATTTTCAGAACACTAAATTTCCATCAATTTGATATATTTTTGAAGATGATGCGAAACCGCAGTCGAAAGTTTCAGCCATTTTGGTTTTTGTATTAATTTTAATAACAATTTAGTATTTACTCAGGAGTTTTCATTTTAGCGCAACCAAAATGGGTGTAACTTTTGACTGTGGTATCGTATCATCTTCAAAAATATATCAAAATGTTGGAAATTCACTGTTCTAAAATTGTCATTTAGAAAAGTAATTCAGCTTAGCTTATTCGAGAACGACAAAAATGTGTAAATGTGAAAAACAAATAAAAAGACCACATAACCTTAAAAAAGTATAGACCGCACCGGAAAAAAATGTATCAATGAACGAGAGATAATTTAATTGCCTACAAATTGATGTTACAATTTTTCAACTAAGATCAATAGTTTTGGAGATATAGATCACTTCACGTTTTCCAAAATGGCGGATTTCCCAGGGGTATGGCGTCCCGATAAACTGGACATAAGCTTTTCTAATAGCCCTCTTTCAGCTATAAAAAATTCAGCTGTCCTATATTTCGTTCCACAAAAAAAATCTATCTATCCTGTGTTATATATATATATATATTTGTAAAAATCATTTGTTAGTGTGAACTTTCATCAAAACATCTGAAATTGTATAAAACTACTAAACTATAGTTAAACACGGAATGATTTTTTATGAAGAAATCAATTGTTTGGACATCTTCATTAAATATTTTGTTGGGATTGAAGTCTGTACAAACCAAAATGAAGTTACCAAAAATCTATATTCCTTGATTTTGTATTTTTAAATTTAAATCTAAAATTATTTTTTTAAACTTCTGTCTATAGATTATTCTGCTCATGCCAAATTTCGATTTATACCAAAATTATGAATTTGTTATTCTGTAATTATGTGTATTCCAAAATGTAGTGCTAAAATTCTTTATTCTGAAATCGAGTGTTTCGAAACTGTAGAAACAAAATTCCGTATAAAAAAATTCTATTTGTACATGATTCTGATTGTACCGAATTTTGTAAGAAATTTTAAGAAATTCTTATTTGTATTATAACACATTTCAAACTATGACCATGAGCATAGATTAAGGTCAATAATTGTTGATTCTAGTTCGACGTAATATTCGATCAATTAATTGAATTTTGATTGAACATTTTGAATTAAGCAACACATTTAAGTGTTCTACGACTAAGTTTTGATCACAAAAATGTTTGCAATACTGAAAAATATGACTGATCGCTTTGGCGTTATACGCGAAACCAAAACATGCCCCATAGATAGCATAAACTCATAAAGTGTTTTTTTTTGTTTTTCAAACTTTAAATTTGAAAGAAATTTCACTTAACAATTTAGCAATGATTTTAGGTAATCTACCTCATTTATTTTCACAGTATATTTGCTTGTGGTTTTATATAAATGTGTTTATGAATATTTCAACACTCATGATTAGGTTCGTATTTTATTACTTTTCTCTATTAAACCAACAAAAATACCAAAATCACACACCCACACTTTCGAGTTTTACGATTCATTTATAGTCAAAAAAAAATAAAAAAATACAAGATTATCTCGAGGTCGAGCATTTTCATGGTTCCTGTTTTTTTTTTGTTTTTTATTTTTTTGATAAGAAATAACACGATAAAAAACTAAATTCACTTGATTTTCAGTTTTTGTGAAGTTGCGAACACTATATAATCACTGTCACTTTTACCTAACTTCAACAAAAAAAAAAACAACAACAAAATGTGTCCATAACAATATAACTTACCTTTAGGGCTGGTTGGAATAAAATCCAAGGTTCTGTCTTTGCATCTTAAATCTTGGCCTGTGCCATCGATCCAAACGTATGTTGCTTGAACAATATTTTCTTTAACTGGCAAATCAATGTAACGTTGCAAGATGCTCTTGTTAATATGGGCATTTGGTGATTCTTCTAATATCTTGGACATCTTCTGTAAAAAAAAAAAGAAAAAATAACCAAGATAAGAAGAAACACTTGAGTGAGAAACAAGCAAAAGACAATTTAAGAAATGTATAATAAAATTATGCACAAATTATATAAAATCTACTATTTTAAATAACAAAGCTAAAAAGTAAAAACACTTTGTGATTAAATTTAAGTTTTAAATTATGTCTTTGTTAATTTTAAACAAAAAAGTGATAGGCTTTCCAAATTCCAATATTGTCACTCTCACTTTTAATTTTAATGGGGAATTTAAAAGGGGAATAATTTATTAATTTTTTAATTTTTATTCAAAAAAAAAAAAAAAAAAAACAAAGATTATTTTTTTTCTCGATAATTTTCATCAATTTCGTCAGATTTTATTAATTTCCTCAGCTGATGATGACTGACCTTTTATTTTCTTTGTTTTGGAACACTGAATATGAATATAGCGACGCGAATGAACGACGACGATCAACGTATAACGCTTACGGAAAATTTATAAAAGACGAACGAAAAAAAATAAACACTAAAATAAAATTTTTTGTTATTCACAGAAAGCGACTTAATCGCAACTAACTCAGAGCGACTGATTCCAGCCCCATTTATAACAGCGCCGGATTTGTTTGAATCATTCGAAGTTGTATATTCTCACACTTGCCACCGCCCGCCGCACTGCGCGCCGCTGCTGTACACTTGAATGTTCACGTTTCGTTTACTACCACAACTTGTTGTCGTTGTCGTCCCGCGATCAGTGCTAGCAACTATATGTATCTAGGGTGGGTGGGAGGAGGGTTGTTATTCGTATGGATGGACGGATACATTTTATTCTCTCAACAATCAGAATCAAAATCGCAGATACAAAAGTATCTTCTAGTGAAATATTTTATTTCACCCTTTCTGCGAGAGATTATATGGGGTTTTAGATTTGAAATTGAGTTTAAATTTAAATAATAATGATAATAATAATGATTATAAGAATTAAAATAAAAAAAAAAAAAATATTTGTATTTATTCTCCCCTTTATTGCAAAGCTCCATTAAAATGGGGAGAATGTTTATGTATTTAAATGTTAAGTAAATTTAATGTATTTTCGTAATTGGATTGCGTGTTTATTTGAGCAGAGAGTATCAATTTGGCCACAAATAGTGACTAGTTTATCTTGTTTAGCTTTAGGGGAAGAATTTATACAGTAAAGTATTTACAGCAAAAAATTGGAAAAATTTACTGAAAAGTTATTTAGCAATTTTGTGCCTTGTCTCTATTTTTAATACTTAAAAGAATTTGGTTCAGACCCATGAGTTCTGGTTTTTTGCTGAGTTCTTTATGAGGCCGAGCGTATCAATGTCAAAAATTAAAAAAAAACACACATTTTTGCGTTCGATTATTGGCAATTTTAAATCGATTATACTATTGGTACGCTTTGTAATTCACAAATAGTTTTCAAAATATAGGCTCTTCATCATTTTATCATCATTTCGAGCACGATAGACACGCTTCACATAACCATAAAAAATCTTCTATTGTCTATCGACTTAAAGTCCTGTTATATATACACATAGGTTTTTACCTAACAAAAAAAGTTTTGAAATTTGGCACGCTTACTAGAAGATGTCTAGTATGGCTTAAAAAAAGTTCCCGAGAATCCGACCGGAGCGCTTGCCCCAGTGAAGAGAACCATGAAGTTTTTATTTTGTTCACGTTTATCTTAGTAACAGTTACTGGAATCAAAATAAATCTTCTACAGAAATAAAGCTTTTTAAATTTCCGAAAAAAAAAAAAAAATGAAAGCATTTGTTTCGTATCTTTTATAGTATAGGAAATAACTCTAGCGGCAGTAAAGAGAAATAAGTATTTTTTTTGGGTTTTCCCATTTATCTTGGAAACTGTTTCTCGTATCAAAAACTAATCTTCTACGAAAATAAAGCCAAGAAAATTTTCTACGACTTGTTTTAAAAAATACACTCCGTATCACTTGATTAGGGAGAAGATTTTTCTGCCTTGACACCAAAATTGCGAACAAACGGAAAAAAACAACAGTTTTTAGGTTTTTGGTAATGCTGCGCTCGGCTCTCGAGATCAAAAACCTATAGTATTCATTTAGCAATATCATACAAACAACTCATACGACCGTCGCGACGCACGTGAGCAAAGCTGGCTGAAAATTCTGTGTACCTATGTACATAAACCGGCTTTAATTGTAGTAGTACTTTCAGTTTGAGAATAAACAAAAAAATAATTTCCTTAAAAATGTTCAGTTTTGCATGACAAACAACTGTGTATGTATTAGTAATTAATCTTTATTAGTCCGCTCGAAACAAGGATGAACATTTAAGCCCTTTCATTCCTCACTCTTCGCCTCCCTCGCCTACAAACTTTCATTTACCCAGTTAAGTCCACTTCGAAATTGAGCCAGTGTGTGACGGCCCAAAAGTACTACTACAAATTAAAGCCGGTTCATGTACACAGAATTTTTAGCGCCAGCTTTTATTATCCCGTGTGCAATTGAAGAAAAGTTAGCCTAGGTTTAGTTCAGCTCAAAATTGAGCCAGTGTATGATGGCCTATTGAAATCAAATTACTGTAATCCCAATTTTTGTTTTTTTTTTTTCAAAATTTTGACTTATAACGCTGATTATTCAAAAACTATTTACAGTCCAGGCAAATAAGGATAAAATTGAAGCATATGTGGATGTAACACATATGATCTTAGATTTCTGTGGGATTTGATCAGAAATAATATAAACAACGAGAATATGAGGTTGCTCCCGCTCAAAAAGGTGTGCTATTTGCAGGAAAAATCAAAACGTGCAAGAAAGTGCATTATTTACTCCCTTTTGTTTATTATATTCCTATATAACTTTGGAAATATGCATCTTAGGAAAAGAAATATAAAGACAAATTTTGTTTTTTATAAAATTCGCCACAAGATGACATTCATATTAAATTTTCTGGTGTTATATTTTTGTTGCTATACAGCGTTGAAGTCATAACAAAACTGTAAACAAGAGAGTAGTTTTGAAACACTTAACTGACAGATCAGAAATGGTCCAATTCCACTACAAATGCGGACTCAAGTACTCTAAGAAATTACATATTGAAATATTGAAATCCGATTCAAGTCGGTCTGATAGGTTCGGCATGAGAGATAATGTTAATTAAGTGCGTTTCAAAACTACTCTGTTCTTACAGCTTTTTTCTATGACTTCAACGATGTATAGAAACAAAAATATAACACCAGAAAGTTTTATGTAAATATCTTCTTGTGGAGAATTTTATAACAAACAAAATTTGTCTTGATGTTTTTTTATCTAAGATGCATATTTCCAAAGTTATATAGGAAAATAACAAAAAACATGGAGTGAATAATGCACTTTCTTACACGTTTTGATTTTTCCTGCAAAAAGCACACCTTTTTAAGCAAGAGCAACCAAATATTCTCTTTGTTTATATTATTTCTGATCGAATACCACAAAAATCTAAGATAGTATTATGTTACATCCATGCTGAAATCTAATCTGCCTGGACTATTACTAAAACAACTTGATTTAGAAATAAAATAAAATAAGGGATTTCTGGGGCTCCGCGAAATATAGCCCCAGGAAAAAAGGCCGCAACGAAAATGAAATAAGGCCCCCAAAAAAAGCACACAAAGCAACAACAACGAAATTTTTAAAAATTTTGGGTGCTATTTCATTTGTTGGGGCCTTGTTTCATTTTATTTTCTGGGGGCATAATTTCATTAAGAAATAAGGCCCCAATGATATAAGACCCCAACACTAGTTTTGGGGCTTAATTTCATTTTATTTTAAAAACAATTTGGGGCCTTATTTCATTTATTATAATTTACATGAAAATGCTAAATAACATTGTCTTTCACAATAAAATTAGTCAAAATTCGCTAATCGGGGACCAAGAGCTGGTAAAGTACCGCAAACTGTTCAACAAATACTTGGATTGTTTCTCGCAATTTTTTTCAGCTTTTATGTTACTTACTAATGCTTTTCAATGTAAAGATCGTGCTGCAAACCGATCTTTACATTGGAAAGCATTAATAAGTAACAGAATAGCTGCAACGATTTTTTGCAGCTATTCTGTTACTCCCTGATGGTTTGCAGCACGATCTTTACATTGAAAGAAAAGCATTAGTAAGTAACAGAATAGCTGCAAAAAATTGGGCTGTACAATTCAAGGATTTGTTTAACAGTTTGCGGTACTTTACCAGCTCTGGGTCCGTGATTAGCGGATTTTCACAATTTTTTTTTGTGAAAGACAATGTTATTTTAGCGTTTTCATGTAAATTATGAAATTTGAAATAAGGCCATAATAGCTGCAAAAAATCGCGCGATAGTATTTGTTTAACAGTTTGGGGTATTATTACATTTTCTAAAATAAAGTTTAATATGAAAAAGAAAAATTGGGGTTTTATTTCATTTCCCAAAAAAAGTCAAAACTAGTTGGGGACTTATTTGGGCCATTTTTCATTTCATTGGGGCATTATTTCATTGAGGCGTAATTTAATTATGAAAAAATACCCCATTTTGGGGCCTTATTTAATTTTTTCTTTTGGGGCCTTATTTTCTGGGGCCTAATATTCGCGGAGCAGATTTCTGGATGAAAAAAAAAAAACTAAATTATAACATTTTTAGTTTTATCGTTGTTTATTTTTAATAATTATCTTTTTGCTTTCAATTACATAGCTTTCAATTACATAGTTAGTGCCGTGCAGTGGTAAGTTAACTCTAGATTGACTAAACAAATTCTTTTTAAATTTTATCCTCCATGTTTTTTGGGCCATTCTGCATTCATCCTCCACCTAAAAACTGCTTCTCTGACGTAAGTATAGACAAAAATATTTCCAGAATTAACTATTTAGGTATGGTTTAACTCACTATTGAAAAACTGAACCTAATAAAGTTCTTGAAAGTCATTTAATTAAATGAAATTGGTCACATCACTTTTAGGCCTTTTGCGCACGAAGCGCATTGTTATAGAATATGTACTTCACTTAGGCGCCACTTATAGCTTTCATTGAAAACCATCATTGAAAATTTTGTCTTTCAACTTTGATGCACTTAAACAAATTAACCTGATGGCGTTTTGGTACCAAAATGATGGTTGTCAGTTATATATTTTTTTTAGTCAAAACCTGTTTAGTTTTCCTTACAACTTTCATATAAAATCATTTTTTGTTTTTTAATGATGAAAATCGTTTTCAATGAACAGCTGATATTTTGTTCCCAAAAGTGGAACACATTCGTTCCAATGAAATGCGTTCCTTTCTCTTCCTGTTCTCGTCTGTCAGTTTTTCGTTCAATGATCGACTTTAACCTCAAAGTTGTTTTTTGTATGAAGAATGGAATTTTCAATGAAAGAATATTTCATGATAGCTATAACCGACTTGTCAGAAAATATTCCACCATTTCACTGATTTGTGTTTCAATGATGGATTTTAAAGAAAGCTATAACTGGCGCCTTACTTGCGGATTTTGTTCTACTGACTGTAGCTAGCGTTAGTTTTCTAGCGTCGACTTCGATTCAACAATTTTGGATTTGGTGGTCAGACTTTAGATCAATCGTGGTAAAAAGAACTCAAGACGTGATTTGATCTATGTTTGCAATTGTGTAAGTGCCATTTTCTATTGATTTGGATCAGTGGCGGATCCAGGGGGGTGGCTATAGGGGCTAAAGCCCCACCCCCACAGCCGATTCCTAAAATAATTTGAAAGAAAGCAATACATAAAAACGTGTAGAGTTTTATATTCCGTCTAAAATATTGTTAAGATATTAAATTTGATGGACAAAATAACGTGGTTGGGGCTGAACTATTTGCATAAAAATGTAACTTTTTTTCTAAGCCCTAAGATTGGGGCTTAGGCCTGAAGCAAATTGGACAAAAACCAAGTTGGGGGCTATGAATAATAGGCATGTTTCATACAACGACAATTTTTCCCTAAAAACAAAACCCAGACAATTGGGACGGAGAAACCAGCTTCGGAATAATAAGTTCTGAGAAAAACTAACCTTATTCCAGAGAATTTTGGGGGCTTAAGTCTAGGGACTTTCAAAGTCCGAATTTGGGCTAAAACTGGAAGAGATAAGTAAAAAGAGATAAAAAAGTGGTCGGGGCTTAGCATTAAAGTGTCAAATACAACAACTGTTTACACTAAAAACAAAGCTAATTTAACGAAAGAAACGCAGTTGAGTCTAAAACAATTGGAGAACAACGGGGTTTCAAGTTTAATGTAAATGTTTAAGACAAGAGGCCTTGGCTGGATTTAGAGAATTTTGGGGCTTAGTTTTTAAAAATTCAAAGGTCCAAGGCAATTATGTACATAAAAATCATCTTTGGACTAAGTAATAACATATCTAGTCAAGGAGCCAAATTCCAATAGCATATGTTTTCTCTGTGGGCACTCAGATAATCATGCAAAAGCAAATGAATATTTGCAATCCCTCTAGACTCTAGAGTGACGTGCAGATATGTCGACATATTTTTTGGGCATCAATATTAAGTGTGGGTATGCAGAGCGTATACTCGAAAATACATTCAGGCTTGCAGAATTGGGCCGCGGGTTATTTCTTAGAGCCGCTTTGTCTTTTGCCCTACAGTAAGTTTGAACAAAACAGTTTCTCGTTAATTTGGCTAATTCAGGAAAGATAAGATCTCAGAGGCCTGGATACTGTCAAATCACATATATGAGCACATATACCTGCAAAACCAGTACGACCAGTTAATTTTTCTGAACTAGCCAATTATAAACAGTTTTCAAATCTTGTCAAAAACGTGAAGTTCAAAACATACTCACAGCTAATTTAAAATTATACCTACCTCCATGATGTTTGTACCTAATCAATTTTTAAATAATATAAATAAACGAATTTGTACGTGTGGTTCCAGCATGGCTAAAAATGATTAATTTTATTATGGTGCGCCTTTATATTTGCTTCTGTCTACGCTACAGCAATTATGAATAATTGTTATTGTACTTTGTATTGAACACATTTTAAAGCGCTACAGGAGTGGATGTTAAGGCACAAAAAACACGGATATCATTAAAGGAAAAGTGGGAATGTCAAAATTCGTTGTCTGTTATCTACAAAAAATGTATCTCCATATATCTTTTTCACAAAAAAAAAACTTGAACCTTAAAGGTTAGACCGCACTCGACGGAACAGCACTGCAGCGGAACTTGTATGAAGTTCTGTTGCCGCTTAGTGCGCTATAGCTCCTAAAATTTCATAAGAAAAAAATGTTTTGCCGTGTCGCCGGCCGTCGTCGTAAAGTGTAGTTCCGCTGAAGTTGAGTATATCTTGCCTTAAAGCTAAACTTATCTCTACTATTTGTTATAAATAATAAAATTGATCTTAAGGACAATCAAATTTTATTACTTAAGGTCCCAAACTGGATATCCAAACTCCAAGCCCCCCCCACAGCCAAATCCTAGATCCGCTACTGATTTGGATAAAAATGTCACTTTAATTTGGTGTGTGTGCAAGTGCTTGTTAAAATCTGTGTAGATCTTTGATTTTTTTTGTTGTTGAATAGAAAGTGAAATCTGAATAAGATAAAAAAAATCAAAATCGACACAAACCTACATTTTGTTAATGTCTGTAATGAGTATCAATATCAAGCCGGCTTTAAAATACAAATGTTTTAATGTTATTGGCTTACGGATGGGAGGCGTTTTCGTGTATGACCTTTTATAATGACGTTTTTATTATGTGTGACACGGATGATGCGATATAGGCTTAATTGAATGATTGTCTTATGATTTAATAATTCAAGATACAAATTTCAATTATTCTACATGCAATTTTGCCCACCTATCTATGCACATAATACAGTTTCTGATTGTTGCTTTTCTGTGCTGTCACGTTTGTGAACCTATTTGAAATTAAATATTTGATGGAATGACCTTTACTAAATAAAGGTGAACGATTTTGATGGTACTTATGTACACATCTTTTTAAATTAGATAAAATACACTCTTCCACCATTTAACGAATAACATACATTTGAAAAAAAAAGTACACTAAAATCGAGAAATTATAATAAATACTTAGAATCAACAGATATAGCTAATTTTAATAACACCAATTAAGCCATATTAAAATGATATACGGAGTGACTTAAAAATAAGGCAATTTTTTCAACAAAAAAAATCTCAAAACCCTATAATTGTGTTGTGCTAATTTTTAAAGCAAAATTAGGGCGCATACCTCTTAAATTTTTAAAATTCTTCTAATTTTGAAAATAATACAACTGAATAAATAATTCGTTGGGAATCGATAAAGATAAGAGCACGTGAAATGCGTAAAACTTTAAATTGTTTTTGTTTGCATAAAAATAAACTTTGTTGTTTTTAAACTTAATGATTATTATTATTTTAAGTACCTTTACTTTGTCTACAATAAAACTTTCTTTGATGGATTGACATTCTTATCGCTCTTTAAAGTGCTACTTCGATTTGTTTCTTTAATTTCCAATTGTTTCTATGCTGTTTTGTTTTGGTTTTTAGTTTATTGTTGTTATGACGTGAGGTCTTCGTGATAAGATTCTTATTCTTATCGTTAATCTTACGTCAATTCAAGAATCTCAATATTTTGTACCAAAATTAGACAATTATGACTTAATATATGCATGGGATTTCTTCCATTGAGTTTAACTGTGATAAGAATCATACTCTTGTTAGGAGATTGCAGATTAATCTTTTTCTCTGGCCTTTTGTTGAATTATATAACAAACATTAAGTTTATAATAGGTACCTACCTCTGTTGAGTGTTTGAATATCCTTCACCTAGTAACATTAAACATATTAATTTCGTTGATACGTTATCATTATAATGATAAGGTCAGTAATAACAATTTTGTTTGTTTTTTTTTTTCCTACGAAAGATTAAACACGATTTCATCTTTTAAATTTTCAAGATTACAATCATCACATTTTGTTGTTCGTTTATTTTTGTCTAGATTATTATTTATCGATAGCTTATTTTAACAAAGATATTTGAATTTTTGTTTACAAAGTAGGTATTTAGCACCTTGTACTAAATTAATTGATTAGTTGAATTATTAATTTGTCAAGCATTAATATTAAATAAATAATTTTGATAAGAACAAAAATAATAGACCTAAATAACAATTATCTTGTTAAAAACCAACCTGCTCTATAGGACAAGGGTGTAGGGAAATAAGTCACCGGGAACTCCATTGGGGGGCTAGTTTCTCATTGAGCGGGAAATAAATTCACTTTTGTGAAGTGCCACTTAGTTCCCATACAATGAAGGAATTCAATGGCAAAAATCTTTGTGGTATTATCTCCTTTTAAATATAAAATGGTAAATTCCCAATTATTCAAGAAAACATAATAAATTATGAACGATTTTTCTGAAGACGGATACAGAAATAATAGTACCCGGATAAAAATGTTCATATAGAACGTTATGCATTAAACATTTACATTTAAAACTGAAACTAATTTAAATATTTAAATTTCTTCATCTTCATTATTAAACATATATGTTTCGAAATTCAATTTGAAAGTCTTTAAATATCATTTTTATCTCAGCTTTTTAAAAGTGGATTCCCGAAAATAACAAAAAAAAACTATTTTTCCTCAAAGCGCAATTGCCTGATTTTGCACCCAAAATTTATACTTTTTCGCCACCTTTTTATTTACTGAGCCTGGGGTAAACTGTGAAGCATTATTTTTCAACCTCCTACACCAACCACCCATTTTTTAATCGCGATTTTAAAACGTTCGTATTTATTGTTCATACAAACATAATTTAGCCGTTGCGTCGTTCTAAACGCAATTATTTATGTTGTTAAAAGACAGATGGCGCTACGTCCGCATAATAAAACTTTCACAAGGCAGTGCGTGCAAAATTATAAAACTATCAAAACGCAATGCGTGCAAAATTTTCCACGATTTATTTTGATTTACAAGAAAAATATTATCCCATTTCTGCGTTAAAAATGTGTGTACTGTAGAGTGTTGCCATAATCTCAAATTTCATAATGCTAGATTTCAAATTTTATAATGCTAGATCGTATGGGAGCTCAAAAAACAAAATGCTAGATTTCAAAATCCATATAAAAACTTCCATATCGATGATTAAAAAACAAAAATTAAATACCTAACATTCATATGTTATTATGTCATTATATAACGAAAAAAACGAAAACAAAACAAAATTAATTCTAAAATAACGGAACTTAAAGCTTTATATGTAAATAGATATTAGGAACTTTTAGAGAAAACTATTTTTAAGTAGGAACTAGTTTTAGTAGTTAATTATTTAATTTTTAATCAGTCAGACTTATCAGTTATCACATTCTTATTTTTATAAAATTACATTCGTTTTAGAAATAAATATCTTATCAGTTAGCCCAAAGTTCTTTATACAAATAATCTTCTTCACCCTTAAGTTTTTCATACTTCGCCGAGAATCCAACATATATATAAAATTTCTTGAAACCTTATAAGAAAAGCAGCATTTATCTTCTATCTTCAGCCCATCGCGTATTTGGAAAATGCTGTTCAATAATTCTTTTCCAATTTTATTACGAATTTTTGTTTTAAGTATATTCGTTTGTCTGAACAGGCGCTCAACCTCTGCGTTTGAAATGGGAAGTGAAAACAGTCCAATCACAAATCGACCTAGGTAGAGATGGCGGTCACAAGCATCCTCGCTCGATGACCCTATTAACGCTGTAATGCGCCGTTTTGATCGGATATGACAATCTCTGTTCACCTCCGTCTGTTTGCACAACACGACTTGTGGTTACCAGAGAAAGTACCACCCCCCTGTATGACCAGACGCTTTTATTGAATTTAGACATGAGATGAGACTTATTAAGGATTTGGACATAGGGAAAACACCCGATGGGAGCCAAAGTTCGCAACTAAAAACCATCTACACTGTGCCAACTAGGCACTTTGTTGACTGGTAAAGAAGCAAAGGTTGGCACAATCGTGTGATCGTCCGGTCCTCGTGCACCATGAGCCACCTTCAAACACCAGTAATCTGCTAGCTCACAGTCATAGGAGTTTGAGGAAGAAAATGGTGCAAAAGGAAACCGAAGTTAATTCTAGGTCCATTGAAACTTTCTTGGACTTGAACATAGGAAAACACTCAAAAGGGTCAAAGTTCGCAACTAAGAGCCATCTACACTGTGCCACCTAGGCACTTGTTGACTGGTATTCAAGTGGAGATCGGCCTAATTGTGTGATCATCCGGTCCTCGTGCACAATGAGCCATCTTCAAAAACTATTAGTCTGCTAGCTCGCAGTCATAGGAGTTTGGGGAGATGGTGCAAGAGGAAACTGAAGTTAATCCTAGATCCATTTCGTCGCGTTGAGAAAAGAAGTCAAATCTTTGATCGTCGTTCCGGAGAGTTCTTTAAGGTCGTCAAAAAAGGGCTTCCCAAAAGATGTTTGCCTCATTCTGGCCAAAGCGGGACATTTACAGAGGAAATGAAAGACTATTTCCTTTTCCTGCTGGTCCCCACAACTACGACAGTGAGTATTGTAGGGGACGCCAAGCTTCGCCGCATGTTCTCCTATTGGCTAGTGTCCAGTGCATGTTGCAACAATCCTTGCTATGTCTCGCCTGGGTCTGCATATTAGGTTAATAGTTCGGACCTAATTCATTAAACTTATTTTCCCCAGTTGCATCTTTAAAAGTTAGTACCTGGAACCTGGATCCAAAACGCATTTGTGTTTTGTGAATTTCGAACTTTTGACATCTCATATATTTCTTAACAGTTTTAGCAGCCACTTTTGTATTGAAATTGATAACAGAATAGCAGAATAACAGAACAAAAGACCTCGCTAAACAAGCCCAAATAATTGACTTTCCAGATTAATAAATTCATTTCTATTAGAAAAAGTCATGAATTTTGTGAGCTTATGTGTGAATCTTCGTGATTTGACGTTATTAAGGTTATATCACAATGCTTTATATTTTTTTAAATATTTGTATCATCAAATCAATGATTCGAAATCATTTTTGGCATTCAAGAATGCAAAAAATAAAAACAATAATGCCAGAAAAGCATTGAGCATAATTTTAAAATTTCATAATGCTTTTCTCTTCTCTATAATGCTAGATCTAGCATTAATAATGCCGTAATGGGAACAAAAAGAAATTTTGTTTACGACTTACCAAAATTAATAATTTCTCTCAATTTGATATGTAATCATGAGTGTTAACATTAAAATTGTTTATAGGCTCGTTTTGCACAAATTATGGTGTTACCAAAATGAATAAAGTACAAATGAATACAAATGAAAATGAACTTTAGCGTAGTAGGGGCATATGTTGTGTTGTGTACAGTCACAGTGCGTGTTTACAGAGGTTGGGGGATAGAAAAGGAACGGAGGATAAAGGGATACATGCAAAATTTAGAATTTACAAAAAGTTTTGAACTTGTTTATTATATGTACCTATATAATAATAAATTTAAAATAACTTTTTCACAAAAAAAGTAACTTTTCTACAAAAAAAAATAACTTTTTTACAAAAAAAAATTATTTTTTTTACAAAAACAAATTAACTTTTTTACAAAAAAAACAACGTTTTTACAAAAAAAAATAAACTTTTTTACAAAAAAAAAAATAACTTTTTTACAAAAAAAAAAATAACTTTTTACATAAAAAAAGAGCTTTTCTACAAAAAATAAATTTCTTGTAAAAATAAATATCTTTGGTTACTTGCTTCAATGAGAAGTTATTCAATTATGTTTTATATTTTTTTTATAAATTATACATACAAAATATGCATATATTAACGCAATCCTGCTACTAAACGAGAATGTTAAGGGTTGCCAATTTTCTAGAATTAACTCTTTTATGAAAGTGAACGGTGAGTTTGTCAACTAAATTTTATACATATTTCCGCTCAGCTCTGGCTAACATAATTATGTTCGACGGGCGCCTTTGGGGTCCTGCAACCAACTAGTCTCCGATATTAAGATTTTAAAATACTTCATTAAGCCAGACATAAAGAAGCTTAATTGAGAAAAAAAAACAATCTACAATTGCATGAAAACTTTGAAAAAAAAAAATGAAAATCAATTTATACGGAAAATTGATGTGGTACAAACGTTGTAATTTAAGATTCTTGGTAGCATATTCTCTACATATAGTAGAGGAATAAATAGTTGTAGATATAATAGAAAATTTAAAATATAGTACTTTTTGAATTATGATTAAAAAAGATGAGCATTTTGTGACACCGCAACGGACAGGTACAATCGTTCCTAACATTATTTTTTCCAGGATTTCAATGTAATAATCTATTTTGTAGAAAAATAGAAGTAATATACAGTAGAGGCCACTTATAGTCACAAAAAGATGAGAGGCAAACGTGGCTGTTCTTGTACCTTATTCTGAAGATGGTTTGTCCCAAACAAAATATATCAGATCTTTATGAAATAGGTGAAAAACTAAAACAGGGCTGACTTAAATTTGTATGCAAACTTAATCGGAAAATGTTGTACAAATTCATTCTAAAAATGTGATCCAGTTAACAGTCGTTTCGATTTTAGGCGCATAAAATTGAAAAGCTTATACAAAATTTTACAAATTTGTACTTATGTAACTTTTTTTTTTTTTTTATATTCCGCGCGCGCAAAAGGGGTTATGGCTACCCTTAAAATGTTTTTAACACAGCACAAGTGATTAGGTAAGTAGGAGAGGATTTAGAAAGAGATACCGATGCACATTGGTTTTGAATGTTTGCACATCGAAATGGGAGGGGAAAGAAGCGTCTGGTAAAGCATTCCACATTCTTGTGGTGCGACTGAAGAAAGAATCTCTGTACATTACAGTATGTCCGAAGCTGGGCCCGAGGGTGAACTGATGGGCATTCCTAGAAGCGAGAGTATTACGGTTGAATTTTTTAAGGGGAGGAATGCAACTGGCTATTTCACTAGAACACTGATTATAATAATAGCGATAAAATAGAGAAAGACACGAAACATTACGGCGGTGTTCGAGAGATGTAATTGTTTCTGTTATAGATCTTTCGCCTATCATTTTTAAAGCTCTCTTTTGAATTCTGTCCAACAAACTCAAATGAGTTTTTGGAGCTCTTGCCCAAACATGAGAGTTGGACTTAAGTTTTGGACGAATAAAGGCTTTGTAGATCACAGCCAGATCAGCAGGGGAGAAAAATTTCTTGCATCGCCGAGGAGAACCTAAACACTTAGCAGCGTTTTTGGCGACATCAAATATGTGGTCATTCCATAAAAGGTGGTCTGTGACACAAATACCGAGAACTGAGCGCTGTTCGGTTTTCTCGATGCAAGTGCCGTCCATGGATAGCGGCATTGGGGGTGGGTTTCGCTTTAACGACAGGAGACAGCATTGAGTTTTAGAAGCATTAAATTCTACGCGGTTTTTGATTCCCCATTAGACAATGCTGTCGAGATCAGAATTTAATGAGCTTATTATACGCTGCCGTTCAAGTTCCACATACGAAGGACATGGGTGAGAATTGAGTAAAACCTCCTACGAGTAGGTATAAGATAATGTTTAAAAAAAAATTTACTGAAGATTTCAATCTTCTGTTTCTCTTGTCAGCAATTAAGCGCTTATGTTAATCAAACATAGCTGTGCTCTTATTGAAAGCTTCAAATAACGTTCTGAAACAAACAACAAAAAACTATTCTTATCTATTCTATCAATAGCAGTAATATAGTATAATTAACGAAGTCGAAAGGAAGAAAACATTATACAGTCGAGCCCGTTCATAGCCATATGAAGATGAAATAAAAAAATGTGCTTTAATCCGACTGCAAAGTTGGTTTGGCGCACAGAAAAAAAGATTAAATGACGATAGCAAACACGAAAAAGTTCCAGTGTTACTTGCAGATATTAATAGTCAAACAAAATTCGGTGAAGTATAAAATTGAGAAGAAACTCTTTGGTACAGGTAGGTTAGGCAGTCAATTAAAGCCTTAACTACATTCAACACACTTTTGTACAAAAGTGAAAAAATGTTTTGTCTTTTTCCATCATACTAACCAATTCTATCTCGTATCTCAAGTTTTACAAAAGTAAAAGTTAAGCCTTAACTACATTCAACACACTTTTGTTCAAAAGTGAAAAAAATGTTTTTTCTTTTTCCAACATGCTAATCAATCCTATCTCTTATCTCAAATTTTACAAAAGTAAAAGTTAGAGCCTTCTTAACTTTTACTTTTGTACAAAAGTAAAACACCAATACAATCATAAGAAACAGTTTTGAAAACGACTAATAGATGTCACTGGCTGTACGGAAATTTTAGGGGAACAAACCACGAACACACCTTACAGCTGATAGCTGACGTTTTTTTTGTTCAAGAAAAAAATTGAATTCAATGCAAAAAAAAGTGTATATAAATAAATATGTATTTTATTTAAACAAATTTAAAATTGATGTTGGAACTGGCACCACGGATTCAGCTGTGTTCTTCAGCAAAAGGATCTCTTTTTGTTATGAAAAGTATCATTTTGTAAAAATATCATGCGCCTTGGATCACATCGAACGTTTGACGATCATCCTAATTTGCAGAGCTTGCAGCTGGAACCCCAAACACAGTAGACAGAGTACCTACACCTAAACAAAATAAGTTATGTACACTCCTGAAAAGTTGGTTTATAATTGTTCAGGTAGATTAGAACGATTTTATTTTAAAGAAAGACAAATAAAAATAGATATTTTGGATAATACAAATCGAATACCTTGCGTTACAAATTGTTTTCAAGTTTTTTTTTGTTGATAAATGTCAAAAACTCTAAGCCTTAAACACAATTTTCGTTTAACTTTTCGCAAGCAGATGACGCTAGAGTATGTGTGATTTCTCACTTTTGTACTTTTGTACAAAAGTAGGTCTATGTAGTTAAGCCTTAAGTCAGAAAAAGTCATTAGTCAGTAAAAGTAGAATAACAGATTCAGGCAAGATGATATTTGCCAAGAAATTAGTAATGATAGGAAGAGGTACCAGGTACCTACCTAATTCGCTTGGATCTTCGACCTTCCACTCACATTGGGAAATGGTTTAGCCTTATGGTGTAGGTAGCTGTGGATGAAGCTTGTATATCACTGTCAAAATAAAAAGATACGAAAACAGTGAAGAGCTCTATAATATAACGATTTAGTTGTTGTAAGAAATGTATGGTATGACACAAAGTTGAGCACTTTTGATTGAAATTACAGTCTTTTGTTCAGCCATCAGTTACCTACAACTATTTGTATAGCTTTCACAAATGAAAAGCTTACCAAATTAAAAAAGTTATAATGTACCTTATTGCACCACGATAGGTTGTCAATATCACCTCCTTACAAGAATTTCAAAATTCAAAAGCATATGAAATTATTATTTTTATGGTGTATTTATGTTAAATATGGAGTTCTATATAACATACCTTGCTTCAACTTAATTTTAATTAATGGAATTTTTTTTAAGTGCAAACAATTAGTTATGTTTTTGTTTTATCTAGCAAATGCAAGTCATTTTCAATGCTCCTATTCTTACTCTATGAGTGAAATCTGTCCTTTTTTTTAATTTCTAATTTACCCGAAAACCTATAGAGTTTAAATAAAAAAAAAATAAAGCTTCACTATTGTGATTTGACGATATAAGTACGTCTATTGTGAACGTGAAAGGTTGTTGAAATACCTACTTAAAAAATTGATACATTATCGGCATACCGTTATTCACCAGTAACTACAACAATTTGGTGAAATATTTTGATTTGGTAGAGAAACCGTTGTGTTTTGAGTTTCTAAAACGAATATTTTTGTAGATACGGGGTTTAGTAAGAAACGGGACGATATACTTATGTCTCTTGTGACTTTGAAAGGTTATTTAAATACCTACTTAAAAAAATTCATAAATTATCGACATACCATTATTAATCAGTAAGTACAACAATTTGATCTATTTGTGTGTTTGTTACACTGAACAATGCCAGCAAGACGCCATGGGGCCCATTTGGGCCATCGAACGAATAGAGCAACAAACAAACGACATTTAAGAGTACAAAGAACGGAGGAACAAATCCAATAAAATAACGAAAATTTGCGTGTGGGCATGTCGTAATTCTGTTCATCTCAGTCAAAAGTAGAGTCACGAGCCGAACAAAATCTGCAACGAAAGTTGCAACGGAGACAATCGCGTCGGTTCGTAGTTGACAAAGTCAGAGCAAATGCACGACAACGCCAACAAGTACATATCGAGCATTTTCATCTGATTCGTTCCTTCGTCTCGCATTCGGGTACGATCCAGATATTCAATATTCCAGTCATCCGAAAGTGCTTATTGGTGCAATGGACAAAGAATGTCCCAATTGTCATGCGCTTAATAACAAGAGTAAGCCAACCGGCATGTCTTGCGTATCGGGAAAAGTGCAACTGTTAGAAATTGAGACACCACCAGAACCATTGAAAGGCTTGCTCATCGACACGGGTCCAGATTCAAACCTGTTCCTAAAGTCCATTCGCAGATTCAATTCATGTTTTCAAATGACATCGTTCGGAGCAACAGAAATAATCCAAAATACTGCGGCAAATGGTCAACAGTTCAGCTCAACATTCAAAATCAAAGGCCAAGTGTACAACAAATTGCTGCCAATGCCAAACGAAAGTCATAAATTCTTACAAATCTACTTCATCGGAGGCGGTGAGGACATCAATCGTGTAGACTCCGAACGCACACTCGCCAATCGCATGTTGCGGCTTAAATAACCTTAATTTGCCTTAAGCCAGGCGAATCGTTGGAATTATTGAATTAACATTATGAACTATTGAAATTCCTTAAGTTGCCACATGCACGAACTGCAAAGTTACAATCACGCTATCATTATCAATCCTGATAAAACACCAGCTGGAGAGCACGTGCATAGATTCAATGCGCCTGTTGTTGACGACATTGCTGGAATCATGGTTGGCGACCGCACAGCGACGTCTGGGTGTCCAAGCAAACCGACGAGATACGCCACCAAAGGCTTTATTGCACCGATATTTCCTAAGTGCTCCGGCAAAATATAGTGCTGGTGCTGCAAAAGTTTTATTTTCAATAGAACACAAGAATCACGAACGTTTCACGTTTGTTTATCGAATGACAATGCGTACCGTCATCGTTGCAGACAGCGACAGCATAAACGTTAAATACACTTTCTTTCAAATAGTTTCATTCATCCAATTTTATCGATAATCAATCAATCGATAATTCACATGCCATCAAATTCATCGATCATTAATACATTCAAATACACTAACAATACATTCGTTATTTTTTATTTAACATCAAAAATATTCACTAGAAAAATTTTGTATGGCAGAACAACGTTTGCGGGGTCAGCTAGTAAAATAATAAAATTCAGATTTACGTCACAGTGACCCAAAAAATATTTTTGATAATTATTTTTTTCAAACAAAAATAAAAATTCTACATAATGTACAGAAGTACATACGTCACAGTGACCTTCATTTAGAAAACTAATTATTATTATTGAACCTTGAAGATTGTTATATTATTAAGGGCTAAAACGTGTTTAATGCAGAATCCAAAAGCGTTATGGTTAGTATATTGGAGTTTCACCTCAGGTTCTGCCTCTTTTCAGGAAGTGAAAAATCCCCTACGAGTAATTTTTGTCATGAAAAGGTGATTTTCGTTTTGGAATCGGAAGAAAATATTCACATGTATCTGCTTAATAAAACCACGCACATAGGAATGTTTAGGAGTAGTCGACAGTTTAATTGACATTTTAATAATCGATATTTCAATAGCTACCAAATTTGCTAAAAAAAGGAAATTAATATTATTATATCGATATTTTATAATAGTTAATGGTCTCAAGTACTGGTACACAAATGAGCGCCAACTTAAGTGGTCTGGCACAGCAATGAAGCACACATTGCGCGCTGCACTTAGTTATTTATTTATTTATTTAGCTACAAATTTAACAAATTATTAGCTCTGAGATTGTAAAATTCTATATAAATCTTTTTTTAAACAATATTTTGATACTTTGAAATCAATAACATTAAAATACTTATTAAAATCTGCACATGCAGTAAACAAAGGTTCATGAATTCCATAATTTGTTCTGTTGAATCTTTGGCTTAAAAAGTCCCCAGATCTAAAGGTTCGTGGGTATATATTTAGGTTGAGTTGTGATAAAATATATTCTGAATCAATTTCTCTAATCAAAATATCATAAATAAATAATATTCTAAACACTGTTCTTCTATTAGTTAGTGATGGTAAATTAATTAAAGAAAGGCGTTGATTGTATGGTGGAAGATGTGTGTTCATATTCCATGGTAGATGTCGAAGGGCATAACGAAGAAATCGTTTTTGTACTGATTCCAGTCTATTAATACTGTTTTGGTAGCTCGGACTCCAAACACAACTACAGTATTCGATATTCGATCGCACAAGAGAGCAGTATAAAGTTTTTAAAATGTATGGTCCTCGAAATTCTTTTGAAAATCGACAAACGAAACCCAATCTGCATTTTGCGTTTTTAATGATATGATCAATATGTTTATTGAAGTCTAATTAAGAGTCCATTATTACGCCAAGATCACAAAAATGATCAACTCTTTCGAATGGTTGACCACACAACATATAGACATTAAAGAAAGGCGCACGTTTGCGAGTAAAAGACATACACTTGCACTTTGACACATTGAGTTCCATATCATTGACTTTACACCAAAGGGAAACACTAAGGGTATTCATGTAACGAGATAATTTTTCACTTTGTAGAAAAATATAATTTTACGCAAACGGTAACATGAACACCCCATTAGAAATTTTCGCGTAAACGATTGAAACAAACAGATAGTTAAGTCAAGTGTCAAATTAAACGTCACAAAGTTTCTAAGGGGTTTTTTCTACGCTTTTCGCTTCTAATTTGTGAGATAAAATTCTATATTTTGCGCAAAAATTTTTCCCATACAAATTTTGACAGTACATTTCTACCGATAGAAAATTCTATCGGTTTTAAGCTTTCTGTGGGTTTTCTGCGTTTGCATGAATACCCCTACTATTTAGATCGGTTTGCAGTAATTCAGAGTCATTATTATGTATATTTGTAGGATAATCGAAGCTTAGCATCATCGGCGAACAAAAGTAGTTGTGAATAGTGGATTTCAGCATGTAAATCATCAATAAATAATAAAAACAAAAAGGGCCTAAATGGTTTCCTTGAGGAACTCCGGAATGCACAATTATTCTTTTTGATGTTTTATTTTTAAAGTAAACAAACTGTGATCTGCAACATAAATATAACTCCAGCCAATTTAAAAACCAATTTGGCAGCCCGATGATCAATAGCTTTTTCAAAAGTAACGTATGATTCACACGGTCAAATGCTTTTGAAAAATCCAAGTAAGTGACGTCAGTTTGAAATCCATTTTGGTTTCTTACAACAACATCCGAACAAAACTCCATCAAGTTGGTTGTAGTAGATTTTCCCTTCATAAATCCATGCTGATGTGGCGAAATCATGTTTTTATATTTTTTTTCAACTATTTCCAAGATAATCTTTTCAAACAATTTTGGTATACATGATAACTTGGCAATGCCTCTATAGTTGGATATACTAAATTTGTTTCCGTTTTTAAAAAGCGGCGTAGTGAATGAGGACTTCCAAACATTTGGAAAAATACCTGTTTCAATCGATAAATTAAAAAGATAACATATTGGGCGAGCTAACATTAATATGTTTCTCATATGTTTCTTTTTGTTCGTATTATTTTTAGCTTTATGGTTAGATAGCTACAAAAATATATCATGCATGAATTTAAAACTATTGTGACCTTGAAAACAATTTTATAACAAGAAAATTTATAATTGGTTGGCTTTTTCCTAAATTGCATATGTATTTCCAAAGTTATTATTCAATAACCCGTAGAACCTGCTCCGATTTTGATGATTTTTGTTTTTAAATTTAATTTTTTGTTAAATTTAGAAAAATGTCCACAATTAAAAAAAACAACAAAACAATAATTAAACAATTACTTCAAATGAAGGTTTTGAATGAACAACAACCACTTGTGTTGGCTTCCACCGAGTATTACATTTTTGGCTGGAATAAATTAAATATGACGGAGCGAAAAGCTATGCAGCCTAACTGCAAGTGTTATCACAAGAAAACACCTTTGAATTACTTCAAATGTTTATAAACTGTTTTGACATTTTGTATTTAATATAACAGTTAGCTTATACGTATTCACGAGGAGGTGATAGAATTGTTTTTAATTTAAAATCTATTTATCAAATTAATACAAAAAATTATTTATCCCTTAATACATCTAAAACACAGCACAGAATGTCTTGAAAATTTGTACATTCATTCATTATGTTCCCCCAACTAACCTTGGATTAAAAAAAAATCAATGGCAGTTTTAGTTGCAGTTGCATTTTCCAATACATAACAATAACAAAGTGTGTGGAAGTACAAATTGCAGCAGTTGCAGTTTTAGTACAGGACATTAAGACTTCATTATATGGGGGTCTGGGAAATAAATCTGTGTGACTAGATCCTGAAAGCGTTTTAAAGAAACAAAATCACTTTCAGAAAACGCTTTCTGGCTTTCAGAAACTGTTTGTGAAAGTTTTTCGCTTTCGCAAAGCGAACGTTTGTTTTTCTCCTGAATTGCTCTTCTAGCACCTGCATTTTTTGGGATCGTGACGTTTCCCGCAACTGAGTTGACCGGGTAACGTTTGCCCACCGATTTTTAAATTGACTTTCTCTATCCCACGAAACGTGATCTATAGGGATTGACACTTTTCAATCGTCGGACAATATGGAAAACCAATTTTTTCAAAATCGACATATTTTTCTATTTAAACGTGATTTTCGAAAATAATAAGCACCGTATACAGGGTGTCCCTTAATTCGTCAAGATTTTATGATAATTTAGAAAACCAGCGGCAGGTAAAATTTAATAAAAAGGTTTTTTTTTGCTTAACGCTCGAACGGCTTTGAATAAAAAATGATATGTGTGATTATCGATGATTTTTATTTTATGTGTTAACTAAAGCAGTTATAACAGGTGTAAAAATGAGTCCTCTTTGATTTTGTATGCATGCTATAGCCAGTTTTCGTATTTCACTGATATTGATATTATTGATCCTAGCTACTGCCCCACTTCGGAGAACGGTTTGAGCATGCGCTCTTCTATTTCGCTTTAAGTTGCTATTTTGGTTGAATACACGATTTATTTCATTCTTCCCGATTCAAAAACATCGAATATTGTAGGGTCAGGAGATCTTGCAGGCAATTGAACTGCTCCAACTTTTTTCCTTCCCAACGATTACCGCCTACTCTTCATCTTGTCAATTTTTAACCTCTCGAGCAAAGTGGCCGGAAGCACCATTAAGTTATGAACGAGATGAAGCTAGTTGAACCTATGGAATGTCCTCCAATAGTTCTGCTAATTAATCATTTTGCAACAACTGCAGATAGTTTGTAGAATTCAACTTAAGTGGCTACTTAAATTAGCATGTATTCAAACCAAGGAATGTCAATGTGCACCCCTTATAACTGTTTTAGTAAAAAACATATTAAAAAAATTATCTTAAACCACACAAATAATTTGTATTCATAGCTTTTCGAGCTTAAAGCTAAAAAACATTTTTTTTTAATTTTACCTGTCGCTGTTTTTCCAAATTATCATAAAATCTATGGGTTTTTCGGCAAATTTGTTGCTGAATTTTATTTTAAGCATTGTTACAAACATTCATACAAATTATTAAAACATCATGTTGATCACGCATTTTTTGGAGAAAATTAACCCCAAAGTCGAAAAATGGAACAGGCTAAAAACTGAATATCTTAAGACTGAGAAAAGATGTCAAATTTATTTAGACGCAATTTCAAAGGCTGGTATTTCTTCTACAAATAAAGGCCTAAACGAAGTTTTTATAATAAGTACTTACGGCGCAATTATCGGTAACAATCAGGGTACCCCAAAGTGAGACTTTTCTTAAATTCTCGATAAATGATGAAAATAGGAGACTGTAGAACAATTTTTTTCTTAGAATATACCCCAGAATCATAGCCTAAAATACTCTTGACTGTATACTTAAAAATTGCACATTCATGATCTAGGCAGTTACAACTTTCAATCGATTTATCGCTAGATACCGAAAACGAATTTTTATCTTGAAACTCATTTTGCAGCCAAACTATGTATACGTCTTAGACCCTTAAGTTGACATCATTTTTTTTTTGTTTTAAACGCGATTTCCGGCTAAACTAAGCATTTCAGAGCAAAGGTGCCCGCAGGAATTTTTCCATTGAATATGCAATTTTTGAATTCTATGTTTTTTTTTATTAAAAGTTTTTTCATTTTGTCTAGGCATAGGTCAGTTGTAAGTGATTTTATTTTAGGACTAGGAAATGTGACATTTTATTCGTGTTGACGTTAAAAAGGAAGCAAATATATGATTTTTCTTCAACATTTGTTACTTAGTGAATAGCAACTGCAACCGCCTGGGCTCTTTTCCAAAACGGTCAATTATTTCGTTGTAAAAGTTTGTTTGTTCTTTGACAATATTTCGATGAATGTACACCATGCACAACGAATCAAGTCGTTTGTCGGTCATTGTGGATCTAAGCCAAGTTTTTACTTTGCGTAAGGTGCTGAACGATCGCTCAGCGGTGCAAGTAGTTGCTGGAATTGAGATCCCTATACAAAGAGCTGAAAAAATCGATGGATTAAATTTCTCTAAACTATTCAATAAAGCAGAAATGTTTGAACAATCATTTCCATTAGTCTGCAATTTGTTAAAACTGTACCAAATCTTGATCTCCGCCAGGAAATTATCCAGAAAGCAGCCATATTTCTCCATTATTTTCTGTGTAATAATATCGAATTCTGGAGAATCCATAATTTGCATATACTCATTAACAAATTGTGATAAATATTTGTTCTTCTTGTCCTATCTCGTACACATCCATCTATTTACTTGCTAATTTTTTAACTGATTTGTTATTTATTTGTTATAAAGTTTAATTGTTCCAGCAAATACTTATTTATTTATTAATTTACTTGTTTTGTACCTATTTGTACCGAATTACTTATTTATTTTCTTATTTATTTATTTACTTATTTATTTATATATATATTTATTTTTCCATTTATTTATTTATTTATTTTTTTATTTATCTATTTGTTTATTTATTTATTCGTTCATTTATTAATTTATTTATTTATTCTTTAACTTATTTATCAAATTATTTAACTATTTGTTAATTTTTTTGTTTGTATGTATTATTTATTCTAATTACTTATGTATTTATTACATATTTACTTTCATTTATTTATATTAACTACTGTTGAATTGTTGTGTGTTATTTTCTTAGCTTATTGCAATCTAGTCATTTCATTTTTTTGTTTTTTTTTTCCTAAACTTAAATTGAAGGTGTTTTTTATAAGCATTTTCCTTAAAATAATCTATTGCCCAAATGATTTTTCAAATTAAATAAGATAATGTTCAGATGTAAGATAAGTTTAATCAAATCTCTGAATTATAAAATGTGCGGTTTACTACCTTTAAGTTATTTTTTGCGAAATAAAATCTATCTATCTATCCATAATTTGCATATTTTTTGGTGATAGCTGAAATAGTGAAAATGCAGCTTCATTTTCTTCTGAAAAGCATTTTGTAAGCGACATTATCAGGGAATCGATGTATGGAATATAAATAGCTTTTCTAAAAATAACTTTGGGGGAAGAAGCGGGAATATTTGATCGATGGATTTGTTTTTGAATTATTCTTTGACAGCTTAAAACTATGCCCGATTCACTCAAGCATTTTTCCATTACCTCCCATAGAGATATAAAGCAATTGTTAGCATCCTTTCGATTTAGTTGAAACAATTTATTCAAAACATTGACCTGATCTTTTACTGCGTTAACAGAACCAAAATTTAATATACCCCCTTATGTCTGGGTTTATTTTTGATATTGTATCAAATTTCTATTATTGAATCAAAGATGACATGTTTGTTGGTTGTTTTAAAAATCTGGGGTGGGTGGCTAAGGTGATATGTGTTGATTGTCGTTTTGATGATTGCTCTCTCTTTGCCTATAGATGTGATAAAAACAGCTATCTTCAAATCAACAACCAACACAATTGATTCCACCCCTGATAATGATAAAATCTAAGGCAAACCATGGACCTGGAAACTAAGCTGCTAAGAAAATAATCACATTTCCGAACAAAACAAAGAGTAAAATAAAAGCGGCTTTACACGGCTTGGCTCAGAGTCAGGGCGGGGGAGGGGGCAAACCATGGACTCTGACAAAAAAAGTACAATTAAACAGTCATTTTTGTGAAAATTTCCTAGTTAATAATAAAAATAGAACTAGTGTGATTGTTCGGCCAGAGCAAGGGGGGCAAGTGCCCCCCTTGCCCCCCCCCCTCCGGGCGCCTTTGTTTTAGAGGATTACAAATTGCATGCTCGTGATCTAGGGAGTGTCATCTTTCAATCGATGTATCACACGATACGAATCTATTGCACACATATTTTTATAATTTATATACAAATTTTTATTTTCAGAAAGCACTTTGAAAAAACTCTGTCGCCTTCACAGTGTGACGACCCGAAAAGTTCTTTCAGAAAATTTGCTTTCTTGAAAGTAAAAAAAATTCAAAAAGCCCTTTGAGAAAGCAAAAATCGAAAAAAAAAAAAGCAAAGGAGAACCGGCAAACATTTATGGAAGCTGGTCTAGGAATTAACCAATAACAACGAGACATATCTCGTTGAAAAGGTATTTTTGTGTACATGAATACTTACTATTGCAGCTTATTCCAAATCGGTGTGTGAAAACAGTTATTGGCCAACAAAGATTAGATTTTTGTACATATAATTTAAACAGTACTTGGGAGACCGAGCTTCGCTCGGCTTTTCAGGCGATTTATATATTTATTTATTTTATTTACAACCCTTGCGTTAAAACCGGAACATAAAAAGCATTTGCATTTATTTTCCATAAATAAATTAAATATTTTATGTTGGATCTCCGATAAATGATTTGAGCAAAGACGAAACGCGATGAAATCGAAGCTTGAGTCGCATTTCTTATATAGTGGAGCTTTGATAACCACTCTTACTTATATATATGTATACCTATACACAATTATTTATGTTTTTAAGATATGGAATTTAGTCAGAGCATGTAGGCCTGAAACGCATTCTTAAGGCAGATAAATTGATGATTCTTAAATGCAATTTTTAAGTTTTGTCTAAGACAAAAAAAAGGTAAAAGAAATATGTACGAAAACTGTAAATAAATAAAATGTAATTAAAACTTAAAAATGAAATAAAAAAAAAAATAATACAAAATATATATGTGGACAAAAGAGACAAAAATTAAAAATATGAGTATTATTTCTTTGGTTTTATCTATATTTTTAAAAATGTTAAATCCAATCTCTTCTTTCTAACGTATAGGTAAGGTACCGGAATGCGAAACTCTAACAAAAGCAACGAAGCCATTGATGAGATATGTGGAAATATGACAATAAAAAAGGAAATTTGCTCAAAAAATCTCAAAACATTATTTTTGTTATTCGATTTTTTTTTTTTGGAAAAACCTGGTATGCAGTGTTATTAAAACTGTTGTAATGATTACATGTAAGAAGTTTTATCAAAATCATAAGAGCCATGTGAGCTACCCGTTCTAGTGAGCTAAAACAAAAAATTGATTTTTTTGGGGGAATTTCTTTGCATCAAATTTGAAGCAACTCCGTTCAACCGTGTAGGCTCTTACTCAACGTACATCAGGAAACACTGACACGTAGACCGACGCAAGGGCTGGCGTCTGGTCGAAAATCACTTGTTTGGACTTCTCTAACATGGTGATATTATAATATGAAGATGAAGAAATTTAAATATTAAAATATTGAAATTACTTCTGTTTTAAGTGGATTGAATGAATAAAATTCAATTAAGTAGTACAAGTGACCTCAACTCCAGAAATAATTGTGTTTCGCCCAAGGTATAACAGTGGGCTCTTCAGTCATTCTGTTATACCTTACTAAGACACAAATTTTGGTCGATGTTTACCGACTCTTATAAAAATCACAGCAAAAAGATACTGCGAATTTTATTATTCTAGGGGAGTTTTTTTAAATTCGTGCACCTAGAAAATAAGTACCCGTGGTCAGGTTTTTTATAATAACAAGATGAAGAAATAAAGTGAAAAAGTGGAAAACTATTCTTCGATTTCTTTTCTTACTCATATACACAGACTCTGAAAATTTCATCAAAATCGTTGGAGCATTTCCGAGAAACAGAAAAGCATAAAAAGTGAGTGTGGTAGTGGGCGGATTCACTAAAACTATTTTTCGATTTTTTGCTCTACCTATATAAACCGTCTGTGAAAATTTTCTCTAAATCGTTTAGGTCGTTTTCGAGATAACCAGCCGTTTCCGTGAATTCCACGAAGCAAACAAAAAAAAAAACGAAAAGGGAAAGGGGGCGAGGCACTGAGCAGATTTTACTATAATTATTTCTCGTTTATAATTATTTTCTCGATTATAAAAACAATATCTGAAAACTTCATCCAAACCGGTAAACCCATTTCCCATAAAACAAAAAATGAATTAAGTGGGCGTCGCGGTAGGCGGATTTAACTTTAACTAATTTTCGATACATAAATCCTTAAAGCTATTTCTGAGAAACCAAAAAATTATGAAAGTGGCTATGAAAGTGGGTGGATAATAATAAAAAACTTTTAGAATTTTTATTTGGCCTAAAAAAAAACTGTCAAACTGTGAAAATTTAATCAAAATCGTTAGAGCCGTTTCTGAGAAACAGAAAAGCTAAAAAAGTGGGCGTGGTAGTGGGTATATATCGCCAAAATTATAGTTTTTGTTTTTTTTGTTGTTAAGTTTATTTAAATAGACGAATTTCATTCAAATCGTTTTGGTCGTTTTCGAGAAAACCAGAGATATTTCCATGAATTTCGTGAAACAAAGAAATGAAAAAAAGGGGCGTGGCAGTGGACGAATCTTACTAAAAGTATTTTTTTACTATCGTTTACAAGAACAAACTGCGAAAATTTCATCCAAATATTAGGAGCCATTTCCGAGAAACCAAAAAAATGAGAAAAGTGGGCATGCCAGTGGGCGGATATTAATAAAAATACTTTAAAATTTTTTATTTTGCTTAAAATAACAGACTGTGAAAATTTTATTAAAATTGTTAGAGCCGTTTCCGAGAAACAGAAAAGCGTGAAAAGTGGGCATGATAATGGGTGGATTTCACTTAAATTATTTTTCGATTTTTTGTCTTGCTCATATAAACAGACTCTGAAAATTGAATTCTAATCTGTTTCATGGAATTTCCCTGAATGCCATGAAACAAATAAAGATTAAAAAGGGGCGTGGCAGTGAGTTTTACTTCAAACATTTTTTTTATTGTTTTCTCGTTTACAAGAATATATTTTGAAAATTTGATCCAAATCTTAGCAGCCGGTTCCAAGAAACCAATAACAACAAGACATATGTTTCCCAAAAGGTGTTATTATGTACTACAATAGCTACCTTGACAGCTTACTTTCCCTGTGTGAAAAAAGTTTTTCGCTAATAAAGGTTGCGATGTGTTGAATAATAGTATAGAAAATGTACATTTTGTATGAAGTATAGGGAAAAATGCGCTGGTCCAACCAATAAGGACGCGATGTACGTCGTTGGAAAGGTTTTCATGTACGGCAATAGTAACCTGAAAATTTTAAGATTCAAAATTTAAAGAAGAATAAAAGCAGATTCTTTCAGGAATAATAATATCATTTTATAATATAATATAAATAACCCACACATCACTACCTCAAAAATTGCGAAAAAAAGTTTTTTGTTTATTTGTCAAACGATAACATCTACATATTTTGAAAACGCGGCCAGATTGAGAAATTATAAGGTCGGGTTTGAGTTAAGTATATGTGTGTTTCAAGATCCTCCTTGTTCACCAGTGTAGTTTTATTTTATCATGCATTCAAGTTTATAAATATGTACCAATATGTTAATCGCAAATACATAATAGAGAAAAAAAACATGTTCCACATACGCCACCGCGCCCCATCATAAAAACTATTATTATCAATTTTAGAAAGACTTAAAGTGCACCAAATTGTTTGTTTTCTTCAAAAACTCGTATTGATGGCAATTACTACATAAATTAAATTCAATTAAAATGTACAAGTGACCTCAACTCCAGAAATAATTGTGTTTCGCCCAAGGTATAACAGTGGGCTCTAGAGACAGTCTGTTATACCCTACTAAGACACAAATTTTGGTCGATGTTTACCGACTCTTAAAAAAATCACAGCAAAAAGATACTGCGAATTTTATTATTCTAGGGGGATTTTTTTAAATTCGTGCACGCAGAAAATAAATACCCGTGGTCAGGTTTTTTTATAATAAGAAGATGAAGAAATTTAAATATTAAAATATTGAAATTACTTCTGTTTTGAGTGGAGTGAATGAATAAAATTCAATTAAAAAGTACAAATGACCTCAACTCCAGAAATAATTGTGTTAGTAGGGTATAACAGACTGACTGAAGAGCCCACTGTTATACCTTGGGCGAAACACAATTATTTCTGGAGTTGAGGTCACTTGTACTTTTTAATTGAATTTTATTCATTCACTCCATTTAAAACAGAAGTAATTTCAATATTTTAATATTTAAATTTCTTCATCTTTTTATTACATAAATTAAATATTGTAACAGTTTCTGAGCTAGTCTAAAGTTATTTTTATCTCCAAAGTAGTCATGGTAATTTTACATAGCTGATAACAATTTATTGTAACTTTCTTTATTGCAGACACTTATCGGAATTGCTTAAAATTTTATTGAAGACAAGTTTATTACTTGTTAATTTAAGTATGAGCAAAGTATTGACTCTTTTATTTATCTTTACTAAAAAAAAAATAAACTTAATTCACCATTATCAATCAACAGATAACAGCAAAAAATACTGTTTTTAAAAGATCTTAAAGGTTCCAACCGCTTGTCGTCGTTCTTATCTTTATTATTTTTAACAAGTTGTTGCTGATTTTGGTATTTAAAATAAATTAGAATTAAAATTAATTTGTATATACATAATTTCGTTCAACTGAACAAAGTTTTAGTTTTAAGAATCAAGCTAGACGAAGATAAGATTATGTTGATGTTATAATACGCGAGATATGACTGTGATAAAGTTTCGATAATAATATTATAACATTATTTTTAAGTACAATGAACTTTATATGAAAGATTTTTCAGAAATGATTTTCCAAGTGGAATCATTGAAATATTATGCAGCGATTTTAACATTTATCGTTGTGACAGTAATGTTTAAAACAGTAATGGTGGATTAACATGTATCTTCATCTGACTTCTGCGAAAAAAAAAGGGGATGCAAAATTAAATTTATTTAACATTGGTTGGATAGAGAGAGAACACCAAAATGCAGAATTATGCATGCAGATAATAGGAAATGCTATAATGCAGATATGAAGATGAACATGTTCATCTTCTTGATGGTTCTCTTTCACATGCTCGGATTTTTGGCATACATCTGTCCCGCTCCTTCTCTTCACATTTGCAGACGAAAATACATCTTAATCCAGCATAATTCGTCTGTTGGGGATGGAGTGTTAATTGCCGTTCGCTCATGTTTTTATTCTAAAAGTGTAACTCTTTCAAATTTAGGTTCAATTCATATGTGCCGTCAAATATGCAATAATAATAAAACTCCAATTTTTGTAATAATAATAATAATATATTTTCTTTAACAGAAGTACATACAATATACAATTGACTCTTAATTCTAATTTACATAATTTTATACATTGTTTTTTATTTTTATAAAACTTATTTAAAAAATTGTCTTTGATTGTCTTACACTATTTACATTATTATGGATGGTTCATCTCGGGTTGTTCATATCCGGTTGTCTTTGTGGTGGTATGCGGGGTCAGGATGGCTACTAGCCACGGTGGTAGTTTGACGCTGCGTCCTCATAGAATTGGATTGCTTCGTCGTCGTTGATAGAAATAATTTCTTCGTCCAGTATTGCTGTTATATCCAGCGTCCAGCTATCGAGGCTCGGGGTATCTCTCTTCGCTTGTTATGGTTCTCACTATCGGGTTCGGATGATTGCAAAGATTGCTCGTCAATCTTTTGGCAACTTTGATCATGTATTTTTCAAGGCGTGTTATTCCTGAGGCTTCGTAGAGTCGCTTCTTGCTGTAATGCTTTCGTCGCTGTTGGTCGAAATGTAGTCCCGTGCAGATCCACAGGATTTTCCTCTCAAACATTCCAAGCTTTCTTATGCTGGTTTTGGAAATAGTAAACCATGAAGGAAAGCCATATGTGATGATAGGTCTGAGAAGTTGCTTATAGAGAAGCAACTTTGTGCTCTGGGTCAGTCCATTCCTTTTTCGCATTAGAGGGTGGATTCGGTGGAAAGCGTAATTAGCTTTTTTCAGAGTAGCTGTTACGTGGGGGTTGAAACGAAACCTCTCCTCAAAGTTGATACTCAGGTATTTCACTGATGGTTTGGTCATCAGTTGCGATCCGTTGGGCAGATTGAGGATAATGTTGCTAAAGGGGTGTTGCGATGTCCCGCGGGTCTTCTGAAGCAAGCCAGCTCGGATTTAGCTGAGTTGACTTTAATGCCCCATCTTGTGTAGAATTCCCACAGACGTCGGAGGTGTTCTTCTACTCTTCGGGCTGCAATGATTGGGTACATAGACTTGGCATAGGTAAGTGAGTCGTCCGCATTAAGCAAATTCACTGCATTGTTGGGTTGAGGTTGGTCCGATGTGTATATGTTGAAGAGGTATGGTCCCAGTTTGGATCCTTGAGCAACTCCCGCTCTGATGGTTTTGGTTGTCGATTGGCTGTTTTCGATATGCACGAAGAATGATCTGGAATCGAGAAAACTGAAAATTATTTTTATTAGTGTACCTGGAAAATTAAAAATGGTTAGTTTGTGTATTAGCCCCCGTATCCATATGCTGTCGAATGCTTTCTCTATATCTAGGAAGCAGCCAATTTTAACCTGATAGTTGTTGAGGGTGTTAACAACGTCATTCTGGAACCTCAAGAGTGGGTGCAGAGTGTGGGTGCAGAGTGGAGTGTTACCCCGAAATCCAAACTGCATATCTTGAATGATGTTGTTAGTGGTGTAGAATGCTTTCAACCTCCGAAGAATAAGTCATTCAAGGATTTTGCTGGTGTTGTTAAGAAAGGAAATGGGACGATATCCGAAAACGGTACTCCTGTTGACTTTCTTCGGTATTGGTACTTTTTTTGCTGTCTTCCATCTAATCGGAAAATAGCAATTGTTGACGCAGTTGTTGAACAGGATTGCAAGGAATAGGATGATGACTAGGCAGGATTATTATCATTGAAAATGGTAATTTCAGTGTGTGTTTGCTGCAGCTGCTGAATCGTTGACTCGACTTCCTCAAAGAGTGCAGGATCATTGGGCGGATTTGGCACAAAATTTTCGGCAAATGCTTCTGCCTTTTCCTGAGAACTCATGATGTCCCCGTGTCCGGTGCTGATTTTGTCTGGCAATTGTTGTCTTTTTCCGATGATCTTGTTGATTTCCTTGAATGCGTCAGGTCCAGGTTTGATATTTTGCAGCCTGTTTTGGAACTGATTGTTGTTGAAATGTTCAATAGCGTTCCTTAACATAATGTGTGTACATTGAAGTTCGCTCTTCACAATTTGATAGTTGCTGTTGGCAGTATTCCATTCCCTTTGTTGGATCCTTTGCAGTCGTTTCCGTAATCGTTGTCTATGATCATACAACCGCCTAATCCCTTCTGGAACATGCTGGTATTTGTCCCTTGAGGTCTTCGATTTCTTCTGCTCGTCGAGGGCGTTTGTTACGGTAAGCTCCATCGCTTCTATGGATTCCTCTATTTCGTTGTTGGTGAGGTTTCATAACGATTTTTTTGCAATCTTTTGATATCCACCAATTTTTGTATAGATGTTCTTATATTTCTCCAACTTGTACACAAAGTATATACAAGCTAAACACCGATGCTATATCTCTTGGTAGTAAAAATTTTCCTTCTGCCAACTGTTTCATTCTTGGAGACTTCAAATTATCTCGCGTGTATTGAATCCATATTGTGTCCCCTATTTTCTGTGGACTTAAGAGAAAATACTCTGGAAACTGAAAATTCAATCAATCGAATCCCACACTCAATTCAAATGGCAAAGTCCGTCATTTCGTCTTTATAGACCAAGTCTAAATTCAATTTGGTTTCTGCAGCTGATTACTACCAGTTTGAAAATTCTTTTCATCATTCCATCATTCCAAGATTTTCGAAAAATTGATGACGTTAAATTTGTTAACCTTCTATGGAGCATTATAACTGCACTAATAATACGAAGAAACCGATGTAAAGCGCAGCTGTGCTTAATTTTACAATGTTGTTAAGAAACAGTTTATGCCTATGTGTTCCGTTAAAAACAAATGCTGATAGTGAAAGCCGAAGATGGGTTAGAAAAGATATCACAAAATTGAGGTATACTAAAACTAAACCTTACAAGATTTATTTGGCATCAAAATTCTACACTAAATACTCTTCAGTTAGGAGACAGTTCCATGCGAAAACGAGGTCAAGCTATCAACTGTACTTGAGCAATCTTAAGGGTGAAATCCTAGATTACTCTAGAAAATTTTGCGCTTTTGTAAACTTCAAAAGAAAGATAAATAACTTTCCAGCTGTGATTACCTATAAGGACATTGCTTCTAATGATAATACAACAATATGTGATATGTTTTCAAACTTTTTCCGAAGGGTGTATAAAAAGCCTAATACCTGTGATAATACCTGTGATAACACCTATGATAACTTCTGTGATAAAAACTGTAATAACACTGGAACTATATCAAACTTTTTCCAACTTGACGTTACTAGACCAGTAATTGACAAATATGTTGTTATAGGCCATATCTCTAACCTTAAAGATTCATCATCCTATGGTGCTGGGTAAATCGGCTTAGGTGATAAGTGATAGTCATTATCGACAAATTCCGTCTGCGTAGGTTGATTGTGACAAGTGATACTCATATTTTTGTGACTATTTTCTGTAACAGCTATTTAGCTATCACATAAAATAGTCACAAAATAGTCACAAAAATATGATTATCACTTGTAATGCAGACTGAATTTTTCGAAAATGACTATCACTTATCACGAATCACCTTAGCCGATTTCACCCTTGCCTTTATTGTTCGTCGTTACATTTATGTTATTGCTTATCTTCTATTATATCTGTTTAATGTTTCAAATGTTTGGAAATTCTCATTTATTACGCCACTTTTTAAAAACGTAAACAAATTTAGTTTAGAGGTATTTCCAAGTTGTCATATATACTTGTAAAACTGTTTGAAAAGATTCTTCTTATCCATTTGACCGGTGATTGTCATGATCTCGAGGGGGACCACAACTCTCCCACTCAACAGCTTCACCTACGGTTCCACTTGTGGGGTTCGCCGGGTTGACCTCAGAAAACGTCGACAGGCCTCCCGGTTTTGGATTGTTCCATATCTGATGCCAACTAAATGCAGGTGTCGTTGCATTTGTTTCATCCAGGAGTTTTTGGTCCTGCCTTTCTTCCGCGATAGTGTTGGAACGTCTTGTGCTATTGCCTTTTGAACTGGGTTCTCATGGCATCTTCTTTGTACGTGACAGTACCAGCTAAGTTGGTCATGCTGTATGTTGCCCAAGATGGCATTCTTGACGTGTAGGCTTCCTCGGATTCTCTTCCTTCTTATTCTATCACGCTTTGTCACTCCTGCTGTCATGCGAAGCATCTTCATTTCAGCTGCCGTCAATTTACTCTCATACTTCTTATACATTGTCCAACACTGTGAACCGTACGTAAGCGCTGGACCAAAAACTGCCGTGTAGAGCTTTCCTTTCAGCTTAGGGGGCATTTTTCTATCACAGAATATGGCAGAGTTTTCCAACCACTTCATCGACCCAACGCTTACGCGATGTTTGATGTCGTCATCACAAGATCCTTCGCTATTAATAATTGATCCAAGATATTTAAACTTTTCGCACTTGGGGAGCATTGTTCCATTCAAATAGATATCCGGAATAGGCCTGTGTTGATCAGAAAATGGACAGCATAGGCATTCGGTCTATTTCGCGCTAACGCAGTATCCATTTCCCTCCAGAACATCTACCCATACATCAAGTGCTCGTTGCAAGGACACAGGATCTTCACTTATGATGGCTCCATCGTCTGCAAAGAATAACTGATTCACTTAGGGGTCCGTCACCTTATCCTTAAGCAGGAAAGTCAAGGACAGGAATAAAGAGCAAAGGACTCAAGACGCTTCCCTGGTGCACAACTACTCTAATTGGGAACTCTTCGGTGATTCCTGCGGGGCATCTTACCTTTGTTTTAACTTGCTCGTACATGTCCATGACCATCCGTACGTAGACTTCCGGAACTCCTCGTTGCCTAAGTGCAACCCATATCAGATCTCGTGGTTTTATGTCGAATGCTTTTTCAAAATCAACCAATACAATATGCAAATCTCTCGAGGAATCCCGATATTTTTCCATTCTGATTCTTATACTCTGAATAGCATCTGTGGTTGATTTACCCGAAACAAACCGGCTCTGGTCGTCAGATAGCCGTATTATTTTTCGTAGGCGTTCATCCAATATCCGCAGCTTTATCGAACGGTAGCTGTCGCAATTTCGCGTATCACCCTTCCCCTTGTAGATTGGAAGAAGGTAAGATTCCCTCCACTGATTAAGCATTTGGTGGCCGCAGATAAGTTTGGAGATGAGAATCATGAGCCATCTAGACCCGATGTGTCCCATCTTTTTCCAGAACTCAGAGGGTATCTCGTCTGGCCCAATCGCTTTTCTCTTTTTGGAGTTTTTCACCGCATCACTAACTTCTTCGTCTGTGATGTCGGCGACTTCTTCATTGTTAGGTGCAGCTGTTGGAAAGTATATCCTTGGAAACTGTTCATTTAAAAGTCCTTCACAGTACTCTTGCCATCTGTGAATAATTTTATCGTCATCCACAAGGAGCGTTGTTAATGAATTTTGGTGAACGAATCTCCTGGGCATTTTTCCTTCCCTGTGCGGCGGTTTTGAAAATAGCTGCGCCCTTGTTCATGTTGGCATGTCGCAGTTCCTGAATAGCTTGGTTTGCATCAGCAGCCGGTCCAGATATTTCCTTCAGCTCCCGATACATGCTCTTCGTACTCCCAGCTTGAAGTTGGGCACACTTTTTCTTTGCTTCTTTCTTGTAACGTCTGTAAACCACTCCAAGGCGTGCTTTTTCATTTATGTTATGTGAGGGGCAAGTTGGCCAAGCTTTGAAAGCCGTTTTTTCTTAGTCATTACTGCTTTGACTTCATCATTCCACCACCATGTTTCTTTGTCGTGTTTGTAGCGTCCTCTGACAATTCCTAGTCAGTCTGTTTGAAAATATAATCTTGGAAATAATTGAAAAACAAATATAGGAACGTAATTTCGCCACATCAGCATATAGTTAATCTACTACAACCAACTTGATGGAGTTTTGTTCGGATGGTGTGGTAAAAAAACAAACTGAAGTCGCATACTTGGATTTTTCCAAAAAAAAATACCGGGTGAATCATACGTTACTTTTCAAATAGCTATTGATTGGTTTTAGATTGGCTCGAGTAAAAATAAAATACCAAAAAGAACAACAGTGCACTTCGAAGTTCCTCTAGGAAGCCAGTTAAGACTCTTTTTGTTTTTATTATTCATTAATGATTTACATATTGAAATCCGCTATTCAAAACTACTTTTATTTTCAAAAAAAAAAAAAAATGATTGATATCACGACTTCGAACTTAACTTAAATATATAAATGTAGGTACAACATAGATTCTTTCAAATATTTAAAAAAAACGTTAAATACTCAACATTGAAAGAAAGAAATTGCAGGTGGTATTTGCGTGATCAGTATACGAGTATAACAACAATATAACCAAAAATAAACATTTGCTTACGTGCTTTTTTTACTAATAATTTGTTCGTATTATTTGCATCAATCGCGGGGTATAGCAAAAATTTAAATAGAATTTAAAATTCCATTCGTATTTGGAGGAAAATAAAATGCACGGCTGGATCGCACGGACTTGCTTTTGTGCTTACTACAGTATAGTTACACAATGAGTGTTACTCCAAAATAATTCGATTGGCTGTTCCGAGTTATGTTTTTGTAGTTATTTTCTGTAACGGATTTTATAAAGGAGTAGACCCGGAACACAAATATACATACATGTAAGCTCAACGGCGTATTCAGGGGGGGTCACGGGGTTTCTGTGTGACAGAGTAGATTATTTTTAAAAGCAAACAATAATATATATGTAATGTGACTTTCGATTAATAGTTATTCTAACCTTAAAATGTTAATGTTAACGAAAAATAGTCATGAATATAATAAAACTATGATGAAAACCTACTTCGAAAGATTTTTGTTTGTACTTATTCAACATTTATGATCGAACAATAATGTTGCTGATTAGGATGTGGATTACTTTTACAAAGTAACCTATGAATCCCATAATGCAAAAGTTTATAGTTATGGTAAAGGCGATTTTTTGGAACTCCTTGCGGTGACCGTTTGACCAGTCGAATGGAATCCTTGACGAAAACGAGACTAGGTTCCCAAAATTTAACAACTTTGTCCATTATTTTTATCAGAAAGGCTTACTGGTAAGAAAGATAAAAAGATGTTAGGTAAATTTGATGTACATTTTTTATTTTGGAAGGTGCCTTTCACTTTGCCATCGTGGCAGTCTTAGAAACATAAATTAAAATACGAATTTGTAATGTATCTTAATTTGTCCACTATTGTATAAAAAGAGCAATTTACCCAAGTGGTTATTTTTGAAATTCAGAACTAGTGTTTTCATTTCAGTAGTGAATATTTATATTTAACTATTAACTTAAATTTCAGAAACAAAAAACAGTGCTTAGTACCTAATGATATTTTAGTAATTTTTTCTGCAACTTCAATTAATTAGAATTAGCTGAAATAAAATAAATACTGAACAAAATTCAAAACAAATGACCAAGCGAATCCAATATTTTTTCCTCAGTTTTTGATTGCTAAACTGAGATTTGTTGTTCAGGCAACTGGAGATTGCTGTATGCTGTTGCTGAGGACCTCCAAAATAAAAAAATGTAACATTAATGCTAGGTTTCCACTTGTCATTTACCAACTGAAGAAAGACCTATTTTCCCGTCTTTTAACAAAATGACAAGTGGAAATACCCTAAAAGTGCTTGTCTTTGAACTGGCAAATTCTGCTTGTCAATGAAAGACAACGAATTTCAAAGACAAGTGGAAATAACTGAATTGACCAACGAAATGTCACATTGTCTTTGAAAGACAACTCCTTCAAGCAAAATTACGGACCCGAATTTCTCGGTTCACTTTGGAATCACTTGGGACTCCAAAAAAACTGAGTGTCTCGCACACATTAACAAATTTTCTGTGTACGCATGTTAAAAGAAGAACAAGAATCGAGAGAATTTTTGTATGCACGGAGAAACAGAGAGAGTACAATCATTTTGTTTTAATTTCCACCACTTTTTTTTTTAGTTCAGTTTTGTAGGTAGCGTGGCCCGTGGCGAAGACCATTGCTTTTTTATCGTTTTTTCTTGTGAAAACTTTAAGAAAGTTGTGAAAATATATATTGTACCTTTTATAATTGATAAATAAAAATAAAGTCTTGAAATGAACAAAATTCTGTTTGCTTTTTTGTTTTTTTTTTTGTATGCAATGTAGAAACTCGACTAGACGAGGAAGTTTCTTTTTAGTACAATACATTTGGGTATGCCTCGATTCATTCATTTTTGTTGGTCCGTTTTTGATTCCATTTAGGCTCCGTTTTCTCGGAGTATATTGAATTGGAATACTCTCTCTCTCTCACAATACATTCACATAATGGCTCCGTGGTGATTCTAATTTCCATACTAATTTGATCCGATTTGGAATCGTTTTGGATCCGGTTTTGGGTCCGTTTATGTACTGGTTTCGGATCCAAAACGGACTCGCTTGCTTGAAGGGAAGTGGCAGTGATTTTTTTTTTCAAAATCAAGTAGTTTAGCGGGTAAAAGAAAATTAATTCCGTAAAATGAGAACATAAGTTATCCAAATTCAGAGGATGATAATATTTTAGAAGCTAAAAAAATAATTAGGGAGTCTACACCTCATGGAGTGGACAACGGAGATGACCCGATCTTTAATTTAAAAAGTGCTGCATTCAATAAACCAGGAGAATGCAGTAGAAATGCAATTGTAAATCGTTGGAAAACATATTAATATAAAATTCAGGTGCAATACACTAATTTTTGATTTTGCATCGATTTTCAGGGCAGGAATTTGTTGAAATAGAACATTCTAGTTGAAAAGTTTTTTTTATTACATGTTAATTTTTTTTAAATGAAAGCAGCTGAAATTAATTAAAATTCGAAGAGTAATTTGCATTTACATTTCTGATTTTTGATAACAAAATAAAAGGGCCTAAGCGCTAAAAATCTAAAATTGAGTTTGAAGCATATTTGGAATCGTTAAACAGTGTCTTATTTTTGTGTAAAAAAAATATCATATTTCCAACTGCAAATGGCTCAAAATCACGTATGAAAATGGGAATAAATCCATTTTCGTATGGTTTTTAAAGAAACCAAAAACAGTAAAACGCATTTGTCTCAAAACTACAAAAACGGAGATGTGCCATTTTTACTTAGGACGGCAGTATACGTGTAGTAGATACTGATGAGATAATAAGCTTTTGTAATGAATCCTTACGTATTTTATAAAAATAATAGATTTAAGTTTTAAATTGAACAGTTGATTTTGTAGAAACCCTTTTTTGTAAATAATAAATCAATTCAATTAAAAAAAAAATTCAATATAGAAAAAAAAACTCCTGCACACATCTACACAAATTACTTCGAAGATTTCATTGACCATGAGTGTCAATTCGGAAAAGACCAATCCAAGTGGAAATACTTGTCAATGAACTGACAAATGCATCGGTCAAAAATTCTTTGTCACAAGTGGAAATGAACTGGAATTCGTGTGGTGCAAATACCAAATTGACAGCTGTCAAACTGTGTCAAGTCAAAGACAAGTGGAAACCTAGCATAAGGAATAGAAACAAATAGCCCTGGTTCAGCTAATAAAGGTTCGTTTAATGGTTAGTGCGTTGGACTGTCACGCTGGAGGTCTGGGTTCACTTCCCAGCCTCGTCAACCTAAAAACTAAAAAAGTTTTTTTTCAGAGCTACTGCCTTTTGCGAGGAATCGACAAATTCTCCAAGAGTATCACTTGTCATGAATAAGTGCTTCTTCTCTAACCGTTGGGATTCGGCATAAAATTGTAGGTCCCTTCCATTCCTGTCGATAAGCGCACACAGGAATGTTTGCGAATCGTTATTCACTAGGCCCTGGTTCCTCACGAGCCGTTTTCTGACAATAACTTCAAATATTAAAGTCTTGAAGTTTAATCAAAATAGGTACAGCCGTTTTTGAGAAAATTGAAAATTACCAAAATCTTTATTGCTCCACATCTTAGATGATTTTAATACAAAATTCAGATGTTACTATAGAAAATCACAGTAGCGTAATGGTTAGACTGTCACGCTGGAGGTCTGGGTTCACTTCTCAGCCTCGTCCACCTTAAACTAAAAAGTTTTTTTTCAGGGCTACTGCATTTAAATTGCTAAATCCTTCAAGAGTAGCACTTGTCATGAAAAAGTGCTTCTCTCTAACCATTCGGATTCGGCATTAAAATTGTAGGTTCCCTCCATTTCTGTCGACATCCGCACACAGGAATGGTTGAGACTTGTAAGGCACTAGACCCTGGGTTCCTTACGAGCTGTTGCGGTAAGACATTAATTTTTATTTTTCATAGCAAATCGCATGAAACTGCTCATTACCAAATTTCAAGCAAACCCATTCGTCCATTTAGGCTCTAGCTCGATTTACACCGCCAACACCAACGAACAGGCGCATTGGGCAGAGGCACACACAGACGCAGACGCAATGCTGAAAATGACTCTTTATAATCGTAATTTTAAATTTGATTAATATATCGAATTTTAATTTTGCACAAAACCAATACAACATGTCCTAAATGTATAAGCAAGTAAAAGTATTAATGTTTGTCAAAGCGTTTAACCATGTTAATTTTTGGTATCATACGAGATTTAACACAGATTTAAGGCAACAAAACATGACCCTGAATTGAAAATAAATTTCATATTATAATACAAAAATTTTGACTTAAATAAAATTATGGTTTACACATTTGTGCTAATAGAACTCCAAATACAGGGTCGTCATTCTTTTTAAATTACTGATAAACGCACATTTGTTTAGAAAAGTTGTGATGTTTTTACTTTCTACATCTAAAGTACAAATTGTGTTGATCATACACAAATCAGGTATAACGCGAATAAATGTTAAAGGAGAATGCCCAAAAATTGATCGGCGGAGAACCCAGAGTCGATTAAAAAAATTGTTTGTATTGAAAGGGCATTAATTGAAGATCCATTTTCTGGTCGTCAATTTTCCGGCTGTCCATTTCGTAGCCATCCATCGACAGATTAAAAACAGGATTTAGTTTGACAGCAGCTTTAAAAATGAAAATGCAGTTTCCGATCAGAAAATAGACGGCTACAAAATAGGCGGCGGAAAACGTAATTTCATTTTTATTTTTAAGGCATCTGTCAAAATAAATCCTGTTTGTAATGTGTCAAAGTAAATCCTCTTTTGAATCTTTTTGTGCGATGATAACAATAACACCATATAGATTTATTTAAACTAAAATAAACCTTCGGTGAAAACATAGCATTAAGGTTAGACCGCACACAACGGCAGCGGAACTACACTTCACGACGCGGCAAAACATCATTTGTATGAAACTGTATGAGCTATATCGCACTAAGCGGCAACTAAACTTCATTAAATTTCATACAAATTATTTTGAATCGCAGTTCCGCTGCAGTGCAGTTCCGCCTAGTGCGGTCTAACCTTTAGGATAAAAATGAGGTATATTTGGATAAAACATATACCCCCGTATTTATAAAGAAAAAATAGTTATTTCAGCTCCCTCAAACCAAAGGCATTTTGTTAGTGCTCCATTTGAGTCCGGAACATTTTTATTCCATGATGCAGTTTTCCTAAACACGGGAGCTGAAATAACTAATTTTTTTTAATGATAGAAGATAAGTTCTTTGTGTTATTCGAACACAATTAATAGATTACTGAACATGTATGTACCTACGTACATAAACCAGGAACTGAGAAATTCCAGAACTTACTGGTAAAACTAAGAATTTTTCACCAGCACGGGTAAGAGTCCGAAATGGTTTATTATTATTTTCATAATTCATTCCCAACTTAAACCACAATGCACTTGGTAAGTGGGTGCAAAAGTATGTATTAATTGCCCTCAAGTGCAAAAATATAAAAATAATGGACCACAAAGTTTAAAAATACAAAAATATTGACAGACAAGTCTTGCCATTTTGCCAATTGATTTAATTAATATTCTACAAGTGTAAAAAAAACAATAGATACTATGTATGTATAATATAATTCTCATAGTAAGAAAAAAAATGTATTATTATTATCAAAGAAACTCGTCATGTTTATTTCTCAAATAAATTATCATCAAATTGAAATGAGAATTGGCCTTGGTATCCAAAAAAAAAAAAACCTACATACCAAAAGCTGCATATACGTAAATAATATATGATCTGTTAAAATTTCCAGCAGTTGATTAAATATTTAAAAACTAATTCCAAAGAAGTCGGAAAAAAAATTGTATATGTATGTACAGTGACATATATGTACGTATGTATTTATGTACTGTACATATTAGGGTGGTCTTATATTTAGCCCAATTATTAATGACAACTTTACCAATTATTTGTTACCGACAAACGTGACAGCTAACACTTGGATGAAAAGACAGATTGGATTAGCATCATCATTGCAACTTAAAGTAATTATTAAAGAATTTTTCTTTAAAAAAGTTATGAGCCTCTAAGACCTCAGGTCTTTTAAATGCAATGCAGGGCACTGGTTAGAAGGAAAGAAACGGCTGTCAATTCACCCTAGATGCGGTTTGACATTTGTAAATAATCGAATCAGAGATATATTGCTATTTGTTAAAAAGCTAATTGTGAAAAATTCCCGGGAATTTTGTTCCTTAATCCTTAATCTAAACAAATTTCATTTTGTTTATGTCGATTTCTATTCAACAAAAAAAATCATTTTGTTCGATCTTTTTCAGATTTCAGTTTCTTTAAAAAAAAAATCAACTTTTTTTTGATTTGATTTAGTTCGACATTATAATGTCGAATTCATTACAACAAAAAAAATCGTTTTTTTTTTCAACAAATCAATAACAAAATAGATTTTACTTCTGTCAGAGCAAATCATGCGTTTTTTTTAGCAAGATTTAACATCAAATCGCACACACACTATCAATATTTGACATTTTTCATACTGAAGACGGAATTAGAAGTTCTTATTTTATATGGAATTCCTTTCAACCATTTAAAATCGAATATTTTGTTTTGATAAAAAGAATTTTGTTAATTTAAATCGATTATTTTATGTGACTGTGTGGGTAACATTTGACAGGATTTTTTACAGACAAATTATTGCGCCCAGAAATTAATAAATATTACAAATTGCATTCGTTTGAAGCACTTATATTATATTTCTATAATCCAATCAACACAATTGTTTGTATTTATGTGCAATTATTTTCTTGAATTTATAAATTATTTACTTAAGACCATTTGTTTCTGCGACATGACAAACAAAAATTAAATAATGTCGAATTCCTTACAACCAAAAACATTCGAATTTTTCTGAACAAATCGATTTTTTTTTTTTAAAATCGATTTTTATGCTGTCAAACAAATCTTGCGTTTTTAGCTAGATTTCAAATCAAATCGCACACACACTATCAAGATATGACATTTCTCATGCATCAAGATGGAATTATGTTCTCATTACAATTTTGTGACTATGTTAAAAAAGAAAACCAATGTTAAAGTGTTTCAAATTATTTAATATTTCAGTGAATGATCAAAAAAAAGTAAAGATAATTGTGCGTATATCTTCAAGAAACAAAAATCCCATTAAAATAACATTCAATTCGCTAGAAAAATACGTTTGCAAATTTATTTATCTTCGTCCCCTAGTGCTGTGTCTGGACGGATTTTGGATTGTAATTTTTTTACTTGATTACGCGCACAATTGTTTTTGTTGTTTTTCAATTTTCAGACGAAATATATTTGGGTTTGAATTATCAAAACAACGCGAAATATAAAATACACTTTAAAATTTGTTTAGCGCGCACCACTTTTTTGTTTTTGTGCGGCAAGAAAATTCCTGTCAAATCACACACTCACAAACAAAAGTCGATTTTTTTTAAATTACTTCTACCAAGAAAAAAATCTAAATGAAATCGACTTCAAATGGAATTCGACATAAAAGTATGAGAAATGTCAAATCTTCATAGTTTGTGTAGATTTTCTAAAAAGGCACTATTTGATTTTGTTTAGAAAAAATGATTATTTATTCTAAACAAATCGATATGTTTAGAAAATAGTCGGTTTCTTGGCTGTTAAAAGGTTGAAAGGAATTCAACATTAATTTTTTGACCATACTAAAATAGAAAACAAAAAAGTTAAAATGTTTTAAACTGAACAATGTTTCAGTTAATGATCGAAGCAACTATACTCTGTTCATTTTATATTTTCAGTACAGGAAAGAAAGGGTGTTTGCCTTTCATCATTACTTTTATGGATTTCATTAAGCTATCTCTTTTTTTATAAAGCTTTTACATTTTCTATGGTTTCGTATCGAGCATTATAAATTGGCATATTTCTCTCTTCTCTCTCATTCAAATGTCGGTAGGGTTTCCAACTGCTTATTTAGATTTCATAAACAGAAAAATGTAGATCGTAAACTAAATCTAAAAAGTATTCAAGTAAATGCAAATAACAAAAAATCTGTCTTTTTCCACACCACCAAGAGTTAAGATAGTTAGCGCGTTTTTTAAGAGTTCCCCAGAATGCCTTATCTCCTTTAACGTACAAATAAATCACAGAAATTATTAATAAATTACAAAAAAACATATCTACACTCTGGCGAGTAGTTGCTGCTGCTACTCACTTAATTTAATTTATAACTAAATTTTGCACTGCTCTTTCAGTAAAAACATCCATTTCCCACATCTTTGGCTCAATCACCTGCTCAACGTGTTGGACACACCTTTGCCATTTTTAGCGTCAAGCTTCGCTAGTCCTGTTTTGAGAAGATCTCTTACTTCAGCCAGAATTTTTAGAAAGGAAATACATTTTGTTTCGCGAACCCTTGGTAAAATATTACAATATACACGAAACCCTCTTCTTTTTATTTTTATTTTCAGGAAGAAAAAAAAAATATTTGGCAATTCAAAATTGCAATTAATTATTGAACCGAACTCCATCAAAAACTTGCTCAAATAGTAATTCTTCTTGAAAAAAAAAAATACCCAACACATATTTATAGCAGCATTTTAATCGTTTTCCAAGAAAAAAATAAAACGAGAAGATGTAAGCAGAAAAACACGATGTGACAACACTTTTTTCCTTAAACAGAAAATATATGCTCTCAAAAGCTTCGAAAAATTCGAATTTCCATCCACGGACGTATGGTAACTCTGAATCAATTTGTTTTTTTTTTCTTTTTAATAAACACATTAAGCGAGCGAGAAGCAAATTGAGTGTTGTGTATCTTGTATCAGTCTCCTCGCCCCCACAACCAGGGATCGTACAGGTAATGGTGGAATGTACGTGGGCTTATAGTATATTACAGAAACAATTTCAATGGAAGTCAGGGATTCTGTTTTTTATTTCACAGGCAATTTCTTAAGTTGAGTGCCATGCAAACACCAGCCGGCACGTGTAGGTTCGAAAAAGCTCTTTCATAACATAGTACACATATCTTAGGTATTATCAGGCGAAGCTTGTCAAATTTCAAGATTGCTGCCCATTGTGTAAGTACACAGTAAACAAAAACAAATTTGTGGTGATTGTTTGAAATTCATTTTGTTTTACTATTGATTTTGACAACATGCGCAGAACTGAACAAAAATGAAAACGCTAGTGATATTACCTGTAATATATGTATGTATTTTGTTCCATAAGGCCCGTACTGAAAATATAAAGTGAACAGAGTATAAACATGATTGTTTGTTTATCTTCAAGAAACAAAAATCCTATTTAAAAATATATAATTTCCGAGAAAAAGACGTTACAAAATTATTTTTCCTCTCCAGTTAAAAACTTGGAATAGCCTCTATGCCTGGATGGATTTTGTTTTTGTCTTTTAAAATAAGGTATAAAACAAAATATACTTGTTTTTAAATTATCTAATACAACGAGAAATACACTTTATTGTTGTGTGCCGTGTGCGCACTACTTCTTTGACTTTGTGCGGCAACAAAATTCCTGTCAAATGGAACTCACACATTAACAAAATAAAATCGATTTTTTTTTTAAATTCCTAATATTTTTGGAGAAATCGATTTCAAACAATAAAGTAAGGAATTTGACATTAATCTCTAGAAAGATGGCACCCACACAATTATATGTATAACTGAAATCACGATTTGAGTTCTATTAACTATGATTTATATAAAGTCTGATCACCAGATCAGAAACTACTGTTGAACAGAAAACGAGATTACATATCCATCTGTCAAAGGAAGAAAATGGCCGGGTTCGGATAATAACCAAAGGTATCTGGATTTGTTTGTGTTGTTGTAATGCCTAAGGAAAAACCAGCTGACGAACCAAACAGCTGATGTCAAAAAGAAATCTAAAGCTATCCCAAAATTGTTTGGATTTGTTTGGATTATACTTACAGCTGACATCTCATCTGTTCATTTCTTGTTTTTTTTTTTGGTTTGGTTACGTATCCGGTTCTGGTCGTTCGAAAACATATCAGATTCTAACGTATCTCAGATACGTATCTGCTTACCACACGAACGTGGCCAATGGCATTTAAATGGGTCGGTTCCACTATTATTCTCCAAAAAAAAAGTTTGTTTGATTTGACAAACTAATGTTTCCAAGTAGATTTGAATGAGTTTTATTTGGTAAATCTTCGAGATTTCAAGGAGATTTGCGATAATCTTGTTAAATCTCGGTTAAGTGTCTGGTGGAAACGTAGCATTATGATAAATCTTAATAAATCTCGGTTAAGTGCCCGATGGAAATGTAGTATGTACAAGTACATACATACATACGTACCGAAAATTAACAATCTCCAAAGTGAAAAGACAGAGACGCAAATCTGAAAATCGAGGACAAATTTTTTTTTCATTTCAAACTGAACGACGCACGCGACGTCTATTTAAGAATATGCCCCACTGCACTGAAGGAACACCCCAATGTATATGCATACATATGTATTTATTTTTTTGACAAGTTTATCATCGTTTATCACTTTATCATTTAACGTACATAATGTATGTACATGTGCATATTGTTTTTGACAAATATATTTGTACATATAAATAAAATGCCATACACAATTATTATTCTTTTGTTAAGTTTCTCACGCTGCGCTTAACTAAAATTTTTATATGACATAAGAAAATGAACGTTTTTAAATCAAATTTATTTTTTTTCATCGGAGCTCGAGTATACTTGTTTTGGAACACATATTATGCCTACGTATATTTGTACCATTTGAATTAAATTTGTTTGTTATTATTCAAAACAAACAAAATAATTAACTTTTGAACTGTGTATGGATTTTTTTTATCAGAAAACTTTTATCGCCTGTAAATGGCTCGATGCTCCATAGAATTTCATAGGTTAAATATTTTAAAGGGATGGTCCAATCCATCGAGGTATCACAAGGGATCAACATTGATCTAAGTGTGACGGGAACTACCGACAGCCCATCAACCTAACCTAACCTAGATCTTCAGAAGGTGAATATACGAAAATTCTGCGTTGGGAAAGTATTCAAAACTTAAACTTTAAAATCAGTGATATTAATTGTACTCACAATTTCAGCTAAAACGTGATGGTCTCCAAAAGACGCCCTTTGGTGCGTTCTTTTATTAACCATAGTTAACTATGGTTAACTATAGTTAACAATGATCGCTCCTTTATTACAGAATAGTTACGATTTGTAACTATATGACGTCATAACATCGTTCCTTAATTCAGTTTATTAGTGTCAAATAGTTACAGTTCGTAACTATTTCCAATTCATCTCCATGATATGAGTTGAAAGTGTTGATCTGTCAAAGCTCATATTATGTGAGAATGTTTGTTTACGAAAAATAAAAATTGAAGATTCAAAACAAAACTTTTGGTGAAGTGAAATGAATTAATAAGGAATTTTCTACAGTTTTTAATGAAAAAGGTGAGTATAATCTAGAAAAAAACATGATTTTATGGTAATTAACGATGAAATAAAGTTTTCCAAAATGTTCGTTTGACAGATCAACAATCTCTTACAATAAATCGTTCCTGAATGAAATGTAACAATTTCCAACAAAATCTAAGACTGCTTTCACACAAGGAAACTGAATTGCTAGAAACTGGAAGTTTGTAGGCGAGAAGGGCAAGTAGTAAGGGGAATGAAAAAAATCTGCCCGGTCAACGTTTGAGGAGATTTTTATCACATTCCTTCTCACACTGTCCGTAATGTGCGTTCAGCCAATAGACTTTATATGGAAACAAACGAAAATCTCCGGCAATTTTCCTTCTGTGAAAGGTACAAGGAAGTTAAAGGAAAATGTCAAAAAAATCTTCAGCAACTGGTTTCCCTGTGTAAAGGGTACTAACAATGACACTTCAACAATTTTTTTTGACATAACAACCATAGTTAACTATTGTAAATAGAAGAACGCACCACTTTGCTTCTTAACGGTCGTCTGTGCTTTGTTGAGGGCTTACTTATGCACTGTTTTTAATAGCTGCCCAGTACACTGCAACTTTTCTCAAAATACAATCTAAAACTTCGAAAACCCTTTGGATTGGTCGAAACTTAACTTTATTTAGAAAATTATTTTTAAAGTAAAATAATTAATTTTTCATATATTCTGACCAAACTAGTATTAGTTTATGCCTAAGAGTGTTCCCGAAATTTGCTTAAAATTAGAATTGTAGCATACTTTTGGTCTTAAACCATCGTTATTTTAGCTAAAAATAAGAGATAAAGCAAATCAAAATGCTAACACAAACACATATCTACAAGTTCAAATGATAGAAAATTGCTAATTCTTAAGAAAGAGTGTGTGGGATAGGGTTGTTTGAAAAATTAAATATTTGTCAAATAGGTAGTGAAGCTAATGTCATGAACCAACGAAAAGTATATAACTTTCCGAACAGTCACAAGTAGAAGTCAACCATATTGAAATAAATTAATATGCACCATATTTCTCTTTTTTCCATTGCTTATTAACCAAATGTCAAGTGAAACTGAGTAGGAAGCAACAAATGGCAACTATATTACAACTATAGATTTATGCTACGTTTTCACCTTAAGATAATTCGGATTAAAAAGAGTAGATTAAAAATTAATCTTGAAGATTTTCACCAGAGCAAAAAAGATTAGTTTGACGTTTTCACTCTGAATTTTCTTTCAAAAGTCAATATGACAAGAGTAAAACAAAATCCGCCGCCCACGTTTTCCTCTTTTTTTTGTCTCTTTTGGTTCCACTATCTGTAAGTTATTTATTTTAGAAGACAAGGATAGTATTTAACATATAATTTAAAGTTATTTTTATTAACACTTATACAAAATTAATTCCTAGACAGTCCTGGATAACCGGCATCATTAAAATAAAGTTTGACAGTTCTTTTTTTGTTTATTGGGCTTTTCGCGAAACTATAGTTATACATACATATCTAAAAAAAATGCATACAAAACCTAAGTCGAGGGCAAACAATGCAATGCAAAAAAATATAAATACACAACTACAAATGCATTCTCTGTACACCTATACGAAAATAATCGTTTGCGCTCAAGTTAGAGCTATTTTTCTTTGTTGCTGTTTTGTTGTTAGTGTTTTTTTCTCTTATTTTATCTCCGTTTTGCACTGACGTTTGTAGGATAAGCTCGATTTTCAATGGAGAAAATGACATTTGGATAGGTGCGTTCCAGGAAATAAGGTTTGTTTGTTTGGACTATATCCTACTTCCAAGAAGATTTTGATGAGATTAATTTCTAATCTTTGTTTGAGATTATAATTTGTACGGGAAATCTTCAAGATTTCAGAAGATTTCAAAGAAGATTTGTGGTAAATCCACTTAAATCCGGATTAAGTGGTACAGATACACTTTTGTGACAACAGAAACAGTGTATTCGTTGATAGTAGTAGATTGTTGCCAAAATTTGATACTTAAGAATGCTTAGGAGTTAATTTTTATTTATAAAAACTTTTATTTTCGATATGAGCTTTTAACAAATAGCAATGGGTACCAGTGGCGTGGCGTCCATATAACACAATTCCTCCCGTCTTTCCTTTTAAAATGTCCGTCAAACACCATAAAGCTGCTTCAATTTTAACTGTAGCCTACTATTTTATCGTCATTTTAAGATCTCAATCTTGAAGATCCGACCTGTATAAGTCAAGCTATAAACTTTTTACCCGACCCATATCACTTTTTTCACAGTATTTTGAACTAACTAGAAATAACTAGGCGACCACCGCACCGTGTTATTCCGACTTATTTTTGTTCCCGGTAGTTAAACAAAGAGAGGAACAATAAAAAAACAACACTTATGAAAATAGGGATGCAAAACAATTTAGTTACAATTTAGTTACAATCTAGTATACACAGACAGTTAGATCTGATTTTCTCATCTGATGCTCATAATACCGAAGTCATCCAAAGTCACCATATCCTTTCAAAGATCGACAATTATCACCCTCCAATTTCCCTAACCTTTGCTTTTGAATGCGATTATATCCAACCATACTCCCTTACGTCACAATCTTTTAACTTTCGCAAAGCAAACTTCGATAAACTTAATGATCTTATTGGGAACATTAACTTTGATTTCATAACCAACGACTCTAACATCGACGTTAAGATTGCCACCTTTTATGAACAGATCCAAATTTGCTTTTCTCAATCTATCCCTCTGCTGCCTCAGAAGAATTTTACTACTTCCCCTTCGTGGTACACCAAGGAACTTCGCTCTCTCAGAAATATGAGGAATAAGCTCTGGAAAAAATATCTCAACTCGAAGTCTATTCATGATTTTAACAATTATGTCTCAGTTTATAACAACTTTTCCAACTTGAGTGAGTCCTTATACGCCAGTTATATTATTCAAACTCAATCTGATTTAATTTCAAATCCTAAACACTTCTTTCAATTTATAAATTCAAAAAGAAAGTCTGATGGTTATCCTTCGACACTAAAATACAACAATTGCTCATCCTCCGATCCAAAATATATTTCTTACCTTTTTGCTGATTTCTTCGGTCAAGCATTTTCTCCTAAAGATACAGAGGTTGATATTAACTATTTCTATCACATGAACAGATGCTCCCAAGTCCCCCTTACTTCCATAAACATATGCCTGTCTTCAGTTATTAATAAAACCCGCTTGATGAAGAACGACTTTTCATCGGGTCCTGATGGGATTCCTGCTGTTGTTCTTAAAAACTGCACCTCCAGTTTAGCTCAACCACTCACTGATCTCTTCCAACTCTCTATTTCCCAGGGTTTATTCCCAAAAGCATGGAAAGACTCTTTTATTATCCCAATTCATAAAAAAGGATGCAAAAACGATATCTCTAATTATAGACCCATTGCCAAACTTTCCTGCATACCTAAAATGTTCGAGAGCATAGTTTACGATATTTTGCTCCTTCACTGCAAACCACTTGTCTCTCCTAAGCAACATGGCTTTCTTAGCGGTAGATCAACGACCACCAATCTAACTGAGTTCGTATCAGATGTCATTTGCTCCTTAGATTCTGGATATGAAGTCGATGCGATTGCAACAGATTTCAGCAAAGCATTCGACAAAGTCTCCCATAACATCATCATCTTTAAATTGAAACGCTACGGCTTCCCACCTTTACTTATTTCATGGATTCAATCATATTTAAATGATCGTCGATACACAGTTCTTTTTAGATCATGCAGCTCCACCCCTATCTGCCCAACATCAGGGGTTCCTCAAGGTAGTCATTTAGGTCCTCTGATTTTCTTACTGTCTATTAATGATGTGGATCTTATCCTTGAAGGATCTGACCTCCAGATCTACGCTGATGACATGCGTATATCTAAACATATTAAGTGCATGGCCGATGTTCAATTACTTCAAGCTGACCTCAACAATTTCTTTACTTGGTGCCAACACAACTTTCTTGAATTGAACGTGAATAAATGCCAGGCTATTATCTATTCCCGAAAACGCCCTCCTTTGCCTCAACGTCAATATTTCATTGAGAATGAACCTGTTGCGTTTGTCACTTCCATTCGTGACCTAGGTGTTATATGCGACAGCCAACTCAATTTTCGGGCTCACTATGATAATATTATCAATAGAGCTAACTCAACTCTAGGTTTCGTAAAACGTTGGTCGAAAGAATTCTCAAATCCTTATGTTACTAAGGCTCTTTATGTCACATTTGTCAGGCCTCTTCTTGAATACGCCTCCGTAGTATGGTCTCCGTACCACCATGTTCACAATCAGCGGATAGAGGCCGTTCAACGTAGATATATTCGCTTTGCCCTACGTGGCCTTTGTTGGGATGACCCATATAATCTACCACCTTACGAAAACCGTCTAAAACTAATAAATTTACAAACTATAAGTAGACGTCGCGATAATGCCGATATAGTTTTTGTACACCAGCTTTTGAATGGAGTCATTGATAATGAAAGTCTACTTGATAAATTCAAACCGAATACTCGTAATCGTCAATTGAGAACCACTCCCCTCTTCTATGTCCCCTTCCTTCGCACAGAGTATGGCCAAAATGAACCTATTACCAGAAAGATTCGTAAAGTAAAAAACTCCAACATTTTTGATTTAAACCTCTCAAAAACCTCTCTCAAACTTGCTCTCCTATCATAACCTTTCTCTTACCCTTTCTATCCCAATCGTTTTCTTCAATTTAGCCTTAAGATCTCAATTGTTATTTAGTCTTAAGTTATTATTATTATTACTATAATTATTTTGTTATATACTTGTACTAAGTAAATTAAATTAAATTAAATTAAAAAAAAAAAGACAGATGAACGGCGACCTGCCTCCTGCCTGCCTGGTGCCTGCCGCGATGGAGCGCTGGTCGATGACAAGAGATACACACACTCACAATATATGGCAAGGTCATTTTGCAAGAGTGTAACATGTAATATTCATAATGTATCTAACTTTTTTAAAAATTATGAAAGAAAAAGGAACAAGACGCTTTTTCACGGCTTATTTATCTTAACTTTGTTGAAAATGTTAGAAAAGAGTGACATGGCTCGAGTAAAAAGAGTATAACTTGAGTTCTAATTGACGGATCTTCAAGATTAGGATCTTAAAATCTCAGGAAAATAATATATAATAATCTACAAATATATATTAACATAATTCATAGAAAAAAATATTTTAAATTCGAATTTTATTCCTTAAACAAATTTATTAAAAAAGTTTTAAAGAGAAACATTTTATACAGACAAATCTAACATACATATAAGTTGTTTGAAATTAGACTAAACGCATATCAAACCATTGATATTTCCATATATTCAACAAAATTTCGGATGATGCACAAAAAATCTATTTATTTAATGTGATAATGATTAGAACTTTACAAAATAAGTGTTGAAAATAAACGTATAAGAACATGGCCTTGTTTTAAGTACAGAAATTTAAGGCCCTTAAATTTGCGATTAATTTGATTGATTTTGCTTCGACTTCCCAATTCAAATAATTCACGCCACGCCACTGATGGGTACGTTCAGATGACTTAGGGGACTTGCAAGTAAGGCTGTGATTGGCCAGCTTTCAAAAAATTGTCTTCTCATGAAGGGAACTTTTACTGGAAAGTGACTGGAAAGTTAATTAAGAAATGCCTTAATTTTTAATTTATCTTCTTTTTAAAATTGTCATTTGCGAAATTAAAAATCAGTTTAACTTTTCATAAATTGCGTGTTCGGTCGAGTTATTTAAATTGTCCGTACATTACAACGGAATTTTGTATCCATGGCAAGGATTCTCTTTTTTCTATACAAACTTGAGGTAAAAGTATTGAAGAAAAGTTATAAGTTTGATATACGATGTGTCGAACAAAAAGTTATTTATAGGCAAATTTACCTCCAATGGGTGTAGTTGACTGAATATAAAGTGCCTTATGTCTCCTGTCTCTATCTTAGTTACAAATGTCAAAATATTCACTTTGATGAAACAGACATATGTATATGTTTGTCTATTTTCGAAAAGGTTCGTTTATTTTAAGTTTCTGTGATTTTCTGTACATTCGTGTGGTTTTCAGTCCAAAGCCGTTCCCGTACTCAATAGTTTTTGGCAGTTTTTGACAAAAGGCAACGCTTTTGTTCCCGTGAGTACGGGAAATTTCTCTGTCCGAGAAATTTCTCCGGGCAGAAAATCATGGCACAGCAAAATGTCATTTTGAGAATAAAAGAATGAAAGCTAAACATCAAGCCGTACTTGTGACCTTTCGAAAGTTTAATCATTGAATATTTTAATGAAGAAATATAGCTTCCGACTTCAAAATTATTTCTCCTTCAAAAAAAAAAATAATTTTGACCCATATCTTCCCCATAGCGTAACTTTTAATTTTTTCAATGATCATTGGTAAGGTAGTTCATCATTGAAAAATTAAAAGTCACGTTATGGGGAAGATATGAGTCAAAATGAATTTTATTTAGAGGTCAAATAATTTTTAAGTCGTAAGCTATATTTCTGCATTAAAATATTCAATGATTAAATATTCGAAAGGTCTCTATCATTGAAAACCATAATTGAAAAAGTTTGCTGTTAATTTTGAGACCCTTCAAAAGTTTAATCATTGAATATTTTAATGTAGAAATATATTTACATAGCTTACGACATCAAAATTAATTCTGATTTTGACCCATATCTTCCCCATAACGTAACTTTTAATTTTTTCAGTGATCATTGGTAAGGTAGTTCATTGAATGAGAAATTTTATGAGAAAAGTTGTGCAAAATTGAATTTTGTTTTACCTAGAAATAAATATTAAGTCAATTAGCTTTACTTTGGCAGCAAAATAATCATATATATTTTTTCTTGAATTGCGTTCCCGTACTTTTGCACGGTTTTGATATTTTTGAGAATATTTCAACGTTGCTCTCCAAAATCTGATAGTTTGTAAATTTATGTGCACAAATTAAGGGATCGACCCTTACCCTCAGGTTACACGAGCCAGTACTGGCAAGCCAGTTGGCTATATAGACTGACTGTCAAGTTCGTATACGTGAATATGCTGTGACGTAGGCGACAGGCAACTTGTAAGCAAGTTGCTTTCAAGTATCTGCGGTCACGTTCAGCTTCTACTAGGACAGCCTATCTAGGATTCTAAATACACAATTTTATTGAATTTTCTTTGGCATCGGACTTCAATTTTTTCTTAAACAAAAAATGAAAAAATGGCGTCGAATTCTGCAACAAATCTTATGATAAAAAAAAAATATATATTGGGTGGCACAACGGCTCGTGAAGAACCAGGGCCTAGTGATTAACAACTCGCAACCATTCCTGTGTGCGCCTGTCGACAGGAATGGAAGGGACCAACAATTTTATACCGAATCCGAACGGCTACACGAGAAGCATTTATTTTTGACAAGTGATACTCTTGGAGGATTTGTCAATTCCTCGCAAGAGACAGTAGCCCTGAAAAAAAATTGATTTTTTGTAGCTCTTTTAATCCATCATCATCGAAGCCATTCTTGGGAAGTTGTTAGTTCACGCGTTGACAGATATGTAGGAAACTAAATTATGTCGTACGAGGAATATTTCCTTCCAAAATGTCACCCAAAGGCGCTAAAATCGCCTTTTCCCACGCAAAAAATTTAATCTCAACAAAATTCAGATATTTTTATGTTTTTCAATGCATCATCTCCGTAGCAATCTTTCCATTTAATTTGACAGTCTATGGCTTGATAAATCGGTAACAGTGTGTTCCAAATGTCACCGAAATCCCCGAAACTCTCATTTTTCCGAAGCAAAAAATCTACTTTCAAATAATTAGGATTTTTAAGAGATTTTGTATATTTCATCATAATCATAGCCATCCTTCAATCATATTTGACAGTTGCTTATTTTGGAAATGTTAAAAATTCTTGGTCCCTCCTCTCATTAAAAGTTGTGGTAGAAAGAATATTTAATTTTGCATTAAATTTCCAACGAATAGCTATCCATATAGCTTTATATACAAGTCTGAACGAGGCCACTCTCTTTTCTACTGGCTTCCCAACTGGCTTCGAAAATGGCAAGCCAGTTGACGAACAAGTTGCTCAGGTTTGTATGTGTTAGTAAGAAAAATTTAAATGCATTGTAACTTGAAAGCCAGTACGTGCTCGTGTAGCCTCAGGGTTATACTTTGCTCAGTTTAAAACTGCCAATTTCTATTAATTTAAGTTTTAAGTTCTGTCAGTTTATAAAAATGTAATGTGAAATGAAATGTAAATGAACAGGCATTTTTTGTATGATATATAAATATAAATAATACAAATAATTGTAATTTAAATTGCACTTTGGAAATCTGAATTAAG